>JALJCO010004080.1:0-600000 GCA_023101725.1 Atherinomorus stipes | reverse complement strand
GAGAACCCATAAAGCCACGAGGACCTTCATGAGGTCCAACAATTACGGCTTAATGTGTGAAGCTCAGTAAAGCATCAGGATCATGTGTCTATTGTTTTACATTAATAGCATGAGATTACATTGATAAACATTACATAAAGTCTGGACAGAGCTTGTAAGATGAATATGTTCTTCAATCGGTTCAGTTAGGAACAAGGTTAAGCAATATCCCCCCCCCCCCCCCCCTGCTTCCAGCTACACGGACCACAAACCATACATGAGCCTGCAGCTTTCCTGTCACACCTCCAGTCTCTCACACTGCAGCTCAGTCATGGACCATAACACAGACTCATCTCCCTCCACATCAGAACATCCTGAGACCTCCTCTGCCTCCACCTTTATATACCATATAAAATAAGACTATTTTAAATGAGAGATTTTTTTTTTCTCTTTTTTAAGACCTTCTCTGAAGGCGTAGAAGGTCCTGACAGTTCACCACTGGTATAGTGAATATGGGTAAACTGGGACACTTTCTGAAAATGTAACTTCAATGTAATTTCTGATTATGAACCAAACATCTTAGCCCATATGGTACCATTCGAAATATTTTAAGATCTCTACTACTCTAATACTATGTAGAAGAAATAACAAAGAAATATTAAACACTGCATGGATGACCCAAAACCAAAAACACACTGACCCAAAACCAAAATTTCCGGGCACTATTGGTAAAGTGGGACACCATATATTGACAAACTGGGACACTGGCAACACATTCCATTTTAATGTAAACACAATAATAACAACAACTACAATTCATTTCTGATGAATATACCGTAATATTACCAAGAACTTTCATGGACGTAAAGACACAAGTTCATTCCCCGAAGAAACTGAACAAATAGTCGGCTATTATTGAGAAACTTAATGTCACTTCAAAATAACCTATTTTGGACGATAAAAGAACAAGGGACAAAGGCCAAAATAAGGCTGGAAATCAAAGGCAAAAATGTTTTTTATAATCCACTGGAGAAATGAAAGAACAACAGCAAACTGTGTGAGGTGCAATACACTCACGGAAAGTGAAGGCTTCCCCATCTTCAATAATGCCATTCTCCTCACCACCTCAATTTAAAGAGGATGCAATACATGTGGGGTGGCAGGGCAAAGGCTAGCTAGCATAGACTGGCAAAGCATCGCAATCATCATTTTCACTGTAGCAAGCTTGATTTATGCAATATAAGTAAATTTGTGTACGTATCTATCTAGCTAGACAGAAAAATTATGAGGTATGAAAAAAAAGAGAACTTATTTCCACCTGTAGAATGAGTCAAATGATTGTCCCAGTTTGCCAATAACACACTGTCCCACTTTAGCAATAAGTGGGACAGTAGCTAAATAGCATTTTTATTTCAAAGTAAGACTCAGATAGATGTAATTTTAAAAAAAAATATGAATCAACATTACACCCCTTGACAAAAAATATCCCAATTACAAACTATCCACCAGTTTTCTTATTTCTAGAACACTAACATTGTTCACCTAAAAACGCTGTGTTATTTTACCCACCATCTTTTATCGCTGCAGACGTAGTTTAAGTAGTGAGCCACGCCCCGGGAAGTGGTGTCATCCAAACAGAACCCTTTTTTTAATCTCATGCTGCCCTATTATGAACTCAATGGTGATTTTTAGTAACAGAAGTAAACACATGTAAAGATACACATGATTAACCTTAACTGTCCCAGTTTACCCTTGTTCACCTTACAGTATGTACACAACTTGGAAAATTATAGCCATTTCTAATATTGGGCGAATAATCAATCATTTTGCCAATTAATCAGTAATTATGACTAAATTGTAACTTTTACAGCTTGACATCCAGCAGAAATGGATTCAGCGTCAAAAAATGAACAACCAAGAAAACACTTTTACCCAAAAATGCCTACCACCTTGTTTTCTGAGGGTTTTTTCCCAAATTCTGTCCCGACTAGATTCTTCAGAAACTTTTTAACACCAGCCAAAGTCAGAAAAGGGTTTCTGTGCTGTGGAAAACATCCTGTCTTGTTAAAGTACCTAAAAATACCACAACCATCTAAACCAGTTGCCCTGACATCTCACATCACAAACGTCCTGGAGAGACTCTTACTGGCTCACCTCAATAAGTAAGTGAACACCTTTCAGGACCTATAACAGTTTTGTTATCATAATGGGCTTAGAGCTGAAGAAGCCATCATCTTTTGAGGCCCCGAGGCCATCATCTACCACTATCTACCTTCTTCAGAGAGCCCCCTCTGATCTGGACCAATCAGGCAGCACTTTGAGCACTGTGTTCTTTTAATACAATTCAGCTGCTGTGTTATGTGAGAAACTCCATAAACTTCAGGTGGATGTACCTATCTGACAAACAGACCACAGTTAGTGAGACTGAAAGCTTTTATGTCCGAGATGGTGGAGGTAGTTGGGGAACACAAGTTCCCTAGAGTTCAGCTGGACAAGACTAGACTGGAAATCCAACATAGAAGCATCTACAACAGTGATGGGGAACCATGGTCTTTTTTTTTTTTTTTTTTTTTTTTTTTCTTGCCTTGGGTTCCCGTCCCCCCCTCAAGGACTGCTGTCCGACTGTAGGATTTCAATGTGTCCTTGCTCTACAATTACTATACCAGGCCACTTTATTTCTACAGCACGTTAATAACAACAGCAACAGCCGAAATGATCACATAGAAGCTAAAAAAGAAAATTAAACAGAAAAATGAGGAACGAAACAGAACTTGATTGATTTCAATTCAAATGGATCCTACAGCCCATCAGATGTTTGGAGCAGGAAAACATGGAAAACCTGCTGGATGAGTCATCATTATTGTTGTTATTCATTTATTTATTTTTGCTTGTTTTGTTTAGATTTTTTTTTTTTTTTGGGGGGGGGGGGGGGGTAGTTTTTTTGGTTTGATTAAAAAGCTTTAATTTCCTTCCGACCGGGAACCTAAAATGAATCATAAAGAAGCAACAAACTGGGGTTTATGGTGGGGGACATCTACGCCAGCAGGAGCATCGGTGCCACCAGGAAGAGAAGAGGAGGCCGGTTCCACGACGCTGCCGAGGGTACGGGGCGCTTCCTCTTGGGGCCGTTGCAGAGCGGGGTGCTGCAGCAGGTGATGCAGACCGAGTTCAGCTTGCCCGTGCAGAACTGCTGGTAGCCAGAGGAGGCAATGAGGCAGGCTCCGGAGGACGCGCAGGACTTCCGATAATGTATCCCTGCAGGAAAGAGGGAATGCACAGGCTGAAGTGGCTTCTGAGCAGTTGCACAGCTTAACAAAAGCCCACAGAACTGCTGATTCATTTACCCCGCTGTAATTAGATTGCTAAGATTGAACATATAACTTTTAAGAGTCCTTTATTTTTTCTTGTGGCAGCATTTTGTTGCAGCCTTTGAGTTATGGAGTTATCGACTTCCAGTCTGCTCTTATTAACTGACATTTGTCAGTGTGGTACCGCACACAATTTGTATGAAAAACCGTAACGTTGTATTGCACTTCAGACTCACTCTGTTTTTCTTTTTTGTTTTTTTATATATCATTTTTTCAGTGTTTCTACAATATAGTAGGTTCTTCATCTTTTATGTGGCATCCTTATTGTGTTATGTGTCTTGTGTTTTCTTTTGTCTACAAATTCAATATCCCCTCTCTTATTTGAATTTGATGAAATCAAATTCAAATAAACTCAATCTTTCCAGCTGAACCTTCAGTTATCTGTCCAAGTTTGAGGAAGAGAAATATGCACAGATGAAACTTTGTCCTTTTTGATCATCTCTGTTACGTATAAGGATTTCTACAGTAAAGAAAATGTTCTCTGCTTCTCTATTTGTCATGTCAAAGCATGAATTTTCCTTCTGTAGGATGGCTGCGCTGGATCAGCGCCTTTCTCAAGGACACAAAGCTGTTCCAGGAACAAAACCTGTAAGCCTCCAATTACAACAGAGTGCCAACCATCAAGCCATCTGCTGTCTGATATACATCAGAACAGATATGGATAGGGTCACCTCACCAGGCTGGAAACCATAACTGCACCAAGATGTGCAAATGGCTTAAATTGAAACATGCATTATACTTTTAGGTTTTAGCTACTTTTAAAGCAACATTTAAACAACATTGTCTCATTTGAAGGGACCATAAACTCTCAACGCTGCATCATTTGTTAAATGCATGTGGAAAGCAACAAGCTTCTGCTCCACACTCTTGGTTACCCAGGCAACTATTTGAAAAGATCTGAGATTTATGGGCTTCATTCATAAGACTGCAAAAAGCAATTACTTCTATTGCTTTGCTGGTGAGGATGGCGCACTCTTTATCTCAATTGAACTAAGTAGGTTTGTAACTTAAACTTAAAAAAAAAATGGAGACAAAAAACAAACTTATAACAGCATTAGAAAAATACTCCTCACTAACAAGACAGTAATTTCTGAGTCAGATGTCATGAAAAACCAAGACTTTGGTCGAATCCAAAGTTGTTTTTTTTATGTTTGTTTCCTGCTAATAGTCACAAACATATTTGGAGCTAATTTTAACCAGAAGGACACCTGTATCTATGTAATAGTTGACACTTGGAGATTAAGGCGTTCTTCCTCCTTTAAAAAAAAAAAAAAAAAAAAAAAAAAGATCAAATATGAAATTGAACAAGGGAAACATGATCCTACATTAGAGCTATACAACATATGGTCCAAAACTGTTGAATTTATCATAATTTTTCAGTCACCTAAAATAATTTAAGCCGTATTACACACATTTCACCTTTTTGTGATTAGGTAGGTTGACCGATGGATGAAAGTGGGCTGATTAATGCAAAGGTTTTATCTAAAGTCACTTAACTTTGATAAGGTCTGCAAAAAGACTTAATCGCATACATTCTGATGCATAAATGTAGGCCTAAAACATATGAAATGTTGTCCTGCCAGCAAACAGGAAGTGGTAGTCTGCTTTATGCTCTTGATTTTTCATTTCGCATGAAGTATTTTAGAAGATCACTTCTATCCTTTAGATCAGTGGTTCCCAAACTTTTTGAGAAAGGACCCCCCAAACACCAGGAAGAAAAAATTAATGTTTTTGCAATCATAAATTAATTTTGATGGCACTAAAAATCACAAATTTAATTGATAAATGTCGGCTCTATTTCTATTTATTCTTTTTTACAATGATCTAGAGACCTCCTGAAGTTATTCTAAGACCTTCAAATAGGCTTCCCGACTCCAAGTTTGGGAGCTTTAGAAAAAAACAAACAAACAAACAAAAAAACAAACACCTATTGCAAAGTATCATCATGTACAGCAACATTATTCTTGCAAATCCTTTTTTTTTAAATCACGGAATTAATTTGACTGAGATATGCCGTATAAATTATGATCATGTAGGCTAAGCAGAAATGCTAAAATCTGATGGTTTTTCAAATCCATTAACAAAATAGGTTATACTTGCTAACAGCACTCAGAACAACAATGTATACCTCTGTTTTTTTAAACCTTAAAATGATAGTCAAAAGTAGTTACTGTAAGTTAGTGAAGTAATTTAATGCTGCAACTACGGAAGTAATGTCAAGCTAGCATTCTAATAAGCCAGTTTACCAAAGATGCTAATACAGAAGATAAATTCAGATTTCTTCGTTTTTTTAATGGAACTGTGACGTAGCGAGGAGATTTTAAAACTGAATCGTAAACACAAAAACAAAAAATAATTGATTGTGTTGGTGGCAGCTCAATAAGTCTTGAATCTGAGAAATGAGTTGAATGACGGGGTTTAGAGACATCGTTCCACGATATGTTTACTTGAGTTGTAGATTTCAAAGAAAGAAAGAAATACAGTGATGGAAGGCACTATGTATGTAGTATTGTAATGCAAACAGTTTTATGTGCTACAAGGTGGTATTTTCCCCGTGAGATTGTGACCGCTGTGAAACAAAAACTACAAAAGATGTTTATCTTTCTTTGCAGCAACTATCAAAACAACAGATAGCGATGTCTGTGGCACTAAATTTCACAGGAGACCTTCTTTACGTCTTCTGTCAGGTGACGTGCACTTGAAGATTCATTTTGAAGGAAAGAAGTGGTGACTGGGGGGGTTATTTGTCATTTTACCTTTAAAGAGAGTAGCGCCAAATGCATTAAAATCACAATGATTTGATAAACTGCATACGTGGAGCTGTTTGCATGACTGGGAAAAAAAAAAGTCACTTATCCTTAAGACCAAACTGTATGTTAGTGATATCCTTCATAAATCTTATGTGCTTATTCGTGACATAATTTTGTTGGCTACCAACACCTGAAATGCAAACGATCAATTAGAGATGGCTACTTATTCTCTACAAATAAATAAGGAGTCTGACCAGAAAACGTTTGGCTGGGTTGTGCACACAAAAGCTTACACCTCCACTGATGAAGTACAATCCCCAAAAACTTTTCTACTAAAACAAAAGCTTTCACCATCAAAAATACTCCCAAGGAGAGTATTTCTTTCATTATTATTATGTTTTTTTGTAAACTCAACAGCTTTCATGATGCCAACAGAAATATCAGTGTCTGACCGTCGGGTTTGACCAGCACTTCCTTCTGGCACATGTCCTGTACGTTGACCGTGCAGTTGACGATATACTCCGGCGTGGAGCAATCATTTTGGTTCATCTCCTCGCACTGGTAACACTGGATCTGAAGGGCATCTCCTGTCCCACAGAGAAACAGACAGCAATAAAAAACACAGCCATGTTTTCTGCATCATGTTAAGCTTGGTACAAGCTGTGTTGGCACTTTATCAGTTTGAAGTTTATTACTTTAAAGTTTTAAGAAATTAATTTCAAATGAAGCCATAAAGTCTATTAAAGCTCCAAATGCTTCAAATATTTTATTGTTGCTAATTTGATCATATATATAGATGTATATATATATATATATACATATATATATATACATACATGTATATTGAATGCTTCTTTCTTTTTATTAGATAACAATTGGCATAAAACATCAGTCCATGAAACAAGAACTATTTATTCAAAGCAGTTTTTCAGGTATCAGTGATATCTGTCAGTTATTCTCAAAGAAAATGTGTCATCTTAGAATGCAATTTAGAATTCTCAAATGCTTAATTAAAGGTACAGTATGTAAAAAATCAAAGGTCAATGGCAGAAAAATGTGATATATAATTTAAAACTGTGTTTCTATTGATGTGTAATCACTCCACTAGAATAGCTGTTATATGTTTATTTTCTTACAATGAGTCATTTATATCTACCTGCTGGGTGGTGCACATATGGAGGCTGCCATATTTGTTCCACTATGATGTCACTGAATGGACAAAACAATGTGTGTGAAGTGAGAACCCTCTGAACTTTGAAACTGCTGCACCAGCTTTGTTTAATTGGAGTAAGAGCACTGTTGGGGATAAGTAATGCCTTAAAAGATGTCAAAAGTAGCTACTCATAGTACAATCATAGCTACACCTGAGACCACTGGATCCACTCACAGATGAAACATCTTTATGTCTGGGAGAATTTTGGCCACTAATGGCCACCATACATTCACAACAGTGCTTGGAATATGAAGTCATGTGAAAGAAAACATCTTTTCTTTCAAATACCCATCTTGACCACTAGATGCCAGTAATTCTTACATACTGTACCTTTAAAACCCCCCAAATGGTATCAAAGACATTTTTCTCATCTTCACAAACCTTAAACAATCTAATCAAAAACTTGGTCACAAATAAAAACAGCACATGTGACATGGGGGGAATTATATCTTTTCCCCATCTGAACAGATATAAACCCTATCAAGCCGTAACATCCACAAAGTAGGACGGAATGGTGGGTAGATGGAGCACCCCCACGTTTAATCATGGGTGTCTGAGTGACATAAAATCAAGACAAACATAATGTGATCAACATGGTAACAAGTTAACAAACACCTTTCTCTATTCTTGTTTGGGTTTAGACAGAATCATTTACTTAAGTAGAATTAGAAAAATGGTCATGGTTTGAGTAGAAATACATTCTTTTTATAAAGGACAGTGATGGACTTGGTACCTTGAATTAAAAAAAGGTGGTTACTTGTAAACTGAACTTATGGTTCGCTTTAGACTCCATCTTTGGTTAGGGCTAAAATACATTCTTTTTGCTATGTGACGGTCACGTTAATGGATACACTTTCAAAGGTTACAGTGGTTATACCATGTGTAAACACATGTTACCATGAACATCATTTTCTGGTCGGCTTTAGACTCTTGGTAGGGTCGCATGGACACTTGTCATTATTTAAATGTTGTCAGGTCCGGAAAAGGGATTAGATCTGTATCTTTTGCATCATCCGACCGCACCAAAAGTCCGGAACAGTTGTCAGACCGGAACAGTTGGAAGAGGCTGGCTGCACAATTGCAAAGTCTGGAACGCTTGACGCAAAGGGGGCAGCAGGGGGAGAGAGGGGAAAAGGGGTGGTGATGTATAGATTGTGCGCAACATTATGTGATGATGAATGATGATGTAATGATGGATTAATTGTTGCGAAAAACAATCAACAGGTTGTCCATAAGTACAGCATCCATGCTGCCGGCAGGCATCTACAATAAATGTTTGTTTGTCTTTGGTTTAAAGCAGCGGTGGGGAACCCTGGTCTTAAAGGGCCGGTGTCCCTTCAGGCTTTTCCATTTCTCCCCACTCCAGCACACCTGAATCACATCAAATGGATCCAACAGCCAATCAAGTTCTGCACAGAGACTCATTGATTTGAATTAGGTGTGTAGGAGCAAGGACAAGTGGAGGACCTGCAGGATGAGGGCCAAGTTTAAAGGGACAGACTTGTGAGTAGGTCGTGACCATACCTATAAGTTATCATTACCTTAGACGACTGTCCAACGTTGTAAATCCAGATATTCATGCTGCTTTACATGTTGGCACATAGGAGGTAAATGGTACTCATTCCCCCAGCAATGGCGGCACCACAAGATGGCGCAACACACAAAATGCTGGTCGGATTCGTCTATAATTTGACTGTATTTGCCCACGAGCACATCTTGTGGAAGGGGGCAGTTTTATTTGGCAGTCTCTTCTCTTGTGAGGGGTTTTGGCGGCAGAGCTGAAGCACAGCAGAGAGGGTGGATGCTGCAAGTTGTACTTCTTCATATTTTCAAGCCCACCTTTAAAAGACCAATGTTTTAAAATAATAGTTAGCACAGCCTATTTGAGAAACCTAATTTTGTCTGATAGGAAGACAAGATGAGTTCATTTTAGCTCAGTTACAGCTAAAATGCAACTAAGATGCAGTGTGAGTCTGCTGAAAAATACCACCAGAAGACTGACATTTATTCTGGATTAGAGGGAAGCCAAATCTGTTTTCTTTTCTGCAGATATTACATTGAGGATCTTCTCTTTATGGGGTTTAGTGTGAATTTTTCTGTGCTCTTCATCTCTAAGAGCTGGGCAGTGGATGTTTTTATTTAGCTTTTTGTTGTGAGCTCCCCTAATGGCAAATAAGCTCCACATATGACTGATGGCACTCTCCACCAGAGTGCAATGTCATCTTTTATCTTCTGCAGTGTTGTGACATTACGCCTGCAAGCGAGGGACAAAGCCAAGGCTTCCTAATTTTTACAGAGCACATAATCTTCAGAGTTTTTCAGCTTGGCTTACACATGAGAATCAACAAGGAGGTCATAGATTCACACAATGAATCAAGAATAAGCCATAAAAATACACATCCGCAAAGCACAGAGCGCATAGCTGCAATTCACTTTTCACACATGGATTTTATAGGTGATAAAACTCCATTTACACTAGAAACACAGGCTGAAGGCTAATGACTCATGTGTCATATCTTCCCATATAGATAAGACTTAGAGCTTTGTGTTTTCTTTTGTTGTAATCTATTATATTAATTGCTCTCCTGCTCCTTAAATCTAACTGTGGTGTTGGTTACGGCTCCACAGAAGTAAAAGCTGCAACAAAGAAAACCACCACGTGTCCACAAAGACTGAAAAGGCATTGCAGGTGATGGTTAAAGCCCTGGAAATTGGATTCAACATTATCTTGCAAAACTGCGTTTTTCATACCCCAATATCCACTCCACATCCACCCTCGGACCAGCACTGGTGCAATTGTTAAAATGCCAATGACCATTAATCTAAACTAAGACAGGACCCTCAAATGCAACTGATAAATGTTTACATAACACATTCCCAATTAACTTAAACCAAGCAAGTGTCTGAAACCTCCATCCATCATCTGAAAGGAGGCGCAAGGGAATCACAAAGTCTTGCTTTGGCTGGAACAGCCTCGAGCTTTGAAACTCTGCAATCAATTTTAGAAAATTACTAAATCTTTCCATTGAATGAAATAAAGGGTAACTAGGAAAAAATATACCACAGTCTTTTGCATCACTTCCATCCAGGTGTATCTTTAAACCACAATGGCCCTACAATTAGTTTAAACATCATCTAATTAATCAGACTTGAGAAACAGAGTCCGATTTAATCATATGAGGTCAGCTACTTCATAACATTTATAAAGAAAAGTATGACCTGAAAGCAAAACATACGAGCAAGAACATTTCAGTTGGAGTTGCGCACCAAAATCAGCACAAACAAGAAGAGCAGCGCACAAAATCAACTCTAAACCCGCAACACGATTAATTTCTCTATTTTTTATTTATTTATTTGCTTCCAGTAAGTTGTCTTTTAAAGGAAAAAAAAGTCTTTCTCTGAATGAATTCTGTATGAGGGCACGAAGAAAGAACGACGTGCAAAAGGAAAATTCCTCTGCTCACTGACTTAACAGCATGCAAATGAAGTTTTTTTCTAATTTGGAACAGCGTGGAAGTAGTTAAAAGTGTGTCTACAGTCTCCAGGACCGATATAATAATTTTCTGATTTCCACATTTCTCCTTTGTTGAATAAAAAGAGTTCCCTGTGCCAGAAGCGGAGCTGCAGTCTCCACAAGTTGCACCTACCTGCGTCGAGAAAGACTCCAAATAAAGTCGCAAAAACGAGCAGAAGCATCCTCTCCCAGATGATGCTCGGTAGAGAAACATCAGACCGAAAGGAAAAAGGGAGATTCAGAAGGAGGACGCTCGGAGGAGGTGGAGGAGGACCCGCCGCGGAAGAAACCTAGACGCGGCTCCGCTCATCTTCTCGGCTGGGCTGAGGTGAGAGCTCCGCAAAGTGCCAGGAGTCTGCGCTCCGACGTGACTGGAGCACGAACGAACCACGAGCGCAGAAATCATAAAAGCGCACCACGTGACGGCAGCTGGCATTTTCATATCATGCTCCCCTCAAACACTCATAATAAACGGAATTAGTCATCGATGATGGGCTTGTTTTTATTTTTCTCATGAAGCAGGCGAATATTTCACCTTTTAACACAAAGTTCCATGACTCCTCTGCACACTCACACACGCAAAGAACCCTGTAATTCTCCAAAGATTAATTCATGCAGGCTTTTTCTATTTTCACAACTATTTGTTTTTTTTAATTGTTCCCTCTCTGCTGCAGCCTTCATTAATCTGCCGTGTGATTAATCTCTCTTACAATAAAGAAAAGCGCAGATTTATTTTCCACTTATTCTCAAACATAAAAGAAACATCATAAAACCAGCACAAACTCCTCTAAACCTCTTCTTTCAACAGTCAGCCTCTGTGCACGCGCATTTGTGATCAATAGTCTGCAACAAATCGAGCTCATAATGAGGAGAGAGGCAGACTCGTCCAAGCGTGCGGGAACTTAACTGCGTTCATTTATGCGCGCGTGTAATTGCCCATCAAGGGACTAATAATGGTTATATATCCCTCCGCGGCGGTGGTGAACCGTCCCCCAGCCGAGAGATTGGTGAGAGGGACGTGATTACACGCGCATGTCTTTAAATGTGAACGATTTCTTTCTTCTTTTTTTCCCTCCAAATCTGGATTTACACACACACACAAACACAGGTGACGAGGGAAGGGATTAACGCACGCGTGCACCCTCGCGCATGAAGAAACACGGACAGCCGGCAGCTCAGTTTGAAGTAGGAAATAATTTCTCATATTTATTTAGGAAATAGTTACATAAAATATAGCATTAAAGTCTAGTGTAACAGACAAAATTGCACACAGTAATAATAATAATAATAATAATAATGATAACAATAATATTAATTACCAAAGTAACACTGCTGGTAACCGTTTCTCTTTACAAAGGAACATTTAAGGAAGGAGGTGAAGCATGACAATCACACTACAGTCTGACAGTACAAAATGTGGGTATAAATACTGGACATCTAGAAAAATACACAAGTCCTTTTCACACTTTTTTTTCATACAATATTAACAGTTTCATAGAAAAATTGAAACACACAGTCGGCTCTGTTGATTAGCACCAGCTGGTCAAATTCCAGATAGAAATTTGGCATAATTCCACCTAAAGTTCAAATATGTCTTTAAAATAAAGTGATAAAGTATTTTAGCTCTTACTGATCAAAATAAAGTTCTTTTTTATTTATTCAAACAATGAACCCCTACAGAATTACATAAGAAAAGATACATGCTATTTTCAAACAGTAGACTTAAAACCTTGGTTGAATGATTGGCAAACAATTTCCAGCTCTTTTCCTTGCTTTTTTTTTCTCCTTATTTGCATATATCAATCAGCAATGCCCGTTCTGATATCAACTTATAGCAATTTTTATATACAACATAATATACAGCAATGAGAGGAAAACTGAGGTTTGGAGAGGTCAGGTTTGCTGCGATGCTACATGACACTGAAAAGCTAGACTGCTGGGATTCTGGGGGTATCAACAGGAACTCAAAAAAGAGGTTGCTAAGTGTGAAATGAATGCGTCCTGATGGCTGCGTTTTAATTTTTACAATCTTCATGAGTCCAGTATGTTTCCCTGAGCTACCAACAATAAGAGCGTTCAAGCCAAAGAGTCGGTTGTTTGTTGTACCATGTAAAAAAAACCAACCCGATCTTGTGGCAAATTAAGAAATAGTCACAAACAAAAGCTTTTATTTGTGTAGTTGGACAAAACTTGTCAATTATTTTTCTTGGGACTTGGACAAAATCTTAAATTAAACAGAATTTTCTAACAAGTTTTGAAAAAAAAGGTGACAAACTAGTTAAGTCATGGAAGTTGGGCAATATTCCACCACCAACTTGTTACAAGTTGAAACACTGATATAGTCGTTTTTTATAATTTCCATGTCCACAAAAAATAAAAGTTGGCTGTGTCCAACAACACAAATTTATAAATATTTCATAAAATTTCACAAATTGATGTATGACCAGAAAAATCCTCCTTACAGATAATATACCACACAGCAACATTAAATAGCATTATTATATCCCTGTGTGTAGCTGAACATTGATCATTTTCACGTATTTTTAAGATGATTTACTTAATTTTCTCTTTTATTCATCATGAACTGCTCAACACACATCGCCATGCCTAAAATAAGTGAAAATAAACCAGAGTTAAAGACATTTCTTTCAATATTGCTTCAACAAAGAAGTAGAAAAACATAAACCAGGCGCTGTTATTAAATGTTGTGATTCCTTATGGGCAGTTTTTGGGCACCTTCAACAGGCATTAGCAGCAATGTATGAGCAGACACCTTGGGTTTAAAAAAAAGGTTTCCAACAGTCTGCCGTTATTGCCCATCAGCGTCACCTCCGCTAATCACTGTTTGATTAATCATTCACTTTACACTCCTTACAAACTTTGTACAGTATTTTTTTTACAGTGCAATGATAAGAAGAACCCCAGCATGTGGGGACAGGAGAAGCAAAAAATTGCAAGGAAACAAATGTATTGCTGATCGGCCCATCACACCCAGAGTCAAACGATTAAAAGTCCTGGTTTGGATTGAAGTTTCATCCTCCCGTCTCCAGCTCTGCTAAGTGCTCTGTGTTATTTGTAGAGTAAAGGGCTCCCGGTGTTGTACTAAGGGCTGTTAGCATTTTCCAGGACTAGCCAAGCTGAGTCAAGAGCGGACTTAAAGGGGGTTGAGATGAAAAAAAAAAGAGGAAAAAAATCAAGTTCAAAGCCGACCCAGTCACCAAAGTTAAACCCATTTTTCTGTAAGTACACCAGCAACATGCCCGAATAGATTCAGCCTGAAATAGCATTGCTCATCATTGAGAGGTTGGAGGGGTGGTGGTGGATTGGTCACTTTTGTTCCTACACACTTTTGGTTTGAAACTGGCTATGGTTAACTACCAAACAATCTTGGTTAGAATTGTGGTTTGGGATAAAAATCAATCTTTAAAAATCCTGAATGTTCCTCCAGTTATATAAGATAATTGGGCTCTTTTAGCTGAGATAATTATTATGAGATTATCTTGGTGACTGGGCTGACAGAACTGGTATGAAAAAATATTTTTCTCCACAAAGAAATGCAGAAAGGACAGAATTAAGTGCCAACAAGGATGGAAATCTACCTAAAAATTCCCCTCATAGGCTTACAATACCTCTCAACATTCCCATTAGTTAATGCATTAGGCAATAATGGTAAAAAAAAAACAAGAAATGGCCTTAAAAACTCGTACTCAGCGAGACTTTGTCACTACAGCCTCAGACTTCATTGGAGCCCTGACTGGTGCAGGAGGAGAAACTGTCGTAGAGCGAGTCACTGAGGGAGCCCGCGGGATCCGTCCCGGGCCTGCTTACGAAGCTGGAGGAGGGCTCGTCCACCTTACAGCAATTGCTCCCGCTACTCCCCGCCTCTTCCCCTCTGAGACCGGCCAAGTCCGCGTCCGGATACAAGCTGCTGGAGCTGCTGTGATTCAACGTGTTTAAAGACTCCAAGGAGATGTCGAAAGATGCTGGCTGGCTGGGACTTATGGGCATCTTCTTCTCCATTGGGATCTCTTTCTGCAGGAAATAAATAAATAAATAAAAAGATCAACAGAGAGTTCAAAGTATTTCAATTAATCATGAGCAAAATTGAGCTGCAAACAGCAAGCAGCGACATAAATCTCAAGCTGCGGAATCGTCCTTGAAAGCAATAAGACTGATGCAGCTTGGGAGAGTGACAGTGATCTATACTGAGATTTCTATCAAGCTCAACAACCAAATATATGTGCTGGGAGACATGCATCAATGTTAATGTGGGATCCCTAACTCTCCCTGCCATAAAAACAGTGTTGTGTCATCTATTATTTCTTTTATTTAACTGCCCTATAGAGTCACATGTAGGAATATGGAAGCTTCGGGAAATGACAGCTTTATTTAGAGTTTATTGATTTGTGAGTATATGCACACTTGGACATAAAGTGCTACCAGCAGACTGGCTTGTGTCATCGCAACTAAGCCTGTAGGTCTCTGGGCAGCTCATTGGTGATTAAACTCAGCAACTTAAGTGCTAAAAGCCTGCATTAAGCAGCTGCCACAAGTCCAACACACCAACAGAGGGAAACAAAACAGCACATAAACCTAAAAATAGTTTTGTTTTTGTTTTTTTTTTTTACAATGTGGCAACTTTGGGTGTCCTAATGTATTTCTCAAGCGGCACTTTTAACAAGCTCGTCACTGTGCCTCTCAGCTTCACCACATACAGGAGGCGATAAACAAAACTCAGAGTGGCGGCTTGTTTTCGTCAGTAAAATTGAGCCTGGGAGATATAACAGCAGCGAGCTACACAGGTGTTTTTGCAGGGGGTGAGGACACAGAGGATGAACTGCTACAGGGTAGGAGGGCCCTCTGGGGATGGTGCAACTCTGGACTGTTTAGCATTTCGCTGTAGGGTCGATAGCATCACCGCGTAAACATGCCTGCATCCGTGAGGGTGATAAACACTTCCTCATGTTGGTAATGGAGGCTTGAGGTGTCCTTTGATTTCTCCAAAGCTCCGAAGGCCTTGACCACACGTAGCTGACAAAACTGAGACTGTCGGAAACACTTTACAATGACCATCTCTTAATCAACATTAGTTAGTGTATAATTGCACATTAATTAGATGTTTAATAATAAAACAACTATCACTAAATATTACTGAGTGTTAATTAGTATGTTAGTAAAGCATTAATTAGCAGTTAATTCAAGCTTACTACTCAACCTTGATGCATTATTAAGTGCTAATAAAAGTTGAATTATGCAATTAATTAGTTACCATTTTGTAAGCATTGCTCAGTATGAATAACAATGTTAATTGATATGTTGTGCTAAAAATTCAGAGTTCAAGATTAAGTAGTATTATGCATGACGTAGTTAAGCATTAATTAACTGCTAATAAATACATGAACTAATAAACTAGTTAAAGATTAGTAACAGTTAATAATAGTTATTTATATAATATTAAGCAGTTAATTAATGCTTTATAATGCACAAAATGAAAATTTGTGAATACTGCTTTCATGGATCTGCATGTGGCCATTAATAAGTGGGGTTTTATGTTTCGAAACATTACTGCACGCGACAAAAAATGGTTCGATGTCAAATATTTGACCTGTGTTTACACTGGGTTCGCACCTTATTCCACCCGTTTAATAATATATTAACAACTATTATTAACTATTACTTAGCGTTAATTAACATATTTCTTCATGCATTAGTGAGCAGTTAATTACAGCTTACTACTCAACCTTTATGCACTATTAAGTGTTGATTAAAGCTGAATTAAGTAACTAGTTACCACTTTATATGCATTGCTCAGCATGAATAACCGTGTTAGGTAACATGTTATGTTACTTACATAATTCAGTTTTTTATCAAAGCTTAACAATGTAAGGTTAAGTAGTATTATGCATTAAGTAGTTAAGCATTATTTAACTGATAATTAGTACATTAACTCATACACTAGCTAAAGATTAGTAACAGTTAATAGTTATTTATATAATATTAAGCAATTAATTCATGCTTTATAATGCACAAAGTGAAGATTTATGAATACTACTTTCATGGATCTGCATGTGGCCATTAATAACTAGGGATTTATGTTTTCAAAAAACACAATTGCACGTGACAAAAAATGGTTTGACGTCAAATATTCGACCTGTATTTACACTGGCTTCTCACCTTTTCCCAGCCGTTTAATTATATATTAATAACTATTATTATAGTTATTAATAATAACTATAATAATAATAACTGCTCACAATTACTTGGCATTGTGAGCAGTGAGCAGTTAAAGCTTACTTCTCACCATTTATGCATTATTAAGTGTTGATAAAAGCTAAATTAAGTAATTAGTTACCATTTTGTATGCATTGCTCAGCATTAATAACCATGTTAGTTAACATGTTAGTAGGGCTGGGCGATATGGACCAAAACTCATATCTCGATATATTTAGGATGAATATCGATACACGATATATATCTCATTATTTCCATCACAAAGTGAGAGCAAATATTTTGTTCCAGTCGGAGCCAAATATGACATTACAAATACTTTAATTTTAAACAGTCCGGATGAAATAATGCTCAGCTGTTCAAAGAATGATAAAATGTAAACAGAAATACTGTAAAATACTGTATGTAATTATACTTGCACATGCAAGTAAGGAACATTACACAGAATTACATGTAACAAACCCTAGTAAGGTCAGCATTTATATACAAAGACAAAACAAACACACATTAAACTCTATATCTCGATATGGGCGATATGGTCCAATTCCATATCTCATTTGAAAATATATCGATATATTTTTCATATCGATATATCGCCCAGCCCTACATGTTAGGTTACTTGCATAATTTAGTTTTTATCAATGCTTAATAATGTAAGGTTAAGTATTATGCATTAAGAAGTTTGGCATTAATTAACTGCTAATTAATACATTAACTAATGCGCTTATTAAAGCTAAGGAACAGTTAATAACAGATGTTAAACAGTCAATGCTTTACAATGGACAAAGTGAAGATTTATGAATATTGCATTTATGGATCTGCATGCGGCTGTTTATAACTGGGGTTTTACATTTCAAAACATCACGGCTTGCAACAAAAAATGGTTTGACATTAAATATTCAACCTGTATTTACACTGGTTTCGCACCATTTCCTGCCCGGGCGACCAAGCTGTAAGCTGGGTGGGTGGAGTTTTATCAGCCAGATGACCTACTCAAATGCGACAGCCTGTTTGGCTGACTTTTATTATATCTATGATCAATTTCCCTTTTTTCACCTACAACTGCTTTCCTCTGCATATAAGTAACAAACTCCTCCCCCACTTGTCATCACTTCTCCCGGGTCATCGCCCGGCTGACGGTGAAGGAGCGAACACACTCAGAAACAGAATGCTTACCCTCTGAAATGTGCTTAACTTTATGTGGTTAGGTGTGGATGGATTTTTTTTTTTTCTAAAAACAAAGTGGCATGGACTCAAGGTTCTGTCTGGATGGAGGGGGAGGATACTCGGTTTTGCTAAAACCATGCATGTAGAAGGCCCAGTTGCCAAAAATATTTACAAGAAGCCTCATTTAAGATTTATCATGAAGTCCATGGGTGTACTGACACTTTTAAACACTGAGGGGAAGTCGGTTTTGCCTTTAGACATTTCTAGCAACACTCAAACTGCAACTGTGTAAAACTGCTTAAATGAGGTTTTATAATCTATTTAAGTCACTAAAATGACGTTGCTAGCCTCTGAAACCGTGAAATCTGAGAAAGAAAACAGAGCCACAGCTCGACTGGTGTTAAGCGCTTGCAGCTGTCTGTGATTGTAGGTGTAGAGAGTAAAAACAATAGTTAGGAGTTGTAGCAGTCCTCAAGCCTTGTTGGTTTCTTCCCCTGTCGGCCTCTTAACTGCATTCATCTGTCAGCCCAGGTGAGAACTATCCTGTGATTACGGAGGCTCGAATGAAGCCAGCAGGACTGTGATCCCCAAAGGGCTGACAGACTGGAGCTGTGCGGTAAGAGTAGAGGAACTATTTACTGTCCATATGTTATTCTCAGCAGAAAAAAATCAGCATAAATTTGTCAAGAGAGCAACATCGAAAGAAAATGTTAGAGGAAAATGTGCCTTAAGGTGACCTTTGAATCACTAGCAGCTGTGGAGGTTTGGCCCAATTTAAACATGTTGAAAGCAGATTAGCCTGACTGGTTTTTAATTCAACACCCACACTTTGCTCTTTTGGCATTTCTACTTTTATGTCAGATCAGTGTAGCTGTGAAAATTATACAGCCGGGAAAGGACAAAGCGTATGACGTGATTGGGATCAGTGATTTCCAGAAGATATGTGTCACAGTAAAGAGCTGATTTAAAGTCCTGGCTCTTTTTGGGCTAACAAGAGGTCAGAAACAAGAGGAAAGAAAAGGTAACGGCTGTGCAATCCCTGATTAGATTTGATTGTGGAGAGGCACAATTTTCCGGCAGATGGAAGCTTCCCGCCGCAGGTCTGTGTACCACCTGCAGCTGCAGACAGGATGATGGCTGGAGACATGCGAACCGAGGCTGCAGGCACCGAGAGCCTCCAGCTGAAAACATGAGGGGCCAAATCGACAATTGGTTCTGCATCAGATGTCAGTAATGGGATCTTGAAACTTGAATTCAGCAGGCTTGTTCAGGACAAAAGTTCAGGGAAAGAATTTTCTTTTTTATTGTAAAAGGAGTAAGACATATTTCCAACTTTCCCCTGCTCTTGCTCTAAACTTATAATTCCTAAAGTCTCAGATGAAATCAAACTTTTTTAATAAATACATTTTACAGCTAATGCTCTTGTTAATTTAGCAATTATAGCTGATTATTAAGCAGTGATATGAGGCATAAGCTCATTTTTATGAGGTAGGAAAGGTTAGTTTGCTTAAGTTTGCTCAACTAAACCTTTTCTAAATCTAACCTTTTATTGGATAAAAAGTTGTCTAAAATTACATTTGTTGTATATGTGCAGCTCGCACTACATGGATACAACTTTTCTACTACTTTCCTTATAAAACCTGCTCAAAATGTCTGATTTTGCAAGGCTGCAGGATTCCTACAAGTTTTATGAGCTCACAATGATGAGAGAATCCATCATCATGAATTAAAGAGCGATACTGGCAGCTATAAGAGGGTTTTTGCTGTGACGTAAGATGTTTTCTTTTTCAACTGAGATAGTTTTTTTCTAATAAACAATACAGAAAAGGGCAATTATTTATTTATTACTCAAAGTACACTGGATGCACACTCATATACTGAAATTAGCACTTTTGATTTTCTATTAGCCAATAAAATAACCTAGTGGAGTGGCTTTTTGAGCAGTTTTTCCAAAGAAAAAAATATATATACAAGGGGGTGTTTGATTTTTTTTTTTTTTTACGAATATCTGATATGCCAATATTATTCAACTTTTATTTTTCCGACAGAGATATCAGCCGATACCAGTACTTGCGGGCAGCTGTGAGGCTGTATCTCTCATTCTTTGACATTTTAAGTAAAAGGAGAGTTAGCTGAAGTGCTTGATGTACAGGTACATGCTGTGTAAATGTTGTGTCATATAAAAGTAAAAGCTGATACAGATAATTTTGATGTTGCATTTTAATACCAGTATTGACTGATATTAATGGCCGATAATATTGAACATCTGTAATATGTTCATGGTGGCATTAATGCATTTTTTATACAAAATACAAACAAATAAACAAAAAAAAGAAAAATGCAAAAAAAAAAAAAAAAACACATTTAGGGAGCTCAACAACAAATGATATTCTCTAAAATCAGAGAATCTAAATTATATCTAAAATAAAAAAAAAACCTATCAAATGCATAATCAGATTTTTTAAAAATAAGGAAGTAAATTTATGAGAAATCAAACTAATAGATTAAAAAAAGAGGAAATTATGAAAAAAATCCTCTTTAAAATTTCCTCTTTAAGATTATGATTTTAATAGAATTGAAAAAGGTAAAACAATACCTGAGATTAAAGCGTCAAATATATCTAATGAATTTTTGAGATAGAAGTAAAAATAGAAGAAAAAAACCCCCATCCAATTTAGCAGCTGTTCTTTTTTTTTTTTTTTAGGCTTGTAGCACCTTGGGATTTTTTTTAACAATTAAAGGTACCTTGCCAATTAATTTTTTTTTATCATTATCATTATAATTATTATTATTATTATTATTGGTAGCGCTCATTTTTCTAATAAGCCAGGAAACAAAAATATGACAAGCAAAAGGCCTGAAAATGTAAAGATCTTTAAACTGATCTGGACCCAGTACGGGAATCCTTTCATAATTACTTGTCAGATTTTCATTCAGAAGACAGAAACTTGGGTATATTAATGCTGACCTCACCCCTTATTCATTCATACCCTAGTATAACTTATGTTTTCTTTCGTAAGATGCAAAAAGTTTTAGACAGAACCATCCAACAACTGGGTTTTAAATAGCTCATGTAAAAGAACAATGGTTTGGACTCTTTTCTCTTTTGGAGACAAGAACTGGAAAACTGACTTCTGCTAACAAGATTGGTTTTCTGAATCACCATAACAAGCCACAGTCTGACTCACTAATAAGAGGTGAAGAAAAAAAAAGGAAGATTTGTGTCACATGTACGTCATCGCTGAGATGACGGCAGGTCAAACACAAGGAACTGTTTCTGCTGCTTTCTATTATTACGGTGCCGTCTGTGACAGCGACAAAAGGGGGTCAGATATTCCCACTGCTGATATTTATTTGTGCACAGACACAGTTTTGGTTATCCAATAACCCCCACTTCAAATTGCATCAAATTGCATGTCAGCCGAAATGTTCCCTTTCCCCCGTAATCATTGCTCAGGGTAACAAGCTGTTCCAGACTGAGCAATCTCTGCAGCTTCACCTCTTATTTTACCTCCCTGCAGCAATATCTTTCTCCATCCTGCAAACAAAGGAGGGAAAGAAGGAAACAAAAGTAGGAAGCAGGGGAACAAAAATGACAAACGAGAAAAGTTAGCTTAGGAAGAAAAACGGACGTAGATATGAGAAGAAGGAAAGTTGTACGGGAGAGAAGAATAGAGAGAAGCAAAACTAAAAGTAAGACACGTGGAAGAAAGAGACTGGGGAAAGGGAGGATAGAAGAAGAAGAAGGGGGCGGGGGCCGGCCTTAGCGGTGCTGTCAGGTGCTGTCAGGATGATGAATGGGAGGCCAGCGCAGGCTGTGAGGGCTCTGATGGGAGCCGCTGAGCTTTACATCACTCTCCTGAGTGTTTGTGAAAGGTTATTAAAGCCGCTTAAATCACCGCGCTGTGACACGGGCCTGCTAGCAGCCCCCAAACTTCCCCAAACTAAAGCCAATGACAAGCGTCTCCAGACTCAAACGCTTCTCCAGCCACAACAAAGGGAAAGCCGCCGCACAGGTACGGATGCACGCAGCCAGGGTGAGGAGGTGATGACACTCAGATGGATTGTCTTTCTCTGAAGAATAATGTAGGGTAAATGGGTTCAGCAGCAGTCATCCATCATTATAGTTGGTTCTCAGCTTTGGAGCGGGGTTATTGTCTGAATAACACCAATTTCAGGCAAGCAGGAAACTTAAAAGTCTACCTGTGCTTGCTGCATTTAATTACCAAGAGAAAATAAGTGGAAATGCTCCTGCATGCAGGTGGAAGGTCATTTCAGCTTCGTGCAGGTTAAAAATCTTGATTTACAGGCTGGAGAACGTAATGCTCAAAAATACGAAGAAAGTTTGGTGCACTCCCTCAAAGCAGGATAACATCTAGCCTCCGAAATGTAGCCTACCGCATCCAATTAGGTGGAAGGCAGGTTTGAGGAGGAGACAAACAGCAGCTTTGTTTGTTGGGATTTTGTCTCTTGCATGTCAGTTAATGGAGTTGTGCTTGCAGCTTGGCTGCACAGCGTGGCATCCCGTCTCTCTCTGCTGGGATCAAAATCAAAAGAAACTCCGCTTTCAGTTTCCTACAGTTCAAGTGCCGACTCTGAACTTTGCTTTGTTAATAAAGATTCAGCTTTATGCACTTCTAGTTTGTTGAAATTCTCCTTTTTGTTTCAAACGGCAGAGCCTGGAAACTGATTTAGAAGCTTAGAGGGTCTCAGTCTTGTTGGAGAGGTGCTGTTGTCCAGTCTTTAGAAGACACAGGGACATAAGATGGTGGTTGTGTGAGTTATTGATGGCTTTAAAATATTAATTTTCTATACAAAATCTTATGGTTGATAGTTCCTGTTAAACTCTGAAACTTGTTTACTGTTGTTGAAAGAACCTTGTGTGCAAGTAACGGGCAAAATGGTGGGTTTTGAAGAAGTTAACCATACAACTGCTAGATATCAGCGTGCACTGACAGTTCTGATCAAATTGCTCATGCATTTCTGAGAAACTGGTCATCCAGTCAACAAGTGGTCAGCAGCTTACTCTGGTATGTATGGTGAGCACAGAAGAGTTTGTATCAGTCAAAAAATGCATCATGAACAGGAAAAAAAAAACTAGGGATGCACGATATAATCGGCCCTCTTTCAGTATCGGCCTATATCGGCCTTAAAACTGAGTATCAAACATCAGCCATCTGACCGATATTTAACCGATCAGCCCACTATTTCTAAAGTCTAAAAAAAAAAAAAAAACACTTTAAAAAAATTTAAAACTTCTTAAGACTAAGGATGGGAAAATATATTAATACTGAAATATCGTGATATTTTCATATGCTGATATCATGTTGACATTTAAAAACTCGGTATTGATCTATTTTACTAACGAAATCTTGCGATATTTCATTTCGCTGTTATGAAATCTCGCGAAAATTCACAAAATATGAGATTTTGTAACAGAGGGATGAAATCTTGCGAGATTTTGTAAGTAAAATAGATCAATACCGCGTTTTTAAATATCAATTTGATATATAAACAAGTATATCAATATACACAGTGTATCAATATTTTTTTCCCATCCCCTTTTTTTGAAAGTGTCAGAAACGGACAACAAAACTGCTATTTTTAATGATATTTTTAATATTTTTAATGCTTATTTTTTTCAGCTTTAATATCTGTATCAATATTGGTTATCGGCCACATGAGTTTTAAAATATCGGCATATCGGATATCGGCCAAAGTTCCAACATCGTGCATCCCTTAAAAAAATATATATACAGTGAGCCAATACACGCCGCTATTGCGCGTTGCCAAATACGATCTCTGTGTGGAAACGATATTTTGGGCACAGTCAGGCTGGTACAGGGGAAAACCGTGGAGACGACGAGTGAAGCAGCTGCTTCAGAGCCCTGGAGATATTGTTATCGGTTTCTGAGGAGGAGTGACCTGAGAAGAGCAAAACCTGGAGTAAATTTAGGTGAAGACTACACTAAATGGATCCGTATAAACATTTTCCACGGTGTCAAAACACGGAAATGGCGACTTTCCTCCTGGACCGGTAAGCCAGCTTGTTTGCTAACATGGCTAACGTTAGCTGTCAGTTATAAACTCCTCTGTGTTACTTGTTGGACATGCTGCAGACTGTTGGTCACTTGCGTATCGGCAGTGAGCCTGGCATCCCAGCGACTGGAGTTGTTTTTCTGCCGTTCAACTACAACCTAGACACACGTGATGTCGCTGTTCTGTCCATGTTCCATATTCAACCTATAAGTTTGAGATTGCAAAAAAAAGTGCTTTACATGAAAAACTCACTTTCTGTGAGAAGAAAATAAAAAATCATAACAAATTTCATAAATTAAAGACAAAAAGGCAAGAAAACTAAAAAAAATCCTGAAATAAGGGACTAATGTTCTCAGTACATCACATTTTCCATCTCCACAGTAGACGGGTGACTAAATATCCTGACAAAAATAGAAGAATTCAGAGAATATTTGTTTTTTCTTTTCATTGTACAAACTTAATATGACTCAGCTCAACTTTAATCTAAACAACCATTCAGATAATCTGTGTTTTCATCACCAAATTAAAAAGCTCATAAAAGCCACTAACATATATTTGTAGATGTGTCTCAGATAGTTTTGATCTTTTCTCATGTTGAATTCCAAAAGGACATCGGAGGTCAAGAATCAGCCCCTGACATAAATCCAGATTTCCCCTCCATCCCTACATACTCAATTACATTTTAACGTTTTGTTGACTCAGAGCCTTTTTTGTCCAGATTATGGATTTTTGTGTCGGGGGTGGGTGTTGGGGCATCAGCGGTCTACGTGAGGAGAGCCTGGCTGTCCCGTAGAGCTGGTCTACATCGGCTGAAGGCCATTTCATGGTCCCTGATCCTCATTTGTCATTCAGCTGTGTTAAATACTTGTAGGCAAATAGCCACTGACACGAGAGGCCGAGGCGATCGAAAGCAATTAGCCCGCTTTCTCTATGAAAACCTGCAAACAAATGCACCAGCAGAAAAGCAAAAAAACAGAGGAATACCTTTGAGTGCAGGGAAAAAAAAAAGAACAAAACCTTAGTGAATTTGTTCATGCCTCAGGAACTATTTTAGAGGTAAAGTCGACTTTGAAACTCAACAGGACTCGCTCCGACCATGCGGAAAGTCTCCTTGCCAAAGTCTATGACATAAAGGAATGGTGAAAATTCAATTTCTCCATGCCTCTGCTGCAAGCAAAGGAACATAATGCAGAAAGTTTCATTCAGGGCTAGAGGTCTCTTTCCTCTTTCTCAGCACAGACTCTCTTCATATACTGTGTAGAGCTGCATTGCTTTTCACCACTTTAGAGGACCCCCTTTAAGCTTGAATCGATTGAAACTAATTTCTTGCAGTAAAACAAACTTAAATCTTACAAATTCCTCCAAAAATGTTTAAGTGGAACCTCTTTGTGGGTGTCATAATGTCCAATAAAGAGCTTTACAGATATCGCAGTATTCCTGCAGAGCCGCCTTTAATGAGCCAAGCCAATTAACTGTGAATAATGAGGCATTTTAATACTCACGCTGAGCCTGTCTCCTGCTTTGCCATCAAGCGATGACTCTCTGTGCAACAAGTTGTACTGGGAAATCCTCCTGCCGTCCTTCTCCAGGTGCGAGAACATATCGTGCTGGTAGTAGTCCATAATTGACAAGGGTTTCTCCACGCTTTGTCTCTTCAGGGTGTCCTCGTTCGGCTCCACTGTAAACGGAAGAAGTAGTTTTAACCAGAAAGTGCAGAAAGTCCTGGGATTTCTTAACTCATTGGGTGGTTAATAACTTTCAACCGGACCAGAGTCAGTCCTCTTGGTTCTGCTGATCAGGGTTCGTTGTGGGGTCAAAGTGCTCCCGGTTCCCTCGAGTTCAGTCTCAGTGTCGCTGCTGCTGCCAGAGTATGTGCACACTCGCAAAGCTTTTTCCTGCTGATAGACAAAGAAGCAGAGTCATTCTGAAGCATCAGCAGTATATGTGAGGAGTGCCACCAGGAACCCATCACATATATTGAAAAGAACAAGAAAAAGTAGGTGGTCGGATTTCTAGCTTGAGGACACAAAAATAAAGGAATGTTTCATCTAGCGACGCCTGTTCTTTTAAAAACATGAATCTAGGCATCATCAGGGTTAAACTGCAGATAAATTGCACAGCATTTGAATCATGGAGAGAAATCTTCTTTATTTTGAGGATCAAAGCTGATTGTGACAAACTGGCGCTGAACCTGCCATGTTATCAGCACTGGAGAGTCAAATGCTGTCTAAAGATTTAAATACAGCTGATCTATGACAGCGGTGCAGAGTTCAGTTCATGACTAAGTTGTCTGATGAGTCAGAGGGGTAAATTTCACCATCTGCTCCAGTCTCCCAGGGCCTTGCAGAACCTAACCCTGCATTCAGTCTCCAACACTGTTGCCAAAGTTAACCAGCTCTACACTTTACAATGCTTATGATTCCCACCAGGTAATGGACAACACACTGCAGTTCAAGATCTGACAAATGCATGGCTGTCCCATCAAAGAACTTAAATTGGAGGGTTCAGGTGATGCTGAACCAGCCTATTTGTTGCTACTATTGGCCAAGGTTGCTTGGGAACCCTCACCTAGACTTCTGGTGTTTGTTGCGCCCTCTTTCCTATCCCACAGTCCAAAAACACACATATTCAGATCCTAAACTGACCCTCAAAGTTGGAGCATGTCCGGTTATTTGCTTTGCTTGTCTCTGTGTTGGCCCTGTGATGGATTGGCAACCTGTCCAGGGTGCACCAATTGTTAGCTGGGATAGACTCCAACCCTGCTGCAACACTGAATAAGATAACGCAGATGTAGGAAACGGATGGATGCATGGACACCCTGATAAGAAAAAGGGGCCAGGACTGTTTGACAGAAGTGGAATCGTTCTGCACAGAGTAGATTAGTCGGACAAGAAAGCAAACACAGGATGGCTACACTTCGTATCTGACTTTAGATAAACTACAAGAGAGGAGGAGGTGAATTCTTTTTTTTTTTCTTTTTAATTTTGCCTGACTGAATGCGATGTGTGCATGATTGCCCCAGTTGTGCATGAAAATCAGCTCTTACTGCGTGCAGTGTTGCATTCAATGGCAACAGAAAACTTTCTGATCGTGAAAAATCAAAGAAATGTACAATACAAAAAAAAATGTATAGCTTTCTCATTCCTAAACTCTAATTATGAACCACTTGTGCATCTGTAAAGTCTACTTGAGACTCACCAATATGTTCTGTTTGCATAATTTCGTACCGATCTTTGCCTATCACTATGTTAATGTGACTTACACCAGGCGAAACGTGGTCCTTGGCTTTCGTTTTCCTCTCCATTTCTCTCTCTTTGTCCTCGGTGGAGCCTGAGAAGTTGCTGCGTTGGGCACAAAGACTCAACCTTTTCGTCCTGATTGCATCTGTAAACCCAAAGAGATTGAAGGGAAATGAGCTGCAAGGTGGACGGTAATTACAAGAAACACCTTCTTTCCAAGACAGCAGAGAGATGAATTCTTGCTCCCATGTTTCATTCAGCTGGCAGACTGATGAACTCATTCATTCAACCTAAACTCATCCAACTGGTTACGAGTCCTCTCCATTTATAACAGCAGCTGCACAAGATCCCAACTCTTCTAACCTAATGGTGTCCGGCCTGAGATTGTTCTATCCAAGGCTCAGACAGGCACGACTTTAATTGTCTCACATTCAGAAGCCTCTCTTTAATCTAGCTGCATTAAGATAACAGACTGCTTTTGTCCTCATTTGAAAAATCTTTCACCTTTTGTCTCAACATTGCTACAGACACAAAGTCTTTGAAGGCATCCTTCGACTTCACAGTAAGATGATAGAAATGATAGAGGTTAAAAACATATGATAAAGACCCGCAGGCTCCCTTAATCAGCTTTTTCCGGAGCAGTGAGTCAAACCCCTGCCTCTGCACTGCCACCGAGGTGAAATAGATGCAGCTTAATGTCCTGTAAGCATAAATCTCCGACTGTGATTGCTCATTGCCATGTGTTATTGTAGCTTTAATCAGCCATCTGATTGCATCCTACCCACCGATGTTTGGGGGCCGAGGCACAGGGTGCTTTTATGATCTATGGCTGTGCTGACACACTTATCTAATTGCATTTGTTGGTTTTCCTTGGGGCACACGGGCATTCGCATTTCTGCGCTCTCTTCTGAGTATCAGATGTCAGTGTTGATGCATTAGCCACTGAATTAGCTGAACAAACAAGGTTCTTCGTTTAACCAGGGTTTAATAAACCAAACGACTTCCTCTTGTCTGCATGTCCGGAGCACTCTGGAGGAGAAAGCGTAAAATACAGTGGCATTCAATATTTCATTTCGCTCCTAAAAGGTAAACAAGCTGTCAGGCTTTCAAGGCTCGGCTTTTAGCCATTTAACATGTTAATAGCGGATTTTACGGACAATGCAATTTATCCTCTTCTTTGTCCTTGAACGGTAGAACCAATTCAAAGATTAAACCATCCATTTTCGAGGAGATCTCTGAGAGATAACTGACCTGAGGATGCCAGTTTGGGCAGTCGGCTCTGGGTGTCCTGGGCGTTTCTGCTGCAGGTCACAGCGGGCTCAGACAGGGAGTGGCCCAGGCTGCTGGTAGGAGCGTGCAGGCATGTTTTCGGAAGGGAAGGCACTTTCACATTGGATTGTGAGGGGTCGGGGTGAACAAAGGGAGGCTCCCGATTGAGCTCAGAGGCGCCGGCGGTCACCGCATCGGGGCTGGATTCAGATTTAGGGATGTGGCGACCGCTGGCTCGGGTAACAGAATCAGGGAGGGGGAAGGTGCCGATGCCACTGTCCAGGGTTCTCATCTGACATCCAGAGCCTAGAGTGACAGGGAGAGGAGTGTGACATCTGGGACACAACAACAAAGGGAAAGAAAAGAAAGGAGGACTTGGATTTACATGCAGCGGAAGGGGTTGTGAGTAAACAGGGAATCTGCAGCAGGTTCAGATGGAAAAGAAAGAAAATAAAGTATATGTAAACAACTGATGGAAACTCGCTCATATTCTCAGACATTCTTAAAGTACACAAAAAATACCAGAGAAGAAAGCATCTGCAGCCAACAGCTCTTAAGTAAACCCCATCTCATGACAGATTATGAAATATCTACATTGGTGCATGGCATAGACATGCTGCAGTTTCATAAGTATTGTATAAAAAGTTGTGTTTTTTCCTGCAACAATACAGTTCAAGATGCAGTAATATCTTTCATATCAATGTTAATTTCCTTTCTCACCTGTTGTAAATCTTTGTGTTTACTTGGCAAAAAATGGGTGAGAAGGGGATGATGGGAGAAAGCCGACTACTGCATTATGTTTTCAACACTTGTGATTTTATCCATCATGCATTTTCTACTGCTTTAACTTAAGGATGCTTTAAGTTTAATGTATATGGCAGCGAAATGTGTAAAAAAAAAAAAGCTGGGAGAGTATTTTTTTTTAGTGCAGCTTTCATGATGGGTGTGGTTTTTATCTGGTGAAAGTTCCGACTGCAGACAGGCCAGTTGAGTGCCCAGTAGAAGGTTTAGCATGCTCTGGCTGAGATATAAAAAGCTTTCACAGAGAAAAGATATAATCTAGATGGGAGCATATGATGCTGTAAAAGCTGGATGGACCTTTCAATGCTGATGGTGCTTTCCCAGTCTCTGTATCATTATTAGTATTGTCATTAGTGATGCAGGCTTTTAACTGAGAGCTAATAAGATTCTGAATGGTCTTTCCTTTTAAGTGCAGATGAAGCAGACATTTTCATAAAAAATTCAAAATTTTCCATCAGTCTAATTTAGATAAGCTGTGGTCCAGAGAAGTGAGCCATCTTTCTCATGTTCACTTGTGGCTTCTTTACTTATTTGCATGTCAGTTTAACAGTTTTAACTTTCATTTGTAGCTCGTATGGAAAACTGTGTTCACAGACAGTGATTTCTGGAAGTTTTCCTGAGCTCATGCAGAGATTTCTAAAACAGAATCATGTTTTAGAATTTGCATTTAATACAGTGCCGCCTGATGTCTGCAATTTAGGTGCAGTTTTTGGCATGTTGAATATCTTTACCAACTTAATTCTGAGCAATTAACTCTCTGAAGTGCTCTTTTTTATGTATAATCATATTAATTAATAATAATTGATCTTTAATGCTCTGTTTTGATGTGACTGTTTTCTGTCCTATAGATTTTAACATTACTTAATCATTAGTGTTTCCAATGAACATTTTTAGTTGCAACATCTTGACCTGTCCAGTGTGTACTCTGTCTCCAGCCTGCCAATTTTTGGGCCCAGTCCCAATGTTCCTCCTATTTTTAACCAATAGCCCTTACTCATAGGGATGGCCATAAGTAGATACATCAGAGCTCATATATATATTATATATACATCCAACCGTATGGGGTAGGTAGTGTGTAAAATAAGAAGGATAAGTGGTTTGGAGGCAGCTTTGGGTCTCCCCTGTGAAGCCGAAGTTTTCTTTCCCAAATCGCAATATCTCCGCGAGAAAAGCTTAAAAGTGGGATTTTCAACTTCTGCATGTCCAATCTTAAAAATTCCAACTGTATGGGGTAGCTAGTGTCTAAAATAAGAAGGAAAAGTGGTTAAGAAGCAGCTTGGGGTCTGTAACTGCTTGAATGTTGCCCGATTAAAGCGTGGGGGTGGCCAGTGATTGGCCAGGGGTGCCCGTAGCTCCGCCCCTGCTACCACCAGCCCTCATCCACTATCACTACACCCTCAAAATAAAGCCGCAAGGGGTAGGGCTTTGTAATCGTCCCTAGGAATTGGGACCCCACTTGCTGCATTTACATCCAGGCAGGTAAGCGACTGTGTAGTGACGTTTGCACATACGTCTCATCATAACAACACACCCAGCAACAACACAGAGATAACAGTTGGAGTCGTTTTTCTTTTTTTCCATCATTCATCATGCGTCGGTTGATAAATGAACAAAAACAACCACACGGAGAAGACATCGCCATTGACGACTGTTGTCTCTTGTAAACTGCTGAAAAGCCTTTGCAAGCTTTTCATCAGTATTTTAGCCTAGCTAGCTTGGCTTGTCTCGCTAAAGTTACGAACAAATGTGTTTTCTTCTACGAGTCCTGTCGCTCTCCGGAGGTTGCTGCTGTTCCCTTTTCTCTGGCCCTTCCTAAACAAGTCACCATCTGACATCCCTCACTCTGAAGGGCTAGATTCATACCCACTACCCCTCGTTATGTCCACTTCCCCTACATGCAAAGAGGGATTGGGACAGCACTACCTTCGCAGGAATGCACAAAATTTAGGGGTAGGGCTAAAAAGCAGGGCTAGTGGGTGTATTGGGACGCACCCTTGGATTGCGCTACAGCTTACCTTTGACCCTGAATTGGAATAAGCGGTATAGTAAATGAATGGATAGTTGCAGCATCTTCCACCAGCTGATGGAACTGAACCCTCAAAAAACACTTTAATCTCCTTATTCATCAAGATTCCAATATTTTTCAAGCTTTCATTTAGAGGATGGCTGCAGAACAATCCCTTACAATTAACTACTTAATTTGACATTCTGGTCCACACACCATACCTGTGAACTGTGATGGGATTTAATAATGTTTGTTGTTCTACTCTGAAAATATGTGTTATTGGTGCATCCCTAGCTGTAATTGAGTAATAAGTTTTCTGGTGAGCAGGAGCTCCTGAACTGAACCAGCTGAGTTGAGACTGGTGGAACTGCATGCTGGGCTGCATTAAGGAAAAATGACAGCCAGTAAGAACAGATGGTTTCAAAAACACAGAGCCTCGATTCAGGCTGGAACAGATGGCGGGCCACTCATCTTAGCCCAGGTCCTTGCAACTGTGAACCACAGCAAGCAGCAGTTACATCTGCTTATCATTACTGGTTTGCAACTTTGTGCAGAGTTTCAAATGATGCATTGTCTTTCTTTTGGGTGGAAAAGGGGGCAGGCTGACACTGCTCTGTGAAATTATAGCCCATCTTCCACTTGTTGGACTTGGAAATGATGAATCCTCTGTGGCTGACAGTCCAGTCTCTAAAAATACCAAGCTATTTAAGCAATTCTATTTTTCTGATTTTCAGAGATGGCTTGATATGAAGCAGGTCTGCTTCTTAACTTCTAAAGATGACTGAGAAGCCCAAACATATTCAAATATTTTGCCACTGGGTAAGGTGCATCTTTTGAAAAACAGTCTACTGGTAAATATATTTAGCTGAAGCCAATAGCTCTGCAGCAATGAACTCTTGCCTTTTTGTTTGAAAGAGTTCAGAACACACATGACATCAATATTCTTGTTTGTGTGTGCATGTTTTTCCCCTTTTATATAGATTTTCTTCTAACACTCAGCAGCGATCTGTACATACAGGACCTGTGAAGATGAGATGTACAACTACAGCATGTTCATCGAACAGATGGACTGTCAGGCCACTTGGAAACAGTTTTGTATACTAGAATTTAAAAAAAAGAAGAAATTCTCATCTATGTGCATGTGTTCACATAAATAATAAACACACATGAATTTGTGTGTGTACAAAAGAGGAAGGCGGAGGGAGCCATAGATTACACAGCTGTGTAATTGAATGCCAAGGCTGGCAGTTCAAAATGCCCTCTATATCCAAACTATAACAAGGTCCACAGTAATTCCACCCAGCGGCAACAACGCCTGGACGCAATCTAGTTTTTCATGAGCTCCCTATCACTTCTGTATACAACCTCCAGGGCTTGAGGGGAGAAAGCTGGTTAGCTGATACCTTCACTGTGTGAAATTGGCTTTATGCAATGAACAGGCGTGAGAGGGAAAACAAAGCGTCGTCACAAACTACCATAACATAATCTCTTGGACACGGCAATCAGATGAAAATGCAGCTGCAAATTGGGGTAAATTGTCAAGTCACAAACAGAGACAAAATCCTGAGTCATTACAAGTCCAGCACCACTCTTCTGCTTGTTTTGTTACTACTTGCTTTCAGACACCCTTAAAGTCAAAATATTTCCATCAGCGCTATAAAGGAAGTTTGGAGAAACCAGGTGAAGCAGGTGCTAAACTGCAGGTATTGATCTACAATGCCATCAAAAGCCATGAAGATGTATTAGAGTCCTTTTGTGCTCTGGGTCGGTCAAAATGTTATTTACTGTTCCAGCTCAGAGGGAAACTCCTCTAATATACAATAATAGACCAACATGGATTTAAGTTCAAGCCCAGATTCAGAGGCTGAGTTTGGGTTGTACCCAAGCTGCTTGCATCACAAACTGATGTAAACTCTTTATGTGATTGATTTGTTTACCTGGCATTATGCCTGTGAGCACAGATGAGGAGCCACGGCTGCAACTTTTATGAAATTCTTAACTCAAACTATTTAGAAGAGCTTAGTTGGCAGAATGTAGAGAAGCCAGAATACAGAAACAATTAAGTTTTTAACACAACCTGAAGAAAATTTGATTACTCACTGAATTCAAACTTTTGCTTCAAGTCCCATCTCTTGCTCTGCAGAGTTTATTACCATCAACACCTTATGAACACTTTTCCTCGACTTCGTAATTTTGTCAAAGGACTTACTTGGGATTTAAGAAATTCATCCAAACCCCACAGTTCAAAGATTAACTTTTACATCCAGATAAATAAGAGAGCTTAGGGTCATTGTGGGTAAAAACAACAAAGCCAGGGGGACAAAGGGGCTTTTTCAGGAACTCCACTGCTTCATATTGCAGGAATGAAAAAAATGCCATCACACCAATCATCCCTCCACTTGATAACAAGGAGGTGGGATAACATGGCAGCATCATCTCACATAAATAATTATGCATGTCCAACTCTCAGCTAATTGGTGCTTACTTTAAACATGATGATTATGGATTTTTTGGTTTTCTTTTTCCTCATTTAGTCATAATTATTCTGATAAACTACCCACCAAATGCAGAAAACTAAGTTTCTTATTTTCATTTTTAACACTTTTTTTTTTTTTTAAATAAAAATACATATAAGGAGTTAAAGGGGATTTGGTGTGGACTTTAATGTAAAAGATTGTAAGTTTGAATTTCTATCATGCACCTTTTCTGTCATCCTTTCGTGCTTCTATTTTGACTCATCTTGGATTCAAATCTGATCTTTGTACATTTGTTGGATCATTTGGTTAAAAATAAATTATTAGTGGTCGCATGACAGTGATGCTGCACTATCTGAACCCATAACCTCAAACTGTGACAATTCCCATAGTGTAAGTGGCACGAATGTACATCCACTTGTAGGGTTAACCCACTTGAGCTGGTTAAAGTAGAAGATCAAGAGAAACAATTTCATAGTGATGCCTTTAATATCAAGAAACAGATGACATACTGCATGAGAATATGCAAATGCTACTGGCCAACTTTCAGGTCAGCTATACCTGGACAGCACATGCAACTTTTTATAGTTCAGGTTATTCACCCTTTTCTGGACATGAAATGAACAGCACATCTACCTCTTAAAGACCACAATGCATATAATCTATCCACATGTTTGTGGTAAGAAAGTGTTTTCTTTTTTTTTTCTTTTCTGATTTTAGGTCCATTTTGGCCTATACCACCTACTGAAGGAAATATTTGACTCTTTAACTGCTTTTAGAACTGAATTATAGTTAATGGTTTAAAACTGCCTCTCAAATCCAATAATTTTGGTTGGAAAATTCTATTAATTAGAAAAATTAATGTCATGATATAAATCCAAATATAATTTGACTAACCAAAAAAAGAAATCATACATTCAAAAAATGGTTTTATTCTTGGAGCCTTATCACAGGAAATCAGCCAGAATAACTTTTGAGATGATGAGTTGCACCTTCCTTCCTTTACAGTAAATTACAACCTACAATGCAAGTTCCTTGTTTTAAAGTACAGTAACAACAGTCATCATCCCATCTCATGTTTTTTGATGTGTTTTTACTCATATATCCACTCAGGCGTTGTAAAAACTGACCTGAGTGCACATCAATCACCTGACTCAACTGCCGACATGCTGTCACTGCTGTTTTTTACAGTAATGCAGAAAGAATTGAGCTGTCACTCATACAGGGAAATCACAGCAGTAAAACACGTTGACACTCCGCAAAAATGATTGTAAAATCTGCACAGAACTAGGCAAAGACATGCAGGTTTTCATTTTAAGGGAGTTTTTGGTCCCTTTTTAAAAAAAAAAAAAAAAAAAAAATCCTTTTAGAGATAAAACATGTGAGCTTACCTATCATATGTTCTTGACAAGATGTGTCTGCAATGTGTCTGTCCTCATTTTCAGCCTTCAGGTTGATCTTCTGCGTCACTATAAGGGTCTGCAATTTCAACAAAATGTGGATTTGTTAGTGAAAAAAACCTCAGAAATCACTATGTATTTTCTATAACTGCTCAGAAAATAAGAATAATCATCGGGCATCTTTGGGTTCCTAAAATGAGATAAATACAACCTCAGATGAACAACAACATGACATATTACATTGTGTCATTATCTAAGAAAAACTGATCCAAAATGCAGAAGCAGCGTAAAAAAAACTTACTGTATGTGTATAAATTAGCTTGTAGCATCCATATGTTTTCAACAATTAACTGCAGTAATTATTTCCTGTATGATACTATCAGTCTCTCGCCTCATAGTGGAAGACTTTTGGAGGTTTACATTTTTCATTTCTGTACAGCTCTCTTAGGGTCCCACCACAGCATTTCATTCAGGTTGAGGACTACAACTGGACCATTCCAACACATCGATTCTTTTCTTTTCTGTTGTAGATTATCAGCTGTGTTTGGGATCATTGTTCTGTTGCATGAGCCAGCTTCAGTCAAGCTGCAGCTGTCAGACAAATGGCCCCACATTTGACCCCAGAATGCTTTGGTAAAGAGAGGAGCTCATGGTTTGACTCCAAGGTGTTCAGATCCTGCATCTGCAAAGCCAGCCCAAATCATCAGCCTTCCACCACCGTGCTTTACAATTGGTATGAGATAATGTTATGTGCTGTGTTTGGTTTTCTCCAAACATGCTGCTGTGTATAATGACTAGACTTCTATATTTTGAACTAGTCTGTCCAAAGGACATCGTTCCCAGAAGTCTTTTTGGTTTTTCAGATGCAGTTTTATAAATCTAAGCTGTGCTGCCATGTTTTAGTGAAAAAGAGGGTTTCTTTGACAACCCTTTCAGATTTGCCATACTTGTTTATTCTTTTTCTGATTGCTCTGTTATAAATTTTAACATTTAACAGGTTACATTAGGCCTGTTGAGTCTGTGATGTGTTATGCTTTTTGTAGTTTTTCTGAACATTTTTTAGCCTGATTGGGCTGAATTTGTTGGGACATGCACTCCTTGGACGTTTGACAAGTATCCTAAATGTTTTTTACTTGTCACTGATGGACTGTGGAGTCATTTTTACTACGATGAAGCAATGATGATGTCTTTCCTCCTTTGCATCATGTAAAGACAGACTTGAATCTCCCAGATTTGGAAACTGCCAAAGCATCTTTTATGAGGTATATGTATTGTTTGGTTTTACATTTCCTTGTGTCCTAATCCCTAAAATATAAGAACTGAAGATTTCTAAAAGCTGAGAATGACAAACGCCCACATTGATTGGTGTATTTCATACATTTTCAGAAAAATACAAAAATCATCTTTTTTTTGTGCTGAAACTAATTGTCCATTTTTGCATTATTCTAATTAGCTTTTTTAAAATCCATTTTTGGGATTGGTTCAAGAGAAGCTTGTAGGTCATGAAGTGTGGCTCTATTGTTGCTTTTCTGCTGGGAAAAGATAGACAGAGAACTTGGAGGATGGTATTAAATGGCCCTTTTGTCAAATAGAGTGCCTGCGATAAGAGGCTCCTCCATGTTATCAAAATCCTACATCATCTGGATTAAATTTCCCACATTATGCAGCGAGACTGTCACTTTCCTCCTCAGTTCAGACGGCTCCTTTGACTTTGTTTTATTCTTGCTGTCTGGCTTTTTTTCTGTTTTTTGTCAGCCTCCACCATTCTACTGTATTTAGATGGACAGCTTATAAAATATAGGGTTATGATTTTAGCTTTATTTTATTTGAAGAAAGAACTTTTTGCCTTGTCCCCCAAAATAAATCTATATGGGTTATTTTTGACCTGTAACACATGTGTTACTATAGTTAATAATTTTACATTAAGACAAAAAATCAAACTATTTTTGGGGGTAGTTGTACTCTAATAATAGTCTAGTAGACTCAGATAATAATCTTAACCATTCTCATCCCCAAAGTAAATATAATGAGTGAATTTTAACTTTTTTTTTCCAGTCAAAAATGAGTGGTGTATACAAGATAAAAGGCTATGTGCCCCCCCCCTAAATTTACATTTTAAACAATATTTTGGTGGAATGAAGACAAACTGACCTAACTCTAAGGTAAAAAACAATAATGGATTATAACTATTGTTTTTTGAGCATTTTAAATAAAGTTAGATTCCAGGTCAAATTTGACCCGCCAACACTAAAGATGTCGGCAGCTTTTGAACACTTTGGAAGGGCTTAATCAGATGAAGCTTGATAGCCTTCATCCTTGTGGAAAGAACATCAGCCTAAGCTGTTAATAACAAAAAGCAAGTGATGAGTTGCACTGTAGGCTGAGTCAGAACACAATGTGAATCAATAGTGAGCCTTCCGGGGATATGATGCTGAGGAGGCGGCGGGGTTGTGGATGTTTTTGTGAACATGTACATTCTGTGCAAGTGTGAAAACCTGTGGGAATTCGCCTGTGAGCGCCTGCCCAAACACAAACACACTGCTGTAATGAAGTCAGAGGAGTTCTTTGCTTACAGCTGTATCTGCACAGATCTGCACGTCTCCCTTTATTTCGCTGTGCTTCTTGGGCGTGGAAATTGCGGGCGGCGATGTGGACACAGAGTTGCCCTTCACGGCGGTCCTGCAAGGAAACAAGATTTGAGCTTTTACTTCATGATTGGCAAGCAAACATATATCATACACAGAAATGTCACTGAATGCTTAACGGCATCTTTTGATGGAGAACAATCTGTCAACAGGGATTTGAAGTGGAAAATCAATGAAGTGAGAAGCATGACATTCGGCGCTTTTCTTGACTTAAACATATTTTACCTTGAGTGTGCCGACTGCCTGTCCAAGAGCTGTTCATGCTCGCTAGAGCAGAGTCACAACTCAAACAGACAGCTGCCGTTTGTGCCATTTATCAGTGTCTCTGCAAGTGTAACACTGTGTATTGCTCATGTTTAATTTAATATATTTATTTCAAAGTGTCATTTCGCTTGATAGACAGATATGTCTGAGAAGTGACAGGAAGTAATCCAACCACCTTAAGATAATTCATGCTTAATATTTTCTTAGACAAAGATGCTGCTTTACCCACCTGCCAAGAAGCTCTTTAACAAACTGATCTTTGCCAATAAGCGCAGTGGTACACTGGATCTGATTGGCTATCTGGCCCATCTGATTGTTGCAGTGGTCCATGATGGAGCTCAGCTTGTTGTTCATCTCTGACAGATTCTGCACTTCCTGACTGTCTTTCTTCTTATCCTTCTTTTTGTCAGACTTCATCTGTTTACCTCCAAGCACAGATCCAATCTTCAGCTCTTTCTTCTCCTCTTTCCCCTTCGGGGAATCCCCCTTTTTGCCGCTTAGAGCTGGAAGTTTGCTCTTACGAAGGCCAAACCAGTTTGCCAAAGAGGGGCCTGTCTTTTGTTTGGCCTCGCTGGCAGCTACTTTCTCCTGTTCTTGACATTTCTGCAAATTTTCTTCGATTCCCATCATGACTTTCTCTTCGATGGTGCACACTGTAGGGCTGGGTTTTTTCTCCTCTGTGTCTGAGGGTTTGCTTGGCGAGTCCTTTTGGGTTTTGGCTGGCTCATCAGAAGTGGTCACCACACCTTCTTTCTCTCTTGCAACATCTTCCAAGGTATAGACACAAGAGGACGGAGGCTTGAACTGTGGATGAGAGGCCACCTTTGCCGGTTTTCGCACGTTGTTTAAACCAGTCCTTTCAGTGATGGGCAAGCTACGTACTTCTTTTTGAGAAGGTGAGCCGACCCCTTCCTCTTTCCCTCCCTCTCCTTTGAAATCTGATTTAGAAGGTTTCTCAGGGAGGCCACTGTGACTATTTGATCCTGTCATGCCTCCATAGTGGCTAAGCCTCGTCCTTGGGGAGTGGACAGGGCTCTCAGCTGCCACAACACCAGGTGCCTCTGAAGAGCTCTGCCTTGACAGAGAATTCCCCCTTTCACCTGAGTTGGTGATGATCTGAGTTCTTATTCTACCCGGTCCTTCGAGCACATTGACACTGGGCTTCTCCATGTAGCTGGTGCTGAAACTCTGGCTGCGAGCTTTCGCCCCATTCATTCCCAAAGCTGGTTTTAGATGAGGTTTAGTAGTAACAGATATGGATCTACCGAAAAGTTGACTGTTCCTTTTCCCCTTATCGCAAACATCCCCCTCCTCCAACAGTAGAGGGCCATGCACTTCCTCCTCTTGCAGTCTAATCTGGACTTCACCTTTCCCATCTGTAACAGACATTTTGGGTGGTGCATCAGTGTTGTATGCTGCCTGCAAGCCATCACACTGGGTAGAAACATTTGAAGTCACAGTCTCCTTGGAAACAGAGTTGATATGGTCTTTCTCTTGTTTGCCTGGTACAGTGGGGCTACTTTTATGGCTCGGAGGAGATTTTAAAAAGGCTTTAAACCCCATAGGGATGCGAGTTTTTGAGGTTTTCTCCACTGGGTTAGGTGACATAACAGCTGAGCTGGGAGGGCTGTTGACAGCTTTACCATTGTGTGGCTCTGTCTGACACTGAGGGGTGTCCTCAAGGGACAGAGGTAAACTAATTGAGGTCTTCTGCACTGACTGATGGGCATTTTCATAAGCAGGTCCTTTCTTATTTGCAAATGAGTTCTGAAATGAGGAGCCCCTGAGGGCACTGTAGGGAGGAGGGACATTCTTTGAGCTTCTATGTGCATTTTCAGGTTCTCGAGCACACCCTGAGTTTGCAGAAGGGAGGTAGTCTTTTGTACGTTTGGAAGTGCCTTTAGTAGGAGTCTGAGTCATGCCAGGGGACTTCTGAAGGTGCTGACTGGCTTTGTCTGCCAGCCTCTGAGGTGCAAGTGCAGTCCCATAGCCTGCATCCAAGTCTAAACAGTCTTTGTCCTTGATGGGTAGTGTAGATTGCATATTTGGTGCAAGTGAGTTGTGGTAACTTGGGGGAGGGCCCCTCACAGTGGTCGGTATGGATGGCTGAGCCACCCCTGGTTTATGTGCTTGAGGCGACCCTTCGTAATTTGGTCTGATCAGTAAGGAGGTGGTGCGGCCAGGGGGAGGAGGAGGAGAAGGAGACCTGAGTTTATTTTTGCTGGTTTCACAGTGTTTGTCTCTGGTTGGTTGCTCAGTATTGTCAGCATACTCCAGGTGCCTCCTTGAGAGGTGGGGAGAACTAGATGAGGAGCCCTTGCTCCATTCGGCCCTGCTCGGGAGCTTGGAGTTGACAACCTTTGGACTCTGTGTAGAAGTTCCTTGTGTCTTGATGAATTTGGACATTTTAACTGTCGGAGAAGATGGGGATTTCTCCTGAATGGAGGGTCCTGAGTTTCCACTGTTACTTGGATCAGCAGTTGAGCCTTTAGACGGTCTCACTGGGGATGCTGAGGGTTTGTTACGACCAGGAATCTTTGAAGCACTGGACTTGGAACTAGCAGCATCATTCAAAGGAGGGATAGAATGACCTTTATTTCCTCGGCTGCTTGGTGGTTTGATAAGTTTTCTCTGTGGAGTCAGCTGCATTGACAGTCTCTCTGCACTTCCCTCCCTACTGTTGCTCGCTTTGCTGGACCTAGCCTGATATTCTGAAGGCTTTTCTGGAGATTCAAGAACAGTGTAATTTCTTGCATTTGCCGATTTTTGCCTGGTTGGTCTTTCTTGGGGTACAAGCTCTGCGTAATTAGCAACAACTTTCCTACTTTGTCTGCCATCTGTACCTGCTTCAAGCCTTTCAGCGCAGAGCTCAATAGGCTCTCCTTCTGCATCAAATATTGCCAATATGCTCTCCTCCGATTGGGTGCACTTTGCTCCTTTGGGCTCCTTCATTAGGCTGAAAGGCCTGGGCCTCCCATCTGCAGACTGGGTGCGTCCCTGCTCTCTTCTTAAGTATTGCTGCTTGAGGATCTTGGCAGCATCCCTTGACAGCCTCTTAAAGTCCCTCTCTACTTGCTCTGATGACTGGCTACAGGATGTTCGGACATCGCTGGACTCTGAATTCAGTTCCTGTGGATCATCCACATCAGAGATGCGATTAGGACCTTCTGGGTCTGGAGGATTGAATTGCAGCCGAGATGGTTTACTAAAAGCTGATCGCCGCCCCTCTGGGAGAAAACTGTTAATGAAACTCATAAGCTTCTCTGGACGCTCTTTTGAGTCGTAGCCAGGGCGGGGTTTTGCTTCCACCGGACCTGAGGTGCAGTCTTCTGTCGCTCCACTTTCCTGTGTCCCCTCCCAGCTACATAAGCTGTCAGAAATGCTATGGGAGAGTTTTTTACAGTAAAACCAGCCGTCCTTGGTAGGGATGTTATCTCTGCAACTGGAATGCGCCAATTCATCATCAGCATCATCAGAATCATAGGAGAACTGCTTGCCCCGAGCAGCTAAAGCTCTGCCAACATGAGTCGGCTTGGTCACTCCTTTACTGCTGCTCTTGATACCCAGCGAGTAGATGCCCTCGTTGGAGTTCATGCAGTCTTTGTAACCGGATTTGGAGACCTTGGATGAACAGGAGGAGCTCCTGTGTTTCCTCCTCTGGAGCTTTCTTAGTCCCTCCAATATGTGGCTTTCCTTGCGCCTTGTAGGCTGCTGCTCCTCTGGAGGGGCACAGATATTACTGGGGGCTGATGAACCCAAACTCAGCCTCTTCTCCCATGTCAAAGACGACTATAAGGCAAAAGGAAAGGGGTTACTTTTTTAAAAGACTGAACAATTTACATTTCAAGATGCTTTTTCCAACATAAGATGTATAATATTGTGTGTTTTTAAGTTGTTTCGGTGAACCAGTGTATCTTTTTAAAACCTCAATTCAAAGACATAGTCATCAAGCTCTAATAAGTAGATAAGGGATTAATTAGGGTCTGGAAAGAAGTGCCTCTTCATGAGCTGCCACATGTGACCGTTTTGTGGAACTGATGTCTGGGTTTTTTGGAGTGAGAGGGTTTACCATTTTCCCACAGGAGCGTCCATCATTCCAGGTGTAGGAGCCGCTGGAGAATTCACTGCACGCGCTTGACAGGGATAATTCACTACTGCTGCAGCTGCTGCGTGGGTACAGAGGCGCAGGCACTGTCAGACTCAGTTGGCTGAGACACTTGGCCACGGGAAGACCTGCCTTTCCATTCAGCTGAACCTCCTGTGAGAAAGAGGAAAGAGAATTGGAAAGGAATAATTTGTCTTGATATCAGGAATGATAACCAAGTGTCAGCAGGTTTTCTGACAATATTTTAGCATGTCTAATTGCTGTCTTGCTGTTAATTTTGTGATGAAAGACACTTTAAGCTTTGACAGACCAGTCAATTATTCTTGTTTGCAAACTGTGGGGAGAAAAAAAATCAAATTTTCATGTGCATTCACCACAGCATGGCAGATGTTTATCTAATTACAATCTCATTGCAGAGATATAAAGAAAGGAAATGAAATTTCACTAATCTTATAGAAGTGTCACTTGTGTGTATCACCTAACACAGCCTTTTTAAGGATATGTACACATTTGGATGATTCAGAATTCACTGGGTTGGTATTATTACTTTATTCACTCTGTCTTCCTCCACTCTGATAGCAGACTTTACAGTTTATCAGATGGTATTCTCAGAGGGGTAAGAGTAGAGCAAACTCATTTTCAGGCTTTAATGCATAATACATAAGATGACTAATGTACCACAGTGTCCTGTGGAGTCAATTTTACTGAAGACGAGTCTCAATCGATGGTTTTCTGGTAATATGACAAGGATTTATTCCTCTTAATGCCAAGTGATACCACCAGCTCTTCCTGCAGAGAGCACAGAAGGGGTCATGGCTTCACATTGTTGGGCCTGTATTTTAAGATCTCGCAATGATTTCTTGAAGGGAGCCATTATGGTACAGAGCAACCTGGAATGAGGACAAAGATAGCTGCCTCTTGTGTCGTTTTCCCCCCATCATGCTTACACTGGAGGGAGAGTCTGTGTTCCTGGAAAGCAGGAAAGCCTTGCTTCTCTCTGGCTCCAGGAGCAAATCTGCCGCAGATAGATCCATGATCCGAGAGTGGAGTTTCTGAAAGTCAAAAAAGGAGGACATGCATCAGTGAAGTTTGACTTCTGGGAGATAAGCGATAGAAATGGGCCTCATTATACAGTAAGATCCAAGATGCAGGAGATTTTTATATATATATATATATATATATATATATATAAAATATCAACACTTTTAAACAAATCTGATACAGAATTAAAACATTACATAGAAATAAAATTATTATTTGGATTTCCCCTCCTCCCCAAATTTCCAACCATCTAAACTGTTAGCCATGCAGTACTTTACTCATCAGATTCCCTCACATCACGTCCTGATTCATACTACTCCCCCTCAAAGTCATTAATGTCGTCAGCTAGAAAAAAATGAACGTGAATAGGAAATAATTGCATTGGGGAGTAAGGGATTCCTTTGATTTCCCCCCTTTCTTCATTCATGTGCTGGCCTCTTTTGTTAGCTAACTCTCATGCTTAAGAAGAGAAGGACACAAAACCAAATACATTTCCACATATTAATCTTAGAACTTAATTACACTGGATTCCCTCTGCTCATATGACTCGAATGAACTTGAAATGGAAATATAGAGGAACAGAACACTTGATCTTAGGCAGCATTTTCCACCATAGTAAAACTAATGCTCACTCAGGGAGGATTTCAGAATATTTACTTTTTTTTTCTGCACTTTTAATGAAACTAAAAGTTCATGGTTTAAATTTGTGTAGAGGATTGAATATCAATATCATGTAAAAAAAAAAAAAAAAAAAAGTCATTATAAAAAAAAAAAAAAAAAGCTGCCTTCAGAAAGCTCTAATTTCCTTTTAATCCCATAAATAATTTTTAAAAAGTTGTCAAATTCATCTTATATTCCATTTCTTTCGACAAAACTCTGTGTTCTTACAATTTATTGACATCTTGTGTTTTATGAACGGCATGTTCTGTATACTTTTGAGGGGAAAAAAAATTCAAAAACAAGCAGCTCCCTATAACATCAAAACTTTTACTGCTTTGTCTCTTAAGAACAAACAACCTGCCTTGCTTTGCCTGCAGCCATAACACAACCATTGCATTTTTTTTTCCTCTCCAACTTTTAGCCAAAGACCCAGAAGAAAAGCTTCTTTTTGTATTAGTGCAAGACGGCGAATAAGCTCACAAAGAGGCTTTTCAGTCCGGAAACAGATCGATGCCCACTTGCAAAATGTTTCTGCTCAGACATAAGAAAAAGGACAATTTTTTGTTCTTCTTTTAGAATTTGATTAAAGAAATCTGTTATATAATATGAATATTACTATTACATATGTTGATTTAAAACTATTATTTCAGATTCAGCAAGCCTGAACATCTTTATCCCAGTTCTAATTTGTGCAGCGCCTATGCCGCATCAATGGGCCTCCCTGCTATCCACGCAGGATGAGGAGTGGCTGCAGTGTCGCAGGAGTCTCTGATCTTATCGTGGGGTGCAGGATTTCACCTCCTCAGCATCCTCATCAAGGATTCAGTCGATAATGTCACAGGGTCATGGGGGAAGATATTCAAAGGAAACGGTAGATCACAAGACCGGCTTTTTGAGGTTCAAGGCCGAGATCAAAGTCAAACATGTTAATCGTGAAGTTTCTGTTAATACGGAAATACTGTAATATATCATGTAAATAACCTTTTTAGTGATTACATTAGCCTTGAGGTCAGTAGGAAACTTTTTGAACCATATTTTGGAAGAAAATCAGGGCTTCTTTCTTTTGTTCTTGTGTTTTTTTGCTTTTGTTTTGACAGCGGTCATATTTCAAGATAATGAATAGCAGCCTAGAATAGCAGCGATAGGCAGCTTCCAAGCAAATAATTCAGTATTGGCACCAGCTGTCAAAAACACATTGGTGGAGCCATCCAGCAACACACCCACACACATAACAGCAGCCAAGGAAAAGATAAATGCAAAAGCCTCTTTCTGTGCACAATGCTCACCTGCATCATGTGATCTACAGTCTGACTTTCCTCAGACTGACTTTTTTGTTCTTGTTTTGGGTTTCTGATTGTTTGAAATGGATTTTTACTTTCTGTGTTCGGGTTTTTGGACTTTTGTTGCTTAGTTTTCTGTTTCTACCCCACGCCTGGTTCCAGTATGCTGAATTAAATGGCCGGATTTTTTTGTGATGTGACAAAACGTTTTCTGTATAGTCACACCCTTTCATGTAATTTTTGCAAGGCTCGTGCTCGTGTTATATGTGTTGTACTAGATTGTTTACTTGTGTTAGGTTGGAATAAACTGCTTTGCTACTACAATTATTTTACCGTTGCAAGGAGGTTTTTTGTTTCTTCTGTAAAATTCTTAATTTTTAGATATTTTTGTTATATTCACACAAGTTTGAATCAGTAATATGTGCCTACAACTTGTTAAATTGCAGCAGCGGTAATGAGGTCACAGTGTGGTCTGAGGCTGAGAGTTAGATTAGGGAAGAAAAAAAAAAAACAAGCATTTGTCCCAGTAATGGATGACTCATGCCACTTGCCTGTCATATTTAATGAGCAGCATTACTGGCTGATCGTGTACACCTTGCCTGGCATAGTGCTTGGTTTAAAAAAAACAACCCTATTTTTTTTTTTTTTTTTGTCTTTCTTTTTCTTAGTTTTAGAATTCCCTAAAATGAATGTGTGGCATTTTTAAGAAGTCAATTCCAAGCAAGTGGAGGTGTGCATCTGGTATGGCTCCCATCAAAAGCATTATGAATCTTTATCGGAGGAACTCGAGAAGCCCAAGGGGAACTGGGGAACGTTTAATTACTGATAAGCAAAAGGTCCAGAGCTGGATGGGAAACCGAACACTCATAAGGTTGATTAAGTCTCCATTTGCTTGAGGGAAAAAAAAAGAGGATGAAGAAGAAGAAATGAAAACTCCCCTGCTTAATTCATATCCTTATTAGAAACTCTGCTCTAGACGGTTTAGCCATTTAAATAGAAAGTCTATTCAAAAGGACAACTGCAGTAGTAAAAACGTCTCTAAGCTAATTTTCTTATGAACACAGAAAACTCAAATAAATCATTTGAATAAATATGGCTGTTTGGTTTCTGTATTGTTTCTTAAAAATAAACAGCTAGCTAGCATAGCACCAAGACTTTAAATAAGGGGAAATGTGGATTTTAACCAATAACAGAGAAGGGAAAAGAATTCCCAAAGCAAAAGTTTACAACAAAGATTTAAATGTTTTATTCCACAGAAATGGAAACACACAGTGACAATGAACATTTAATTCTTCCTAGTTTTAGATTTCCTCCAGCAAGCAGTCTTCCTAGATCGTTAGCCAAGTTTAGTTACTTAGCCTGAGTTAACTTGGCACCAAAACTTTAAATAAAAGGGAAATATAGCTTTCGTCCAACCCTAATTAGACTTCAGAAGTTCACAGCAAAGATTTAAATGTTTTAATTTACAAAGATATAAACACACTAGTTCCCCAGCTAACATAGCAGCCTCTCTCTCTCTCTCTCCCTGAATGCTAAGCTAACCAGCTGCTTTCTTTAAGATAAGAATGGTGCCAATCTTCTAATCAAATCCTCACCACAGTTAATTTTTTAAAATTAAATTTTCAATATCAATTTAGTATTTTCTTGAGTTTTGGGGCTGACATCAATTCTTTATAGGTTGTTTTCAGAGTGCAGAAAAAAATTGGCCTGGTTTTATGGTATATTATGGAATAATAAAGAAATAAGAATAATCATGCAGATGCACACTTATTTACAGCATGCACCATGAATTATAATGTATTACAGTAAATGTTAAAACTTTCTTTTGGGTAGCTTATGTGTGGATCTGATACGGATGACATTCATAAAGGCAAATGATGTTTGTAGCTTCAACAGACAGATATAGAGAGATATTGATCGTCTCTCATCTAATTTCTGAAAAAGCAAACAGTTACAAAGCGAGTGTCATAAATAGATTTTCAGTGGGATGTCCCCTTCCTCTGTGACGTTAATAAATATAGCTGTTTCTAACAAGTCTCCCACACACGGCTGCAGAACTCATCATTAACACACTGAACATCCGGAGTGATCACATAATGATTAATTCTTACATTAAATCACTTGTTTGTTAGTGGAAAGCTGCCATAAATAATGATCGGACGGGTAAATCTTCTGACAGTACACAGTCAAAGGCTACAGCTAATTTTGCATCACTGTCATAAACCTTGGGTCGACACTAAATTTACTCGTTGCTCCTGTTAAACCATTTATGTCCTTCAGACCTATGGCTTGTACATTTCTATAAAAACATTTAATCAGTGTATCAGTATATTTTCAGCTGAATCCTATTAAGATGGGATCGGGGAAAGAACATTCACAGCTAATAAGTGCCAACATGATACAGCTCTATCATGTTTCCTGCATTTTCACTGATGTTCCTACTGTTCCCCATGGTGGTATCATCAATATCTCATTTCAAATCTTTTATAAAGCAGGGTCACGTAATGCAGCAGCTAGCTTTGCAATGCACTCATAGTCATATTTAGATGGGTGATATGACCTCAAATCAAAATCACAAGAACATTTTGCCTCGATTATGATTAATTGGCACTTATTTAAGTATTGTTTTGCTTTTAGTCCTTTAAAGCTTACTGAACTTATCTTGCTGCAAATATTTTCGTAACAGAACAGCAGATTTTGATTTAGTGAAAGGAAGCACGTGCAGTTTAACAGTATATGGTCATAATGGATATTTCTCAATATTGCTTAGAGAAATATTTTAAATAATTGACATGAGCAAGATTACATCGATTGTTATGTCAGTTTTGATTAATGTTTGATTAACTGCCCAGCCCAAGCCAATTGTTTCTTCCTACTTTCTTTTCTCTACTTTCCCTCTTCCCTGTACTGCCCTCAGTTTCTCACCTCTACCTTCTCGTCATCTTGGCACCCCCGCTTCTCTGCTCATTTTTTTTCTTTCCATTTCCAACCCATCTCTCACCAACCCTTCTTCTTTTCTTGCTCATCTCTTCTGGTTTACTTTTCTTGTCTGGGTAGACAGACAAGCTCGTTGTCCTTTGCTTTTTCCCTTCTACATCTTGCTATTTTCATATTGGCGGTGAAGAACCCTGCAGCAATTTGCTCAATTATATGAAACCCTCCTTTTCAAACTGACTTCATACAGCGACACTATAGCACAATTGACATGAGATGGGTACAGCTAACAGCGGCAGGTCTGTCTTGCTGACAATTGCACCTTAAAGAACCAGCTGGAATGCTCACATGGACAGTTTTCAGTAAATTGGTGCTTTCCAAGGAACCAAAAGGATGACCCGAGGCAATCTTCAGCCGAGGAATGTACAGTTAGTGTAGAAAATAAGTACAAGGCTGAATGTTTGATGGGCACAAAAGTAGCACATTATATTCCAGCTGCTGTGCTGCCAGATTGCAGCAAAAACCCAGATGATTAGGTCATTTAAACTGGATCCCTGCACAACAGAGTCCTTACAAGACACATATGATTCCTGAAAACCATAATAACAATGAACTGGATTGAACGGGATTTGTGCAACCATGTAATGCACCATTAAGGATGATATTTGAACAAGATATTTTTTTTAAATTTCCCTTTGTTTTTGAGTCAAAACTGAAAGAACAAAAACAGCTTCTGAGAAAGCAAGCTGAATGAAAAAGAAGATTTCTGGAGGCTCTAAAGCTCAAGGCAGTTTAATATCTACAGGAAACAATAACTAATCCTTGAAAATGATTTTACCATTCTAAATTACTCACGTGGACTCATTTTAATGGAATATCTGTTGATCTCTTACTGCTGTTTGGTTCAGAGATACATATTTGGGAACTAAGTTTTTAGTTAATAATATAAGTCAGAGGTAGATTATTCCTTATCTCTGCATAACAGTGTAGAACACGGATGCCCAAGTCCGGTCCTTGAAAGCTACTATCCTGTAGTTTTTAGAACAAGCACATGTCATTCACTCTGCAGAGGCCTGGTAACAAGCCATTCATCTGATTCAGGTGTTAGAGATTGGATGCAACCAAAATGTGCAGGATAGTAAAATCTCTCCAGGACTGGACTTGGGTGTCCCTGGTGTAGAAGATGGATTGAGGGTCTGGGTCTGAAATAAAATGAGCAAATGCAAAGCCGTCTAAGCTGCTCGATTTTAAATAGCCAGCAGGGGGCGACTGCTCTGAGAGTAAAATAATGTATCAAGTTTTTTTTTTTTTTTGAAAATTGACCAAGTGTTCACTTGATTTGTTACATTTTCAATATACTATGTCCACATTTAGAAAGTGAATTTTCAACAGATTTAAAGTAAATGTAGAAAATATAATTATGCTGTCTGAGCAATGTTATCTTTGTTTATACAGAAATCATGCCTTCACATTTAAATAGGAAAAAAGCTGAATTTTGTCAAATTCTATTCTTCTTTATATTCTGAACTGTATCAACTCATGAAACAAGTAAGAAAATTTGTATCGTTGATTATTTCCCCGCTACTTGTTGGTGCCATGTTATATGTTGGAAACCCTGATTTGACACCCCTTCAATGAGGTCCAGAATCTGGGAAATAACTCCATATTTATTCAGTTCATTTGCAATTCTTTTTTTTTATCTACACAAAATCTTTTGCAACCTTCATTCAATGTGTGACGTCATTAAGACTACATCCATCATTTATAAACAAGTTAGGATATACAGGCACATGGTTTACCTGGAGAAGCAGGTCCGAGGCAGGTTTGATCCTCTGCTGGAACAAAATGCTCAGCGCCCGATTCTGCTGCTCCAGGTCGAAAACTCTTGTCCGCAGCTTCAGACACTCCTCTCTCAGATCCTGATACAGAAGCAACACATCATCAGTCATGTTTATTTAAAGTATTCAGGTAGAAAAAGCATGAATGTGTGAGATTGATTATCAAGAACAAAGTGGTTTTCTTTGAAATAAAAGGGAAACAAACCTTCTGGGTGAGAAGTGCCTGCACAACTTGATTGGCCACCTTAAAGAAGAGGGGAAAATAAATCAGATTTCATTTCATAAAGCTTGGACAGAAGCATTTGCTTGGCCAATTTGCACTTAAGATGAATGACTATAACCATAAAACAAAAACTGTGGCACAATACACTTGAATGTTTTTCTTCTGGGTTTTTGTATGTGGGTCTTTTACACTCTTGTACTATATATTTCTTCTCCAACTCTCGCTTCCTAATGGTTGTATTGACATCAGCGGGTTGATGTAGGAGCAGAAGTACGCCTGACTTAAGTGCTGTTGTGCCTTTGCCTTGGTCTCACAGCGGCTCACACCCTCCCGCACTCCAGACCGCAAGGCCGTTGAAGAAGCAGCTCCGATTACTGCGCATTGATTGCTCATTAATAGCGTGTGAAGCCACATTGGCTCTTTTGAGTGCGCCCGCTCTGGGTTATTGAATGAGGGTAAACATGGTGAAATGAGCTCTGCTCCAGCTACAGATCTGCCTCCTGTAAAATCGCCAGGTGATCAAACAAATTTGAGTTACTGGATGGCAGACACTGTATGATTTGGATGCGAGCAGTTAAATGACAAATACGCTTTACCCCTCACTAAAATTTAGACAGGCGGACTGCTCTGCATGGAAAATAATCCCCATCCTTGTTAGAGGGCAAGCATAGTATTTCCCACATTTGTTTTGTGCAGTAATAGGTGAGGGTCACACACACACTCTACATCATTAAAGCAGGGTCATTACCAGACCTTCCCTCCATAAAAGTCATCCACAAAGGAAAAATGTCCTAAAAAAACACAATAAAGCTGAGTTGAGTCCTCTTGGTGAGGGTGAGGAGGCAGAGAAGACACTGGGGCCAAGTTTGACATAAAAACAGTCCATAAAGGGTTTAACTCTGCATCCTCATTCTCGCCTCTTTTTCATCCCCCATCTTTCCCATCCTGTGGGAAATCTGATCAGTCTGTCAAGCCCCTCGATTCTGAGAAAAAACTGGGAAGCTTGTCCCTGCTGGACATGCTTCCCTATGGCAGCACTCCCCTGTCTGTCTCCCTCCATCCTGAAGTGATTCAGATGCACTGCTGAGAGCTAGTCAGCTCCATCCGCCTCATGCAGATCCCTAAACAGCCCTTCTAAAGCTCTTGCAAATAACCTGAGGGCACACAAGCACCATTCTTATGAAAATTGCTTCAGTAACACCGGCTCACATCAGGTTGCAGCTGTTTAACTGTTCACACTTTCATCTGTTTAACACAAAATCAATACATCAAATCAAAAGCATCATTCATACAAACAGATATCGCAAAGTGATTTACATAGCAACAACCATAATCAAATAGAAAATTCAAATTGTTCTCAATATCAAATTCAAATTCTAAAGATAAGCCTTCACATATCGATGTATATAACCTAAGCACTAATCACGACTAGAAATAGTTTTCAGTTTTATCAACAGCAAAGTTGTGTTAGTAGTCCAAAGTTTGGAAGCCTGAACAGGAAAATGCATTGTTCTTCTTCAGCCAGCCCGTAGCGGTATGGCAGCTTTGTTCACCTTTTTGCTGCCATCAAAAATTGCCGACGTGCAAGTCCTGCACTGCAAAAACTCAAATCTTAGCAATTGTATAAGTAAAAATTCTGCCAATGGGACAAGCAAAATTTTCTTCATAGGATTTCTTGAAATAAGATGCATTGCCTTAAAACAAGATCTTATACTGTATCTTACCAAAATGTTTCTCTTTAAGTAATTTTGTCTTATTTTGAGTGTGATAAGATATTTTGACTAAAAATTAGAAAAATATACTTGCTAAGATTTGAGTTTTTGCAGTGCAGATGCGTCTTATTTCCACGCCACATCCTAACTATGCAGCTGCCACAAACTTCCACAAATGAGCCAAACTCACTTCGTGCAGAAATCCTACCACTGACACCAATGTGACTGAGCTTTACTGGGTTGACCTAAGTAAATAGTCTGTGACTTAACAGTGAACAGAGATGGGATGCCAGTCAGCGTGGACTCCACTGCTTCATTCAATCTGCAGAGCTTCATGTCCCACAAACATGGGCCACATTCTATCTACTCTATGGTAACATCCTACTGTATACAAAACCTCAAATATAACCAAATTAGATGGTCTGTGAATTTAATGGAGGAAAGGGTTAGGGTTAAAATGGACAAAAGACAAAACAAAAGCAGGCTCAAATATTTATATTTCCCTTTTTCTTTTCTTTTCTTTTCTTTACTTTTAAATGGGAGCCTTGGTTTGGGGTTAATGGGAGCATCAGTTTGCTGTTTGGAGTGCCACAAGATGCCACTCCGTCTTGCACACCTGTCTTCAAGATCAAAATTAGGTTAGGTGGTAAATTTTATCATGAGCTTCAAGATTTTTTTTTAAATTTTATTTTCTTGGCCCCAATCACAATTGCTACTTCCCTTGTCTTGTGCAGAGCCACCCAGAAGAGCTACTGAGACAAATGACCACTTTGAAAGACAATATATTGCACCTTCAAGGGCTTTTTCTCTGGCTGAATTTCCACCACTGGCAGGAAGACTTAGAAATCTTATTCATATGACTAACTTTTTATCAATGTTTACAAGTCCATACGTTGCAGACACCAATAGTACCAACAGCAGTTATATTAATTATTTAAAGTTTCCTGTGGTCCTAAAAGCACCAAATGATGACATGCTGTACATAAATGTATACTGTACCTAGATTTTGGAGCCCTATACAGCCATCCAGGTATCTTTTTAATTAAAAATATCACTTTAAAAATGATAGGAACTGGCCTCAGTTCTTGAAGAAAATGTTTTTCCAGTTTCAACATTTCAGATTTTCTCTGCACCATTTTTCTCTGAAATATAAAGGTTTAATTGGTTTGGCAATGATTTTTCCCTCAGCATCCACAGTGTTTCATAAGTTGAATATAGGAAAATATGTCCCTTTTCCTGTGCTCAAGATAATTCGTAGTAATAATTTGCCACAATTTTTCAGGCTGCACTACAATGCCAAACTGTGAGACATCCAATGAGCTTTGCAAGACCGGATTAACGCTACAATCCTTATCTTAACAATACAGTTAAATGGGCAATAAATGGAAATCAATCTTTTCCAGATTAAAAAGATTTTAAAAACCAAAGCAAAGCAGGCCTTGCAGTAAAAAGATGATCATGCTTTTTGCCCCTTTAATGCTATTGTGTCAAACCAATTACAATGAACACATGGACTTTAAAGGAACAGTATATAAAAAATCAAAGGTCAATGGCAGAAAAATGCGATATATAATTCAAAACTGTGTTTCTATTGAAGTGTAATTGCTGCACTAAAAAAGCTGTTTTGTGTTTATTTTCTTAGAAAGAGTCATTTATATCTACTTGCTGGCAGGTGCAAATATGGAGGCTGCTATATTTGTTCCGCCAATTTTACTACAATGTCCCTGAATAGACAAAACAATGTGTGTAAAGTAAGAACCTCTGAACTTTAAAACTACTGTACCAGCTTTGTTTAATGGGAGTTAGACGACTGTTTGGAATCAATAATGCCTTAAAAGACATTAAAAATAGTTACTTATAGTACAGTCATAGCTACACACAGATGAAAACATCTTTATGTCTGGGAGAATTTTGGCCTCTCACAGCAACTGTACATTCACAACAGTGCTTGGAATATGAAGTAATTTGAAAGAAAACATTTTTGATTTCAAATACCCATCTTTACCACTAGATGTCAGTAATTCTTACATACTGTACCTCTAAGATACAGAAAAAAGAAGTGGAGTCATTTACAGTATTGCTTTTGAAATGCACTCACCTCATCTAGACAGCGTTCATACTGCTCCCTTTGGCTCTCATTCTCCGAGGCCAAGGCAGAATTTGCCTCCTGCAAAGAACACAAGCTTTAGTTACATGTGAAGCAACACACTAACAGAGATGGAGACATAAATACAAACAAGTGGAGCCACAGCAAAGAGGAGGCTTCCCCCTCAAAGGTCATATGTCAACTTGAACCAGGATGGCCAATAAAAAATTACCAAGTGTAACAGAGAGAAAGGTCAAGGGGATGGAAGTTATGATGCTGAACTTTTGGGCGGCATGAGTTTGGACCTAATAAGAATATCTCCTCCACTTGCCAAGCGTTGAGGCGGTGCTCTATTGATCTCTGGGACTTTCCAATTTGTCAGCAATGGGCTGCGTATTAGAAGCTGTCAGCCTCCTCGCTTCTTTCACCCTTTGCCCTTTAGTAGAAACTAACAAACCTTTGATGAAAACATGGAAAACATAATTACAACCCAAAACATTCCAATGATACCATCTTTGATGAAACATTGACTAATTAAAGTCTCAAAGCTGTGGGGAATAGATGCGGGTCCAAATGTATTGAATGACCTTAGTAATTGCAGAACTTGTGAGGTCTATTTTTGGGAGATACCTGTAGGAGGAAAATCCCTCGACATCTTTTGTGCCATAGGCTTAAATAAGAATTTTCTTACACAACAGAAGGGAAAAGAACATGACCTTTTAATTAGTCAGAGGTGCGCCTACACAAGAGTGCTTCTTCCTTGCTCAAGCATCAACATTAAGTAAAGTTTGACACTGGTTTATAAATGACTCAAGTTCAGCTCTGTTATTGTTTTATTGTTAAATGCAACACAAGACTCATTTGAGCCTTCTGTCATTGTGTTTCACTACAATATAAGTCAAACTTATTGCAGAGGCAAGTTGCATTACATCTTTGGTAAGTACACACAATAAAAATAGCTTTTGAATTTAAATAAATGACATAAAAGGGGAAATTTTCGGTACACAGATTTGCAAAGAAACATTATGTCTTTTTGACAGGCTTGTGGAAGATGTATGCTGTTAAAAAATGAGAGGTAGCGAACCAACAGCCCCAAGGAAAATGCATGAGCAGAGGCGAATCCTTGGCAACTAGTCCAAACGCCAACTTTTTCAGAATATAAAAACAAACTGTACTGACATTGAGAAACAGGTGCGCCTGCTGTTAAAAACAGTTAAGACAGTAAAAAAAATGACAGACAAGATACTAATATTAAAATGCTAATTGTGAAATCTTTCAATCTTATTTTGAGATAGATTGAAAGCATTTCTTGTTGAGTTTTTTAGTTGTTTAGTTTATATTTTAGACAACAAAATAAACATATTCAACAAAAAACTCTTATAAAAGTCCATCCTTAAATATGAGTAGCTGAGCAGAGATCCATGCTGTGGTAAATTGCAATGTAGCCCACATGTAGATCCGGTAAGACCGCAGCACAAAATATCCCTGCGCCACTGTACACAGATGTAGCATTGTCTAGCAAGCATGCTAGCAACCAACTGCTCTGTGCTCAACCCACTTACATTTGTTTCAAGGCTTTTGCTTTAAAAAAGACAGACTTTGTAGAGAACTTTGATATGCTGGGTGGCCTGAGCCTGGATGAGAGATGATAGCACCGATTTCTCCACGGGCACGTTGCCTCGCATTGGCAAAGCAGCCGCTGTTCTGTTAAAACTTTGGCTCTGAGATCATTTACAGTCATCGTTGCCTGAGAAGCACCACAATGGAAAAACTTTAAATCTTGTTTGCCTATTTGCATTGGCAGATTATGTCTGTGACAGGACAGAAGTGTGAGAGTTCTCTCCAGTCCTACTGGCATCCAAACTGGGATGACAAGCGATTGTGGCGCAATATCCTCATCTCAGACAGTGGTACAGCCGACTTTATACATCTGCACAAAAACAAACCTGTTGCCAAATGCATGCCACCTTCCTCCAAACATAATTCAACACTATTCTGAGAACTGCCCTTCTAAGGGAGTCAAGCCCTGATAGCCTGATGTGAACTGATGATAGCGAATGAATCTTAGCTGTTTCGCAATCATGCTGTTCAATCATTCTTGTGTGGTGGGAGATCAAATACTTTTCAGTATTGTTTCATTATTACCAATAAATTGTTGATTTGTGTGTCTGTGTGTGTGTTTATTTTTGTTTATTTTATAGGCAATATGTAGGTTAACCATTTTCTTAAAGCATTGAGCTTTGCGTCATGCCTTAGTGCCCCTCCACTGTTGTAAAACCGCTGTAACCCACAGCTTCTCAGGGCTGATTGATTTAATCTATAATGACAAAATGTCAAAAGATCAACTTGAATTGAACACCAGCTACTTTTAAAGGCAGTTTGAGCTGTTTTAAGCAAGTAAGGAGTTCCAGAGAGTGGGGCCAGCCACTGAAAAAGCTAAAGTTTTGACCTGTGAACTGCAAGGACGATGATATAAGTGCTCTAACTATAAAAAATGTAAAATTTCATAGAAAAATGCCAGACCATTTAGAACTTCAAAAACGAATAACATATTAAAATACATTCTAAAATGGGCAGAGGTCAGTGAAGTGATGCTAAAATTGGGGTAGTATACTCACATTTTCTGGTCACATTTAACAACTTTAACTGGAAAAAGCTAGTTTTGATAACCAGTAGTGCGGCAGTGCCACTAGTTTTAAAACACAGTTGGATATCATCTGCATAAAAATAAAAATGACAGATTCTTTCTCTTAAAAATGTAACCCTAAAAAAAAAAAAAAAAAAGTAACCCTAGAAAACAGCAACAGGCCCAATGTAGACCCTTGAGGTATCCTACAAGAGAAAGGGGCCACAAAAAAAAAAAAAAAAAAAAATCCCCAAGCTGTGAAAAGGTGATAATGTGGCAGACTGGTAGCCATAAAAAACCTAGCATGCTAAAAAGAGCTTAAACAAAGAAGCTTTTGGGGGGATTGCCACTACAAAGACTAAGTAACTTCAGATTTTTTAAAAATTGCAAGATAATCCCATGTAAACATGATTTTAAACTCTGCAAAAAGATCCTACAAACTCAAAATATGAACTCATAAGTAATTTGAGCATTTCTGTCCTGATTATGTCACACATAAGATGGCAGACGCACACTCCTCCCCAAATCAGGGCATTGTTATCTGGGCTCTAATTGTAGTCTGCAGTGTGTTTCTGAAAAGCTAATGAACAACATCAGCTGCGCTGTAGGAATGGGAGCCAGGCAGTACTTACTTAGTGTCAGTGGAGTTTATGCACAATGTGCAGCAGTGATGCATTGCCTGTGTTTTGTTCCTCCTGCTTTAGCTGGAGCTGCATCCATCACCCATACAGCCAAATGGAATAAAGATGGCAGAGTTTTAATAAAGCCTTTTAAGATGTAATGTTTAAGGAATGTGCTGTAGATGGATCACGAGGATGCTTTGACCAAATTTCCTGCCGAGCCTGGTAAATAATCATCTACTTTACAGTAATTAGGGGCTATTTTCTGAAAAGGATTCCTCAGTGCATTTTAGTGTAGTCTTTCTTTATAATTCTGAACTAAAACACCTTTATTCCCAACCTTACTGATTGCTTTTAATGTTGCAGCCACATAGGAATAAATCATTCCGACTAGTATGACTAGAGGCCTAATTCAATTAAGTCTGAGTCCTTTAATTGCTGGGAAGATCTTCGAGGATGTGTGTCCGGTGGCTTTAGCACAAACAATCAGCTTGAATTGCTGTGGCTTGCACTCCCTCTTCAGAGCTCAAGGCAGAGTGCAGCTCAAATCCCCGAGCACAGAGATAAACAAACTGAAGCTGGAGTGCAGCCCGAGGGCCCAGCAGTGACTCCCACAGGATGACTTTGCTCTCAGAACGGAGAGAACTGGAGGATTTGATGAGCTGTCACGCTTTTAGACACAACTTAGCAAGGAGCCTGACAACTGGCAGACTGTCTGGCCATATAGGATAGACAAGGTTGGCTAGGAGTGTCAATGACAAGAGGCAAGAGTGATAGCAATAAAGGAAGAAGAGGGTGGGCAGAAGAAGAGGAAGGCAAGTGACATGAATATAAAAAAAAAGAGAAGGCGGTGAGGTTGCTACCTCTAGAGTCTTCAGACGGTCCAGAAGGAGTCTGGTTTTGTCTTTGTCCTCTTCTGCTTGGCCGGCATCGTCTTCGGCATCCTGCATCAGCTCCGGCTCCGCCTTGGTCGCCGGCTGGGAGCCGTTCTCCTCTGGGCCATCACACTGCTTCTGCACTTCCTCGGACAGCTTATCCTGAGGCAGAGTAAGCGATTGGAGGTTAGGAGCGAGAAGTGGGAGTTACAACAACAACAAAAAAGGAGGAATTTGGCAAGTAGAAACCAGAACAGATGGAAGGAGAGTATCCCAAATAGAAATTCATGTTTTAGGAAAAGATGAAAAGCGGGGAAGGAGCCGTGAAAGGCAGGAATCAGAGGGAAGCGGATCAGATGGGCAGATGGGATAGCAGCCTCCTCAGCAGAACTCTGAAACATCCTCTAATCCTTAATCATGTTTCTCTTGTTTTCTAAAGACACCCAGTGACCTTCAGGGTTCTTTTTTTCTATATCTGGGGATGTAACAACTCCGCTTTCCCTTCCCATCTCCCTCTCTGTCTCATATGTTTGTTTTTTCAGCTTCCTTGCATCTGTGATCATTAATTACTGGTGGTAATTAGCTACTAATTAGGCAATGAATGATTGGTGAGCACCAAACTGTAGAAAGAAATCAGCGAGGGTGCAGCGAGTCAACGGATTATTTCTGTTTTGTTTTTTTTTCCTGGAAAGCTCTGGCGCTCACTGATTCATCATAAAATATGGTTTTTGGAGCTTTTTCAAACTAACTTATGCAAACAAAAATAGAAATTTTAAGATATTTTTCTGCTCCCAGCAGTTTCCTGCTTAAAATGCCCAGCACTATTAGCTTGAGTGAGAAAAACCAGTCAAGGTTTGCACACAGGGTCATCGGGGCTGAAGCACAGCAGAGAGGGAGGGACCAGGGAATTATATTTGTTCAAATTTATTAGCTACGTCTTAAGCAAACAAAGTTGTGCACTGAATGTTGTGTGACAGCTCAGACTTAAACTGAGACTTCTTCCTTGTGTTGTTTTCCACATTCCATATTTTTGTGCGTGGATTTCTTTTCTTTTGGGTTTATTTACTTTTTTTTTTTACCATCTCTGTCACAAAATGACATCGTAATTTCTTTTTCCAGTGCCCTCTGGGCTGGAAGGCTTGGAAGAATACCACTGTGTCTAAAACAGATGTAAGCATTTGCTGTGCCATTTTTTCTTTAAAGGTACAGTGTGTAAGATTTACTGACATCTAGTGGTAAAGATGGGTACTTAAAAGAAAGATATTTTCTTTCAAATGACTTTATATTCCAAGCACTGTTGTGAATGTATGGTGGCTGTTAGTGGCCAAAATTATCCCAGACATAAAGATGTTTTCATCCAGTGGTCTCAGGTGTAGCATGACTGTACTATGAGTCACTATTTTTATGTCTTTTTAGGCATTACTGATCTCAAACAGTCTCTAACTCCCATTAAACAAAGCTGGTACAGCAATTTTAAAGTTCAGAGGTTTCTTACTTTACATACATTGTTTTGTCCATTCAGGGACACCGTAATAAAAATGGTGGAACAACTATGGCAGCGTTCATAAGTGCACCACTCAGCAAGTAGATATAAATGACTCATTCTAAGAAAATAAACACATAACAGTTATTCTAGTGCAGCGATTACAAATCAATAGAAACATAGTTTTGAATTATATATCACATTTTTTCTGCCATTCACCTCTGATTTTTTACATGCTGTACCTTTAAACTAATTCTGATTCTTTGAAGCTGGTTAAATAAATTCAGACTGAATGATGACCACATCGCTTGCATTTATGGTTTTGATCAGGAGAAAGTAATGATGTCATATTTTGTTGGAATTTTTCAACTCTAACTTTGGCCTGCTGATAGAAATTTATTGTTTCACTGAATAAGCATCTATTATAGCAAAGGCTGGTCCAGCTTGGCTTCACAGTTATATTTGAGGATGTACCCTTTGGCTTAAGGGGTTAATACACTTCCACTTTTATACAGTATCACTCTTAATTTGCATTTTAATATTTTAGGGCCGTTATTACTTTTATAAATATTAGCACACAGTGTTATCATATTGAAAGAAAGCAGAGTTTGTATTAAAAAGGGATTGTGTTTAACTAGCTAGATACTAAAGCACATCAGTTTCTGGAGATACTGGAACTGAAAATTAGCCAATTCTCTCTCCAGCTTTAACAGCATTTGAATGCATGATATGAAGCACATGCCTTTAAGCATTAAATGAGCCTTCAAATCTAAAACTACATGAAGAAACGAAGCAAAGCTGCAAGTTAACTGCAAACCATAATTAAAAGTGTGACTAAAACTAAATATTTATGCTTGCATGTCTCATCCTCTCATATAAACTCGCTAATTGCTTCCTTTTCCAGTTTTTTCATACCCCCCTGTCTGAGTGCCATATATCACTGTGCGCATACATTCATCTTTTTATCCCCAGCTGGGCTCTGACAGATGACTGTCAAAGCTGAAGACAGATAATGTGCTGGGAAAACTTGGGGTTCGCTGCTGTGATGGATGTCTGCAGCTCGGTTTTTAGTCTCCAAATGCAGCTCAAGAGCAGCTCCTTTTCCCTCCTAATGTGAATCCTTCTGAGCACTTTGTTTTCCCATATTAGGTTTTCAATCTTGTTTGATTCCATCAGACAATTGTGTTTAAAGCAATACATTATAGACGCCGCTTTATTTTCTTTTTGTTTGCTTGTGAAGTCTGGTTTGCCTGGAGAGACAGCTCATCAGACAGCGTTAAAGGGCTCGGTAATAATCTCCGCAGAGAGCGAGTGTGTTGTTGGAGAGGGGAGGGAACCTTGTTCCTCACGCTGCCCTTTCAAGTTATTGAGTTTGGCTGTTGAATACGCAGCATGCAGCAGGAGCAGCAGCCGTCACCGCATAGTGGGGGCTCACTTATACAGCGGCTGGGAATCTAATGATAAATCCATGTTTGTTTTCTTTGGCAGTCGGATCACAGGATTAAAGGATGTCTGCGTGCGGTTTATGCTGCACGCCAGGGTAGAAATGACGAGTTCATACTCTATAAATGTTCAACAGTTGAGAGATGCTTCATTGTAAATTGGTTATCTGGGGCTGAACCCAGGTAAATACACACATGTAGCAATTTAAACTGCTCTTCAGACCGTTTCTCCACATGATCTTTTTTTTTTTTGCACAGTTTATGAAAGATATTTTTCATTTTTGCTCTTAAGGAAACCTCTCAGACATCTTTGTATTCTCATGGTGCTAATCCTACACAGTGCAGGTTATAGTAGATTAAATCTTTTCCTGCTTTTTCTAGCTTCACAAAGATAGTTTTATGTGGTCTTTTGTTTTTGAAGTCAACAAATAAATACATCACACATAGCTGGAAGTGAAAAATAGTTTCTCCCTCTGATAACTTTACTGATAAAAGTGGTCAAGCCCAGCAGCAGTTTTGCTTATATAACATGTTCAGCCTAGTTTTTATTCAAAAATAGGATCTCTGACTGAAGATCTGGGAGAGAGATGTAAACAAAGGTGCATCTTGATTAGGGATGCACGATATATATCGGCCTTTAAACTGAATATCGGACATCGGCCACCCCACTGATATCTAACCCATCAGCCCGCTGTTTCTAAAGTCTAAAAAAAAAAAAATCCTCCTTTTCAAAAACTTCTTTTTTTACAGACTTTAAAACTTCTAAAGACTAGGGGTGGGAAAAAATATCGATCCACTGAAATATTGCAATATTTTCATATGCTGATATCATACTGACATTTAAAACGCAGTATTGATCTATTTTACTAACAAAATCTTTCGAGAATTCACGAAATATTGCAACAGTTTTTAACAGAACGATGAAATCTCAGAAGGTTTTGCAAGTAAAATAGTATTGATACCGCACTTTTAGTTATCAATTTGATATCGGCATATGAAAATATTTATTGTATCAATATTTTTTCCCACCCCTATTTTTTAAAGTGTCAGAAACGGATAACAAAAACTGCCATTTGCAATGACTGCTTATTTTTTCAGCTTTAATATCGGTATGGATATCGGTTATCGGCCACATGAGTTTTAAAATATTAGCATATTGGATATCGGCCAAAATTCCAATATTGTGCATCCCTAATCTTGATGCAAAATGATCACTGCTGCAACAGTAAATTAGTCCAGGAAATAAGAAGCCAATGCCATCGCAATGTAGCAACCAGAGTGGTTGACTCTTCATTTACCTTATAGGCCTTCATGATGTCCACTGTGTCCACAGCTGTCTGCTCCAGGACGCCCTGATTCTGCAGCAGCGACCGCACCGTCTCTTCCATCCTGCACACAGAGCACACATCACATTACGTCCAGGAATAACAATATACTTTTATATTAGAAATAATAAATAACACTTTTATATAAGTCAAATACTTGATACACTTGAGATGATTATTTGTGCAATGTGACTTATTCTAATTGTCTTGTGTGAGGTGTGCACCAGCCTCTGCCATTGCAACTGATTTTAGAGATGGGGGCAAAAGACAGTGCAGAGGTCTTTCCAGAACTTCACCCCAAAAAACAGACACAAAGAATAAAGAGATGCAAAGAGACTGCAAACAATATTAAGAGTTAGAGTTTCTAATTCATTCTCATGCATCTCATGTGGTGTCTGCATCTTTTCATGCTCATTAATCACCTCTCTTTCAGCATCTCTGTATTTTTATGTTTATTTACTGGTCTATTTTGAATTAGAGACCAAACTTCTTGAGAAAATGGGCCTGTTAGCTCTTTACTGCAAATCTTGAATTGCTGTATGGCTGCCTTATTGTCACATTATAAGACAAATACCCCCTCATCAGAAAGAAACAATAATTTCAATACAAACCACAGTGTTTGTTTGACTTTAAATGACTTACTCTATATAAATGTGTTCTTTAATTTAACCAAAACAATACATTCTGGATCAAAAGACAACTAAAAATTCAATCTATAAGGAATAGTCAAAATATTTGGTCATTAAATAGAAAAATCTGTTCTCTGGCAGGAGCTGTGGATCTTTCTGAACTTTGTTGCCAGTCTCCAAATTGGAGTTAAATTCGGTTTAATTGCCTGAAACGATGCAAAGCCTGAGACAAAAGCAGCTTCAAAGTCATGATCAGACTATGAAGTCTTGCTGAAATCATCTGAAATTGGTTCTTCAAATCTAATAAGAAGTTTATTTTTTTTACATGGATCACTGCATACCTCATTCCTTTTAATAATTTTAAGAAGATTGCCCACACAAACACACAAATAGCCCAATGGTATAAATGGAAAGAGAAAAAAGCTGAATCCATGCCAGGAATGCAAGATGGAAGAGTTGTAATGTATTTGGACGAATCCCAACATTTGCTCTCCACCATCTGTAAGGAATACTTCCTCATACAAAACATCTTGCTTGTTGTATAATATTTCATAGGTGTGTCCACTGCATGCAAGCCTGCTGATGATCTGAATTATGTGCAGTCACACACACACTACCTGAGTAACCTTGAGCATCAAGGACAGCACTGTTCAAAACAATTTGTGTTTCTATGTGGTGCTGTCAACGCTGCATGCAAAATAGAAGCCAAAGGGTGCTTGTGAAAATGTGTCTGCTACTGATTTCCATCTGAATAAGGGTCAAGAGCAATCACCACACTACCAGATCCGCTATGAGTGATAACGTTGGACCCAGATAAAGCTGACATTTAAAAGTGGATCAGACAGGCTTTTCACTGGAGTTGGACAAAACGGAGCTTCAACGTTGTCAGGTAGGAATGATCTGACTTTAATGACGCTCCCCTGCTGTTCTTCGACCTCTGTGGTTTGACAAAAAAGACTTGCATGACAAAGTTGAAACTAAATAAAGAAGGTAGACATGCTATCATTTGGAGCATTTTTCACCCAGTATGCTGCACATTTGCATTAGCAAGGACCTTGTCCATCTGTTCCCATGACTCATGTGCTTGTGAGTGTGACAGAGGACCTTGTACTGCTTGTCAAGCCAAGAAAAAAGTTCATGACTCATGCGAAAGTTTCATTAACTCATTCACACATTCAGTCCGTGCTATCAGAGCGAGAATGCAATGTTTTTTGGGAAAAAAAACATAGTGTGGCAGTTGACGGTCCTGTCACTATGCCTCCGACTGATCATGCGCCCTGGCTACTTGACCACAGGGACGTCCCTTTGGTTGAATAGACGGCACGCATGACTTTCACCTGGGAGTCCGGGGATCAAATCCCGCCTGGGCCCTCCGTTGTGTACCTTGCCACAATAGTATAGAGAAATTGTTAGTATCAACTACAAAATGTTAAGAATGCTAATCTTTTTTTTTTTAAATGGGTAGAAAAACTTTAAAGTTCGCAAAGTTTAAGGAAAATAAATCTTTTTAATAATACACTGAAAATAACACTTAAGTAGACATTTTAGCTTGTTTAACAGGATCAGCATATTTCAATGACCCATTATAACTTGTAGATTTACACAGATCTCAAGACTTGGTTGCAAGAAAACCATATTTTATGGCAATATTCACTTTTGAAATGTCATAGGACTGTCGATGTTATTAAAATGCATGAGAAATTTTGTTGATATTATTTCAAATCTGACAGGTTTTTGATATTCAGCACAAAATTCAATTGTAATCCAGGTAAAAACATAACAGTAAGATCATGGAAAACCAAACAAATGATGCATCTCATAGCTTGGAGAGCCGCACTAAAATATTTAACTAAAGTATTTTGAACAGTGCTTTGTGGATTTTGAAAATCCTACAGTATTAACATGAACATGATATTTTTAAAACAAAATATATGGTCTAAACTACATGGTTTATGTGGCCTCACTTGGACCAAGCAGTCAATTAGTTTAGCTTAGCCATACTTTGCTCAACTTAGCTTAGAGCCTGGCAGCAGATGCAAAACACGCCATGAATGTGGCTAAAAGTTTCAATACTGACCATCTCCATTAACATAAATTTAGCTATTTTAGTTCAAGAACTGCATTTAATCAAAACTAAACCATTTTCGGTGCCATTTTTCATGTCGTTGGAAGAGCAGACAGCATAAACACATTTCTTAGCCATGCTGCAAGTACTGCTGAGGCTTGCATGTTATATACTTTAGCAACAAGATTTTAAACATATAATATTTTTTCACTGAAACTGTTTTGCTGCATATGTTTTGTTATGTCTGCTTTATGGTGATGTGGGTGAAAATAAGTTCAGGCAGAGAGGCAGTATAGGGAAGAGTGCTAGACCATCTGTTCAGGCAAAAGCTAGCTATAATCAGGATGCTAGCTGCTGACTTAACCGTCAAAGGGGCAGGCAGGCAGCAATGGTTGTAAATTGCTCTATTTCCTGCTTTAAATGCCGGTCTTAATCAGCACAACCTATAGAGCAGAGAGGACGTACATGTGCACAGCTTTTAAGTCTGGAGATTCTGACCCCAGGTCAAGGACTAGCTGGACAGGTATGATTAGTATTGAAAGCAGGGATACAAACTGGACTGTGGGGATTTGAGCAGGTGATGACCCACAAATAACGCCACAGTTTAATTCTTTATGTGTCGCAGCACGATTCAAAAGTCACACAGATACAAAACGCCCCCAAGGTCATTCATTAAAACTCCTAAGACGCAACTCTGTGCTTTTCCCCCAGAAAATAAGATACTGTAACCTAAAGCAATGTGTTGCATATCTGAGCTTATTTTCTAGGACACTTAATATCTTGATAATTTGATCCATTTAAATTAAAGAAAAAAATGCCTGGAGCAATGCAAGATAAATGTGTGGAAAGGGAGCTTTTAAAATTAAACTATGATATGAAACAGTGGAAATATTACCAAGCCAGCCAATAGATGGAGTCAAAACAAATAAAATTTTGCAAGTGATAAATTAAAAAAGCAATAAATCAGCTTTGATTTTTGTTGCAGGTGTGGCCCTACATAGTCCTTCCTGCACTCACCTCCTCAGAGTAGATCACATTATCAAGTGGCACAGTGAAAAGAAACATTTTAATGCCTCAGTCTGTCTGCTTCTTTCTGTGCTCCTGTTTTAGGGATTTGCAGCATTCCTGCACTCTTGAAAAGCTCCTTTGTGTTTCTGCAGAGATCCTCCTCATTTTTCATCTTGCTTCAGAAGGTGCAGATGATGCTTCTCACCGGACAGATTCTGGTCCTTGAGGAATGCTGAATGACTTTAAAGTTTAGAGGTGGTTGTGAGCGACTGCATTTATTCTGTATGTTGTAGATGGAAATACTGTATGAATCTGAAAGAAAATTTTATCGTTTCTGGCAAGATAAACGACAAAATGAATGAATTATTTTCATTGTATCCTACAATAATTTAACAGACATAGCGAACCCACTCTCGTAGAAAAATAGATAAGCACAAAATCAGTGCAATTATTTATTTTTCATACTATTAGACAGCTTATCATGAAGCAATCAGGGTCAAGATGCATCAAAAGTGCATTTTAATGAGCTAATATACACATAAATTCATGTAAAATAACAAAATGTATAAGGAATTGTTGCAACACAACAGATAACTAAGCTTTATTTAATTGGCAAGCGTTTCTATTTAAGGCATCTTAAAAAAAAAAAAAAAAAAAAAACCTGCAGCTTGTGCATTAAATCTAAATACAGTCCAACAAATTTCAAAAAGTAAGAAAAGCAAAACTTGCTTTGGGAAGAACTCAAAGAGATATCTGAATAATTTCGCAGGAGCATTTCACATTTACACATTTTTTTTATCAGTTCAACAACCCACTGCTTATGAGGTGATCTTCATTGATCAAACATGATTGTAAATCAAATTTAACCTAAAAACTGAACTGGAAACATGATAAAACAAACATAGAACAACCAAGTAGCCAAGTATCTAAAGCTGGTTTTGATGTGTCATGAAGCGAAAAAGAGGCGAAAATGTTTATATAGTTTAAAGGTTATAGATTTAGCTCATTGGAAAGATTTGTTACGCACTGAGAGGCCAATCATGTCTAACCAGCAAGGTCCAACAGAACTTTAATTACTACCAGTTTCTGGCCTCAGTTTGTAAATAATAAACTCCCAGATATAATTTCTTATATTCTTGCAAATTAAAACCATTCTTAAGAAGAGTTCTCTCCATTTCCCTCATGTAGATAGACTGCACTGTTATTTTGTCCTTCTGTAGGGTATTTTCCATTTAGGACAACTACTTCTTCTACTGAATTGTTACATAGCCTATATTGTGCCCCTCTGGTGACCTAACAGCCTGAGATTTTGCAGTGTTTTAAAAAAGATGGCATCGGATTTGCTTCACTAGCATGTGGAAACCTAAATATTATAGTTCATGTTCATGAACTTCGTAAATACAAAGCTTGAAATTTCTGAACATTTCTTATCCAAAGTGGGTTGAGTCAGAAACCTTTTACACAATTCCCACCAAATGCATTTTTTTGCAACTTGGACACTGATGCATGAATGATGTATAGTACTAAATGCATCATGTAAAAGCTCTTTACATTTGACTTGATTTTAATGTGCATTCAGTATATAGATTTATCATAATTCTTTCTGTTTTGTTTCAAAACCAACAAACCTAAGAGCACCAAAGACCATATCTAAGAGCACAGCTGGGCACATCCCTTCAGGAAACAGCATAATTTGTCATCACTAACTCAAACTAACTAGCTAACTCAAGCCTATTTACATGTAAGAGACAGCATCCTAAATGCTTATGATTGATGGAATATCATTCTCAGATGACGGCGCATTACTTAACATAAAAAAGACAGACTTTCTCAGTGTGATAGTGTGATTAATCTCAAAGTGCTTGCCAACGACCCCCTGAATGCATCACTCAAAGAAGGAGAGAGCAAAGGAAGGACAAATGAGTGTGTGTGTGTGTGTGTGTTTTGAAAAAGGGGGGCGGCAAAAGCCAATTCTGACTCTTCTGACCCTTGAGCCACGCGAGCTGCATTTCAAACGTTCGTCAGCAGTCCAGGAAATACAATTAAGGAGTCAGATCAATTCTCGGCCACAAGCTCTGATGATCCTTTGGCAAACGCATCCCTCTCCTCCTTCACACACAGAAAACACACATGAACGCAGGCTGTAGAGAACTGCCGTGTGACGGCGATCCTCGTAGGTGAACAAAGCAATGCATCACAGAAATACACCAGAGCAATTAGAGGTGACACCGGAGCCGTCTGCAGAAAAAAAGAGAAAACCTGCAGCTAACAAATGAGAAACTTCCTCTCGTCTACCTCGTACAATTCAGCTGTCACAAGTCACAATGAAATCAAGACTTCAAACGAAGTCGTGTTTTATTCAAAACTATTTCAAGCGGTTGACACTGCAGCAGCTTCATGACAAATTCCTTCACAGACCTGGAAAGGATCAAAGGACGCTAAACTTCTCTGAAAAGCTGACAACATGAGCACAACTTACCCCATCTTGAGTTTCTCTCCACTTTTAACTCCATTATTTCTCCTGAAAAGAGCCAGAAACACGGCGCAGATATCCCTGAGCTCCATGTGCAGAGACATCCGACTGCACATCCAGCACTCTGCTCTCACAGCGCCATACACTGACCTAGACACAACTGCTCAAATGTGGGTCTCTAGGCTAAAATAGGCCATGCAGTCATCATATAAGCCTGAGTGCTTTTTCGCTCAATCGACAGACAGCATGGTCAGTCCTGCGGCCGGGTTACCGCATCAGCCTGACAGCACATCCTCTGTTCTCATTTTCTACTTGCTTAGTCTCCAACGTGTCATTATCCGCCACCGTTCCTGTGCAAAGACAGCGATCTGGCAGGCAAAGACTTTCCCATATGTCCCATGTTAAGCCCTCTCTAAAGGAGAAGGGCCCCTGATGGGAGACAAGCAAGCTGGTAGTCTTGGATCAGACAGGAACAAGGACGGACTTGCAAGGATGAGGCACAACTGAGGACAGGGATCCCCCTGTTTTGTCAGACCATGTGTGCATGTGCACATAGTTGTGTGGGTCTTTAGTGATTAAGAGGCTTTGGCTTCACTAAAATCAACACTTCCCGTGCATAGAAAGCCAACACTACGGCTGCACGCCAGGAAAACTCGCTGCATGATCAGAGATCTCTGCAGGCCATCTCAGATTTCTTCCTGTTCTTAACATTCCAATTTTCGACAAACTGCTTTTAAATGCTTGTTTGTTAAATTTAGTGGCATGTTTGCATATTTCACAGCTCAGAACAAGCAGGAGTAGCTGGTTCCCCCCGCAATGGCTCAGGCTGACAGCATTCCTTGGCAGCAGCTTCTTTGGAAATTGTAAGCACATGACTTTTAAAGTCATGAATATTTCATTTATCACAAACAAAACATGCTTGTTTAAGGTTCAAACCCTAGAGTACAGCAGGAGTATTCCACAGGAAATCCCAAACGAGGCTTTAATATGCCAAATGATGAAAACACTGTTAGCATTTCTCTAACACTCTCACTTCAGCAGCGCTGTCAGAAGCTCAGGTTGACTGAAATCTCCTAATCAGATTTGACTGGTGAACAATTACAATATGCTAAAGCTGGGGAAGTGATAGGGAGAACAATCAGCCTGGTTGTGCAGCTGAATCGAGGCCATCGGGGGGCCTCTCGTGACTGCTTCATCGACGGCCTCAATCGCCTTATCTGAACTCAACAAACCCCTGCAAAACTGTCTGTTTTAGCGCAGAAATATTCCATTCTTCTTCTCAGACTCCGTTCCAGCAAATCACTTTTGTACGCCCACCAGGCGATTGCCTAGCTTAACCCAGTGCTAAGCCACTCTTATCCTCTTAGACTTGTTTTGCAGAAAACATGCAAGGAGACCCTGTCTTGGACGTGACCTAAATGAACAATAGAAACAAACTCTGTGAAACTGAACGGGAGACATTTGGTGGAAGGTTTGGTCCATTTTCGAGCTGTAAAAGTCATGCACATCAGTCATTCGTGTTGCAGCGGAGTAGCATTACAAAGGTCAATGCCCTCATGACCGCTGACTCTCCCTGGTAACCTTTAACCTTAACAAGACACACATGCAGGAGATCAAGCAGCAGCAGTGTTGAGTGTGCTTTGACAGTGATATTTCATCCTAATATTTGTTGACCAGCTGTGGTAACAAAAAGCTTCTTGTTACACAGGATGCTTTTTGTCAAATTAGGGTAAAATTAAACAGAAATGCATTGAACCTGCAACATCAGAATCAATCAAGTCAACTCACTTCAATTGAGGACCAGTCTGCAAGGAGTGTGCATCAAAAAAAGGACATATGGAGGAGACCAGATTTACTTTAAGTTCTGGATTCATCCCTCCAGGAGTTTTCCCGCATTTGGAAGGATTTAGAGAGCAAATTCATGTCTGCTGTCCCACATGTTCACCACTGACCAAAGGGAGCAGTTAGCGATGAGGAAGGCATTGATCCTTGAGAGTCTGCAAGCATGTCCTCGATGAGTTCCAGCCATGTGTCGTCCACATGTGGGACAGAGACAAACATACAGACATCCCAGTGGGAGACCTTAGTCATGATGACAACAGGAGCCTCAATGTCTCCAAAACAGGGTCATTTAGGAACTTCGAGGGGGTGGGTTACGATAGAGAGTTGTGGGGCGACGATGGTGGGTGAAACTCAACAGAGTTGAGGACAGCTGAAATTTGCTGTCAATGAGGTGATTAGCTAAGTGAAAATGCATCAACCTTAATGCTAACATTGAAAACAGTGGCCTTCACATGGATGTTAACTTGACACTTACAGTATGATCTCACAGTATGAACTAAGAATATACTGTAAGTAAGAGGCAAAGTGTTTTAAACTAATCAGGTCAATTCACTGAGCCAACACCTCGTAATGACAAAATAGCAGACACTAGAGGATGCTCCTGTTGGCTAACAGCTGTTTTTGTGACATTTTACAGAGCAAAAAGGCAAAACAGTGGCACTGCAGTCATTTTTTTTTTTTACATTGAATGACCATTACAGACCTACAACGCAACTTTTAGCAGTTTTCTCAGTGATGCACCCCCTATCGACAGCTAAACTAGCATCCATCTTCCGTCCTACCTGACTGTCTTTTACTGGCTGGAGTGAGCTCACAGTCTTATCTTGACTCTTGTTCTATCCCTTCCTCTCTTTCTTTTCCTCTCTTCCTCTGACAATTATTCCTTGTATTTTTTAGCCGAATCTGACATGATGCGCGTTCAAAACACCCGCTGTGTGCATATCTGGTTTAAATCCATGTGCTAGTATGTGACACGGTGCGCAACCACGAGTCAGCTGCAACATCACGGCTGCATCCCGGACGCAAAAGTTACATAGTGCAGTTTGTGAGCCTCAGAATGCTGCTTGAAAATGTGCATAATGAACATTGGTGTGCCATCAAAACGAGTCAGAAATGGTTTTTTAAGGTCAAAAAGTTGCTTTGTGGGTCTTTAATGTCCATTTGAGACACAGTCACAGTTAAATGACGACTTCATAAAAGCTCATGTAATGCCGAATCATTGAAAAGTAATGTAATCATTCTTTTGTAGAGAAGACACACTACTTACAAAAAGTTTGGAATATTCAAATGTCAGTTACAATTTCAGGAAAATGTAAAAGTTCATGTCTCACTGATATTACTTCGTGCTTGTTGGACATTTAACTGAAATCATGATGTAGTAATTCCACCATCTCAAAAAATTTGTGGAAAATTTAACAACAGTCATGGGTATCCCACAACATAAAAATGACAATATCTCAGTAACTCTTCTTTTGTTCGGCGTCGTCTTGGTCTGAGGCTTTTTAAATGTGAACAGAGTGATATAAGAGAGGACTGCTTAGAAGGTGTCAATGAACCAGAACATTTAGAGGTCAAGTCATGGTTTAGACACAACTAAATTATCTTTTTTTAAATCTGAATGATGTGCAATAAATATTTAAACACTGAACAATGTAAAAGTGCATTCAGAAGTTTACTGAAAGTCTAATTAAGTTCCCATTTTAGGTTAATTCTGACATCGCATAAAAGATAAATATCCTTAACTTTTTCTGCATAGCGTATGTTGCAATACATATTAAAGAAAAAAAAAAACTAACTTATATCTATCTTTTATTTGAGTTTTTTTTCTATAATATATTGTCATCTGTTTTGGCTTTAAAATTATATATGTGTGTCAGGTCAAGCTGCTGTTGGAGAATCAAATCTAGGGGGACCATTAGGTAAGTTACACATTGTTTGGCTTAAGGCTACAATCTGCAAGCACCAGCAACACAAGCCAGATAAAGCAGGCAGGCTGCCCTGATGCGAGAATGGATGCCCTACTTCCGCAGAAGCTTGTAATCTGACCTCTTTCGACAGCCTACAAACATCACAACCAGCATGTTTAATCCAAGGCCGATGCTGGTGGGGAGAGTGGAGTGGGCGCGCAAGTATTTACAATTTCCTGACACAATTACAAGCAAGTAAAAAAGGTTTGACACACAAACCTAGTGTAGCTCTTAGTAAATGAGCGCTTCTAAAAGCAAAAGGAGACTGATGTGAAAGTGCTCTTAAGAGCTGATAATTTAGTGCAAGTGATGGAGCAGAATAACTTCAAATTAAAGTTCAATCAGGTATAATTCCCTGTTCAAATTTGGAAGTTAAAAGGCAGGTCTGAAATAGACCATTAAACCCCTTAAACACAAGGTGCTCCCAAAATAGTCCAGACACCTATTATCTGTTTAATAGCCCTCTCTTCCATGAGGATGTAACTTCAAAAGACTGACCCCCTCCATCCTGTTAATGACCCCAGATGTGCAGTCTTGAACAGGGGTCTGATTCATCCGGGCAAATCCTGCAGTCGCCAAAGCATCTAGAAGAGGGGGGCATTTCGAATGGGCCAAATTAAAACACTGGGTTTGGACCCAGTGTTTGCATGGCTGGACGCTTGGATGATTAGACAAGAGGGCATTGATCTGCCAACAGCTTCCTCTCGAGGTGTGCGAGCCTGTTTGGGTCCAGCTGTGCAGTCCGCTGCCGTGGTAATGAGAGTAGCACATGAATGCTTACAGTACACAGCTCTAAAACTTTACCCCGCGGACCGTGGAGGGATCAGCCTGAGCGTGACCGTCCAAACAACACGTCCAGACTTGAAAAGCCATTCTTGCCTGTTTACATCATCTGGGCCTTACTTATACACACGCACACACACTGAATACTGTATGAATGCGTGTGCACACGCTTTCACATACTGAGTAATGTGCAGAAAGAATGCTGAGCCATAAATCTGCAGGCAGCCGTCATCGTCTGCTGTTGTTGTTAGTCTAGCTGTAAGTCTCCCATATCCTGCCGCGAAGAGGGCCCTTCAAGACGGCAATGATTCAAAGTCAAGTGAAGCGGGTCGGCTGTAAACGCCTCGGTTTTGACGATGAGCTGACGATGTGGTCTGGGTGACAATGACTCTAACTAGAGTAAGTAAAATGAAGTAAAATAATGTATTTCCATCTAACTTTTCGGACAATGGTTTAAATTACGAGCAACATGAAGGTGTCTGTAACCAAGAGAAATTCTGAACACATCATTTCCAGTAATCATGTAGCATGAATTGGAATAATTGTAGCGCCACAGGACTTCCTAAACTTCATCAGAAACAAACTAAACATCTCGGATTATAAACACTGGCATATGGGAATAAAAGGATTCCACATTAGATGGTTTGAATTGGATCAAATTAAATTAGAGAGCATACAACTGGATTTGAATTGAACCACCCCATAAAATTAAAAGATAACATTTTCAGAAAAAAAAAATTAATTCATGAAAATAATTTAAAAGTGAATAACATCTTTAACTTGAAGCTTATGGACATTTTACACAATCTTGAAGCTTTAAATAACACCATTTGCACTCATGTAATAACACTTTTGCACCTTAATTATTTCAAATATAACAGGCCTAATCTTGAACTCTTCCTTTAGCTTTAGTATTTGTTAGCATGGTAATACATATGTTTTTAAACCAGTTGGAGGAAAGTTATTTTTATCCATATTTGATAGAGATCTACAAACATTTTCATTCATCAATAAATGCTACTTGGAATCCTCTGGCTGATGCAACATCATTGTATTATATTCATATAAAATGTATGTAAAATAATATGTTTATCTATAAGTATGGTACATCCTGAGCTGCCTTCGCTTCTACTTTTCCCTTTCTATAAACGGCCTAATCTTCACAACAGGACAAAAAGAAAAAGCTACGATTGAGTCTCTAAGACGATAAACACTGAAGGTAAAACAAAGTGCTGCAAAGAGAGACCAAACAGCTGCCACCAAAGTCTAAAAAAGATTCGTCCTCTGCTGCTTTTACCTTAAAACTGCCTCCCACATCTTCAGCCCAGATGCAGGGGCCTCGCTGGCCCCCACGTTCTCGTCTGCTCACCGGTCATCCTGTCTGAGCGTTGGAAAGGATGTGGATGAGGCCTTTAAACTGCCCTTTGCTGGAAAGACATCCACTTGATTGTATTTCTGCCTCTAGGATTCATTTAATATTCTCTTCTGCTGAAGGTTGTGGTCGTGTCCCCATCTTTCCTCTCCAGCAGTCTCCCCTGTCCTGTTCTGGCTCTTAAACGTCTGAGTTGTGGGACGTCCAGGGTGGGCCGAGGAGGCTGCTGAGTCTCCGACTAATCCGCCGGAGTTTAACGACAGCAGGCTTTGCAAGTGGTGGGGAAACCTTTGCGTGTGTGTGTGTGTGTGTGAGGGGGGTGTGTGGGTTGACCAAAGTCAGGAGGGGTTGGGCATGTGACCCACAACAGGATAAGAGCCCAACTGGTTGGGGGAGGGTGGACGTGTGAGGAAGACTGGATGCAGTGGGTGCACACCTACATGTCTGGGGCCAAGTGGCAGGTCGTGTGAAAGTAGAAATAAAAACCCAGTTTGGAGATTAAAGTGATCATCTCCGATTGGTGCATCTTTGTCTCATAAAGCTAAAGTTTTTGCTCAATCTGACCAGCCTCTACCTTTCGCCAAGTTGTATTTTATGGCAATATTCAGCAGGATTTTACTATTAAAACTGGCCTGGCCTGATTACCCCTCCCATCCCAGTGATCCACAGCACAGCTCCAATTAATTAGCAATACGCAAATCAATCAGTTGCTTGAGGTCAAACAGATCCCACTCTATTTAAAAGATTAGATGTCCACTTAACATGATTTACAGGTGTTATCTCAAAAAGACACATTGATGAACTGAGGTTTCTATTCTCCTAATGCACAACAAATAAGACGCCTAAATCAATCAGGGGATATGGACAGAGGTCTTTCTAAGCAGAGATGCAAATACCTGCTAGTTTATATGCATTTGAGGTAGTCTACATCAACGTGTGGGAGGTTTATGCAGAAGCCAATAACTGAAACAGCAGAGTAAGCAGCAGGAACAAATGGGGCGAAGGTTCAAGGAAAGACGCTTGTCAGTAAGTGGCATGGCGACGGAGCCGTCTTCGTCCTCCTTTTTTCTTTTTGCTGGCTTGTAAGTTGCTAATTAAAGTGACCGCACTGATGTCCCATCTGCCACCAGAGCCTGGCGCTACAGATTATTGGCTGCCATGTAAGCATGCTAATCCACCAGGGGGGGGGGGGCAGGTAGAAGTAAACACAGTCTCCACTCCCTGGGCTCTCGCTCGCACTCCCTGTAAGTGCTCAGCATCGCCCAAACAAAGATTAAGATGTTGACAGTCGGGCTGAAATCCCGTTAGCTTGTCAGCGCGGAGGAAGGAGATGTATCTTTGCAACTTGTGGAAGGCAAGCAGCTCGAGTTGTTCCCTCAGGAGAGGCAAAGGAAACTGGACGACTCGGTGCACAGAAATTGCAACAATCCAGGATGATGACAGTGAGAGGATGGCTGAACACCTCCGCTCTGATAAGTGTTGCTTTTATTTAAGGACATAATGGAATTCTTGTCTATATCACTGAGGCACATTCTCGGACTCCCGATGAGAACCATCCATCTGGGCGACCTCTGCCAGGCCCCACAAATCCATCAGTCTCCGTGGAGACTGTCTGCTGCTCTGGCTTCAACACATCCACTCTCATATTGCTGCTCCGTTGTCTAATAATTTTCCTCTGTATTACTCCCCCGTCTTGAAATCCAAAGAGGGAGCGTATCCGCACAAATATTACTACACTTTCTTGGCAACCTGGGCAGGGAATACATTATTAATAAATACAGTGTCAGATAGTGAATTACTTCTCCCTGATCATCATCTGAACCCAACTGGATGTATGCAGGTGCAGCCAGCTATGTGGGAAATAAAAAAGAAGTTTAGACAGGTTTACGCAGGGCTCCGTCGTGATTTATACACCTGTGACTGAATTGCTTCAGCAGCTGGAAACGGCCCATAAACAATCATATCATAGGTCACATCCTGTATGGCCCGCTACTGACATGCCATGCAACGGAGAGTTAACTAAAAATATTATGATTCCCCTCAAAAATTGCTGCTACAGGACCTTTGAGCAAGGCATGAAGAGCTCAGCTGTATCTAACCGCTCTCAAGCGTAAACCGAATGTGCTGCAGGAAGCTGAATACCATTCAGAGGCATCAATGGAACATTTTTAATATGTAATAAATCTTTGTAACGGCTCTTAAATATTTCATTCCCTCCCTCTGGCGGTGACTCTGCCCTCATCTGCACTGTAACACTGGGACCATTAAAATGTACAGGATTTTCTCCACCAGCTTAATGAGAAGATAAGCATTCAATGTGAAATCCTGCACAAGCAAAGCGCTGAATGCCTATCGCCTAATTATGGCATCAACTTGGCTCCAACTTTTGATTTGCTGTCACACTTCAGCAGTTGTGCTGCAAAGGACACGTTGGTGAAGCAGAGGTTACCAAAGTTATGACAAGAGCATTGTTTGAGCGCTTCCTGGCTTATAAGTTCTCTTTCTCAAAGCAAAACTAATGAATCAGCCAATCCTTTTTGTTGATGACAAGGTCGAGTTACAAAGAGAAACACCATCGAAGTAGACAGGAGAAAAGGTAAGAACAAATAATATGAGGAAATGAAGTAAGCAGAGATGCAGGTTTGAAGACATACTTCATTTCTACATCATATTTTTCACATAAATCCAAGAAGTCGATAAAAGAAACCCAACTGAGCGTTTCAGAAGGATCCAACAAATAGATCCATGTGGCTTAAGTAGATAAAATTTTGCTTGTTGTGTCTGTTATCTGGTCAGTTCACACACAGTTCACGTCATGAAAAGAAAACCTTAAACCGCATGAATCTCTTACAACATCTCTATTGAATTCTTGTCAGAAATAAAAACCCCAAGGATCTCTTTGTATAATTGAGGCTTTGTTGCCCCATAAGCAATGACAAGCTGACCTTACAGAGATGCACCAAACAGGCCCAAATTATGATACTACCACCCCCATGTTTCACAGATGGGATGAGGTTATTATCATTATTAGATGCAGTGTTTGTTTTTTTTTCTGCAAGGAGAACATCTACTTTGATCGCGTTGTTCTGAAAACATTTTTCCAACAGTCTTCTGGTTCGTTCAGATGCCAAACAACAGATTGGTAGCTTGGAAAGCAGCTGTTTTTTTTCCTTTTGTGTACTGATAAACATTAGCCAATGTGAGAAAAGCTTTTAGCTGACTTAGTTTGGTTCCTTTGAGACTTCATCAACTGTTGTTGAACTGATCTTTATTGATCAGCTACTCCTGGGGAGGCCAACAGTGGTATTAAGGCTTTCTCCATTTGTGCATAAACTAGTTTACTGTGGACTACATGGTCTAAACTCACTGGGGATAATTTTCTCACTTTATGAGAATTAACACCTCTTTTTTAAAAATAAAAAAAAACTTCTAAAAGTCTGTTTTGTTTGTATTATGATGCATTTCTACAAATATGTTGGATGAATCAAACTTTGATAGCTTTTTGTTCTTTTCAGTGGTAAAATATCTTTATTTTGGCTTCTTTTTTCATTTTTAGGGTAGAGGCTTAAGCCCAGTTATGCAGAAATATAGGGAACTCCAAAAAGTTCACAAAGTTTCAACGCACTGGTTCCAAATGTGCTCAGATTAAATTAATCAAATTATTTAATCAGATCTATTTTTACCTCGACTAAATGGGTCTTGGCTGTGAATAATTTTTATACACTTTGTCATCTCCTAAAAGTTGAAAATGTTGCATGTCTGTACTAACTGTAGAGATATTTTTAGGCATATTTGCTATGTGATCACAGAATAACTGGATAGAGATGCTCTTTGTCCTCTCAAGGTACAAACAAGTGGAAAAACTCTAAAATTAGTCCTCTCAAAGAAGAGAAAATCACTCCGCTGAAAGTTTTTATTTCTGATACGCTTTGTAGTCCAGAGAAAATTGACTTAAATTCCTCAGCTTTTGTATGACTCAGAAGATTGCTCTTGATGATGCAGACACTGCAGCATGGCTTTTAAAAAGTTATGTAATGTGGAGGAGTCAAAATTAAGTGAACTATCACTGAGTGATTAAGTGAATTTCTTTGCTGATTACAATTTCTTGCAGATGGCTGGAGGAGTACTTTGATGTTTTCCATTTTAGCAGCAAGAAAAGGGATTGAAGAATCCGGGATCAGTGGCTCACAGACCCACTATTGTCGTCATTCATCCATTTATATTCTATACTGGCTTATACCTGCTAGATGCAATAAAAAAAACTATCCAAATCATTTTAAATTTGTATAGATTTTTTGGGGAAATTTGGACAATATACCAGCTTACACTAACAAAAAAAAGAGAAAATTATGTTGTGACTTGGGGGGGATTGCGAAATGTGGAAACAAACGGTTACTCTTGTATTGAGTTTCATTTTACCTGGAGAATTGCTGCTGCAGTGAAACCATCTGCGCTCGTCCCAGCTCCGACTCCTCTGTCACTTCCCGGAGACGCTTCTCACTCTCCAGTCGCAGGCGTCGCTCTTCCTCTAGTTCGTGGATCAGCTTTTCTCGCTGTGGACACAAGAAAAACGATTAAGCATCAGCAGTGCAGCCTAAAGGCTATAAAGATCATCCTGAAGTCAGCTGCTATATTTATAGCTCTGAACTGCTCCAGGGATGGGATTTCTCACTATGGACCAGGCCTGATCTCTGACCCGTCTTGGGGAAAAAAAAGGTAAGTGAAAACAGGATGTTTCAGAGTCATGATCACCAAAGCATCTGTGATGAAGGTTCGCCAGGCATCTTTCTAGTGTTTCTGGCCTTTTTTCACACCTTAGGTGTGAAAGAAAATGAGTGTAAAGGCCCAATGACATTTAAGCTACTAGACAGGCTTTACTAGCGGTAGCTTGTTGTTACTTTGGAATTCTTAAAATGAAGCATCTTTTCTCTCGGCCTGAAAGTTCACACAAAATGTCAAACAGCATCACTGAGCCTCGCTGTATCTTTCTGCTTCTCCTTTCATCATCCTCTGCATACAGTACAGCATACTTATTAACTTTGCAAGGAATGTTATTTATGGTTAAATACAATCTCAAGTGATCCACTGATGGACTTCAAATTGATGAAGAAGAGCCCATCAGTAAGAGGCAGTTAGAGACATTCGGTGTCCTCTGCAGTTAAGCTGTAAAATTAAAGCTCAATAACTTGTAACACCATCATAAGACTCAATATTTACTCCTATACTTCCGTGCAACATTCTGGGTTTTAAAGAAAGTGGTATTGGGTTTTCTGAAGCCCCGATTGGTGCGGGATAACCCTGTCACCTCTCTGTGGAGCTGTACCACAAGCTCTCACACATCACAGCTTTATTTGCTCTTTTTCCACCACACAGTCCCAAAATGATAGCCCCTTTTTCCTACTCTTTAATTGGATCCCTCTCTTTCAGATGGCTTCAGCAATCGCCTCCCAAAGGACCAAACCGTCTTTGCCTAAAACCCAAACTTCAAAGACCGGCACTGTGCTGGTAAGCTCCCTTTCCTGCACAAGGGATGTTTGGCACAGCATGTGAATTTTTTTTTTTTTTTATGACAAAGTTGCAAAGCTTGGAGCAACTGCTAACAGAGAGGCTAAGGATTTTAGCTGACAGAGCATATGAGCAAGGATTATTGTTTTAGTCTCAGCTTGTGCAAAAAGTCTGGCATCCACTGTTGCTGAGGGCTTATGACAAAACAGTTGGCTCCCTTTGCACAACTGAAGACTTAAGTGATTAACTATCTGTCATAATCTTATCAAGAATATCAGCTAAAAGAAAAATACAAGAATGTAGACTGATCTGAGGCCAAAAAGGCTAAATGTTGGGGGAAAGTTGCTTTTTTGGCTTAATATTTGATTAATATAGAAGGTAGTTTTCATTAAAATGTATCAAAGGGCTAATACAGAGGATTCAGTGACATCTAGTGGCAAAGTTGCAAATTACAAGCAAGTGAATACTCCAATGGGGTTCACCACTGAATGTTTAGGCCCACCCATTACTGTATGTTTTGACTCGAACCAAGTTAAACTCGCCTTGAGCAAAGAGTGTTGCACGGTTAACATTGTTATTCAATATTACAATGACTTTGTCACTGAAATGTCACAAATCAATGGCAAAAGGAAACTTCTAGCTTTATTTTTCAACATACCTTTCCAATTCATCGCCATGAGTTTCAAACTAAACCTTTATCTTTTTTTATATAAATCTTTGACAAGATCAAGTAAACTGAGTAAACACCAAGCATAATTTACCCAGATCTTATTAGCCAAAGACACTTGCATCCCAACCACGTAGTAGAGGATAAGTTCAAGAGCTTGTGCTATCTGACCACCTAACCCCTAGAGGAAATCACTAAAATTGACTATCAGTGCCTTTTAAATCTAAGTTTCAACCAATCAAATCAAAGAAGTTGGGATTAAATAGTCACAGGTTGAAGCCCAGTTTGTTCTGATACTTGACTTCTATACATTCTTTCATTTTATACCAATTATCCAGGACTGGGTCATGAGGGCAGATATCCCCAGAACCTTCCTTCTCCCAGCCACCTCCTCCAGGTCTCCCTAGGGGGACACCAAGTCGTTCCCAAACAAGCGAAGACATGTAATCTCTCCAGCAGGTCCTGAGTCTGACCTGAGGCCTTCCCCGAGAGGGACATGTCTATAACACCTCCCTTGGGAGTGATCCAGAAGGCATCCTGACCAGATGCAGATATACAACCTCAACTGGTTCCTTTCAATAAGAAAGAGCACTTCTCTGAGCCTCCCAGATGAGGTACTGAAACCCCTCCACTTGCCCACTCTAGTGTGGACAGTCTACCTTATTTTTAATTGAGGACCATGGCATCAGACAGAGAGATGTTCAATACTTGACCTCTCCAATGAGTGGTGACCACTTCCTCCACTAAAGACCCCCCTCTATGGTTAGTGTTTGGTTCATTTTATTTACAAGGAACTTGGGGGTTTAACATGGTAAACTCTGCAGAAGGACCCATGCTCTCTGCAGGTATTACTGGCTCTAAAATGACAAAAACAGAGATCAATTTGCATGAATCTTCATTACCATGTTGCCCGTCTATGAATGGATGAACCAAAAGATAAGACTATTGGTTGTAAAGAGATGAGGTGAAGGCTTTCCCTTCCACCGTAAGCACCATTCATTTGCTGAATGCTGACTTCAAGGATGCTGAACTGCTTTCCACAGACAAGCACTATGAGGACATCTAGTGGTGCAAAGTTACAGACAGTGGTAGCTGGATAATGGGTTCAGACACACAAAGAAAAAAAAAAAAACATGCACGACATGAGGTTTGTCTGTCTGAAAAGCTACACCATAAAACCAAACTGCTAGAAAATGTCAAAACAACTGGAAAGCATTCCTGTAAATTACATACCGTCTTAAATGCAACCAACAAACAGTCATATTTCATTGCATTGCTGCTTCTGACACAAAGGCAGATTTGAACAGCCAGTGAAATAGAATATTAAACCCATGTCACCATTAAAACCAGTTCTGCTCCTCGCTGTGGCCATAAATTCATGGCTACTATATGGAGAAGCTCTTTACACAACAGTGAGGCTCCTCCTGTCAGAGGTTATGGCTGCTGTAAATCCTTATACTGAAGCAGAAAGTACCTCCCCCAGCCAAAAGCAGAAACCAACGACTTTTTGGCTCTTCTGCTTTTTTTTTCCTTTCAGGAAAATAAGTAGACATTTGCAGAAAAACAACCCCAAATAAGCAATACACAATGTACTGATGACAAAGTGCAAACAATTTCCAGTAAGTTGGAAGGATGGAAACATGTTTTAATAGCAGAAAAAAAAAATACTCAAAAGTCATTAATTTCAGTTGCACCCTCCAGCACCAGAGGTTTTAGCGGAATTTCACTTCGATGCAAACAAGCAGAGGTCTTTTATGGGCATCGCTGTATGCATTAATGTGCGGGGCATTGTTCTGCAGGTTGGCCTGGATTTACACAAAAAGTGCAGTAGCTTCAGTCCTGATTTTTTTTTTTTTTTTTTTTTGTAGCCCAAATGAACGCCTCAGGCATAAACCACCGACCCCTGTGTGTCTGCTGACACACTCATGCCAACAACCTCAATAAGAACACAGGATTTATGGTCTACATAGTAGTAAAAGCCCTCTATTGCTTTTGTTCAATATATAATTTCAGCAATTTTACAAGGCTAGAGGCCATTAAATCAAACATTACCATATCTTTATGTGGCCAGTTTTTCTTGGTTGAAATGTTTATTGTCTACAGCAACTTTTTTTCCCCTTTGCCTAATTGAAAGCACATTCTGTAATCAGCCCTACTGCAGTTACAAATACAACACGACTTAAGAAATGCCATGGGAAGACATCTCAAAGTCAACACAAATGGGAAGAGTCAAAAACATGCTTGGCAACTCTCTGTGAGAACATTTATTTTAGTTAATCCAACCACTGAGGAAGATAATCCTCTCTTTTGACTTGTTGTCATGGGCATTCGTTGAGATGTAATGCCAGTTTTGTCCTGTAGAGGGCAACATGCTCCTGGAATAAGGTTGGAGCTGCACCAACTCTGTCAAACAATACAGCAGCTAAAAAAAAAAAAAGCAAATGGAATAGAGAGTAATCTATAAAATGGCCCAGGCAAGGTTTTATACTGGCCTGCTGAGCCATATATCTGAAACAAGCCTGGATTGGGTGTTTCAGGATTAAAGCTGACCTTGGTCACTGTCAAGGCTGGCTTCATTTCCTGGCTGATAAAAAATGTTTCCATCTAGATATAACCGAATTTATCACCATCAACACGTGGGGTTTCTTTTAAATTGAATGGATGGTGAGACGCTATTGATTCCAATGCAGTGTATGTAGTGGAATAAACGGGTGCAGGACATAGAAACAGCCAATCTATGTGTTGTAATCAAACGTACACACCACAAAGGGCTACTTCCCTATGTTTCCAAAAACCAGTCATATGACTGGAATCATATTAGCTGCAGTGGAGTCCAGAATGAAGTTTGCCTTTGTAATTGGACAGTATTAGATGGTAATGTTATTCATCCAAGCTGAATTACTAGTAGACTCAAAGCCTCCTGGTGCCCTCTAACATCCACCAAGGACTCTAAATTAATTAGAGCCCTCTGCCTCTTCTTGTTGTGCCTGCAATGCTGTCTCCCATAAAAAGCCAGCTTTATCAGGTTAAGTGCATGTGTGCACAGCCATGTGTGTTTCTGATTCCACGGGATGTCCATCTGTAACTGTACATGTGTTGTGTTTCTATTTGGGGTACAGTTTGTGGGGCTCAATAATCTCTTCATTACACAGAAACCCCCCTCAGTCGGAGCTCTTTGCCTAATCAAAGGGCCGGGAGCGGATCTGGGGCTCGCTGCTAAAGCAAACATCAGGGACACAATGCAGCGCGCAGGTTTTTCATTCATAAATAAAACATGCCACAAGGCTCTGTGTGTGTGTTTGAGTGTCGGTGTGTGTGTGTGGGTGTGTATGTGCTCGCTCATCAGCAAGACAGAATTCACATGAAAGTGTAACATGAGGAGGATTTGGCCTCCCGGCTGGAACTCTGCATGATATACAAGCTCAGAGACGATAAAGACAAATTAACGATTATCATTAGGATGAAAGTACAACGGCAGACATGCAAAAATAAACAAATTTTGAAAAATATCTTTAGTAATGTCTTGGTTTTTTTTTTAGGTTTGGGGACTTTTGTAATGTTTTTAGTATGACAGTATTTGTAATTTTATGTTTTAAGTTGCTTTGTTTGGGACCAAATGCAACATAAGAAAAAACACAGAAATAACATGTGACATGATGACAGAAACAAACACATTAAAACATAAAAGATTTAACAAGAGAATGTCACACAACCCCCCCAAAATATTCAACAAACAACCCAACATTTTCAAAGCATTTTGTGATGTTTTTTGTAATGTTGTACCAAGTTTTGTTGGATTTTATTGTACTTCTGGTTACTTAAAGCCCCGTTTCCACCAGCGGGTCTGGGTCAGGCCGGATTGGTCCACGTTTTTTTGCGCCTCCACAGATAAAAACTGGGACGGGTACCCTTATATCCGACCCGACCTACTTTTTAGGTACCCTTCGGTAGGGGTACTGATCTAACCGATCCGGACCAAAGAGGTGGAGCTAATACACAGCAATCCGTCGATTTGTTGAAAAATCCGTCACTTCCCACGTGACCCAGCGTAAAAACAAAGCAGGGATGACTCCTTTTGTTTCTGTCACGTGTGGTGTGGTGCTTTGGTTAAAAGGTGTTGCACGTGGATGATGTCACACGATCACGTAGCATTGCTATCTGGTTTATACTCCGCCTCCAGAGTAAGGGTACAGTTTGCTGTGGGGACGCAACGTAAAATCAACACATCCGCACCAAAACCCACCCGATCCGGCCTGGTCCGGCCCGACCTGACCCAGACCCGCGGGTGGAAACGGGGCTTTAAGTCAGCTTGACAGAGTTTAGCTTCTCAGAGATGTTTGCTTTCATCCAGAAGAGCCTCTTCAGTTTTAATAGATATAGCGGGAGACTTTACTTCGGTAGTCTGTGAAAACACTGCTGTTGGAGAGTCTGTGACTCATTGAGGATTGTGGCTCACCTGAAATCTCCTAAGGGCGCATTCAGAAAGTGTAGTCCGCGAGACTCGGTCCGTTTGGGGACTCGGTTCGTTTGGGGGTGGGGGTGGTCTTCCGGACCGAGATCGCATTCATGTTACACTATTGCCAAACGAGCCAAGCGGGCAAAGAATGAGAATCTCAGGTGGCGCTGCTTTTGGATTCACGCACGTACAAGAAGGTTCTCCCAACTTCTGTTTCCTCCACAAAGCGACATTATTTTTGTACAAGGAGCTGGATATGTTTTCATCAGAGCAAATACCGATTAATGCTTTTACTTCCTCGTAACTGCACGTCTGACCACCAGCCATCTTTATAAGTACCGCAGTTCCTCACGTGTGTTTGTTGTCGTGGTGTTTACCCACGTTGTCCAACGTTTGACCCACAATGCCAGTGCAATTTGTAGTCCACTTCCTGTCTTTGGTTCACTTGAATCGGACCGAGACCTGCATTTGCAGGCGGACCGAGTTCGGTTGTTTTTTCCGGATCAGAGTCCGTTTGCACATTCACAACTCCCCTAACGAAGCGGACTTTCCGAGCAAACAGACTGATTCGATTCAAAAAAGCTTTGTGAATGCGCCCTAAGAATGTGTAGCTTTACTTGAGGCTAAAGTGTGAATAGGTGTTGTCAGTTTGCTTTGGATAGCTGAAAGGATTCTATGTCCTCCTCTTTTAAGGCCAGGCTTTTCTACTTTTACATAGCCTCTTTCACTCCCCACTCAAACCACTTGTCCTCTCTGTCCAAGATTTCAACATTGTGGTTCTCCAGGACTCGGCTCTTTTGTTATTAGGATGACAGAAACAGTTGAGTCCTGGCCTGATGAGTCGGCTTTTCTTCAATCTGTTTAGAGGTTGTTTGGTTTCCCCAATATAGGGCTCATTGCAGTCCTCACTACACTAATTACACACACAAGGCTGAACTTTTGAGAATGTGGATGAGCCAGTTTCTGTCTGATGGTGTTGCTGGGTTTGGAAAAAAAAAAACAGGTATTTAGTGTTTGTTCTAAAAAAAAAAAAAAATCCTCTCTAGTTTCTCAGGTGTTCCTGCTACTTAAGGGAAAACAATACTTTCTTTCCTTTTTCTTCTCATCCTCTCTCCCTGTTTTAATGGTGTTCTTGGGTCTTGTTGCAGTTTAAAAAAGATCAAGTCCGAGTGGCTGCAATCTTTAAGAGCTGCTCTCAGGAGTTTTTCCTTTTTCCTGCACTTCTGTGACAGTAAATTCTCCCCAGTCCTGAAGGGCTCTGATGACTCCCTGCTTCTGTCTCAAGGGAAGATAGGAACTAAAAAAGGGGCACTGGTCTTCACAAAGGTTTGCAAACAGTGACTCTGGTGCTGGAAAGATGATGCCATCCAATCCAGCGATCCAGCGATCTTTGTAAACTGCACTTTGCTGCTTCTTGATGTCTGAACACAATGTAAACATGAGACTGACTTGCAGAAATGAGTCAGAATGGTGTTTTATTCACTAAAAGTCTAAGCGCTGTGTCCCACAGGGCTCCATCAATTCAATTATCATGAAGAGCCACTACATTAGAGCGAACCACTTCTGTCTCACACAGCCACAGGCACTATAGCAAATAATACACACACCCCGGGAATATGCTAAATCATATGAGTGGCCCATTTATCAATGCCAAGGGAGCTCCCCCACCCCACCCACGCATACAGATCTGCAGGAGAGAGTCCGATGCGATTTGGGCCCGGCTGTCAGCGTTCGTCACTCCGGTGAATGTGCTGAATGCTTGAGGGGGAGACCCCGTCTCGACCCTCGCCCCTGTCCGTGGCTGATAAGGCCAATCTGCAGAGACAACACCTGAGTCGTTGCCCCCTCCACCCCTTATTGTTCCCCAAATCTCCGCGCTGTCACCCATCCTACAACAACTGTCAGAAACACAGAGGGTCCCTCAGCGTATGAGCTCCGAAAGGCCTGAGGCTTTTCTAAGAGCCCTTTAAGTTCTTCCTTTATCTGCTGAGTGCACGCTACATGACAAGACTTCTCCTTTGAAGGTGCTTTTTATCATGGTTTTGAACACTAATAAATCTCTGTCATACCTCGGTCTCATTAAGGCAACATTAATCAGTAGCTCTTCCTGTGCGGCCTCTTCGCTCGTCCAGTTTTGGGTCAGTTTGCACGGGAAGACCATCAGTCATTTTGGAGTTGTGCAGGAATCCTAAACATTTCTTGTAAAAATCTAACCCGTCTGAGGAGAAGAGCACATTTTGACCTTTAAACCTTTAAAAGTCAGTAAAAAGCTGCCTGCCGTGACTTTTGAACTTCAGATTATAACCGCATCGGGTGCCAGCTTCTCTTCAAACCACATTCTCAAATGAGCCAGGACACTGGTGGACAGAAGAAACCTGCTTTCATACAAAGAAATAGACATTTTTCCATCTTTGCCTCAGGGCTTAGTTTTATCATACTTTATATTCACAAAAGCAGCAGCTCCCTTCTTATCTTAGCCTCATTTTCTACACCACGTCCTCCATAAAAATCTGATTTTCAAATGAGTAAGTTACACAATTAAAGCAAGTTGCTGCAAAAGCAGCTCATTTAATCTTCAACGTGCACGCTTCACTCAACCATGAATGAATCAAACGCTGCAATCAGACCAAGCAACCAGAGGAATAAGCATGTGTGGATCTACTGTTGTGTGCTATCAGAGCATCCACAAAAACCCAAAGAGAAATAAACCCGTTTTTCCTCAAAGCCAGATCGTTTATTTTCACATGTTGTTTAGACAGCCGTTTCCAGTGGTCGTAATCTTAAATGCCCTTTAAATGGGGAGCCCGGCCCCCTCAGCCAGAGCAGGCGGCGCTGCCTTTACGAGCCAGCATGCAGAGTCAGGAAACCCTGCATCCTGCCCCTGATGGACTTAGATTGCACTTCTAAGTGGCATCAAAAGGCAAGTGGGAGACAGAGAGCGGCCCTGCCCTGCACCACGCCTCTGTGTCGGGGTGTGAGGAATTCCAGAGGAAACCTACAGTGACGAGGCGGCTGTGACAGAACAGGGTTTGTTGGAATGGGAATAAACCGGTGCTTTCTCAAACAACTGAAGGGAAATCCAATCTTTTTCCCCGAGATTTGCAACAATGCATCCTGTGTGGCCGCGTTTGTGGTGAAATACTGCGAGCCTAATTACTGATTGCCCAGCAAATTATTTAAAAGATTTCATGTGATTTTCCCAAATGATCCATAACAGTGGTGTTATACTCCGGCACTGCCAGTAGCCATCGCGTTAAACACCAGGAGAGCTAATTAAAATGTGTGCTCCTCAGTAAACTGTGCTGTTAATACTGTTTCATTTACACTGACGGCTGCAGAACCGTGCAAGTGAGGCCCGAGCTTTACGATTGTGTGTTCAAGCGCCTTGCACAATCGTAAAAATGCCTTTTGCATTCTTTTCCAGCACAATGAGCTGGTAATAGCGCTGCAGAACGCGTCCCTGAGGAGCTACTCAGCAGAAAGATCCAGTGCATGACTGCAATGGGTGCTTCTCTGATCACATTACACAGAAGACAGTAATGGATGTAGAGAGGGAAGTTGAGGGCAGGGAACAGAGAGGTAGCAGATACAAAGGAGGGGGTGGCTCCACTTAAGAAGTCTGTGCTGTTTTAATCTGTCTCGCTTTGGAAGGCGGAGGATGGGGGTTGGGGGAGAAAGTGGGCATGGAAGTGGGTGCTGGCTTGTGGGGGTCTTCACTGGGCACAGGATATGCCGGGTTTGCAGTTTCTACTTCACACTGGCAGCACTTTGACAATTATCTTCTCCATGCAGCAGCCTCTTTTTCATTTGTGTCGAGGAGCTGTGCCTGAGCTCTAAAGTCTCCCAGGAATGCCAGAGAGAGTGCAAGGGGACTCCAACGGGGATAATCCCAATTTCAAATGGAGCTTAGCGATACCCCCTCCTCCCGTTTCTCCTCCATCTTCCCCCACCTCACCCTCCTCCTGTCTGGCACAGATAACTCATCCTTCTCTCAACCATGTGCGTGCGCAGACAGCCGGTCACATACCCTCTAAAGCCATAATTAGCATGTCATCCACTCGTGCAAGTCTTCAGTGGAGTCTCGCGGCATGCTGAAGGGGTTTTCTTTTCTCGGGCTGTGTTGAGGTCAAAGGATGTTGGGTTAGTGTTACCAGACAAGGCGCTGACACACACACAGGTGTCACCTTGAAGTGAAGACACAACTGAGGACAAGAACCTAGCCTATACTCCCAGATCTTGTTTTCACCATGTGTGTTATGATGCAGAGCTGTTAATGTCATTCAAGTAAAATGACCTTTTATAATCCTGTTACCAAGACAGCTGGGGGTGGTTAATTGAGAATCATACAAAAACAAGGTACCAAGTCTTGAAATTCTGACATTTGGCCATCCAATCATTGATCCTTTTAGCAAAACCAACCTCTATAAAGTCCCAGTTTCATCTTGAGTATGTCCAAAGCTTAAAGAAGCAATAAGTGGAAATTCATTATTTCTAGGTTATTAAAAAATGTTATTGAATAAAACATTTAAAAAACTGTAAATTAAAATACACACCATCTCTCCACATTGATCTCCTATATAATGTTGACAAAGCTGGTCCGGCTACGCGTTCATGTATGTTCATTTGAATCACCGCCTCCTCCGTCTTCCTGGGGCCTTTGGTCTTCCCACCCTAGAAAATCTTACAGGCAGCGACCAATGGCAGCTTTTTGAAGTGAAACGAGGGACAACAGCACAAAACATTCACCTGAAGACGACCAGGATCTGACATTACCTCCTAAAAAAACAGTCATCGGCAAAGAAGTTTGGAGGATAAAGAAAAAAGACCAAACCAGGATTATTAGCTTTGTGCGTCCATGGTGGAGAACACTGCAGAAATAGCTACAGTTTAACGCAGAGTTCTCCTGGACTGGTAAGTACCAGCAGACAGTCAAATTTCTGTCTTGATTAGTGTCACAGTATCGTTGGGCACATGTTACGATTCAATAAAATTTATCGTTACAACTGTAGTGCGAGTTAATGAGTTCAGAGGTGCGGTCCCAGCACTAGCGTTGTGGTTGTGTTGCTGGTGTTTAGGCGAACAGTCTGGTGGGCTCACAGACTGTTCATCATTGTTCAACATTGTTTTCACACATGGAGAAGAGTGTTAGCATTAGCTACCAGTGTTAGCACAAGCCAGGTCGACTGGAATCGGCTTCTGGAGAAACTTACAGCTACAAAGCTCGACACTTTCCACATAATGCTGATGTTGTTTTGCATAGTGAGTTGCACTTTGCAGATTTCTGTTAGCAGACGAGGCAAGTGGGAGGTGGAGCAGAGGATGAGGGTGGTCCGGTTTGTGACACACTTTGTTTTGGTTGACAGGCTCAACGGCAAACTTTGCGGTGAAACAATTTCGCTTTTTGCTCCTTTAAACTTGTATGTGAAACGTACATTTGATCCAGTTATTTCATACTTCAAAAGAAATGTCATGTGTGGCAAGCTTGGGATGCACACATGGCTGTGTCCTCATCTTTACAGTATGTGTTGCATAGTTGTGCTTTCTCACCGCCTCAACCATTTGTTCATTTTAATCTGTTGAGTTTTTCCTATCAGTGGAAAAGTGGAAATGACAACTTTCACCTTTACACTTTTCCACAATAATCATGCCAGCTTCAAATCTCCAATCAGTCACACAATTGTTCTCAGACATCACATTAGAAAAAAGTTTTGCTTGGCTGAAGTTTAGAGAGACGTCCATCTGGAACATACCATCTACTGTACAGCTAGAAAAAGACATATATAACTCACTCCACAGTGCGCAATTTTGTTTTTTCTCTGTGGATGACATGATCCACAGAGGCTGCCAGCTGCTAAGCTAGCCTCTTTAGCACCACCCAAAATCAGCTGATTACCTGCCCTGGAGAGGCAATTAATGACCTGCTTTATCAGAGAAGAGGATGACGACGACGAGGGGGAAAAAAATCCGCCGTGCTGAGCTGCTTCGGCAGAAATTCAGCAGTTTTCAGTGCTGTAACAGTGGACTCATCAACCAGGGACCAGTGGATTATATTTATTCAGTGAGGAAGTGCAGTCAGTAAGTGTTGCTGCTTGTGTAACTTCTTATTTTTTGTGTAAGAGGCCAGTAAACGATGGTAGACGAACAGTGACAAGCTGCTAATGTAGCTACAAAAGCTAACACTGTTGTTGCTGTTTGAGTAACTTCACGTCAGACGTCCGCTCCTTATATTCATCAGAGTCCAGCCCTTTTACTCTGCGGATTCTCTCTATCATCCGTACCGTTACGTTTTTATCACGTTTTTCTCTGTTGGGACATCGTTTCCTTCACTTGGTCTGTCCTGATAAAACTTTTTTTTTGGCTTTGATGCTTGCCTCGTGAACGCACTTACAGACAGGTCTTATTCTTGTGTGTATTCTCGCGACAAACGTAAGTTGGGGATAAAAAGGTCAAAATGAGCTCATTAAATTTTCCTCCCACCCAACTATAATTAAAAATTCATTTGAAGGTAATTTAAGAAGGATTGTGTATGTAAAACACTATGTTATGACATCTTTAAAGTATCCAAGAAAGGAAATTGGTATTGGCAACTCTTAGCCTGTTAGTTGTAGAAGAACATATGAAGGGAACAAGAAGAAAAATCAGGAGAAACCACCCTAGGTGGGTAAAATCATATATCTTGCCTCAAATATATATCAGGGCCCTTGTTGAAAAGCTATCTGTGTATGATTCTTCCCTGTAGGCATTTACAGTTGAAACAGCCAATGCATCAATAAGTACTTCATAATGATTACTGGCGGTAGTTCTCCATTAATTTGTTCATGTCTGTAATAATTTACGCCATGGATAACAATCAAAACACAATATGAATATCTTCTACTGCATGGCTCGTTTAGTGAAAGAGCTAAATCAACTCTCTCGCGAGCTGCTTAGTAAGTTTGCTTTGTCATTTCAATGACTTTATCAACTTATAGTTGCAAGGAGGTCATTTAATCCAGTATCTTTCTGTCAAGGATCATTTCTACACATTGAGAAGGAGAATTATGTCATTCAAACCAATCTAAAGGACAGAATGTGAGAATAACTCTGACAACAGGATGATATCTCCCACAATATCGTAGTGTAGATATGCTTAGAGATTTAAATGCTTCTGTGGGGAACTTGTTGCAGTACGTCATAGCACTCCGTAACCTCATTACATCGTAATGAGGAGGATTTAAGTTGGTTAGCTCCAGTTCTTTTGAGCTTGTTCAACTCTATCAGTTCAGTAGACTTCATGCCTTCGCCTCTGGTTTTATTTTCCTTGTTTCGAGCAAATTGATTGCATTACAGTTGTCAAAGTGAGCTAAATTATCTCTAATGCAAGCATTCCATGCATCTCCCCATTAAGACTGAAGCTTGTTGTTTGACATGCATGACTGAGAGGACAGGAGTCACTCAGAGGTCAGAAGGGATTGTGACTTACTCTACCCACAGTAAAGGTCAGCATGAAAACAATGCTCATGTGTGTCTGTGCTTATCTCCTTTTAAACCCAGTTAGTTAAGACTAAATTCACAGTTTCAGGGTGGACATTCATGAAGAGAAGCCTAGAGCAGTTTCCTGGAAAAAAAAAGGCGTTCATGTTCAAAGCATGGTACATAATTACACATACATCATCTCTGGTAATGATGGAAAGAATCTGCTAGCTTAAGTGCCTGAAAGTGAAACCCTGGATTGCAGACTAGTGCTGGTATCCAGCCCAATGATTTCACCTCCTCAACTGTGAGGAGAGGAGCAGGGAGGGAAAAAAAGAAAAAAACACAAGCATTTCACTTCAGGGATCAATAGAGAATCCTACAAAGCGGTGTGAAAATCTTGGGATTTTATCATCTTGCTGTAGGCATGCTGCCATAAAGGGAATCGTAGACTTCAGCCGTGTGCGAGTCGAGCAGCTGCGCCTGTGGTTAGAGCATCAGCTCGGAGGCTGCGATCAGCTGAGCTCTGCCTCGTCACGGGGTTCAACTTTGCACTTTCTGACCTGCCTCAGCTCAGACAAAAATGTGGAAACGGAGGAAGATAAGCACCTATCTTCACCTCCTGAGCCTCATTGTCTGCTTTCAGGAGCTTTCTTTGAAAGAGGTGAAAGCACAACATCAGCACTTTCACTCTCAGATTAGGACGAAACTGAAAGGCGGTGAGCAGATTGAGTTCCAGCTTCAGCTTTGTAATGCTACAAAACCGGATCAAACAAGCTGTTTTCCTGTGGAAAAGCTGGACTTTATACTAAAAACTGCTAACGCAGGCACTTTAGATTTAAACATAAGCCTCTAGAGTCTTTTATTGTGTTTTCTTATCATCCATTCCTTCATTTTTTTTGATAGAGATGCACCAATCCAGTCTTTTCCAATTCATTATCATGACCTGGGCTGACCATATCAGCCAATACTGATCCGATATTACTGTTGAATGAATGAACTGCATACCTTGCCATGTAAGTGAAGGCATCAGGCTTGACATAAACATTTAGCCTTGTTGAAAAAGGATAACAAATTAACACAGATATAAATTTACTTATTATTTATAAAGAAATATAGTGTACATTAGCAGCAAAAAGAAATAAATAACACTTCTCTGCTCTGCATGATGACCTCACCGCCATTGGAAACATAGAATTGAAGTGACATGGCTATTACTGTAATGCTGTATAACAGCCAAAAAAGAAAATGACTGGATCAGCCTCGTTCATCTGATATCCGATCCAGCTAATCAGTCAATATCGGAGCCGATATCCAATCCGGGAATTGGATCAGTGCATCTCTATTTTATATACCCCTTATCCCAACTCAGGGTAGCAGGAGGCTAAAGCCCATCCCAGCAATTAGCAGGCGGGAGGCAGGTACATCCAGGACAGGTCGCCAGTTCGTTGCAGGGCCATTTTTTATCCAACATTTCCACATATTTGCATCAAAACTAACATTTAGATTTACCTCCTTTAGGGGCATGACTTGAGCCTACCTAAGACAAGAAATCTACAGTCTGACAGTGTTTGTGCATGAATGCTAAAGGGTTTCTTTGGCTTTGCAGATGAGCATTCAAAGATGAGAGACACTACTTTACCATTGTTCCTTCGCTTTTGCTCCGTGCGACTTCCCTCTGCAAGCGAGCCACAGCCAGCTTTTCCCTAAACAAACAAAAATAAGGGTAAGTCTGTGTGATCACTCAGTAGTTCACTGGTGGAACTTCTTGTACCAAATTAGCAAGAAATATGAGACACAAATCAAGTTTTTCACTCATTTCTTCTTTATATAAAACGGTGTATCGTCTTATTTCATTAGAAAGACACCTTTTATTTACATTTTTCACTGTTTTCTACTGAGCAGAAACCCCACAAGCCTGCCAGCGAATCAGAAGACACACACAGAGAGGAGATGAGGTCGTCCGCTAACTGCAGAAAACAGAGCTCCCAGTTCTGTCCAGACAGAAATAGCTCAGAGGAAACAAAAAGCAGGGCATCCTTGCGCCAGACTTTACACATTCATAACAAACTCCCCCCCTTACGCACAAATACAAGTACAAGGAGGAACAAAGAAATCGACTGTGCACGTCCAATCCGTTTCCCACGTGAGGGCATTCCAGACTTTAATGGGATAAATCTTGGCACACTAGCACGGATAATAAAGAACCTTGTTTTAGAGCCCCTCCAGAGGGATCACAACAACACGAGCGCGGCTCCAAGACAAGCTTGTCATTCTGGAAGTGCTTTTATCCACATTTCGGGGAAAACAACAAATGGTTTATGGATGAAAATACCTCCTGTGGCAGTGAAGCGTGCGCACGAGACTAAAAGTTTGTCATTTTTATGTCAAATACTGGAAATATACCATGGTGCACTAATATACTTCTACAGTGATGAAACATCATGAACGGAAGATGTGCATGACCTGAAATCTGCCAATTTTCACTCATAAGTTAAAAGTTTTTTTTACTCAAAAAGCTACAAGAAAAAGTAAAAACAGCTGCATGAAAGGAGTTTTTCTTATTTAGTTTTATACAAGGATTAAAAAAAAAAAAGAAAATTTATTGCAAATGGAGACAAAAAAAACAGGGGAAACATTACCGGATTTCTTATTTTCCTAATTCCCCTAAACTAATCATGCCTTTTGTGTCAGCAAAATAACTAAATCTCTGCTTTAACTTCAACTAATTCCTCACACTCGAGTTATTCATGACTCATTGTAGAGCTGGCTAAGAGTGATCACTTTGAATTAGCAAGATTATAAAAGATATTCTGCCAGCTTGCTGCAAATGAACCAAAAAAAAAAAGGTTTGGATCTGAAATTTCTGCCAGTTAATGGTCCTGAGTTGTCACAAGAACCCCACATACAGCTAATATTGGACTTAATAAAGCAGTTTGTTCAGCAGACAGCCACAATAATCACAGTCACCAGCACATTGTTCACATTTCTTCAGAAAAGCAGACACCCAAACCCCCCTCTGACATCCCCAAACCCAAAAATAGCTCATGACTAATGTCTTCATGCCTCCTCTGACAAGGAGACATCATTGTTTCTGAGGCTTACCTGTCGGGAAAACCCCCCCTTCCCCCTCCTCAGTGATTAAGAGACGGCCGGGGGATGTATGGCTGACGGATGAGTCGAGCGTCTGGACTGAAAAAATGTGCCGCAGACTAAGATTTCTGCTCCTTTTTGGTGGTGGAGGCCATTTCTGCCGCCGCGTTCCCGCTAATGGCACCAGACCGAATTAAGCAAAGCCGATTGTGAAACACCACCACTGTAGTGGTGACGAATCCGAGAGGAAGTAGAGCAAAGTACAGCGGCAGTGAGACAAAAGGGAGTGTGTTTGGGGTGTGAAAGAATTTGGGATTATATTGGAAGTTTGTGCATTCATATTTGTCCGAATCTGCAAAACTGTTCGTAAATGCACAAAGCTGTGTGTGTGAAAGTGTCTGAAAGCTCTCTCCACACCTGAGACTGACTCACACACACATGTTCAGGTTACACAATGTGTCTCTTTTCATTACAACATACTGTATACAGCATTACACTACCTTGAGGAGGAGGAGGGGGAGGGAAAGGGGGGATCTGGAACTTCTCACAGCAGATATTGTTTTGTTAAATTGGACTGCGCCTGGCATTCCTCCAGTCTGTGTTATGGCTGAGCGTCAGCCCTGTAAGGGGTTAAGTTTCAGGCCACTTATGAACAGGCATGTTCCAGGAGCAACGGAGCATGAGCCAACTGCACCCCGAGAAAATCATCGCCAAATATAGAGCAATTTGACATTCTGTGTTAAACATAATTATAGTAATTGGCACCAGCAGTAGTCAAAACAGTAATCTGCAGCAAAAACGCTCAGTGGTGACATCCAATTGTTGATGCTGACGAATGATCTTCAAGCATGTGAAGCTCTAATCTGCTGTTTTCCACACGTGTTTATGCGTGCAACCGATTCCAGTCTAAATTTGCCGAGTGGATTTCAATCCAGATCCATGTTTGGCTCTTTTTTTTTTTTTTTTTTGGGCCAATCACTCACTTTGTAAACTTTCACCAGCTGTGTAAACTGGCTGCAAAATAGTCAGATGAAGGCTGTTATGTCAAGAGGTTTATCTCAAGCCATCTCTGTTGTAGAAGGCTGTTAGCATGCCGCATATTAACTGTGATGTTTTCATTTTCCTCTGGAAAAAAAAGAAAAGAAAACGCATGTTCTCATCAATGTCATCCAGAAGGGTCAGACACAGACACCCCTAAATGCCTCATTTTAAAAGGATCATTCCAGTTTATTATAATGTAGGTGTTATTTATGTTGGTATGGACATTGAATTGCATTAGCAAACAGATAATGTATCTAAATCATAAGGAAACCATTTAATCCACTGCTGCACTGGACGTGCAACAGGTCACTTCTTTTCCAAATAAATGTGGCTGATCTGTTTTTTTCTGATGCTTTCCCTAAAGTCCCCGGCAGGAAACCTTCGGAAAAATGAGCATGCACGCTCTGTATGTGTTTCGCACCCCATGCCCTGTGCATCTGAGCGTGTGATGAAAGCCTAAGCTGACAGTTAACCACATACTGTATACATTCATCCTTCTCAGTTCTTCTACCTCCGTGAGTCCCATTAGAAATCATAGCTGAAGAAAATTCCAGCAGCTAATCTCAAGCAGCCTGGACGTGGACCTCCTGCAGTTCCCAGTGACCTGGAATCACCTGACGGCACAGGAGGCCTCACCGGAGGAGGGAATCCCGCCGAGCTTCACTGGAGCAGGCCAACGCATCTGACAAGCCCTGCTGCAAATGCAACAACTGTCAAGTTTACGGAGATATTAGCAGCAGGTGAAAACCCGGTCAAGAAGATGGTGCAAAAAACTTACATTTTCAAGTTTAAAGTTACAAATATCAATTAATTATTAAACTAGGTACCAAATAGAAATGTACTTGAGTCATTCTAACCTTTAAAAGCCTGAGGTCCCATACAGATGGTGCCAAACTGTACCAAAATGGCCATTGTAGGGACCTTGCCTCATCTACGAAAAGCTCTTATTTTGTTCTGCTTCACTTTATCACAGCTAGCCTTTGCACAGATAATATCCACATATTGTCCTGTGACTTGACTTAGGGGGTACAGTTGCATCATTCCAACAGGGTATTCACCCTGAAAGTGTTTGAAGCTTTCTTTTAGGAGAGCCCAAAATCTTTTCCATTTGTGCTATGTGCCATCTTCATTTATTCTTCCTCAGTAAAACAAACACATACAGACCTTCACAAATCTCACAAGTGTGTCCTTTTCATTCATTCATTCATTTCTTTGTTTGTTTTGGGCAAAACTTAAACATATTTTGAATGTGTGAAACTAATGGCACACAAATACCGTAATAAATAGAGATAAGCAAGACAAGATAATTGCCAAACACACAAAGAAAAATTCTGTATGTTCTGCATAAAAAGGAGTGGGAAGAAGAAAACTTACTGAATCCCACCCCATCTCACATTCATACAACAAGAACTTGCTTTTTCTTCCTCAGTAATAAGATAACATCCTTTTAGAGTCTTAAATAAGACAAAATCTAGTCAGCAAATCTGGAAAAATAAAAAATATTGCACTAGTACCATCTAAATGATAGTCTACATAACTTGTACTACATTACATACAATGCATTTAAAAAATCGTCTCATACCAACACAATCCTCTTAACACCTTTCCCTTCCCCTTTCACAATGCTCTTTATCTTCGTCTCTCTCATGTATATTTTTTTAGGGATCTTTGAGATTTTGAATTTGATCTCTGTTCTCTAATTTTATTTATCATATTATTTATATTTTTCTTTATTATAATATTTTATCTTTTTTTTCTCCTCCCCTTCTCCCCCCTTCCCTCCCCCCCCCCCCCCCCCCATTCTATTTTTTTTTCCCCCCTTTTTTTCTTTTTTGTTTTTTATTTTTATAATTTTCTATTATTTCATCTCCTCTTCTTCCTTTCCCTTCCCTCCCCTTCCCTCTATTTTAATTCCTTCGAATTCTTCCCCCCCCCCCCCCCCCCCCCCCCTCTTTCTTTCTTTCTTTTTTTTTCTTTTTTTTTTTTTTTCTGCTTTTCTGTCTCCTCCTCTTCCACCTTTTTTCTCTGTTCGGGATTATTCTTTTAGGCTCTTTTTTGCTTCGTCCTCCTTTCTTCTGCTTCTTTTTTTATTCTCTTTTCTTTTTTTTTTGTTGTTTTTTTTTTTTTTTTTTTTTTTTTTTTTTTTTTTCTTTTTTTTTTTTTTTTATTTTTATTTTGTTTTTTTTTTTTTTTTTTTCCCGAAATAAATTTTTTCTCCCCCCCCCCCCCTTCTTTTTTTTTTTTTATATTTTTTTCCACCCCAATGGTAATGAAAGTAACATACCAACAAGGTAAACAACAACAAGCATAGCTTAACAAAAGTAGTAAACAGCCATAGATGGAATGGCCCAAACATCAACAGTAAGCTCCCCCTCCTCCTAATGCGACCAGACCATCCTTTACTATGACTCAAGAAGTTTTCAAATAGTTTTTGTGGTTGCAGATATTATTTCATTATGGGTGTCATTTTTAAGCAGAAGCCTAAAGATATAAGCAAAGGCCTAAAAGGGTTAAATTAAAATTGACAGAAAGGGGGTTATCTGGATATTTACGTTACTTTGGTTTGAGTTTCATAGATTTAAACTGAGAGTTTAAGAAAAAATGTCCGGAAAACTATAGCTTTTCTTTAAATATGAGTTCATTTTAGGTCAAATATACATGTGACCGAGCAACACTTAATTATATAAAAGTCTGATTACACAGGTAACTTTTTTTTTTTTTTTTTTACTCAAAAATTAAATAAATAAATAAAAATGGTTGTGGTAAAATGGTCATAATTAAGGTTCTAACCAGAATTTCTGGTAAAAAATATGGAAAAAGTGGTTATTTCAATGGGTGTAATGATTCAGTTCAACAATTCAATTCATAGCACGATTCATGGTTTCTGATTCGATTTCAAGTCACTTAACTGAATTGGATTGTATCGTTCTAAATGAACCAATATCATCCATGAGTCGAATCAGAAACCATGAATCGAATTGTTGTTAACCGAATCATTACACCCCTAGTTATTTCTCTATATGTTAGTTGAACCCACACCTAAACTTTGGGGATCGAAGCCAATCAGATGTTCTCTAAAATACAATGGAACCGGATCATCAGAATCCTGTTCTGTTCCACTATGTTGGATATTGAGGTGACTGGTACATAGGTGACTGGACTACATACATTTTTGCCAATGGAAGGATCCATACTCATCAATATTTCTCTGTCAAGTTCCATCTGGGCTGTGATATGACTCATGGTATTAGTTTAGTAGTAAGAAAACAGTCCTAACATCAAACTAAAGCTTCTTGAACAACAGGGCTGACACTGCCTGCACCATAAAAACATCTCTTCCTTTGAGATAAGACACACAACGCCCGCCTAGCTGAATTCACAGCAGATCAACCTTGCTTCCTCTGCTCATTTATCCCTGCTCAGACACTGTGTAAACCCTCCTCGCACCTTTTCCTGCAGCTCACGTCGAGGCAACGCACCGGCCGTTTGCTTCGCGGCATGCAACGACACGATCTGTCAGGGTAGAGGGAGGATCAATCACCGCAAGAGCGTTTACCAACTTGAGCCGACACGTCAGACCTTTGAACTGCTTTGTGGGAGGCAGACGTTTAGCTGTGTTTTCATCACAGTTATCACAGCTTTTCCATACAGGTGCTTTAATCCATTGTACATTGTTTGCTGTTAAGCACATAATGAAAGAGGGGGAAAAAAAGTGCTGTCTCTGGTGTTTTTGGTTTCCTCCTTCCTTACCATCTTATTATCAAGTGTGGTTAATTTCCCTTCTGCTCACATAGATGTTAACAGATTAAACACTACTCTCTGCTTCAGCCTTTTCACTGCAGGATTTACTCATACAAGCATGGATACAGACTTGCTGATGTCAAAAAGCTGCACAAATGTAAATCATCTTTGCAGTATTGTTAGTGAAGCTTACATGGAGCTAAACGTTTCAATCGTTCTGAGCCACAACTGAGCACAGAGTGGCCGGAAAGGATGAATAAATGTTTGGATGAGAGCAGAGCTGCCATGCATTTATGTATTAGCGTCTGCGCTCCTGCTGGGTTAAGAGCACTGACATGCACGCAATCCCCATGGCTCACATTGGGCATCCTGTTCAGAGGCTACACTTTGGGTCTGTCTCTGAACCGGACTGGTTAGTCCTATCCTTAATCCTCCTGCATCTGTGTTATGTAACCCTCTGCAGCCATCCAAAATTTCACCCAAGCTCTGAGTGTGGGACAATGAGCTAAGCGGGGCGTTTGTAATTGCGAGCATCCAACCCTAGCTTACAGGAAAAACTGAGTTTCAACTGCCAGGTGGGTCAAAGCCAAGACGAGGTGAAAATGAGTTTGTCATCCTGTGGAAAAAAAATAAAGGGAACTAAATCAGATTTAGCCCCTCAGTTTGAACATGCAATGGGTGGGGCTTGCACATCTGTGAACGTTCAATTGGCCCCAGCACATTAGGCGAGTCCAATTAATCAAGAAACGCCACCGTGGGTGCCGAGCAGCAGCTTGACCTGCCGACTCACCCGCAGCTGGTTCCTGACCCCCCCATCTCCAGCTTTAGACCCCGTCTGTAACGGAGGGTTAGAGCAAAACAGGAGCCACATGTCAGCACCTCACACACCCAGCCCGGCACAATGAGCCTTACTTCACCACGGCAGAGCATCAATTATTGACGAGGTGAAATGTGATGAGGTTCTGCTGAGAGCACACAAAGACCATGTGCCTCCTCAGGCTGCCATGTGGAGAAATAATGTTTTACCCCATGAAAAGGAACATTTTTAATCATCAACATACTTTTTTGAAGGAGTACAGAATGTTTTGTTTTTGTTTTTTTTAAACTGTAATGCGTGTCTGATCACATTTAGATGCACATAAATTCCAAACAAAAAAAGCCTGTTTTCCTGCAACAAACACCAAACAATCTGGGTCATCTTAACACTCATACATAACTTTTGCCTTAATCACTCTTGATTTAAGGAGTTGTGTTTGGACATGTGGGCACCACAGTGCAGTTAAACAAGCTGAGATCATTGCGATTAACAAGATTTATCCAAAGTCAACAACATGCTGAGAGTTTTGAATTGTTTATGCTTTCCCTCCATGATAACATCTTGCTCTTGGTTCCTAAATGCGGCGCCGGATGGCTTCATTGCAACATGAAAGGACGACACGCCTTTGTAGTGGTTTCCTCACTATGTATAGTGACAGAGGCTCAAAGATTGATGGACGCAATCACAAATCCGTGTGAAATTTGTTCATCTCTCAAGGCAGCGGTTGAAATGCGTCGTTGAGTGGGTCAGAGTCGGATCAAATACGGCGAAATTTCTGAAGCAGCAAAAATTTAACACGAGGAGTCCTCTGAGGCGACTCCTGAGCTCACAGGAATGCACTCGCCGAGCGTGGTTTACCCCTGCATGACTGTCTGTCTCCCTAAATGTTTTCTTACTCTCCGAGCAGGGCCTGACCTCAATTGTTTCCACGCCACAGACGCATTCCTGTCCAGACGAAACGAAACTTTGCGGATGAGCAGATGTGCTTTAAAAATGGCCGCAGCACCCCCCCCCCCCCCCCTCCCGACAGTCTGCCAGCAGGCCGTTCTACTTGCCAGACATGATCACACTAAAGGAGGGGAGCTTTTAAACACACGGATGAGCACACATGTACAAACACAGAGAAGATATACAGAAACATGCACGGTCACACAACTTTGAATCTTTTATGTCTCTAACAGAGCGATGTCTCTGAGGGGAAATGCTGCTCTGGTCCTGGAACTTAAACACAGATATGACAAGAGAAGATTATTTGATGGAGATAAAACGCTGATGCCACCCGCATCCCAACAAAAGAAAACATTTAAACTATGCTCAAACACAACAGCATTTGCTCAAGTTTCCCAGTGATTGCTTCCACTCACTATGACACATAATTGAGTTTAAGTGAAGCACCCTTCATTCTAGGCTACTATTATCTCATGATTTAAGAGTCTACCTGCATTTTCAGAGTTGCAATCGGAAGAAACAAACAAACCCATCAGCATACTTCTGCCAAGACGAAGTAGATGCAGATCTCTGCAGAAAGGCAGCTGCACGCCCGGAGCAAAGTAGCTCAGCGAGCCACGTCTGAGGGCAAAAATGTCTGAACCTGGGGCAAGACGCCTCGCTTAAAAGGAGCAACTCGATTAAATGAGTTCTACAAGTGGAAATGTCTCAACTCAGAACCTTTCATGGTGTTAGAAATGACAAAAATGTAGAAGAAAAAACATAAAACTCACTTTGCAGCACATCTCAAATGACACATGAAATTTTTCAGATATTTTGTCCAGCTGTTTTAGACCATAAATGGAGAAGATGGTGGGGTTGGGGAGCAATGCTTGTAGCTTAAATGAACAAAAATGCCTCTCTTTCAGCTCTGATGTATATCTAATTATGGAGCCATTTTGAAAACGGCCATCAGTACACTGATCATAAGAAGTGAATTAAGCTAATGACACCATAATGACCAGTGGGAAACATTTACTGACTCAGAATTTCATGAGATAAGAGGAGCCTGTGATGTTTCGGAGCATGTGCCCAGTCAGTGTTTGTAAACTTTAAGGCCCGTCTGTTTGCAATTTGATTGATTCAGTTTCAGATTAACATCTGCCCATCTTCAAACACTTATCATAAGATGAATCTTTAGCAAAGAACCCAAGATCTTCCCAGATCTAAAGCTGTTGCATCGGACATTGATTCCTTGTAGATCAAGCAAGCAAACTCTGGTTTGCTTGCAAGTGAACCTTGGTGCCATTCCACTTTTAGTCAACGGACAAGCCAATGAATCAAAGAGTGGAAGTGACATTGTGAAACGTGGCCATCTCACTGCCTGTCCTGCTGCTCATACAACATAGAAAGAATCTTTTCAAAACCACATTAACCCTAAACAAAGTAAAAGAAAAGAAACCACAAGACTGGATAAACTGTTGCTCCATTGTTAAGTTGTGGTGAACAAGTTGTTTTTTTGGTCCTGGCCAATCAATGAGCTAGATTTTCTTATTTTTTTCTTTTTGGTAGTGGTAGTTTTGGGGAATAGCATCTCTAGTGAGCAGTTGCTGTAACTGTGGGGCGTTGTCTCGGTGGCTTGGTCCACTTAAGTAATGCACAGTGTGAAAGCAAACCAAACCCAATCAAAGAAAGGTGCTAAATTTTTCAGAATTCCCTCTTCAATAAAACCAAGTCCCCTGGACTATTTTGGCGTGTATGTGCCCCCCTGCTTATTGGCCTCCTTTGGGTGAGACATGTCCAAAACACCTCCCCTGTCCAGAGGCCCGAACCACCTAAATTAACCTTACCAAAAAGGTGGATCAAACTTGCAAAACATCAGACTTATTTTCATTATTGGCCTGAAAGACACCATGAAACCAAAAGGTTTTTACACGAACTACACCTACAAAGTGAGCTATCCAAATTCTTACACACTTTTGCCCTCAAACCTGAGTTAAAATTAAAGTCGTGTTGCAGGAACCAGATCAAATGTCAAACAAATAGACAAATTACTGCCAGGTTCTCAAAAGTCTGCATCAGCTAAATCCCACATCAATGACATAATGGCTGCAACAGCACTCGCTTAACAGTTTAGCAGTAAAGAGGCACCTACATGCTATGTAGCAGTCACATGTTCTTCCTATTGTTCTGCATTTGACCACCTGACCGGCCTGCATTGGAGTAACTGGGAAACGGAGACCCACATTTACTACTGTACCATATTGCTAGAAGGTTCTGCTGACTCATGCGGACTCTGCAAACACTATGGCATTTTAAAGCAGCTTTTTTCAGAGAAGGGGCAAACAGTAGCTCTTTACAGATGCAGACAAATGGTTTCACATACAATACAGACAAAGGTACGGTTAAACAGAGGCACTTGAGCCAAAGGGCTGCAATTTCTACTACACCCACTCCTGGATGTATTCAGGTCTGCTCTGCACAGCTTCTGCAGAGAGCTCCCTCTAAGGGATTAAGAATCAAAGTTGCATCATCTATTTCATTTAGAAAGATTTTAGAGATATGCAGATTCCAGTAATCCTGTCCTCTGTGCTCTTTTAGATGAGTTCTGGCTCAGCGGCATGCACGAGGTTGAGCAGTTAACAGTTTCTCCCCTCCGTGTAATTCACTCCCAGTTAGGGCTGACACCAAAACGAGCTCTAACACAACAAGGGAGGTGTTTGGAAAAGAGTTTTAAAGCTTCAAGGTGAGCTTCTCCAGCGGACCTCTATCCATTTCCTTTCCAGCTGCACCAACACCGCCAGCCACTGGATGTGATCCTGCGTGTTTCTCCAACTATTATCCCAAAATTTATGGCCGAGATATAGGGGAGGTGAGGCTTGTTGACATTGCCCGCCCCATACAACCTCAAATGTGACACTGACCCCGTTTTGCGACCTCATAAATGGCTCGCTTTGCTAAAAAAAGAAAAGACATCTCATATGAAATAGGGGGAGCTTTGATCTAAAAACTTCCCTGCAAGTGTTAAAGTGTGTCAGCTGGAAGACTGTGTGTAGTAAACAAGGGTAACACCATATTATCTTGTAAACTGTTGGCATGCAGGACTATGACCCAAAAACCAAATCCAATTTAGGGATTTTTTTTCCCCCAAGAGCTGAAACGCCATGAGACGTATCAATAAAAGCTTTTGTGAAGGGAAAACAAAAGTTTATGTCTGCAAGCCAAGGCGCTCAAAGCCTCGTTGTAAAAAAATGGGAGAATATTTTGTGCCCGTTCTGACTGGAAAACAGGCAGTTAAAATGCAGCGAGCCCGCGAGTTCTTCGCACCTTAGTGAACTCACATGGAGAGGGTTCATCTGTTTAGAAACCACAAAAATGCTCCCACTCTAATGACATCATTTAACAGTCAGCGAGGGTGTCTGGGCAAAGCTTTGTCTCCAGGCAAAGCAGTCAGTGCACGCAGTAAGCCATTGATAGCGAGCAAATAAAAGTATTTTATTGGTTATAAATTGTGTCGGATCATTAAACTTTATATCTTTCCTGAGTGACATTTCTCCAAATTCAGCCAGCAGGAGACTTTGAGAAAAGTCACCTGATAGTCCAGAGTTTCTGCTTTTCCACCTTGTTAACATTCAGTGAAACACAAAGCATGAGACTTGATCTGGGCTACAACATCTTCAGGCTGTTAGAAAAAAAAAAAAGTATATACTGGAGTTCTTTACCAAGCTTTATCTTCAGATGCTGTATCTGCAAAAACAGGCCCACGCCAGTCTGCAGAAATCGGGCTGATTCTCAAGTTCCCATGTGCAGTTGTTGGGGAAAGATAAATGTGGAGCAGGCTGAGGGGAGGAATGCATTCAAAGCAGCTTTAATTGAGCTGGATGGCCTGCAGTCACAGAAGCAGAGTGTTTCAACAAGGCTCAGATCCTGAGATGTGCCTCACACATACACATCATTATGCTAGCTTACAGCTCCACAGTGAACACTGCAGAGACAGTGAGAATTATATGGGAAAATTGTCTGGAAGGAGTTCCCCACCCTCCCACCTCCAAAATGAAAGTCTTCTGGCTGTCAATGAAGGGGAAATGCTCCCATGCTGAGGCCCACTGGGCCAGCCATTGAACAAGGGAACATTCCTCAGTAATTCTGTTTGACCTGAGCCCAATATGCTGGCTGAGGGTCACCAGATACAGAGCACCGCTTACAGGGAGGGGACAGAACAGAGGTGGAGAAGTTGGGAAAATCGGATGTGGAGAAGTAAAGTGACAGACAAGAGTTAGGGAGGTGGAAGAGAAAACAATAGCACACATGATGTGCAAGAGAAGCCGTAATTTGAGTTCTCCTCCAGGCAAATGTTTTGGATGAGAATCAACACGTGAGTTATGCCAGCTCACACAGCAGCCACGCTTCCAAACCGTTCTCAATTTTAGACATCAAACACTGCTGATTTGCTAAAATCAGGATTAATTTTGTTTTCTTCCTATTTGCAGCTGATATCTAATCTAGTTTAAACAGCAAAAATGACCAAAACTACTTGGACAGCAGTAAAAAATTAAGAAAAAATGGAACTATTTCCAGTGTTCATTCATTGAGGACTCATCTGACAGTTTCTCTCCAAGCGATCTATGATGCATTGATTGTGTGTAGTGACCCTGAAGTTCACAACAACCAAAGACAACAGATACAGTAAAACATGATAGAACTGGACTCGTACAGAAAATCTAAAAGGGTGGCATTTCTATCGTTTCCTGTTCCTGGTGTCATAACAAAGTCATACCATTAAAACCAGTCAAATTGGGAGATTCATGAATCGTAAAGTGTTTCAAGTAAGTCTCATCCAGATTTGACCAGTCTAAGTAGTGGATATTTTCCGCCTTTTCCCTTAAAATCCAAATCAGAAGAAATTCCAGCTCTAGCATCATATCAGTATGTAGTGATGAAAATAGCTCATGGAAAGTTCTTCGTTTAAGGGAATCACAGCAGAAACGGGAAAAGTGAAGGACCTGTTGCGAACAACTTGGGTTCTGTCCAATTGAAAACTACTGACTGTACCTTTATAGTAAAGACTAAACAGCCCATTTATACGATGTTTTGTTTTGTACTCCAGGGAGGTTACAATAAAATATTACACATCTGCTGACTTCCACCCAGACATGCAACAAACATCTCAGTCTTGTGACTTTTCAGCCAAACTGCAGTACACATGATGTTGTAATGGAGCATGCTGTCCATACAAGAGCAAAGCAGTAGGGAGAAAATAATACCGTGGAAAAAGAGTTGCACTGCAACATGGCTGGGTTGGAGAGAATTACAGTTTTAATTCTATAAAATCAAATCCCTCCACTTGGCAATCCTCTTATCCAGTAATCCCCAGGTAGGTTTCGGAGGGCAGCAGGCTCAAACTGCCCAGCGCTCCAACACATCTGCCCTGGTGGCCAGATGATATCACCGCCCTACTGCTCTGCTCCATAAAAAGGCTTTAACTTAACACTGTCTGAGCAGAAACTGGACCAAACAACTGAACTGTAGCCTCGGATTGCCTCCGCTGCATGAGTCACGTGTAGATTGCTGATGCTTGGGTAGATTGCAGACTTCTAAGTACTAAGGCCAGAATCTGGAGGAAGTTTGAAGTATTTTGTACGGTTTTAAAGCCAAGTAAGTGAATGCCTTGTGAGACGCCACACATATTACAACATTTTAGGTTAGATTACTCAATTAAACACGATTCTTCATAAATATCCCAAAAGGAAAACATGCTTTACTCTCTGGTTTGGGGCAAATGGATTAGATCGTACTGTAAGGTAGAAAGAAAGGGTGTGCCACACATGCCTGTAATAAACAGAAATATAAGATGTAAATATTGCTAATAGAAGAAACCAACGGAACAAGCTGCTTTGGTCATAAGAGAAAGAAAATGTAAAATTATTCATGATTTTTATCAGTTGGGTGTGTTGTAATCAATTTCACGTCTGTTATTATGCTTTCTTTTCCGAGAAAAGCTCAAATGATCAGTCAAGGGAGTTAAATGTTGGCTGGATCAGAAGTTACACCAAAGTCTGTCCAACTCGCATCAGTCACATTTACTCAAGGGAGAGTTAATTTAATTTTTTTTTTTTAATTTTGATGAAGTTTTCCTTAAAGATAATTGAAAATGTGCTCAAAAAAAATCATGGAGCTTACCTGCTACCAGAGATAAAAGTACTTTTACATTTCTGCAGACTGACATTACTAAATACTCTGGTATGTTTCAAGATGAAAGCCACGCAGTGAACAACTTTTAACTAGAAGCAGCCAAGTTTAATTGGTTCCAGTATTATTTCTTTGTTTTCTGTCTTATTCACGCTGGTCAGGTTTTCATTTACTAGGGGAGTAAATCCAAAGCACTTTGAAAAACCCTCAGAAGAAATACAAGCATCAGAAACATCCCCACTGACGCGCTTTAAGTAAGAAACAAGGCTTTGTGGTGCCACTAGATGGTGGCAATATAGACGACATTGTTTGTGGTTGCAATTCAGTAGAAGAAGTAGTTGTAACCCTTCTTAAGAAGGGGGGAAAAGTACAAAAAACTGTGTATTCACAAAAGAAAAATCAAGCGCTCTTCTTTAGGAATTACTTTAAATTGGGATTGTTTGTAAAATCTGAAAAGCTGGTGAGTTACAACATTTCTTTATCTTTTCCAGGAGAGACAAAAATCACCAAGTTTATTGCGTTCCTTGTAGCTTTGTCCCATTTTTTGTCGCTCCTTACTCATATCTAAATTTAAATAAAAACATCAGTAAATCGCTGTCTACTGTTTAAGAAACAAAACTACTTGGTTAGGGTTAAGGAAAAGCTCCATGTTATATCTATAATTGAGAAACATTCGAGTGACATGGGTCCTACAAAAAAACCAGTAGGCTACCCCAGTGAGCAGATTTGTTGCACTCCACATGGTTAGTTCGGCATTTTTAGCAATGAAGCACCCACTACATGACAGTTACTATATTTTGCTTTTGTGATGGGAAGCACCAGTTCCCAGGGTTTAAAAAAAGAAAAAAAAAAAAGCTTTTTAAAAAAAGACAGAGAATGGCATTTCTCTCTGGTGTGTTGACAACACCAGCTAGAGAGTCATGATACCTCCCATACTCTCCCATGCTCTCATTTCTAAAACTCCCTTGCAGTTCTGTTTTTAGAGATAACAAAGCCAGCCAAAAATATCAAACCAGTGTCCTGAATCTTATACTTGGCATCGTGCGCTGTGTTAGCTGTATGCCTCCCATCTTCTGTCAGTCCAGGGTAAATACAGCTGACTATGAGGGGAGACCTCTGAACTGTGGTGACGTTGACATATGGGCAGCAACACTGAAGCCCTTTACCACGCAGTAATAAGAAGCTGAACCATAACAGAGAGGCCATATCCCAATAATCCATATCCCCCACCATTTAGCAGTATCCACACCAGTCCAGCACCAGTCATTTCAGTTTGGGATTAGTGGGACGGATTGAAAATCTTAATCTGCCTCCGAGAGAGAGGGATCGGGAAAGAAAAGGGGCAGATGGAAGAGAAATATGCATCCTTACAGATAAAAATCCTCAGCAGTGATTGTTTTGCTTTAAAATACATCTGTTTCCTGCTGTTATCAATCAGAAACAAAGTAGTTTTGCCCAGCCACAAGCTGTTGCCACTAGCAACAGGACACGCGATTCCCCTTTAAAAATGGCTAATAGAGATCATCCTCTGCACGTGTGCAAAATGCAGCTATGTGAAACACTTCTCTTTCCTGCAGGATGAAATGACTAAACATGCACAACTATGAAAAAAATGCATTTTTTTTCCTCTCTTTGGAGAGTGATGACAATCCGTTTCTTACCCTGATGGAGACGCAGCATCCTGGTGCATTCAGAGGACACGCATGGTAATCCGCCAGCACGCTTTCCTCCTGCTCTGCAGCTGCTACCCACTGATCCCGCAGATGATAAAGTTTACATCCACAATGCAGCACTGCCGGTTCCTACGCTGCCTCTCCTCCCCTTCTCTCCCCTCTCTAGCGTTACTTCTGTCCTCTGCCCTGACTGTCTCTCTCGATCTGGCAACATGCATCGACTCTCCCGACACTGCTTTCCTCTCCACTCCTCTTCCCTCACACTACATACGCACTCCCTCTGCGCTCTCTCTCACTAACGCACACATGCTCGGAGGCTTCTCTTTGCAGCGCTTGTGTGCCGCCCCCCCCACCACCACCCGCCCATCCAGCCTCCTGGCTTTATCTCTCCTCTGAATTTTCTCTCTCTCTCCTCAGTCGGTCTCTGCTTCTATCTCATTCCCTCTCATTCCGTCTCTGCCTCTGAGCATCTCTGGCTGCGTCCCTCCTCCTCGGGCTTACAGGACGTTTAACATGTGTTCTGGGAGACGGCTGCTGCTCCTCTGAAGGTGGCTTTTTCCTCAGGGGAGGAGAAGCGAGGTTGGGGTGGGGGTTTTCACAGAGAGGGTGGAGGGGGTTTTTGTGGGGGGGGGGGGGGTGTGACAGCAGTGTTAAGGGGGGCTCCCACTCCAACAAGGGGACGTGAGGAGGCAAGAAGCAGCCGTTTTGTGATGTTGCACTAAGTGGGCTTTTTCAGAGGAGGAAAAGCAATAAAAGGAGACAAAAAGGACACAGGGAAATCTGAGGATATCAGAAGAACAAGACTATATGCAAAAAGTTGCATGAACCTATGTAATTATGCAATTACACTCAATTTTACTCACAAAAAAAGCAGAATTGATAGTAAACTTTTATAACCAATAGAACCAACATGCTAAATTTGGGGGGTTTGGGTCCCTGTATATATACTACCAATCTCCAATTGAACCACAGTTTAATTTTGTGTCAAATTTCTAGCTAGGTTGAGGACTACAGTAAAAGAGAACGGTCTCTTTTCAGAAACCATCACTAAACAAAACTCTGCATGAAATCAAACAACAAATGCATCTCGGATGATGCTAGAATGTGAGCTTGACTTGGACAAGTATCTGACAGCAGTTAGCCAAGAAACCCAATCACCCCACTGGTACCAGACGTCCTGTGAGGAGACGGAGTAAGATACTTGTAAGATACACAACTATTTGTGTATCTTACACAAATAGTTGTAAGACAAATAGTTGACAAATAGTTGTGTATCTTACTCCGTCTCCGAAGTACCTACACATTTTGCACAATTGGAAACCTAAAATCCTTGAGATTTTAATGATCCGTTTACCAGGTAAAAAGTGTAGATTCAGTAAACGTTTATTTCAGGCAAGTTGCAAGTGCAATTTATTTCTGAAGCTGTACTGTACTCCAGCAGCAGATGCGACTGCAACAGAAAAGCTCCTGATACATCAGCAAAGGTCCAGTAAAATAGCTGATCCACAACAAAGTTTGTTTTTTTTTATCTGCAAAAACCATTTTAGGTTAAAATTGAAGGACTTTTAGGGGTTAACAGATTCTCATTGTTCTTGTAAACTTTATTTAAACACTGTTAGGCTCAAACTAACTCAAAGACTGAGAATATACATACTTTTGACGTTGCATTCAATCTGCTTCATTCTGAGAGTAATTGTTTGCATACTTGACTGTGTGTACTACACTTGATACCAAAGGATTCTACTTTGGGGAGTATTTGAGATCTCAGCCAGGATAGAGTTGCCAAATTTGATGAATGTAAATAAAAAGATAAACATGGTGATAATAGAGAAGGTTAGCGCTTGATTTGTTTGACATTACAGCAGAAAATACAGAACAACAGTAGCAGTACTGTGGATGGTAAATAAGAACCCTACATCAAGCACACTATGTCTTGTCTTTTAAACTTTCATTTTTACCACTGTCGATACTCAGACCTTACATCCAGTGTATTTGGTTCCTACACTGCCCCTTGTATATGCTTGCATCTTGCAACTTTCAAACACTTGCAATAAGCACGTTATAATAAAAAGCAATAGTATTGCTGAATGTAGTAATATTTTAAGGAACTGTCATTAGTGATAGGTAATTGTTTTGATCTGATTTTACTAATTTTATGATCCCTAAGGGGAAATTAGGGCTCTGCACTTCACCCATCTCTGTACTGTATGTATCAGAGCAGTGGGCTGCTACTTAAAGCGCCCGGGGAGCAGTTAGTGGGGGTTAAGGACCTTGTTCAGGGGTCCACAGTGGTTCACCTGGGTGGCGTGAGAGAGACTCAAACCCAGGCCTGCCATGCCAAAGCCTGCGACATTACCATTAGGCTACCCACTCCCCCCAATTAAGATGATCAATTAAGATGAGACCATAGATTTCTCCATTGAACAATCATTGACTTAAATGTACAAATTTTGGGGTAGCTACTGCTTGGCATACTCCATAGAGTTTATTATGCTAACAGTTTGTTGAATCAATCTGCCACCACCTAGCATCTATGGTTGGTATCTCACTCAACTTAAAGATATAATCCTCCTATGGTTTGAAAATCTGGTTGGTGGTCCCTCTCCTTAAAAACTGCTATCAATGAGATTACCTTGACTGAAATATCAAGCTTAGGTCGAGAACTGTGTTTTTTTTTTTTTTTGGGGGGGGGGGGGGGGGGGTTCTTCAAAATACGGTACAAGTTGAATATTGTTGAAAACAACAAGTCCGCATCTATGAAAACATCCCAGTGTGCCTCACTGACCTATTTCTGAGAGGCTGAGTCGCTTTAACATTGTGTTGAATGATGGTTTGGTTTGGTTTTTTAACCTACCAAATTTAGTGGCTGCATCCTGGGCTGAGTCCTTTAAAAATATGCATTTTGTTGGACAACCATACAAAGAGATAACAGGTGCCAGTCTGATGCTACTTTTTCTGGCCCAATCTTTCATCACAAGAAAAAGAGCCAATTTAAACAAATTCTAAAACAAATGGCTACATCACTTAAAAGGGAGTACTCATGAAAAAAGAACATCTTAGACAAGGTGTAGTTGATACTCCTGAACATTGTTAAGAGCTGTCAAATGTGTTTTTTCTAATTCACATGTCAGACAGGTGTGGAGTTGAGGGTGTTAAATGATCTGACAAGCATCTTGTTTGAAGCATACCGAAGCATACCAAAACAACACAACACAAAGAGTAGGCAGTGACAAGGGACAGATAGGGACAACCGAGGAAGAGGTGGAGATCAAGAGAGTGAAGGCCAGAGAAGAAAAACAGCCTGGAAAAGAAAAAGAGAAGTGTTGGGGTCTGCCTGGGCTGAGTAGCTCCAGCCCATCTGCCGCAATCACAATCAGTCTCAGCTGAATGGCTGTGACAAACTGCAGCCCCGAGCCTGCAGCCTCAACCAGGCAGGACGCGTACGAGGGCCAAGGGACGTGGAGAGGCAGAGGGGGGAGGCAAGGAAGGAAGGGAATAAAGCGGGGGTGGGGGGCATCCTCTATTGTCTGCTCCCCAATAGGACCAGAGTGAGAGGGGGCGGGCACCGGACGGGTGAAAGGGGGAATTAAAAGGGTCTCGGTGACAGGAGCGCTCGGTTAAAGAGGGTAAAGAAAGGACGGGGCTGACTTAGAGCTGGGGCCATCACTGCCACTTTGCCCCGCATTCACCGTCGCTGATGTCCTAAATGAACAATGACACGTACCATGTGAGAAAATTAGTTTGCGGGGGAATGAAGAGAGCAGAAGGGGTAGAGGCAAATGTGGAGGTAGAGGGTAGAGGCAAACTTGCAGCAATGAGTTGAGATGATATCTCCGGGAACCAAGAAAAACTGACACCGCCTGTCACTTCCTGTTATCAGATGTTTTCAGAAGCTGGCAGCCATATCCCCATCTGTCATCTTTAACTCCGAAAGATCAATGATGCCTGATTATTGGGGATATAACCGCACCGTCATGCAGAGGGGTAATCTCATTTCTCATAAGCACAGCTGTTTGGTCGAGGAAATCTGAATATGGGGCAAACGTGATTTGATTCTAAGAGCAGGTGGTCACCAATTAGACACCATTGTCCCAGTTGGGTAAAAAAGACAAATGGAGGGCTGAGTCAGCACTAACACATACAAATGCATCATAATCAAGAAATATTGAAACCAGTGTTTCATCCTAATTTGATCAAGAGCGAGTGGTGACTTGGTGAGCGATTGCTCTTGCCTGCAACTGCAACCAAGTTTAGCTATGTTGGCTAGCATTAAAGAAACAAAAGGTTTGTTTGTTTAGCCTCATTTTCTGCCATTTTAAATTCATAACGAGTGTGTTTAGAAGCATGAGAAAGGGTTTACAACTGTAATTGCGTACATAATGAATAGGCTTGTGCATGCATGCGATGCTAAAGTTTGTACATTGACTATCTTAGCATCGGTGTGCAGGTTATGGTTTTGTTTAGCCAACATTTGGGTGCTCAGACAATATGCACACATGATTATTCATGCGTACTCTCCAGCATCTATTATGTGTCTGTATTTGTAAAATTCATGGCTGCGTGCACATAAAAGTGTGTGTGTGTGGGTCTCCGTGTGTGCTGAGTGATCTGCTGAGCTCATTAAGGCGCTGCTTATTGCTCTGCCAGGGGTGTCAGTGACAGATTCCACTGTTTGGAAACACACAGCCGCCCACACAGCCAGCCTGGCTCCACCACTGTCACACACACACATAGGCTAGCATTCCACAGAGAGGAGGGGGATGCAGGGAAGGAGACAGGACGGAGCTGGGACAGCGGCTGGAGGGCCGGTGGGTCGATATGGATTTGCAATGGGGTGCAGGGTGGTCCGAGGTAAAGGGATGTTGGTTGTGGCTGTGCTGAGTGTGTATTCGTGTGCACGCAAAAAGAAACGTGTGAGTGTCAGCACCTATGAACCACAGTGGAGACCAGCTTGGGTTACAGAGATGCTAGTGGTTGTGGTTGTATGTGTGCAGTGGTAGAGGAAGCATTTAAATACCCCGCTGAAGTAAAAATAGAAAGTCAACAATGTAGAATTCCTCGATTATGAGTACAAACCATGTCAGTTTATGTAAACTGTATCTAACAAGTCTGGTCAAAGACAATCTTTTACCAAAAAACAAAGAGAACTGACAGTAAAATGTAAATCTGCAAAACTGTTGACTATAAAAAGATGTTTAATGTTCTTTTTTGGAGAAAGTGTTTATGTCAATTTGTAAGTCTTCTATAGGTCTTTTTGAAGTTGGAAAATTGGAAAATGTTCGGCAAAGAGGCTGAAGAAGTACTAAACTGACCTGCTTGCAGTCCAGATCTGTTACCACCGACTGATATCAGGGCAGCATAATATCGTCAGGTGGTGGAAAAAGATCACCTTTACTAATTTGAGTGAAGAGAAGAGACTCCTTAGCTGTAGTTCAAGATGATAATGGAGGTTCATCAGTTCACTGGCTACCTGTACAATCCAGAATAGCCTTTTTGACCAGACCCCATTGTATCTTCAAGAGCAGTTTCTCATTTTCCCAGTGGAGCTCTTCAGTCTCAGACTAAAAGTTTATTTGTGGTCTCAAGAGTTTCTAAAAGTAGAATGGGAAGCAGAGCTAAGTTATCAGACTCTCTACTGCTCCACCTTCAAGATCAGGCTTAAAAACTTTCCTTATTGATAAAGCTAAATATGATCTTCTAAGCCAAAAAGCTTTTTCCAAATTGACAAATTTTTGACCGCTGGAATGAACTGGATCATTATTGGTCTGGATCAGACTGCATCTAATGGCGTTGAATCCAACTTGCTTACATTCTCTGAAAAAGTGTCCTTAGACTTCTGTTTTTAACATTAATAAAAGAAAAGAAATCCATATAAGGTTATTTACTTTTGCTACAACATTTCCATCCCGAAGCTTTCTGACTGCCCAGGCAAATACAGACAAATCCACAAATTAAATATGTTAAAATGACAGTGAAACTGGCTCTGCTGTTTCATCCTTCCTGGGTGTTATATTCGATGTCTGCATGCCTTAGCTGGTCCAGATGGAGCTAAATTGAACCACTTTTTGCGAATGGGCAGTTTAACTTTTTGCAATTTGTCATATCTAATAAGCCGCCTGCATGTAAAACACCAGCACCAGCCTGAAGATCTCAGAAATTTATAAACGTCCTGTGAATGTGGAACTCCAGCCGTCAACCATAGTTCCCCTCCATGACTTTAATCGCCTGCAGCTTGATTACAGATGAGTGACCAGAGGCAGCCAGGGGAGGCCAGCAAGCGTCACTTGAGCTCATTACCGCATCAGTCGATTTCTCCATCGAGGTGTGTGTTCTGAGTCAGACATTTACAACACAGGAGGACAAAGGAGGAACTCCCCGTCTTCCACAGCACCCTAAAGATAAATGAATTCAGACATGTTTCTTAGCAGTATGATATAAAAGTGACATCTGAAGAAGGAGGTAGCGTGGGTGGTTTCCATCCATCAAGGAGATATTTAGCTGTCAACATGGCTACTCTGTGGTAGGGAAAGGAGGAGAGGGATGGGGGGTGGGTTTTTGCATCAAGACATGTAAAGGAAATGCCAAATTCTGGAGAGGCAGAATGTTTGTTTACCCAACACAAGTCTGCCCAGGAAAACTGCAAAAACATCCAGACTGCAGATTACATGATGGCTGGAAGAACCCCTCCAGAGACCAGGAGTATGTGTAGTGTGCGTCTGAATGTGTGTCATTTAACGTCTTTGTGGCAAGATGAAGTGTGTAGTACAATGAGAACGATAATGCACTTCGGTCATGTTTCATTAAGCAGGGTGATGGGGGCAGAATGACGTGCAGGATGGTGGCCCAGTGAGACTTTTTCTCCCCCTGAGTGGATCTCCGGAAATGCTTCCAGTCATCAAGGCTGGAAAGAGCGGGATTAAGAACTGATAGAGTTAATCTTTAATTAAACTGACAGAAATCTGCTAAAGATAATTCCTGGAGTGATTACAGTTAACAAAAGGGGGTGACTGTGGAGGAATGCTGGTGGTTTACGAGAAGTCTTCATTGTAATATAAAGCTTGTGTAGTAAGTTTCTTAAAAAGTATTCTGGTTGTGTTTTTTTTACTATTTATGGGATCAAATATGAAGTGCAATGACTTGTACAGCATTAAAAATGGAGGCCTGGAGGTGAAAAACAACAACAAAACACTAAAACATTTTAGTAAACTCAGCAAAAACATAAAGCATTGCAGAAAACAGAGAAAAATGAAAGAAAAACATTGTACAAAATGTAACCTTTTAGAAAAAACAGCAAAACAAAGCATAAAGATATTTAAAAGCATGCAACAGCAAAACAAGGAAGACAGAGAACAACACCATGCAAAACAATAAACATACCATCAGACAGAATGTATGAGATTTTAAAAAAACAGAACCAAAAAGAAAACATTTACAAAACACAATAACATTTTAGAAGCACAATATTAAAGAAACAATTTTTGAATGAAACGGATAAAAACAAAACATTTTAGCAATCATTTAGATGTAGCTGAAAAAAAAAAAAGTGTAAAAGGTTCTGTTTTCCAGAAAAAGATCAAGAACTGCTCCCAGGGCTACTGTACTTTCACAACCTCACATGGCGCTCACATATATGACAACCCTGTTTTTCCTTTCACACATTATCACCCTTTCCTGTTTCCTTAAGGAGCTGAAGGGATGTTTTCCGATGAGCCCTTAGCTGAGTGGGGGGTGAATAGCGTGGATGCAGCCACTGTGACATCCACCAGCCATAACCACACAGCGTCTATCAACAACAAAACCACACAGTCTGGATCGCCCTATTTTATCTCAGACTGAGTTTTCTTTTACCACCAACCCATTAGTCAAAATAACTGCATACTTTGATGAGAACAGAAGGACTTATAACCCCCCCCACACACACCCACACACCAAAACTGATCTTGATTGTAAAATTAACCCATTTCACAGACAATAGCAGAATGTCTGAAATTGCCGGGAAAAAAGTTTTATTTTCTAAACTAATGCATGATTAAAGTGCTTCCCCCCCCCCATACGGCATCAAATGAGACTTCACGCTGAGAAAAGCAACAACTGTAATGAGGCATTAAGAAAAACCCCACGGAAAAAGAAACAACTCTTAAACACAGCTAATTGCCTCCAGGAATGCAGACAATGCCCCATTCTGTCCCTAAATCAACAATATGTGTCACAAGTCATATAAAACAAAGCATATACATGTTGTGAAACCACCACATCCCCAAAAATGTTTACAGCAATACCCCATACAAGACTCATGTGTTTTTGTTTTGTTTTTTTTTCCAAAATAATGAAAACAGACAGCTTCTAAGCTTGATCTTTGGCTCCGCAAGACAATATACTCATGACTGTCTTGTGCACCAAGTTACAACAGCTCCATCTGTTCAATTACAGGATAACACAAATAACTAATCAGCCAATCACGTGGCAGCAGCTCATTGCATTTGGGGATCTAGACATGGTCAAGACAGCTTGCTGAAGTTCAAACTAAGTATCAGCATGAGTAAAGAAAGGGTACTTCAATGACTTTGAACACAGCATGATTGTTGGTTTGAGTATTCTGGAAACTGCTGATCGACTGGGATTTTTACACACGACCATCTGGGTTTACAGATAGTGGTCTGAAATAGAGAAAAATGTCCAGTGAGCAGCAGTTGACTGGACCAGAGTCTTAATTTCAGCTCCACATTCAGATGGTACGGTCAAAATTTAGTCGTAAAAACATGAAAACATGGATTTTCAGTTCAGGGTGCTGCTGGTGTAATGGTGTGGGGGATATTTTCTTGGTACCAACCGATGATAATGTAAATAATGCAGCCTTCCAGAATATTGTTGCTGACCATGTCCATCCCTTTATGACCACAGTGCAGCATCTTCTGATGGCTACTTCCAGCAGGATAACACACCATGTCACAAAGCTCAAAGAATCTCCAACTACTGTCTTATACACGACAGTGAGTTCCCTGTACTCCAATGGCCTCCATGGTCACCAGATCTCAGTCCAACAGAGCAGCTTTGGGATCTGGTGGAACGAGAGATTCCCATCAAGGTTGTGCAATTGACAAATCTGCAGGAAGTGTGTGATGCTATGTCAATATGGAGCATAATCTCAGAGGAATGTTTCCAACACCTTGAGTCTATAACACCAATTAAGACAATTCTGAGGATAAAAGGGGTCCAACCCAGTACCAGTTGAAGTTTCCATTGATAAAAGAGAGTCATACTGTACACATGCATATGAGAAGCATTATTACTGATTTTCAACAGATTCAGTTTGTGTACTTTAAGGTAGAGGTTGTGGGCCCTTTTTATGGTCATGTGATGAGTACATATTTCAAATATTACTATAGCTAAATAAAATTGTATCTAAAATAAAAAAGAAACATAAACATCAGGTTTTAAAGTGAATGATGTGTGCAGGGGGGAAAGCAATCTGCTTTGGCTATGAAAATGACCTTGAGGGAACGTCAGTAAAAGGCTTCATTAAACCATGCGATTAACCTCTTCCTCTCATAAGCTCCATAAAACCGATGCATGCACTTCCACTGCGCCTGGGATCTTCACATGAATCAGAGCTGCAGCATTTGGCATTTACAAGACAGTGAGGGGGGCTGGAGGAACGAGAGAGAGTTGGTGAATCCTGGCTTCGCTCAGCCAGCGAGTGCTTACTGTAGTGTCACGGGGCATCCACATTGTCACCTCCTTCACTAATTACTTCTGGGAGTTGATTGTCAAGTTTGCGCTAAACTCCTCACTGTCAAGTGTGGTAAAGATCAACAGGATGCATCACCATGTCAAGTCCTGCAAACATTCTCACACACAGATGTTGGGAATTAGAGGTAGTAGCAATGAGAGGGGAGCATGTTGGGGATGATTACCTCATGGTTTAGCCTCATGGTTTATACCCACGTGTTTTGATCAAGCTTTTTTATTAGTAAAACAGAAACTAGAAGGTTGAAGTAAAGAAATTCCATTAGTGCTTCAAGGTTGTAATGTCTTTATTTACCCACTAACTGCTCCTTTAAGATATTTCGGAGTCTGGACTCTGGGGCCGTAAAGTGACCTCTAATAGATGGATTAGACTCAGTCATTCACATCAGAGGGCACACAAATACACTTTGAGAGTGTATTAGATCTCTTTTGAGCTTAGCGTGATCAAATTATTGCATTAGACCGGTCAACTTATCCAATTAAAGTTGTAAAATGCATGGCTCTCGCCCAAGCGAGACGGCGGATTCTCGGGGGCGTTGGAAGGTTTGCGGGAGGCTGAACCCTATCCACCTCTTCATCGACGGAACAGGCCTGGCTGCATACTTCAGCTGAGGATTACAGCCTTTCATCTGGCTCAGACCGCCGGCAGCACACAGGCGTCTTTGAGGCTAGATATGCCTTGTAGTAACATCAGCAAGGTCCAGATTGGTAAAGCTGTTTCCCAGCCTTGCACTCCTGTGGTCTTTCATTCTCCTGCGGGTATAGACTAACTCATTCATTTCAAGGCTTCAATTGCTGCTGTTTTTTGTTGATTAAAATGATGAGGGGTTTGAAAAACTCAACATCTGAAAACATTTTTAAAAACTTGGAGCCCACTACTATGCAAGTAATGAGAATGGCCATGGAAAAAATTAAAACTCTCATTTTAAATCCAACACATCCCATTGCTATATCAATTGCGGCTTTCAAAACTGCAATCTGAAATCTCCATCTTTGATCAGGCGTGAGCCACAATGTTGAGCTGTTACAGGACAAAACATGTCCATTTCTCAATTCGACCCTCAGGCAAATTCACTTACTCAAAGCAAGTCCTGTTACCTCTAATCCCTCAGCTATCTAACCTCCACTTTCTATCTCTGCTGTCTTTGAAGCTACTACGAACATGACAAATAGATTATTGATCAGCAGATGTCGTCGCTTATGTCCTTTCAGCTTGCAGCTGCAGCCTCCTGCTTTTACTCAACCTGTCCTAAGCCCCGTGCACCTCCAGCTGAGTCCACCCCTTACCCCCCTTGCCTGCCACCTCCTTGCCCTGCCCCTGTCCTCAAAGGTGTGGAAAGGGTGGCAGATGAGCACCATCTGCTCCAGCAGGGAGAAAATGGCAGGTGAACCCCGCTTTGGGCTCTGTGACCAGACAGCGACCAGCTATGGTGCATCTGACCCGCTAAAAAGAAAAAAAACAAAACAAGGTCAAGCCAAGATTCATGGAAAAACAAAAACAGAAACAAAGACAAGCTCAGCACAGTGACAAATCAAAAGCAGGAAAGAAGAGATGGAGGGAAAAGATCTAATCTGCATTGTTTTAATCCACTGGGAAGATTACGCAGTCATGGTGCCTTGACACAGCAGCTTGCCAGAAAGAGGTCATGCTAGCTCATCCCCACCCTTCATGCCTTTTAGCACTGCGGAGTATCTATGTTCCTCCCACACATATCTGTCACTCAGCAGGAGTCTCTCATAAACTTTATTTTTCGGAACGCATCTAATACACTCAAACACAACTGTACGTCAGCAACATTTCAAGGCAGATGAGATCCACTGAAAAGACATTTCATCATATTTAATGAGACCGCTCTGCAAACAAATGATGAATAACTGGAAACCCTGGGTCAGCGTCCGACTGTACGTTGCGTCTGATGTGGCCAAATTTGGATTCGCCCCATGTGATGTTGACACTGTGCTGTGGAGCTTTTGTTTCCGTCTGTCAAGGACGTGGTCACATTGAATAGAGCGAGCAGGAAAGCCCGGCCAGCGTCCCACTGGGGTTTTGTGCTTCGTCGAGCAATGATGCCGCGACTGAGTGCAAGAGATGGTGCGTGTGGGGGTGAGGATACAGCAGATGTTTCTGATGCATCAAAAACAAGCCGGGAACTGTCTTTGATTAGGTTCATATAATCAAATATCTATCAATTTTCATTTGCAGGCACTGACCACCTGTAGACTGGAAAGATAGTAGCCTATTTGGCAACGTATTGGAAAGTCTTGGTGTCTGCAACCACAACAAGCCATAATTGTCCAATATGTGTTCTGCACCAGTGTGAAACTGCCCAATAATAAGGCACAATGAGAGGCATGAATGCAGTAGGTCAGTGGGTCATGAAGAAAGGATGCAGGGAACTAGAGGAATGTGAGGGCTTCCCTTTCACCTCTTGACGGATTGATGGGCCCCGTATTCTTAGGGGTGGAGGGAGACATCTACAGAGTCGTGAGATGCTGCCTAATAAGGGGAAGGAGGCGTATATTTTTCTTTTAACTCGAGGTCTGTGTTTTAGCTGAACAAAAGCCTTTGTGAAGTCATTCATCCTTGTCGCCACTGTGAATCAAACAACGCCAGAGAAGAAATGGGAACAAATGCTGCTTGGTGATATGCTGTTTTTCCAAACTCTACTTCAAAGATGTAAAATTTTCAAAGCCATATGAATTGGTTTGTTTACACATTGAGATGATTACATCTCAGATGTGCAGAACGTCTTGCAGGGGTATCTGTCACTACCTTGTGCCAAACAAAAGGATCTTTGTAAATGGCACTTCCTTTCAGACAAACCAGCTCAGTCTCGCTTCCAATGCATCACATACCAGTGCATTGTTGGACCCCCCTGGCATCAGACACACACTATGTACATAATGTCTTCTTTCAGTGGCAAGGGTAAAAGCTATGAAAGAATTTATTTTGGGTCTAAGCAATGGTATGCTCCTGATCCCATGGAATAGCTTTGGTAACTGATTAAATTAAGATGCTGAATTATAATCGGAGAACAAAAGGTTTAGTGACTTGTTCCACTACCAGCCCTCCTTCCTCCGAATGAGGGCATCGGCCTGCACAAAAAAGTGTTTACTCCTGACATTAAACATTCCGTCCATCTTACCAAACCCAGGATGCATCAAAGGATTCCCAAAAAGAGAGTAGAAAGCATTTTAGATAGACCAACAAGCAGCTTATTCAGTCTTTACTGATCACAAATCCAATATCACCAAGGCCAATGCAGCTGACATTTAAGTTACAAAGTAGTCCATACTCTTCTCTACGGTTTTCCCTTGTGGTACTTTTTTGCCATAAAAGACCCACAACATCACTTTCAGACCTTAAAATTATGCGTTTCTGACTCGTTTTGATGGCACACCAACATTCATTATGCACATTTTCGAGCTGTCACTGCCCAGCAGTGTCCTGAGGCTCAGAAACCACACATGTAACCTTTGGATCCAGGATGAGGCCGTGATGTTTCAGCCGACTATTGGTTGCGCACTGCATCACATACTAGCAAAAAAGATACAGTATGAACCAGATATGAGCACAGCTGGTGTTTTGAATGTGCATCATGTCAGCTTCGGCAAAGAAACAAGATTGTCTTTTACTTGCTGGAGTGAGCTCACAGTCAGGTAGGATGGAAGATGGATGCTAGTTTAGCCATTGATAGGGGGCGCATCAGTGAGAAAACTGCTAAAAGTTCCATTGTGGGTCTTTAACTAGGTGAAGGAAGTATCCATCTTCACCAGGAAAAAGAAGACATTTGATGGTTGAATGGGGTAAAATGACCAATTATTATTAAATGAATTGGCAACTTCTAAAAAGGTGTCTCTTTTGAACAAAATAATTTTCAAACAATTCCAAACATAGGTGACCAAATAGTGACAGTATTAAAAAAACGAATAAATTCAAACTTAACCAAATGGTGCTAGGTCAACCAGGTAGCCTAAATAAATCAGTTTCAATAGAGTACATAGATACAAGGAAAAGGGAAGGTGAGTTCTACTCGGTTCAAAAAACAAAATCCAAAAACATCATGTCTGTTAGAAGACAGTGTAGGTAATATCTGAGGTAAGTTATTTATCAGACAATCTACAGCAGTAGCTTAAACAACCACTCTGATCGCTTGGAGCCAGTACAAGTTCATGGGGGATTAGTCTATCCCTCCCCACTCCCCTTATTTTTCTCCATTTCCTCTTCCCTTTTCCCCCAATCCCCCCCCCCCCTTAACCAAACCCTATTTTTTTTTTTCTTTTTATTGTTTTTTTTTTTTTTTTTTTATGTTTTTTTTATTATATTTTAAGAAAAAATTTTTTAGAAATGTTCTTTTTTTTTAAAAAATAACATTCCATTTTTTCCAATCTCCCCTATTCTCTCAAAGCATTTGCCCTGTGGTGCAACCACAGGTCAGTTCATACTGAGACATTCTGGTCACTCTAAGTGGCTATTAGGTCACTATGGCTGTCACAGAAGGTGTCTTATAAAGAGGGGTGGGGATGACTTAAGGGTCATTCCTTTACACATCACTTCCCTTATTAAGGGGCTGCCCTGGCCTAGTAAAAGGGATGGTCAGTGGTCATTCATCCCCCTTGCCACCCACTCTGAGACCTCTATCCCCGTCTGTCCAACCCCCAGACCCTCTCTGCTCACTCAGGGGGAAAATTACTTTGAGCTGGGGGAATACGGCTCCATTGAGATGGAGAGAGGTTTGTACAAAAGAGGGTGAAGTTTAAAAAATTGTCTCTTTCTTCTATGGAAGCGGTGCGTCATTAGAAAGGCTAGGATGATAGGAGCATGGAGGGGACAAGGTCATTAGATTGGCATCTCCATAAGCTCTTCATTCCCATTGTCTGGGCAAATCTGCTCCAAAGGACCTCCATGAGAAATGTCCTCAGTCAACCCCACACTGGGCTCTGAGTCTCTCTTTTGTCCGCCACTTTCAGTGCGTTTCCAACACAAAAAGCATTATTCAAGAACAGTGTACAAAGCTTGTCTCCCTCTCAGAGCCAAATAACATTGTTCTGCTGCCTTTGCCTGGGAATGGATTACAGGCAGCTGCTGATATCCTAAGGCAATAAAACATCTGCCCAAAAATCTTGCAAAACCTCTTACCTTCTGACATTTCGCCGCTCCTCCTCAAGCTGTTTCAGGAGCTCGTCGATACATTTGTTGGCATCCATGTACTCCTGCAAGGGGGAGGAAAAGGTTTACTTAGACCCAAATCAGCCAAATGATAGTCTGTACCATATATGTGCAGAAGATGCGGCGAAATAAAATGTGCATCTACACTTTGCTATCAAGCGCTTTTCAGAAGGTGAGATTAATCAGTTTGGTCTCTTTCTCTGTGTGTGTAACTCCAGAAGCACCTCTGGATAACTTCTAACGGTTGGCCCAAAAGCGAGCCCAGCTGTGTAATGTCAGCTGGGAATAGCCCACACTCACTAAACGTCCGCTACCGAGTTACAGAAATGAGCTAAGGCCGAGAGTAGAATGGAAAAAACAGATGTTAGGATTTCTTGGCTTTGCTCTAATGATTTGCCTCATAGTGGTCTGACTACATATAGCAGACGGGGGGTTGTTAATGTAAGAAATAGGCCACCGTACTTCAAACATCTGCGTTTTCTCACACCGGGCCAGTTGTGACTTGATGCTGTCAGATCATTGCGGTCCAGGTTTAAGACTAATTAATTAGATGTTTGCTTGACAGCTCATGACAGATCTCCTGGGTAAATGGTTATCTCAGAGGGACAGATGCTCACCATTGATTTCTGGTCATGTGATCATGAAGCAGGGTTGAATAATGGGGATTCCCTTCAGCCGGGAATCTCAGTCCAAAAAGAAAAAGTATGAGCAACAGTGAACCATTCATTTCTGTGTCATAAAGTACACATTCATTTTTACATTTACTGCGACTGAAGCTCTCTCGCCTGCTCCACTTTCTTGTTAGCTCTCTAATTAGTCAAAAAATAAATCCCCTCTGTGAGAAACCTCCGTCTGCTTCATTCCTTTCCAAAAAAAAATCAACAGGAAAAAGGAAAAACAAACATTGTAGCTGCAGATTTTGAGTCCTGCTGTGATACGATGCGGTAAATAAATCTTAGTCCATGTGGAAATGGGATGATTGTGGTGACACACTATATAACAACACACATTTCTGAAGAACAACATTGTGAAACCTAATCTCAGACTGTGTAATGCAGCTGAAAACAGCAGCCTCTGCAATGGCCTCAGTCTCCAATCGATTTACAACCCCACGTTGAGTACACAGACTTGAAAAGTGGAGCCAACCCCAGTTTGCATCATGGATTCTTCTTAAAAGACTTGCATGAAACCATCCACTGGGTTTATGTGACTGTGGAAAATCCTGCAACCCTACTCCAAATACTTTTTAAATTACAGATTTTTTTTATTTATTTTTAGCTCTATTTGCCACGTTTGCCCATTTTTGAGTTTCTTTCTATGCAGCCTCCTGATCAATTGTTACCTGTATTGGTTCAAAAAATTTGAACTGAATCAGTTTTAAACCTGAGTATCAAATAAAGTTGTTTGCACCTACATAAAGGCTAACACAGATCTAATCAAATATATCTCCATAGCTACAGAAATAAAATCCTTTGAGGTCTTATGGCTTCCCAAGTTCTTAAAAAGGATCATGCTGCTCTTCATTGCAAACATGAACAAATCCAAAGAGGTCACACATTGCTCCTACACTGAGGATGTCATGCGATTCAGATGTTTAATGTGTGGGTTTGCAGGATTACACAAAACCTATCAAGCCAAATTTCAAGACAACTAAAATTATGCTTTAAATGCAACCTGTCACTGTGATGTTGAATCCAGCAGTTGTATTTTATTAGGAGGTATTTGTCACTGCAAAGGTTGTCCATCTCTGTGTGACGTGCGCAAAACTGAGCCACTTTGATAGCTGTTTAACTAGGATGTATTTGAGTACGCCACAAAAAAAGGGTCTTCAGCATGCTCTGAGCTGAGTGTGAAGACATCAGGATGAAAGTCAGCACCTCTAAGTCAGTGGCCATGATTCTAAAGCAGAAAATGATGGAGTGCTCCCTCCAAGTCAGGAAAGAGTTGTTGCTTTAAGCGGAAAAGTTTAAGTATCATGGGAGCTTGTTAACAAGAGATGGACTTATGGACTGCAGTTTCATCAGCTGTAACGATGCAGCTGCAACGGTCTGTTGTAGCAATAAGAGAAACGGAAAAGCAAAGATTTCCATGTACTGGTCAATCTAGGTTCCAACCCTCACCTCTGGTAAGGAGATCTGGATAGGATGGAAAAACTGATATCGGAGATACAAGCAGCTGAAATGAGGTTTATCATGGTGGTCAGGCTCAGCCTGAGGAGCTCCCACATTAGAGTTGCTGCTTCTCTGGATCAAAAGGACTTAGCAAAGGTGGTTCAAGAATCTGATTAAGGCCCAATCCTAATGTTCCCCTTACTTTCAACCACTAGCCCTCACCCAATACCATTACACCCTCGAATTGAAACCACAAGGGGTAGGGCTTTGGAATCTTCCCCATGAATTGGGACACCACTTGCTGCATTTACGTTCAGGCATAAGTGACTGTGTAGTGACGTTTGCACATATGTCTCACCATAACAAAACAACCAGCAACAACACAGAGTTAACAGTTGCGGCCATTTTTCTTTTGTTCATTATTCATCATGCTTCAATTGATTAATAAACAAAACATCCACACATGGAAGAAGTCGCCATAATGACTGTTGTCTCTTGTAAACTGCCGAAAAGCCTTCGCAAGCTTTTCATCAGTATTTTAGCCTAGCTAGCGTGGCTAGTCTGGATAACATTGCGAACAAATGTGTAACCTGTACATATGTATATTTGTGAGTTTTCTTCTCCGAGTCTTGTCGCTCTACAGAGGTTACTATTGTTCCCTTTTCTCTGGCCCTTCCTCAGCAAGTCACCATCTGACACCCTTCAGTTTGAAGGGCTAGATTCAGACCCCCTAACTGTCATTATGTCCACTACCCCTACATGCAAAGAGGAATTGGGACAGCACTACCTTCACAGGAACTCGCAAAATTTAGGGGTAGGGCTAAAACGTAGGGCTAGTGGGTGTATTGGGACGCACCCTAAGATGCTGCCTGGCTGGCTCCCTTTCGAGGTTTACTGGGCACATTCTACTGGGAGGAGACAATGGGGCAGACCCAGGACCCACTGAAGGGATTTTGAGATGGGTGTCTGGGTCTTCTTCTTGAACCTGTTGCCTGTGCAACATAACTTTGAAAAAGTGGAAGAAAATGGATGGATGGATGGATGGAGGATAGATGGATGGATGAACAGATTAACTATAAAGAAGGAAATTGATGAATTTCCTACTTTATCTTTTTACAAGATCTCAGAGAATCAAGGAAAGTGTAAATGAATATATACAATACCAATAGATATTGATACAGTATGAAGTCACTGACTTTACGATAAATGGTCATTTCTATTGGAAGTTCAAAGCAGCCAATTATTTACTCCGATACTGTTGTTTGGACATTGCAAGTTTTCACTTGATTATTTTTCCTCATTATCTCAAGAAATCTGTTTTTGTTTTCTCAAGACAAACCACTTCTTGTAAATGATCAGTTTTGTGGATCACAAGCTGATCAAGGTGAGCTTGTCATTCTTGTGTTGACATAATTTATTGTTCATTGTCGCATTGGGAATGAGTACAGTTTTGTTTCCCTCCCTAAACTCTGACAAAGAAAATCCTCTTCATATTTTTCTTTAAAAAAAAAAAAAGAATCTGCCACCTTAAGAAAATAAATGACAACATATTGTAAATTATTCCATAATCTCAAGAAAACACTAAAAATACTGGTATAAAACAATGTTTATAAGCATGGCAGCTCTTTGCTTCCATAGTTTTGTCATCCAATTGAATCTTTTTCCCTTTTTCATTATGAATAAGTGATAAATAAAATCTAATACAACAGTTCTATTCAATTTTGCTTTTACTGTACAAACATAAATTTTAGCTTCATTTCAGCTTTCCCTTTTCTCTACCCCATTAACCTGCTGGCTTTGAGCTACACCCACATTATATCATCATAACTAAAACAAAACATATCAGGATTAGGAGCTTGGGGACTTTGCAAGCCTCCATGAATTTTCACTTTTTGTATGTGTGTGTGTGAGAGAGAGAGAGGAGAAAATACATGCCATGACTTACCTAATAATTTGCCTGGAGCTATGGTTGGACTAATTCTGACCTCCCCATGAACTGCCTCCGAGGCCTGACTAGACTTAAACTACGTCTGTTATCGCTGCATGGGCTTTTTTTAACCTGTGGCCTTGACAGCAAAGTCTCAACAGGCCAGATGTTCAGGCACTACAAGCTGCTGTTCTAAATACAGTAAGTGCAGTTGTTTTGTCTCCTCCCGCGGTGCAGTTTTACTCCCACTGCTCTCTGAAGCACTTATAGCCCATCTGAGACTGCCACTCAAACACCGTTATCTCTAGCAGCTCCATCCGATGCCAGGAGAGCAAGGTAAAGGCCCGGGTTTCCTGCAAAGTCAAGGGCACTTTCAGCGACCATTAGGCAAATTAGGCTGCCACCAAAGCTCACTAACAGCTCAATGCCTCACAGCATGGTGGAATTTTCCAATTTCTATCCGTAGATGTTGAAAAATGACCAGAAAATAACATTAACTCATATTCTGTCCATCATTTTCTTATTGCTAATATGATTAATTTAGACTTAATCAACATGACAAATCACCCATGTTAGGAGTTAACAACGGTGCCCCAAAACCATCTGTTAGTCTCAGAGTGCCAAAATGCCAATCGCATGAAAGCTGAAGGGCCATTAGCTAAGTTTCCAAAGTTATAGTCACTTCTGGCTTCTACATCAATAGCCACAGCCAAATGGTTGCAACCGTGGTGCTCTCACAATTCCTCCTCTGAGGGCGAGTTGAAGGAAAGTAGTCACTCCTGGCTCCGACATCAATAGCCAAAGCCAAATGGTTGCAACCGTGGTTCTCTCACAATTGGTCCCCTGAGGGTGGGCTGAAGGAAGAAGCTGGAAGTTGTTCCACAGTAAAATATAACGCATGTTCAAAAGAAACAAAGTCTCTCAAAATTACAAAGCACAAACAGCCAAGAAAACCAACATCTATCTGCCAACTCAGTAAAATGTGTGGATTTTTAATGGAGTGGTAACGAAACTCCGAAACACCATTAGCAATGCGATCTCATGATGACTTGGGCGGCTAAACAGAAGTCAACCTTCATCGTGAAAGCCCGACATCAGTGGAAATATTTACAGAACACATCAAAGTGAAGAAAAGCTGCCTAAGTCCATGTTGTCATCACGTAGACCTCTCCTAATGATAGGGCACTGAAATAATCCTCAGCACACATGGAAGAATGCAGGGAATGCTGCATGCTTGTTGTCATGTGAAATGGGAAGCCATTTAAAAAGGAGATTTAAAGCATGAGTCATGTATGTAATGCTGCGTGTTATATCTTCAGACGGGCATTATTTCTGACGGTTTTATGGCGTGAGTGAAAGCTGCACCGCTCCCATGAGGCCCAGGTACTCACGTGTAGACTAAAAAGAACTGAATCCAGTGACCTGAGACTTTATCTACAGCATATTTCTCTGGACCAGCGGTCTTATGACCGCAGTGCAATCCAGCAATTCTTTACAACAGAGCTAAGAGCTTTGAACTAAGGGTGCAATAACATCCACGTATACTAAATAATAAAAAGGCTTTCAGAAAAATTAAAATTAACTTTAATGGACAGTAAAAAAGTTGTGCACAAACCTGAAATTCATGAAACTATCAAAACTTTTGCAATGTTATGCAACAGATTCACAAAATTGGATTTCTATAGTGAGGGATTTTTATTTTTGGTGGCAAGGACCAAATGTATGTACAAAATGTTTAAAACTGTGGAAAAAAAGCAATTTGCAACAATTTAGAATCTGACATAAAATATTTATTTGTAATATTTACTGTAGGAACAGTTCCATGATTTTTATTTTTACTTTTTTGGCAACATGAGAGTGAAAATGTTTTCTGTGCAAACTGAGTGCAAAATTGTGAAAAACAAGAATAAACAAAGTAAATAAATAAATAAATAAACATTTAACAAATTACAAGAAAAAAAGAAAAAAAAATCACATAAAAAAACAACACACAATAAATTTGAAGAAAATTTAAAAAAATTTTAAAAATAAATTTCACATGATTACTTGGGACATAATAGATGGACTAAAACCCTGAAATGTAAGAAAACCCATCTTCTCAGGCAACACTAAAAAACAAAGCATGAGAGAGAGAGAGAGAACAAACAAGTAAATAAAAAAAGGAGTAACAATTAAAAAAAAATAATGTATTTTTTTAATAATCTAGAAATTGAAAAACGGTAATGCAACAAAAAATATTTCAGTAGACATATTAAAAAAAATCACCACAGACTTCAACTAAATGAATTTGTTAATTGCCATTTTAAAACAAAATAGTAATAAAATGAAAGTGTAAAATGCACTTTTTCTGCTTTATTGTTGTTTCTACTCTCTTGTGTTTACTGAAGTGAGTTTGTTTTCTACAAGGTTTTCTGTCATATGCCATGACACTCATCCTATTACTGAGTGGTTTATTTTGCTTTTGCTGCCAGTTTCTTCATTTTCTTGTACTCTCATTTTTTTCTTTGCAAAGTTTTTGCACTCTGTGGCCTTGATGCGTCTTCAGTTTTGTTGCATTCTGGGAAATGTAGCTTTGTTTTTATTGTGTTTTCTGTATATTTTATTTAATTGTTCTGTTTTGAGGTGTTTTCTTAGCCACTACAGTATATCAGATGAAGCTGGTTTTAGTATTTTTCAGCTTAGGACACAGTTGAGATTTTTTTGCGTTAACCTGATGGCTTTTAATATGTTTGCTCACGTTCCTTCTCCATGACCGCAGGTTCACAGTAATGTTTATCCGGTCGTGTTTACTCATGTGTGTGTGTTTGATAAGGAGGGGAGCTGATGGGGGATGCTCCCTGCCTTGTGTCATGGTTCAAGTCCCATATTGTGCGCCTTTATGAATTTTTAAAAATGAGTACCATCTCCCCCACTGCTTTAAAACTAAAAAGCGGGGAGGCAGTTTAATCAAAACAAAAATTTATGGCAAGGCTAAACAAACATGCAAATAGAGTCATAAAACATCAGATGTATTATTCATCCATGCAATTCTAGCATGATTCCCTCTTTCTTTCACACATTTTTTGAAGATAAGAGGTGAAATCACATCCGAGACAAGTGTCTGGTTCAGAAATAAGCCGCTTTGGGGTGGAGAGGAAAAAAAGAAATAAACTTTAGCTTGATAAAACTCTGACCTATAGCTGCTGCAGAGGTCAGGATGCATTGCTTGAAGTCCCTCCACCACCTTGATGTGCCTGCAGATCAGAAGCTCAGTCTGCCGTTGCTGATAAGACACCTTGTAGAGGTTTGAAGCCCCTGGGAATTAGACCCTGCCAAAGACAAGGTCAGGACCTTGATCCTCTCTCACCCTGCACCCGACCCGCCTCACCAGCCTCTCTCTTCTTCCCGTGAGGTTTTTTGCATACTGATGACATGCCAGCATGGCCTTCGGGACTGTAACTGAAAACCCGAAGCTGCAGGTTTGATAGAAAGCAACACTCCCATACGGACTTCTGCGAGTCAAAGGTTATGCCAATAGACTGTAAGCCTTCTTTCTGGGTGTATTTTTATGGCCCACGTGAGAATGAATTAAGACAGTGACTTTTCAAGGTGTGGGAGATAGATACACCACATCTGATGTGAGTGTTAGTCTTGGTCTCCTGCCAAGGATACAGCTGCCGCCATACGATACTCTCAAGTTTATGCAGACATCATTGGCAAAGATGAAAACACTGCAAATTTAATCAGCATCAGCGAAAACACATGTGCTACTATAATTCATGACTGTGATCTTATTGAAAAAAGGCCATGAACTAATCTGTATGACTAATTGTCTCTGTGTGCAGATGTCTAGAAACCTGTCACTGCTCATATCAGGTCCACACATATCATTCAGCCTTGGTTAAATTCATTAGTCTTATCTGCATGTTCTGGGGCTCTAAGCTGGTGATCCTTCACTCACAGGTCTTTACTCACACCCCAGATGACCTGGTCTCGTAATATCAACAAAGCCATCAGGCTCTCATATCCTCAGACCATGATAACTGCACAGATAGCCGCGGTGTTTATCAGCACAAAGGGCAGCGCCTCGGGTTAATGCATGTTATTTTTCATGTTGGGGAAAGATACCAAGATCTGCGTACTGTCAGCTTGATCTACGAGAGGATTTGGTGTCAGTGACGGATGTGATCCTAGACATCTTCATCAAGCTCCAGTTGTCATCCAACAACCATCTCCTGCATGATAAGGGGAGGAGGAATTCAGAGGAAATTGTCGATTCGGCAATAAAATAGAATAAAGGTTTTGATGTTGATCTTGGCTCGTCATGCCTTCGGGTAGTTTTGGTTACTGTTGAAAAGGGCTTGAAATCCATGGGAATTACAAGACATTGCTGACATCCAATACAAACCTCCAGTGTCAACGCAGGAAATGCTATGCTCTTGTGTTACATTGTGCAATATAAGGGTGTCTTATTGGCCTAATCCCGACTATGCAGCAACTTTATGCAGGACAGGACTTTTTGTCATGCTTGATTTAACATTGACAAACTGGCACTTGAAGTAAAGCTAGGTGCTTTGTCATTCTTTAAGCAGTCATTGTATAACAACTCTTCTGAAAACTGACCCATACAAAAGTACAGATACACCAATGTAGATCTTCTGTTGATGTATTTTTGATGAAGTACAGTAGTTGACTAGCAACAGCTACAATAAACTGTAAAAACTTTTACTTGTAGTCATATTATTGCTAAATGCAGACTGTTTTTGTGATTGTTTTAGAAGATAAAATTAGACAACAGTATCTAGATTCAGGGCTATCAATGGAAAGATTATATCTTTGCCAAGCTATCCAGTGCAGTCTCATGAACAGTGTGGGTCATCTGCATCAGGAGGTAGAAGGGGTGGTGGATGGACTCAATCACAGAGTTGCTGTCTTGTTGTAATGATTTCAACTTTTACTCTCTTTTATTCTTAAATAAAAGAAACAGATGTTTCTACTGTTGCAGTTCACTGACAAAGAAAATCTCAAGCACTCTAAGATTTTGCCTCTAGAGTTCCTTTTTTAAAAGGTCATCTTTTGAATTGCTTTCTATAGCCGAATATCACTGGTTATCTCTCTGTGAAAGCATCAGGAAATATGTCCTGGTTTCATGTTTTATTTGGTGCAGAGACGGATGACTGTGTGTTTGGTTAGCTTAGTTTACATCTGTTCATGTCACACTTGGTCTTCAATTACTGATTGACATATCTGCTCTTTATTTCTAAGGAATACACCTTGGTTTTTTCTTTTGCTCCTGGGCAGATCCTCATCCTTTCTGTCACAGTTTTCCAGTCAGTTTGTCTGTCGTGTTTTATCAGATTTTTTTGCTCTTATTACTATCATCATTATTAATAATACGATTATTCGTTAAGTTTCCAGAACATCTTGCCTTTCCAGCAGTTTTTTGTTGATTATAAAAGTCTTGTCCTTGTCCCAATGTCTGCCTACCTCTTGCCATTCCTCTTAATCAAATCCACATATTAAGGACAACAAAAGGAGGTTTGAGGGTTTTTCACCTTCTTTTTGTTTTTGCTTTGACTTTTGTGCTGTGTCCCAAATCGCCTACTTCCATACTCAATGCTCAAAATCCCAAATGGAGTACACTTACCATGCAACTGTATGTACTCAATGGCTCAGTACGTGATTTTCGAGTTCACAGTGCTGTCCCAAATCGCATACTCCCATGCGCAGTACTCACTGGAGATGAAAGCGCAATGTCGACTTCTACGGAAATTTTTGACCGGCTTACAGTCACAGCGCACTGCCGCCATCTTCTGCTGGCGCTTTTCATCTTTGAGTGTTATTTGTCATCACGAAAACATGTACATCCTTCGTGAAGCCTTACGCCGAAATCGGCGCCGGCAAATCAGTGTCCTGCTATAGGCTGAAGCTGTGCAGCCGAGGCTGCACAAGCTGCCACTTTCCCACTCGTGATGAGTGCGGCGACTGTTTCCTTCTTCTTCTCTTGAGTTTTATGGCAGTTTGTTACCAATTTCAGGGAGCATTACCGCCACCTACTGAACCGAATTCGGGACAAGATAGTTCGGTGAGTGTCCACAGTCACCTACTCAAAATCTTGACGGGTTTGAGTACGCCATTTGGGTACTTTTGCATACTCAATTTTCTCATACTATGCATACTGTTTTTCATTTTGATGCAGTATACTTAAAATTTTGAGTATTGAGTATGGAAGAAGTGATTAAGGACACAGCATTGGTCTTCATTTTGACTTAACTTCACGACTACTTTTAGCAGTAAAAAAAAATATGGTGCTACATTCATATTTATATAATTTTCCCTGTAATGTGTGTTGTGATTTTTACATTACCAGATTGAAAAACCCTGCATGCTTAAAAGTGTCACATTTGGAGTGAGAATGGGTTGCCCATTAAATGTATATACAGTAGCTAGTGTCAACCTTCCAATGTGTTGTTCACTGTCAATGTAAAACAAACCCTTAAGCTATGCTATCCAGAGAAAATATGTTATTATCAAACAGGAAATATAATAAAACTGTACTACTAATGTATCAGAGCACTACACTACCTGATTGTACTGAAAACCTCAAAGACTGTTGAGCAGTGGAGGCTCATACAGTGGCCTCATTGAGTTGAGGACATTCATGTAACAAATGCCTCCAGTGAGCAGGATATTCTTCATCTGCCCTACCTGGCCCAAATGAAGGAGTGTCCGAGACTATGGATTACTTGAGATACAAAAAGGAGCCTGTTCATCATTTAGGGTGAGTTTCAACAGTTTGGGTTATCTGATGTTCCTCCTCCAACGCCACCTACGGACTAGTCCAGCCCAAACATCAACACCTCGCCAGCGTTAGGAATCCAAATCCCCGTAGATTATCTTTCCAAACATTAAGATAGGTCCGACACTCAAATAACCCTCCCCGTTCGTCGAGGCTCCTCCTCTGCTCTCTGGATTTGACAGAGCGGGCCATTCATGCCTGTTGGGAACAGTAGCAAAGCTGTTCACAAGTCAAATCTCACAGGGGGGAGAGCTGAAAAAGTAGCCGAGGAATGAAATGCATCGGATCTGACATTGCTATTTGATCATTGCCACAGAGCTACCAGTGTGCAGGGGTGGGTTAAAGTATCACATGTAAGTGCGTGTGCATGCACTTTCAGAATTTGTATGTTTTCATTAAATTTTTTTAAACAAGGGAAGTCATGTTCTTTATCATCCTAAGCGCATGAATTTGAGTGACAGTGGCTTATTTCTTTAAATAAGAGCCCTCAAAAATATACACGAAACAGGAAATGAATGTCACTGGAGTTGTGAATTGGCAACTATAAGGTGGGGCTGCGTTGATCTTTGCAAATCAGACACCAAGAAAAAATATGGCATATAGTAATTTACAACACATGCAGTTTAATTAAATGTTGTGCATCCACTTATATGCATGTCTGTTTAATCTATTTCATTTGGCTTTCAGCCTTCAAAAACACCCAACAGGGAGGAGCCACTGAGGAATGTTGCCTTTAGAAATAAAAACAAATACACATGTTGGTCCCAGACAGGATGGGAATCTAGGAAACTGGGATCGGCACAGAGGAGGGTGGAGATCTGTTTGCGACAGTGCCCAAATTTTTACAAGCCTGGGGGTTGCTGGGTTTTATTATCATCCAGGGGCCAATATTCAGCCAGGTGTACTTGGAGCAGGAGGGAGAGTGGCGATGACAGAAATGAGAAGGGAAAAGCTGGAACTGACAGCCCCACAGGCGCGCAGGGAAAATAGGGAGGCTGCTGTCAGAGAGGGAAAGCCAGAGAGTCAGAGAGGATCGGAGACAAAAACAAAGAAATCGAGGATTTTTCCTTTTCAGGTTAGACTTTGCAAATCATCTGAACCCCAATTTTCATTCAAAATAAAGAAAATAACTCATGAAAAATTGAATTATTTCATAAAAATTATGAATTTGATACCTGCAAGAACTTTCACTAAAGCTGAGAGGGGTGTTTGAGTGGGTGATGAAATAGTGAAGCTGAATATAGTCAGCCCAGGTCTGAGCACCGCTACAGCATGTTACTCCACCCATTCTTCCTCTGGACACTTTTTGGTCAAGCTACAGTCAAATAAAGGCTATTACTACCCAAAATGTTCTTATTACCCAACCCCCCCCCCCCCAAAAAAAAGGAGAAAAATTGAGAAGGAGACAAAAGAATTGGAAACAATCAGCAGCATGGTTAGGTATAAAAGATCATCTCCGAGACTCAGCATTTCAGGATGGAAAAAAAAAAAAAGCTCGCCAGTCTATGGAAGAATTCTTGAGCAAATACTTCAACATTGAGTATCACCACTCAACAAAAAGTCTCTTCTCCACGTCAGAATATTTTACATTTGAGATCGTGTCCAACTTTCTTTTAATTTAATTTTAATTTCTTTATTTCCATCGCAAAGAAAGGACAATAAACAAAAACAGTACGAAATAAAAACTGTAAGTGCTGGGCAGGTTAAAAACACCCGATCAGGGCTTAGAAAGAACCCCTCCCAAAAACATACAAAAATTCAAAACTAAATCAACAAAAATGGTCTTATTTTAAAGCTGAGATTCACCACCCTCAGAGTTAAATTCAACACCTGTCCATAGTTTATATGGAAACCACTGAAAAGTGCTAGATTAACACTTTTCAGAGTGTTAGTGTTAAAGTGTTAAAATTACTAACACTGTTACAGTGTTAATTACCTCCATAGTGTCAAATTTTAACACCAAGATGAATAATAGCAACACCAAATCTGCGTTAAAAGTTCACCAGGTGCTTACAATAATGAATTTTATTTTATTTTTTGCATTGTATTAATTTAGCAGTGATAGGATAATTGATTTTTATTTGTTAACTGATAATTCAAGGCTTTCAACCCAAGTTCTCCAGCCCGAATAAACCCCTGCAACCTCTATCAGGATAATCAAAACATGATTTCCCAACAGGCCTTGGGAACCAACTGACTTGCTCTGATTCAGAGTCAGTGTAACTAGTCAGTAGCATTTCAAATTCCACTACACCGGGGAAAAGGTCAAGGGATTACATACACTTAATTGACGATGCAGAATGGAACAGGGGTTGCCATGATGGGAAATATTCAAGCAAACCCACTCCAGGACCAATTACACTATACCCAGATGTTCCAACAAGTGTTAAGCCCATGATATTACACCCACACAGCCATTATTGATCACCACAACAGAATTGATCGTGTTTGAACACTGAAACTTTTAACACCAGAACTTTAACGCTTTTGAATTTGCATTACAGAAACGCATCATAAAATTAAACAAACGGCTAAACATCCAAGTTCCTTAGCAACATGGCCCGACACCAACATGTTATTAGTCTGGTAAACCCTCAATCTCCACTGTTTTTTCTCGGAAAAAGAAGGGCTCAGGTGCCAAACTGAACTCCCGATTCCAGGTCATGGTGAAATCATTTGGTGTGTTAATGAATATTAAATACTAAAAATACTTTAAGATTTCAGCTTGTACCAGCTGAAATCTTAAAGTAAGAATATAAAGCTGTTGGGACAAGTTCTCGGTGTAAGCACATATATAAAAGTAAATAAATATGGTTTCCCGCTGTCAATGTTGTTTTTTATAGTATTTTTTAAAAGTTAAAATACTGAAAAATGAACAAATTGTGTGAGAAAATCAGGTATCTTTGGGGTGAGATGCAAACAACCCCAAGATTGAATATACATTTTCCAATCATTATTCCCATTTGGTGATTAAATCTAAGGATTCAGATGGATTTAACAGGGTTTTTTGAGGACTCAAAGTAAGCATGGATTTTTTTTCTCCCCACGTTCTGTTAAGCTCAACTGCATAGTTTAACAAATCCTCCTGAACATAACTGAGGGTGCACCAAAAGAAAATCATGTTATAACTTGAATTTAGTTAAAGCAACTAAACTGCGTTGATAGTATGTATACGGTACTGATTTACAACAAGCGATATTCAGGTCCAAGTCATAGTAAAGTGTAAAAAAAGCAAAGAGAAGAAATCCTTCGGAAGGTGACAGGAGTAGGTGTGGATCGGAGCAGAAGGCTGATTCTAAACAGATGTCGGTTACGAAGCTTCGGGCTTCTGTTTATGCAGGCTTTAACAGACAGGCACCACACCTAACCAGCAACACTGCAACCCAAGCATTTGCAGGAGCACAGACGGCTTTAAAAGGAGCAATGATTGTTCCTTCACGGGAAATTGGGCACATTAGAGACTGAGCAGAAGTCCTCATGAGGATCCATTCAGCATTATCTCCACTTAACAGCTCGCCTCTTCTCGTCACAGCTTTCCTTTGTCATCATGTTGGCCAGTGCTTACTTTGTTTTACGACTTTAAAAAAGTCTAGAGAACATTACCTTGTCTACAAAAGTTCAACTGACAAGAGAAAATAACATCTCAGGTAACAAATCAACCCACCAAAAACACCTTAAAATATCCTCCAAGCGCAATTCTGCTGAGATATTTCTTGCCCGGGACACTTTGTCAGATTCCCTGACAGTTCACGTGCATTAGCTTCAGGTCTCAGCTTTATCACAGCTTCTCCTCCGTTTAATCCAGAGGCTGATTTATTGACGGGGCCCTGTCTTCGCTCTGACTTGGCCAACCCAGGTGCCGGGCAGATGTTGAGGCAAGCGTCTAGTCGCATTCCTGCTTGGGAAAAAGGAGTAATGTCAGCGTGTGATTTTTCTGGAGATTGCCCTGGAGGCATGCGAGAAACCATAACTGGTAAAATGGTAATGTGACAAGAGGAGGCTGTTTGTTGCTGATCCTGTCACCCACAAACCCACCTGTGCCATTCATGCTTATCAGATCCGCATTTCCAATCTATCCTGACAGAGACAGAGCGAAGATACAGTGTGGTAGTTTCTTTTTTAAATGGGGGGTGGGGGGTATACCTATCTGATGAAAAAAAAAAAAAAAAAAAAAATGTGGAAAGAGATGGGTTGTGGTGACTTTTGACCTCCACTGCAGGACTCCTTGTAATGATTATTCTTATGGTCATGAATTATTTCTTGGATGCGATTACCTTGTTTTTCCTCGGCGCATCTTTCCAGATGGGTTGTGGGGGTAGCAGCAGCCTCGGGGTTTGTGAAAAAGACTTGCGGCCGAGCCGAGACCTACTGGAATGTGACCGGTAACCAGAAAGCAATTGCGTGGGGGAGACTGAATGCATAATGCACATATTTCCCTAAGCAGTGACCCAATGGGGGTGACCAGCAGCCAGCAAGACCTCAGCAGTTCTCGCGTGGGTGGTGTAAATCTAGGAAAACCCAGCCTTTGGGAATTTATAGCTAAAGCCATCCTTAGTGAACTTGGGTTGTTAAATAATATATGTCCACCAATGGATCTGAAACTGCAGGGCTTTGATGGAAATTTATCCATAGGACTGAAAAATAGTGATGAACCCTCTCAGACTTCTGCAATTGCAATCAAATATCTTGATCTATAGGTGGCAGATGCGCCATTATAATAGTCAACTTGTTGCTGTAGATGTGTCCTTGTTTTTTTTTTTCTCTCTTCGGTCTGTTTCTTTCTTCTTTTTTTTTGTCCACTTCTCATCATCTCCTCTTTTAACCTTCTCTTCCCTCTCGTCAGACCCAGCAATATTATGTAAAATGCAGTTATAAACAAGCATTCAATTAAATTAAAATGAAATAAAATTAAAATGAAGAGAAGCCTTATAAAGCTCCCCTTGGCAAAGCAAATTCGCTCAACACAACAAAGCAGCCAGATCATCATTCTGCTTGCTACGATGTAGGACAGGACTAGTTAAGGGGGAAAAAAACTAACAAAAAAAAATACTTGTTGCTAAAAACAACACTTAAAGGTCTATTTACACCGCTTGGCATGAGTCTAACATGACCAGAGTGTGTTTTTCCAAGTTTTAGCTAAAAATTGAAGGCATAGATCTTCAATTCTGTCGTCCCTCCCATGTTTAAGCCATATTACAACTGGGACGCTGCTATGTGTGAGACACTGAATGCACCTGAGATGGACTATGGAAACCCTTGAGAGGTGGGAGAACCAAAATGGCTGACAAAGCTACAATATGCTTTTGAAACAAGGACCAGAACATGGAGAGACTGTTGCAGGGAGATTTCAGAGTAGGGATGCATGACATAATCGGCACCCTATCGGTATTGGCCTATATCGGCCTTAAAACTGAGTATTAGACATCGGCCACCCCATCGATATTTAACTGATATTTAACCAATCAGCCCGCTGTTTCTAAGGTCTAAAAAAAAGGAAAGACTTCCTCTTCAAAAATTTCTTTTTTACAGACTTTAAAACTTCTAGAGACTAGGGGTAGGAAAAAATGTTGATACACTGAAATATCATGAGATTTCTGCTACTTTTATGCCATTTATGCTAATTATGATGCCGATATCATATTAACATTTAAAAAGCGGTATCGATCTATTTTACCAATGAAATCTCGCGATATTTCATCATTCTGTTACAAAATCTTGCGAGACTTCAAAAATATTTTGCAATATTGTCATATGTTGATATCATATTGACACCTATAAACACGGCATCGATCTGTTTTACTTACTAAATCTTGCAATATTTTATCATTCCGTTACAAAATCTCGCAAGAAATCATGAAATATCGTGAGATTTTGTAACAGAACAAGGAAATCTCACAAGATTTTGTAAGTAAAATAGATCAATACCCCATTTTAAAATATCAATTTGATATTGGAATATGAAAATATCATGATATTTCAGTGTATCAATATCTTTTCCCATCCGGAAACAAATAACAAAACTGCTATATGCAATGACTGCTTATTTTTTTCAGCTTTAATATCTGTATCGATATCAGTTATCGGCCACATGAGTTTTAAAATATCGGCATATCGGATACCAGCCAAAATTCCAATATTGTGAATCAGAACATTTCTTAAATGTTAGTTGAACACATTGTTGGACATCCAGAAAGTCAATTTATGAGACAAAATTGCAAGAAACAACAAAATTCCACACTTAATTCTCAGAAATGTCAAAACTTAAGATTCCCTAGAGAGATTATCCAAGTCTCAGAAAGGCCCAGGGGCCTCTGCTTCACTGGAACACCATGGATCTCTGAAAAGCGGCACCCAGAATCATCATTTAACTGCCGGAAGCAGAACCACCACTTCTCTATACAACTGATTTTCACAATGAAAAGAAGCAGCAATTTCTAATCCTCTGAGGAAGTCAGAAACCTCAATCGATATTTTTTCCACAGTATCAACCAATCACTGGGACTTTACAGGATCTTAAAGAAATATCAGAACATGTAGTAGATTTGATCATAACTTTGACATTTTGGGCCACAGAAATACTTGATTTTAACAATACACACTAAAAACTCCTATAATGGGTTATTTTTGACCCACTACTTGGTTTAAAAGGGACCAACCCAGAAAATTGGGTTATTTTTTTATCCAACTTTCGGGATGAATATTTGACCCAGAAGTTGCATTATATTGACAACAATGTTGGGTTTTCTTAACCCAGAAGTTGGGGCAACAACCCAAATGTTTGGGTTGATAAAACCCTAAAACTAGATGGTCCATTTTTAACCCAGCAGTTTGACCCAGGAGTTCTTAGTGTGTACTGTTTATCTCTGTGTTTATGGTGCCCACCTTATGTATCCTAGGATTGTTTAAATCATTAGTTGTGCACATCCTAAAAATATTCAGCGTGCATCTGCAAGATGCAAAATGGATTTGACCAGAAAAGGCAAAAATGTGGTCAGACATCATGCATTTTTGTTAGAGGCCCTAATTATCATTTATCATTCCTCCTTTATCATTAAAAAATACCAATCCTACTTAGTATATGCTCACTAGTAAACCAGAATCCAGGTAGTACATTAATGTGTTCTACTGTAAGTATAAAGGTAAGTACTGTTTGTGTACAAATGCATTTACAATAGAGGTGGTTGCCTATAAGTAACAATTATATTCTTGCAACCCTGGCAAACAAACTTAAGACCAGAAAAAAAGCAGCTACTTCTCGATTTAAGACTGTGGATTAGTTTGCAAAAAAGGGCTCAAATGATCTCCTTCTCATGTCTTAAAGACAATTATCCTCAGTGTTGGCTGCATACATGGATAACCTGGAGGGTGCGGTCTAAATAAACACAGATTAGCACAAAAGAAGCTTCTAAGTGCAGTATGAAAAAACAGTATGTTGAAGACAGGTTTGCAAAACCTTTTGCACCGTTTGTAAGGATGATGCTTGTATTTTGTGCACTCGAGACACGTGTACTAGATGAGTAAAAAAGGGTTTAATGCCATAAACAAGAGTTATTTACATGTGTATGCAATTTGCAAGTGACTACAATTTATGTAGCTTGATTTTATTACATCCACGTTAGCAAAAAAGAGCCTGATATACCAAACAGTCCATGATGCAAAGAGATTTTTTTTTTTCTATTTTAATTTCCATGTCAGTGCATTGATTTTGCTTTGAGAGATCATCTGCACATTAATGCATATGTTTCATGTGAGCAAAGACGTCAACTGCTGACATTGAATATTTAAGATCGGCCATTGTGGACTTTTGAAATGTATTATTACAGCCTTTTTTTTCCTCTTTACAGTCGGAGCTCATCCAGGTTGGAAAGAATTTCAATATGAATCTGAGGCCAAGCACTCAGCATATTTACACAGTTAATGGCACTAAATCCTTGTTATCATCTCAAGTGAAGTCTTATTTTTAGCAGCCATACTTGTTTTATTTCATCCAGATGGGAGCCGAGGAAGAATCTGACATCAGTGCTGTTTCTCATTAACACTCTCAGACGAGGTGACATCAACGGGCTTAAACGCTCGCCTGTAGTGGGATGGAAACGCGTTGAACTCGTCAAATATGTGTCAAAGGTCTATCTGATAAATAAATTAAACTCTCGCTGCTACCATAACTGACTTTCCAAACAGGAGCCTGGACTGGATCACTATTTGTTTGTGTTATAATGTCACTTTCTGGATTTCATATCCTGAGATGTTTTTAGCGCTTCAAGTCAGAATGTGATAGTTCCGCCACTGTGGGAAAATCAGGCCGAGCAAGGGCCTGAATTTCCTTTGCTAAGGCCATCTATTTGCTTTTACAATAACAACACTGTTCTATCATTATTATTTGTTTACTCAGCTAACCCTCTTTATCTGGGGCAGCCCCCTTTTAGCAAATGCTCCTGCATTCTCTGAACCCTCTGGAAGCCATTTCTCCATTGGAGCCCTCCTTTGGGCTGACTGAAACGCTTCATTTGGATGGGTTACAATAGCCCACCCATCTGATGCCCCCTAACCCTGAAAGCATTACCTTCAGCATGAACTGTTTACCACATACAGAACATGCTAGAGCTTTCTGCTTTGTTCCCCTTGTAGGTCAGAAGTTATTTTGACCCTATGGGATGCTCTGTTTATGGAAGTAAACAGAAAAGCTATGAAATCAAAGTAAATTTAACATTAATTTGTGGAGGTAAAGTCTAATATTTTATAAGTGTTTATTTTTTCTATAATTATGAATCACAGTCACAATTATTACTACAGTATCACTGTTATTACTCAATTGTATTTTGTTCAAAAAAGGTGGTTTTGTTGATTTTTTTTTGTTATTATTAATAATAAGGTAGTCCCTGAAAACTTTTAATATAGAAAAAAAAAAAATTAAAAATTAAAAATATGTATAGACAAATAAAAAGTTTAAATGTCTTTTTGTTTCCCTCAAAATGTGGCACATTTGAGTATTATAAAAAAATCCACTGATTCTTGTCCAAAGGTGCTATTTTTGAATTTTTTTTTATATTGACAAATTTCTCTTGGGTCATTCTTATACCCAATATTCTACTTGACAGTGGGGGGCTCAGTTCATATTAGGTGTAGCAACATTCAATCTGTCTAAGTTTGCTTTCACATTGCAATTAGTCAAAGAAATCAGACCTTTTAAACCACGTATTCCCTCCTTGCCTGAGGCAGTGCTGCTTCGAGAATTACTGAAGGCGACGATGAGGCAAACAACGAACAAACTCTCTTGTCTATTAGTTAATGCAGGACAACTTCCATTTTTGCCACATAAGTACACATATGGGCCTTTTCCATTGCAGCTGCACACGGCACGGTACAGCACAGTACAGCACAGTACAGCACAGCATCACACGCTAAAGACAACCAGGACGGTTTTTGTTTCCACACAGGAGAAATAATAGAAATAGTAGAAATAGTAGTCTGCACAGGAGTAGACGTGGTCGAGACTGCTGTGCCACGCGGTGGGCAGTAAAGAAAAAACAACAATGGAAGCATTGGATGATGCCGAGGTGTTACTGCTGTTGTTGTTTTCTCTGTGGCTTGTAGTCACCGAAAACAGAGCCAGATATTTGACATCTTCCTTTGGCCAATCAGTGGAGAGCCGTCAGGTACGTCACGTTTTGTGTAGGTACAGCACAGTTAGAGCTAGCTCTGAAACGGGTGTGAAAAATCGCAACGGCTCGTAACGGGTTTTTCCAGAGGAAACACAAAGCATGCCGTGCCGTGTGGAAGGGTTACGAAAACAGGCAATGGAAAAGGCCCAATAGTCCGCTTACTGAATGGTTGAAGTGAAACGAGACCGGCGTTTTCACCCCGAGCAGAGTGGTTGTGTATCCATACCCCCCAAACCAGGTAGTCACGCTTAACTGAACTTTCCAAGCAAACTTCAAGCAGGAAGTACTGTAAGTACACTTTTTACTCAAAGCTAACATCTCCATTCGCACATTTTTGCGTAGGCAAAAGGAACATATAAATGAAAATGTAAACAAAGCAGCATGTGCTGTGTATTCTTATGTCAAACAAAGGAAGTCTTACTTTGAGACCTGATCATTTCCTGGTCTTCAGATTCAGTCAATAAGGTGCATTCACAAGCTTTTTGACTCGAATCAGAGTCTGCTTGCTCGGAAAGTCCGCTTCTTTTAGGGGAGTTGTGAATGCGCAAACAGACTCTGATCCGGAACAAACCAGCAGACTCGGTCTGCCTACAAAAACGGGTCTCGGTCTGCTTCAAGTGGACCATATAGAAGTGGACTACATACTGCTCCTTCCTGCATTTGGTTTAGCATGGCATTGTGGGTAAAACGTTGGGCATTATGGGTAAACACTACTACAACAAACACACGTGTGGGACTGAGCGATACTTTCGATGGTCTGCTTCCTAGTCTGTTGTTCAAACTGGGCCCATTGTTGCCAATTACCATTGCCAATTGCTGCAATACAGCATGCTTGCATAAGATAGAATAAAAAACACAAAACCACGATGGTTTCATGCTCCATGTTTGTGTGCATGTGGAGGAAATGGAAGTTTTAAGAACCTTCTTTTTTGTTGTATGTCTTGTCCTCGCCTACAGTGAATCTGAATGCAGCACCACCTCTGGAGAGATGGGAACATTATTCAAAATGTTTGGCTCGTTTAGCTATGGTGCAACATGAACGCGATCTCAGTCCGGAAAACCACCTCCGCCCCCAGCCGAGCCTAGCAGACTATGCTTTGTGAATGCACCCATAGAAACATTCTGGTGGAAAACATCAGTTTTATTAAAGGAAAACAAAAGAGAAGAGATTGTGTCTAATAAGCCAAGTTAGCCATTAACTTGACAGCCCATAAATAAATAAATAAAAGGAGGAAGATGGAGTTCAAATTGCAGCAAAGTGCAGATACCAAACTATGAGCGATGGATGTTGTCCAAGCCAACTGTTGACTTAGTATATAAAAAGCCAATTAAGCCTTTCTGGTATTGGGGTGGAAACCCCAAAAATATTATTTCTTATATAAAATCCAACCTCTGGTGCCCTGTTTCCCCCCTCCCTTTTTTTTTTTTGGGGGGGGGGGGATGGGGGTGTGTTTTTGGGGGGGGGGGGTTTTTTTCAATATCTTCTGTTCTTTCTAAATCAGATCGTAAGTTTTTATCACAAAATCACATTAAGAAGGTTGCATTTGGAGGTCGGAGGTGTTGGGGGAGCCAGATCAGACTGTCAACCATGCAGCCATAATTCATACAGAAAGTGGTTTGTCTTGCTGAAAAAAGCAAGATCTTTCCATGACAGACCTGGCAACTCATGTTGCTCCAGAACCTGCATTTTCCAGCACTGCTGCAGCCCTCACAGGTGTAAAAGTTACACATGCCATGTGCAGTAAAGCAATCTTGATCAATGGCATTTGAACTGAGCACTGATGAATAAGCAGAACAGAACCAGTCTGCAGCATACACTATTTCCAGCAGGTATGATTCATGAAACTACAGGACCGATTGTAGAGCCTTATTTACATTTTCACAGCATTTCAGTTGGTTTAGAAAATGGTTTGTAGAAGTAAAAGGAGAGAATGTTTATGCTATAGAGAACAAGTTTGGGCAATGAAGCCAGGAAAAGCTACTGAGAAATGATTCAGTGATCACTGATCTTTCATCACAGTTTATGTGGAGGAAACTGTCACGTTTGAATCGCTGTGTTGCACGTCAGATGATAAAGACAGCTTACGCCGTTTGTGTATTGAGGCCTGAAAGGGTCTTTCTGAAAGCTTTCAGCATCGCCTCATTTCAGCGTATCTGCACATAAGAGGCCCATTTTACAGTGAAACGTATCCTGAAACGTTCAAGAGCTTTCCAGGTTCCCCGTGTACACAGACTGGGCAGGTGGGGGAGAAAAGCTTAATCATACACTAATTCAGATGGTTCAGCTTGAGTCTCATAGCCCCCTTCTCAGGCAGGAAGATGACAGAGATGAGAAGGAGACAGAAAATCCAATCAGGAAATTCCTCCCAAATATAACCTATTTGCATTATTAAACAAATGGAAAATACAGTCTGCTTTGTTGGGCTGTTATCACATCGGAGCCATTTCCTCCAAACTGATGATAATCCGAAAGAAATGAAGGTAATGAAATAATTATAGGAGTCTTGTTTGTACTGCATAATTTCCTGAATGGGATCCTATTGGCTCTCCCAGCTGTAATGCCAGATGGATGCTGGGTTGTAGCTCGATAGCCCTCTGGCTGCCGCAGGCTCCCACAATAGCCCCTCAGTGACCGCACACAAAGGCAATCGTTGACCGTTGACACGGCAGACAGTCAGCCTCGAGGACCATCCCTCATTCAATCCAGTTCACCTGAGGCTCTGTCCGCCTCATAAAACCTCAATCACTGATCTGATGTCTGGCCATAGCGAGAGGATCCCTGAAAATCATTGAGTGCCACAATCACACCACCATAAAGTTGAGTTATGGAGTCATGAAAGGCACAAAGATTATATGATCTCTTTAGAAAGCAAGTGAAACTCAATAATGTGAATGGCTCCAGCTTGCCGGGTGACTCGCGTGCAGACGATTGTTACTACATGCAGATCATATTGATCTCTGCTATGAGCAGCCTGTCTTTTAATGACTCAAGAATGCAAATGACTTCTCAAGAATCAATGACTGGTATTAAAGGAACACTGCAAAAAATGTACCTCACATGTGGCATTGGCATCGTGGTAACTGAAAGTTAATGTGTCTGGCAAACCAAAGCTTCTCTGTTTTTAAAAAATAATTTCTATTAACACATTCATTTCTGCCATGCAGCACTGTGAAAAACTCTTGAACCACCCTGCAAAACTAGATAGAAATTCAGTATATAACGCAAAAACATACTGTTTGTACATTTCTAAAAAGCTTGAGAGTCAAAATTTGCAATACATTCTTTCACACTGTAAACCTTCTTAGATAAACGTTCTTGCAATATCTCTAAGTAGTCTTCTCTCTTCTGGGAAGACTTTCTAAAGCTCTTCTTTGGATGTTTTCTGCCGTTTGTACCAAGATAATCCCACACTGCTTCACCAATGTTGAGATTTGGGCTCTGAGGAGTATTCATTGCTCCATAAGCCCACTCATTTTCAGTCTCTCTCTTGTATTACTTGACATGTCTCCACCTTTTCTCTCCATTTCCTCTTAAATGACTTCTTGACAGTCACTCTTCCACAGAGACCATTTCTGATGAGGCTTTTGCCAACAAGAAGTGAATCAACTGAAGGTCCAGATGCATCCTTAAGGTCTTTACTGGATTTGTTCCTGTTACTTTAGGACATTACTTTCATATCCTATTCATCTCCTTTAGCTTTTTAAAGCCTGATACTTGCTTTTGTCCTCCATTCAGTTTCTCAGATTATTTAATGACACACTTCACACCATGCTGAGATATGCCAAGTTTTCAGCCAATAACTCCTCGGAAATCAACTTGTTAGTGCAGAAATACAATTTCATGCTTGTCATATAGTGTTATCTGAATCTTTTGAAGTGGGAACAAATTATGTGTCCTAGCAACAGGCTGCAAGTAGTGTCTAAAAGATCCAATTCACCCCTAGAAGGCTCTGTACTAAGTAGCTACTGCATATGCCAACACAACAATAATCCATCACTTAAGTTAGGAATCTTTGAATGATTTATAGGTCAGAGTTAAGAGGTCTAGACAGAAAATGGTCAGGTATAACAACTGGACCGAGAATGACCATAGATAGTTGCTTTAAAAGGTATTCAGAAATCCTAAAAGATTATTGCTCAAGGCCACAATAGGTTACAAAAAATCTGGTTCCCGAGACTTTTGCACCATACAGTATTTATTCATTATGACTGGAAGCTACACCCACAGCTATTTGCTGCTCTCCACCCTAAATTTACAGCTGTGAGGAAATAAAGAAGACTTCAATGCTTTGAAATAACATTTGCAGGTGTAAAAACAACTGATTGTTATCTTTTATTCTGACCTCTAACCAAACACCACAGATGATTAAAAGCTTTATTGCTAACTCATACAATGCATGTATTGTGCATTGTGTCTAAAGTAAACAATATAGAAAGAAGTGCTTCCACAAAACATTTTGTGGTTTGACACGGTACGGTGTGAGTGTTGGGGTGGTGCTGGGACTGCAGCTCAGGACGCTCATAAAAGGCAGAAGTGCCAATAAATTGGCTCATGTTCAGGCAGTGAAACTGGCAGCAAGACCAAAAGAACACACAAACAAATGCAAATTAAGAGCAGGCCCAGGTAGAATAAAAACAGATTCAATGTACACAGCAACAGTTTTCTTTCATTTTTACTACATTTACAACTGAAACTTTTGCAGCCTTCAAGTTTGGGGGACCAAAACACAACATATGTGGCATAAATGTGAAGAATGCACAGTGTTCTTTTTTTTTTTCTAAACATATTTTTAACAGAGAACATGCAAAGGCTAATGAAGTTAGAAAATTTATATATATATATATATATATATATATATATATACACATGTATATAGTAAATACTGCAAACTACTTCCTGTTCCCCTTTTACATTTGCTATTAACTGGTGTCCTGATCATGAGTGGATGGCTCTGTCTGTCTTCTCCGTCTTACGTTTCTCTTTTTTCTTTTTTTTTTTTTTTTTTTTTTTTGTCTGGTCAGAACTGATAAGAAAAAAAAAAAAAAAAAAAGAAGAAGAAGAAGAAGAAGAAGAAGTAGTAGCAGCATCACACACCAATTGGAAATATACCCGGCTTACAGGCTTTAAAAATTTGGGGGTAGAGCTTAAAAGGTTATTGCACTTGAAGCCTGCAGGACAAAAACAAAGGTCTGCTCACAGCTGTTGCATTCACTGTCACTACAGAAATTAAGGAGATTCAGAGTTTTCTATGACAGATGCACTCAGTATATTTGGAGTGCAACGAAAACCATCCGAGTAGAAATGCTTTCACTAGCTGGGAGGACATTAGTTGCTGTTATGTCATGTGGAAGCAGACTTCCAACCATTACACAGAGGTTACATCACATAACCTCGCCATTATAGCAGGACTAAGAATAATCATTTCTCTCTGGGAATAAAATGAATTCTCTGTGGATGAAGGGATAATTGTAGCTCCTTGGAAGGCTGAAGCACGTGTATTAAACACTGAGACTTTTTACAGTGTACAAGTGGAAGAGCAGAAAAGTCCAATCTTCTATCCCGTCGCTTTTTTATTGGGGGCCCCCTGATTTGAATTTCCTTCTAATCAAAGCCGTAACTGCTCCGCACCTCATATTGATGCTTGACATCATAGATGCGGCTGTGTTATGATGAGGCCTGAGGAAATACAATGAAGTGTGGAAATAAAGATTGCTTTGAAGGTGATGAGAGAACTTTAACGGTGTTAGATAGCAAACAGGGGGAGTGACTGATACCTATCAGCCCTAATAGCACCCGACTTCACTGGCATGAAGGTCACTGCCTTCTGCCTGTGAGTTAGTTAGGCTAATGTGGCAAGCTCAACTTTATTCCACTCCCTCCCTGCTTTCAGAGACAAGGCAAGCATCAACCACAACCACTTCTGACAGAACATGTTAGCCACAATAGAGAAAAATAGGTTCCCTGCAAACACCTTATTGTAACGAAGCAGGACAGACCACTCTGCTTTTGTTGCATCTGCTCCATCGCCTTGTTTGCATATGAGCAGGTCCCAGCTCAGAATATTGTGGAGAAACACTGCAGGGAGCGGCTTCTGCTAGAAAAATAACCACTGGCCATTTTCCTGTAAAATACGCCGCACTGAATTCAAGCTAATTTCTCATGACGAGCAACACAAACCAGAAGTGAAGCAAAACATGAGCTCATTCTGCGAGATAATGGCAGCCCATTATGACACAGAGGTTACAGACTGCCACATGAGGCTACAGGCTGTCCCTCAGGGCTCCCACCATGTGACACATCACACAGCCAGGCAGGTGATCTTTTGTTTAGGAGGAAGAGGATGATGAAACATAAGCGCACACACATGCACACTGACTCCCAAAGTGAAGCAAAGACATTCAGTGCAGAAAGGAAGAGAACAGATGAATGAGGGTTTAAAATAAAGCTTAAAAAAACGAGGCAGAATGCAGGAGTGCCGTCTGATGTATTGTCTGGCTGTGCTTCTGGGGCCTGACAGGCACTTTAAAGCTGCGGAGCTGTTCTCAAAAGCTGCCATCAATAGAAAAGCACCAGGGAGCAGGGGACGGTCGGTCAGAGCCGGGCCACTGCAGATTGGAGCACCACGAAGGGTGATGCTCTGAACTCAACCACGCTTGTGCACAATGACTACGTGGAAGCACATATTTGCTTACACATGAGCAAGCGATGCTAGTTAAAGTACACATGAGCGCACATGTGCAACACACAGGCAGGCATGTATCCATACTGGACTCTCTTAACTGCAGTTTTGAATACCTGCACTTAGGAAAAGAAAAACCTGGCAGTTATTCATTAAAAAGCAGCTTCTTACTTCTAAAAAATCCACTTCACTCTATGCTGAGCAACACATTTGGCCCAGAAACCAATGCGGCGCTTCCGCCGCAGCATGAGTAATAACATGACCTCAATATTTTTTGGGAAGTGTGTTTGTGTGCGTCTGTTTTTGGGCGGCTTGCTGTTGTGGAGGTAGGAGGATAATCTATGCAAAGCTCTGAAGCTGAATTTGGGGTGTCGAAAGCCAATAAGGCCGTATCAAAACGAGGGCAGAGTTAATTAATCATCTCTGCTTCCTTTTCACGGCCCTCCCGTGACTCTCCCGGGGGCTTCTGGGAGTGTGTTTCTTTGCATCCGAGTGCATGTGTGTGTGAAAGATGGAGAAAGCAATAGAAGGGAGCAGGAGGGTGGTGCAGGTTGCAGCTGGGGGGGTATTAGCATATTATAATGTGCGCCAATAGACTGCTGAGCTCCTGTAAGTTCACTGCAAACCTCTGAGGAACAAACAGGAAACTACTGACACCTGCTTTATTCACTGACCAGACATTAATTAAAAGAGACAATTAAAAGACAGTAGAAGCTAAATTAGCTTAATTTAATTTATCGTGCTGGTTATGATGGCTTAACCTCTGCGGCGTTGTTTTTCTGTTTTAAGCATAACTGAAAAAACTCGTTCAATTATAACTTTTTTTTAAGAGTATAATAGCTGCGGCTAAATATAGGACACATATCCTGGTGCTGATTGTTTCATTTGTGTTTGTTTTTTTCTCAGACATTCAAAAGTGGGTCAAAACACACAGAAGAATATCAAATCTTTTCCTTTAAACTGAAGAAAATGGAGAATAAAGTGTTCATTAATTATTTAAGAGAATGAATTTATCGTTGTCTCACTTTGATATAATTGGAATCCTAAAATACATAAATAAATCACATTATTAAAATATACTATTGGATGTATAAAGGTTTAAATGCAAAGTAATGTATTTCTATTTATCATCACTATTTTTTCTATTTTAGGTAATCTTAATTTTTTTTTTTTTTTTTCAGTTTATGAGTGATGAATAGAGGAAAAATATATAATTAAACCAGATAAAAACATAAGTTTACATTCAGCTTTTCAGCTTAATTGTTGTCTGGCTACAAAAATAACATCCTAAAATCTGTTTAATAATTTATTCTGCAACGATATAATGTCCCTTTGAGGATTAACAAAACAACCTCTCAATTAAACCCAATTAAAATCATTGGGATACTCTCTCAGGTGATTAACTGCACAAAAACATTATTTTCATTTTTATTTTGCATCACAAATATTTTCAAGTAATTTTCAAATATGCAAAATCTTGCATCAATTAACTCAAAATGCTTTGATATGCATAAACTGAAGTGCAGTGAAATACAGAACAGTACCAGTGAAAAGTCTGGGCACCATCTCATTACATTTAATGGGAAAATGTGTCCAAACTTTTGACTGTCAGTGTGCATCGTGTTTGAATCATTTTTGGTTCCTGTATGTGACCAAAATCCAGAAAAAAATATGTCGAACTGACCACGGCTTGTAGCCTCAGGACATTCTTGTCATCATAAACAACTTCACACAGACCCACATCCATAAAAGTGGCTGTAATTTGCGGAATTGTTTAATATGATCAAACTGCTGATATTTGAGGCATTCTCGTCATCACATGTTTATCTTCAAGCAGAAGAATATCTAAACTTTGCAGGAACCCCTGTTTCAGTTAAGTAGTTTGTCGCAGCACTTTTGGAGTAACTATGTTAGAAATCAATGTACTTTTAATTCTGTAAAGCAAGAAATGTTGTCATCAATCAAATTGTGGATTTGGATATCATTTTCATCAAACCTCAGCAAAAAAACCCAAAGATTTTTCCCAAAACTTCTCTTTTTTCGCTTTAAAAGCTCATCCACAAATCGCCTCACCGGCATCCAAGTTTAGTCTTAATGTTCAGCAGCTGTGAGTCGCACATCCCTTTCTTTGTGGGTGATGCAATGTGGCACCAGAGCACGAGCTAAACACAAAGACTGCGGCCGAACTCGGCCTCCCTCATTCATCCACCCAGACTGTCGCTCTATTGTGAGTGGTAATTGGACACAGGTGTACTGTCACACAAGTACTTTTTAGAGGTCTCACATGTTCTTGTTAGCCGTCCACAACATGTAGACGCTCCTTTTCATTCCATTGCTGGTACAATGTTAATTATCTCACATTTCTCACACTCTTCTTATGCTGAAGGAGTGTCTCATATACGAGCCCAGCTGTTTGGTTCTTCTCAGCTAAATGCTGTTGAAGTTAAATTTTAATGCACATTTTATTGTGTCTTCTACATGCATACTGAAGCAAGTTTTTATTACACATGAAACTTTGCTTGATCAAACTCACAATCATATTAAAACCTCCGCTGTTTCCAAGACTTAAATGGCAAACTAAGCATTCTACCCAAAAAAAAAAAAGACTGTTGCAGTTTGGTGATGCAAAAATAACCCTAAACCATGATGGTCACTCCACCGTGCCACACAGTTAGGCTAGTGTTCATGTCTTTTGAATACCTGAAGAGAGGAAGTGATACAGAAAGTAGAAAGTGTCACAGAGCAACACATGGGTTAAATTGCTGCCTTTCCTACTTCTCCTACTGGAGATATTGTTGTGAAAACCTAGTAAGGTTTTAACATCCAAGTAAAATAAAAACAGAAAAACTAAAGGTTCATTTATGCTCGATGCAGAAGACCGATACGCAGATGGACAGAGTGTTTAGTCTGCGTCAGTCACGCACGTAATTTGGTGCATTTTGGAGGGGATTGTTTGTCCGTCACTCAACGCAGACGACGGAGCAATACCGCTGGAAACCGCGGGGTCAGTACTGAGCTGTGGAGCTAATATGCAGCCAGTGAAATGAACAAACCAGAGAAGAAGAACAGAAACATAAACAACACAAAAAAACGCTGGCAGCAAAAAGCTCAATAAAAGCACCTGGGAAAGAAAACGCCAAACAAACAGAGAGCATCTGTAGACATGGCTGGACCTTTTGAGGAGAGGCTGTATAAACCCGTTTCCACCAGCGGGTCTGGGTCGGGTCGGGCCGGATCGGTCCACGTTTTTTGCGTCTCCACAGATAAAAACCTGGACGGGTACCCTTATATCCAAACCCGACCCGGCCTACTTTTTTGGCACCCTTCGGTAGGGGTACTGATCTAACCGATCCGGACCAAAGAGGTGGAGCTAACACAAAGCAATACACTGATTTGTTGAAAAATCTCACTTCCCTCCTAACCAAGCGTAAAAACAAAGCCGGGGTGACTCCTTTTGTTTCTGTCATGTGTGGTGCCGGTGTTTTGGTTAAACGGCGCTGCATGGCGATGATGTCATGCGATCACGTAGCAGCGCTGTCCAGCGCCTCCAGTAAGGGTACAGGTTGCTGTGGGGACGCAGCATGAAATCAACACATCCGTACCAAAACCCACCCGATCCGGCCTGGCCCGACCCAGACCTGCGGGTGGAAACGGGGCTTATGAGTGTGTCCAAAAATACACTCATCTATGACATCACATCGCCAGGACACAGGGACAGGCAGCACTGCCACCTAGCAGGCAAACTGATTTATGAACCATGGGAATGCAGATGGCGCATGGAAGTATGAAGGCAGCTACGCAGGGTGACGTATAAAACAGACGTCGCCATTCACGTGCATAAGGGAGCATAAATGGGCTTGAAGTACTAGTGGGAATGCGCTCTTAGTCTACAACCACCCATGAGCCACGACTCATAGCCAGCCTCAATCACTCAACAATGATGGCAGACTCTAAACTTAAGTGGTTTTACTGGGTACTTAAGAGAATTCTTCCACCATCTCAAGACTAAATATGCTCTTCTGGAAGAGCAAAATGTCTTTTAGTAACTAAACCCAGACCAGCTGACTTGGTATTTTACTCAATGTCAATCAGATGCCATATTTTAAATCAATAACAATGTTCACAGAAATCAATAGTTATCCTTCTATTTCAATGGCTACACAAAAGGTGCGACAATGAATCGTAATATTTATTACTTAACTAACAGAGCGAGGTAATAGGAGTAGGTGGATAGATGTTTGACTTCCAAGCATTGGAATCATGTTAGTCCACCTTAGAGCCTTCTGTTCTGATCTATTACCACACTACTTTGTCTAAGATTAAAAATTCTTGACTAAGGTTCTAAGATTAATAATTAAATATTAAGTAAAATAAAAAAAAAACTTTTTTTTTTTATTGCAGAAAGCTTGACAAAAAAAGTTCCCCCTTGTTACCACTATGCATTCCATATGTGTCACGCTATCAGCCCGGGAAGCCCTGCACATCTAAAAGTGATGCTTTGGGATACCCCCCACCTTTTAAGCCACTGCAGCAGGCTCCTGAGATTAACCTCACTGTACTGTGTGTTCAATAAACGCATGAAACTGTGGTGTGTTACTGGTTGAGCGATCAAAGCATCCTGGGAGTCCCAATGGATTCACAGACTAAATGGAAACCAGTAACAGAACTACAACACTGTAAACATATTATGGCATGGTAATGATTTCATCCTCATTGCTGAACTATGCAAAAGACAAGAACATGACGAGACTGTGTTTCAGCCTTACTTAATATAGATATACATCTCATGATGGCCATAGGCAATTCAAGAAAGCTTTTAGTTTTGCAGCAAAGGCTCAGGCAGCAGAGGATGATAAAGAAAGACCTCGCTTTGATGTGGTTTGCACTCCAAACAAAACACAAAAATAACTGAAAAAAATATATCAGGATTTGCTTCTGGCCTCAGGGTGAGTACTGCTTTCATTCAATTGGTAGCATCAGTGATTTTAAGATGGAAAGAGTCTCTTGTGGCCATAAAAAGCTGTGTCTCAATCAAAGGTTTGAGTGAAGTTTCAGTCCAGACCTGCAACAATACAAACATTCATGCCACATCGCATCGCAGCTGAAAAGAAAGACACTAAGTCCTTCATTTTTGGGGGAAAAAAAAGTGTATGTTTGAGTGTGTGGAGGTTTGGGGCAGCTAGAGGGGGATTTCTACACGGAGCGCAGGGAGAGATCTGGGCATGAGGATGACTGAGAGGGTGAAACAGGATGGAAAAATGCAATCATGCATCCCGGCTCTCTCCAGCTCCTCGTCGTGCGTTTCATGCCCCTCCTTCTCCTCCACAAGCCATTAGTCACTATCCAGCTCCTGTTAATGTAATTAGATAAAGGATATATGGAGTCTCGGAGCTCAGCGGAGACATTTGTCTGCATAATTGCATCCATGCAAGGGCAGAGGCTAAGATCTTCTGGATATCCACAAAACACCTCTGGCTCACACACACAGAAAGTATCGGGAAGAGAGAAAGACGGACAAGGAGAGATTCTGAGAATTTAAAATAGATATTAAAACAAATAACTCCTCCTGAAGTATCCTCCTTTTTTTTGCCAATCCAATAAGTCGTAGCACATAAACCCTAAAAACCAAAGAAAACCAGAATCATCCCACAGACACATCTGAACCTCCCCTTCCCCCCTCAGATAGGTGTTTTATTTATAGATCTGACTGTTGCAACACTTTTTTACTCCGGTTCGTTTTCCCAATGCATATGCAAAAAAACACAGCATGGGAGCCGAGTAATAAACTGTCATATGTCAAGATCCATCTTAGCCACATGGGGTAAATATGTACAGATGGCAGGCAGGTCCCCTGATTCAGACCTTCTGGAAACGTATCGGAAATGTGAAACAAGCTCAATTCTTGCATCTAATTAGTGGCAGTCACAGCTTGTCTGCAAGTGACCTACATATGGAACATGGTAAGGAAGCAAAGGGTCAAAATATTGTTTTACTTCATGTCATTCCTGCATTCATTTACTTATCCTGTATTTAATTAATTCCATAATTAATCTTTCAGTTATTTCATCTCAGCTCGAGATATATTAACATGCCATAACATCACGTGGATTCTCATACATGCAAATTTGACTTGGATTGCAACTTTCCCCTCACCAACCCCAAAGCCATTCCTGCCTCCTGCCTGAGCCAGGAGCAATATCGTTGGTTGTGAGTTTGGACTCACTGGAGGGATAGCCTGATTATCACCCAGTCAGACCTACTTCCAGTTCCAGACAGCCTGCCTCCTGCCCCAGATACCTCCTTGGCTGACAAAATGCTGGGAGGGATGGATGGAAGGATGGATCGATGGAGGGAGGAACACGTATGGTCAAATACTCACCGCCAGCAGCTCAAGCAGCGGGACGTTCTGAATCCTCCTGCAGACCGACACAACGCCGTGGTCCGCAAACTGGCTCATCCTGCATCCGCGTTTCCCCCCTTTGCTCGCCTTCCTGCTCTTCTTCCGCTTCGTTCCCCACTTCTGCCCCAGCTGCCTTGCAGAGCCTCAGCTGCTGCCTGGCACCGTGCATATGTGTGTTTGCATTCGGCGGTGTGTGTGTGTTGGAACGATGATGCAGCAGACAGTGGTGCAGCCTTGGCAGCAAAGGGGCTAGTCTGAATTCTTGTCTCTGCTCAGTGAGGCCACATCAGCTCTTGTCAATATTTAACCACCAAGTCGAGTTAAATTAAATCACCTGGGTGAGACCAACAGTGGTTTGCTGCCCAAGAGTATGTGTGTGTTTTAATATGTTTGTGTGCAGAACTGAAAATGGCTGGTAGCCGTGCATGCATGTTAAAACATAAAATATTAACGTGTCAGCAGGAGAGTCTGATTCAGTCTCAGGGTTCGTGCTTGTTCCTTTTTATGTGACTGACTTCAGCCCACAATCAATCATGAGGTGGCTTCTGAACACTAAACGGCTGCTGCAGAGATGCACGAGGAAATGTATATGGAGCATCCAGCATCACGATGAAACGTGCTGTTTGATCTTGCTCTCTGTCTCATTCTGAGCACAGCGCCTTAGATGGACGTATGACTCAATATATCTGGCAGTAAAGCCAGGATTTCAATCCAACCATCTTCAACTTTTCTGTCCACTTTTCAGTAAAGACAGATGGGTTCAGGTCAGCTGGCAGCTCTTGTATTAGTAAAACAGATTTGCTTCAATCTGCTGTGACTTACACGAACAAGCAAGTATTGACTATCTGTCTGATTTGATGAAATGTTATAACCCGTCTGCCAATTGGTCTGTTATACACAAGCCTCTGGAAAGTCATCATTGGAAAGGGTTCTGAAAAAGCAAAACACTTAGGAGGAACCAATTACCTAACAGAAGCAACTTCAAATAATCGGACTGATGAGCCAGCAGAGCCAGCTGACAGAGCATTTACTGAAACCATTTGGAAGAAGAGGAAAAACATTTCTATCAGGACATTTCTATGTCCTCCTTTGTGCTTCTTTTAAAGAGGAAAAAAAAACACTAGAAGCAACTAATCTGCTCAGAGACTGCCATTATTGACTGTTATCACACCAGAACCTGTGCATATAATGATATAGTTTTAAATAGAGGACACCAATTAGTCTTGACTAAGATTTTATGGCCAAAAAAGGATAGTTTGGAGACAAGCCATGTCCTTCATACCTGCGCAGTGGAGTTTTTAGGTGGAGTGCAGTGCATGCTGGTCCCATCCTTTAAACCTGAGGCTCATATAACAAGCTGGAACGGTTACAGTGAAGTCCTTGGGTTGTAGGTGTTACATCAGAGTGTCGTTCTCCTAACGTCTGGTTCAAAAGCCTTCCTCCGAGGCACAGGGGCAGATACCCAGGTAAGGGCTAGATAGTCTTTAGGCGCATTTGGACAGAGAGGTTCTAGGAACACAGTTCAACTGCCCATCCTGAGTTTAGTTAAAAGAACTACCCTTCCGCATCAGTTTGCGGTCGCACATGAGGGAGGACCTTGATAGGGACCATGTTTGATGCAATCCCCTGCGACAGACAAATTTATGCCCCAGCAGATCTAATTCAAAACAGAGGTTTCTCATCTCTTTTATTCAAAGCTATTATAAAAGCTAGCTTAACAGCTTTCCATCATCGCGGTAATTTGTATCATGTAACAGAACAGCCCCCCATTGGAAAGCTGCCCTGCTAACGTCTTGTCTACCTTTTGTTGAAGTACACCCGGACAGGCAGGCGGCAGCCGCAGATTCTACTGCTACACTTTGCAGCTGTATTTGAGTCATTAAATTAACATGAAAATAATTGCTTTTGGACATTTTAAAATAGTTATTGATTCGGGACGTGCACCATTGTGATCGATTTAATAATGAATTGGTACATTCCTATTGTAATAGTTCTTGTTGTTATTACGATCTTGGTAAACAGGTAAACAGCTGTGGGACTTTTTAAAAATGGCGGGGCAGAAGAAGTGGAGGTCACGCAAGGGGGTGCTGCTTGCCAGTTCTACCAATCACCAAAGACCTACGTATTTCAGTTCCTATGGAACCCCAAAAGACCCTGCCTCAGAGTAGGAGCTAAAAGGTTTAGGAACTGAGGGCTGAGGTCCCTAGTTCCTACAGTATATGTCTGAATGCACAAAAAAACGGCCTGGTTCCCGAAAATGTTATAGGAACTCCAAAAGGTTCCTACGGTCCGAAAGCATCAACAGTTTTTGTTTTTTTGGAGGCAGGTAAATAGTGAGCTCACAAAAGACAGAATCATTGACAAGAAATGAGGATTTTCTGAGCCAAACATGATATACTGATGAATTTAAAACACAACACCTTTACCAAGACTTTTGGTAGAATTTGAAAGATGACATTCAAAATCTTTAAACCAGCCTCTTGCAGGATGACAGGATCTTGCAGTCTGACAAAAAAAAAAAAAAATTCCACAACAGCTCCTAAATCAACCATCGACAGCTTTCCTGACCGACTGAATCTTAGATTGCAGGTTTTGTTATCCTCACAACATTCTGGTAAAGGCTAAACAATAGATTATGATAGCTCTCTCATTTGGAATGAAAAAGGTGGAAGCTGTTACGGAAACTTTACCATGTTTGTCCCTAAACAATCCACCAATCAAGGTTTATTTTTGTCTGCTTGATTGGTGCAGTTCCTCTGTGGTGGGGCACAAAGAATCCCTCAGTGGATATTTCCCAAACTTCTATCATGTACTGAAAACTGCCATGTTTTCAGGATAACTTGCAACTACTAAGACTGCACCTAAGGGGACCTAATGGGTTCAATAAAAGCCAGCAGAAAGAACTGTCTCTGTTTTGATATGAATGGCCCCAAGCAGCTGGCCCATCTACACATCTTCAAGTCATGAACTGACACTGAACTAGAAATCAATCTTTCGCAAATTTTGGTCATGAAACAGAAACAAATCCATACTGTACATCCAAATCTTTAACATAATGAGTAACAATCACAGAGGGGAGAGTTGGCAAGAACACAGATAAGTACCAGACATTGGCTAATTTCATCCAGCAACCTGGGACTGGATTGAGTGTCAACTGGAAACTGTTAAGAGAAGATGTTGGAGGCTGGAAGCAGAAGACAGTCGCTTTTATTTGGATGAATTAAGTTTTGCTTCCAAGATGAAATCAAAAGGTGTAGACACAGTTTGCGACGAAAACCACAAAAATATCTGTTGAGCCCAATTTCCTGACTCTTGGGGGAGGTGGATGAACATTGTGAATCCTGATCACTTTCTTAAAAAATAAAATAGAAACTGTCTTTACAGTAACTTATATCCTCATCTAAATGTTATTTGATTGGTCTTGTTGAAATCTAACCAGGCAGAAATGACTCATTAGTGGATGATTTCCAGACTTGGATTAGTAATGGATGATAATAACCAATAATAGAGCCTGCAAGATCACATCAACTTCATGATATAAATCAGCAGCAGGGACTTTGTAACTGGGATAACCTGAAAAAAGCTGTACTGGTCACTTTTTGTACAGATATTTTAATTTAAATGCTACTTTGACAGCTAACCTCTTAAATTACAGCTCTAGGTTTTGATGAATCATCATCATCTACAGTACACGTTGGCCTACATTTGGCACAGCAAACCTCATTGGTCATAGAGAATCAAGCAGATGATATGCAGCTATTGGAGTGATTGATGGGAACTGAGTGGCAGGTGTTGCTCCTGTTCAAACAGAGATTAGAAACTCGTCATTCAGCAAGCGTCTGGGCAAGCCTCAGTGAGGAATTTATGAGATCAACCAGCAGCTTCACAACAGCTGAGCTGTGTGAAGAAAGATGAAATGATGCAAGTGTCGAGTTCTTGCCCTTCCCAAATGCATTCCTGCTGGTGACTAATTGTTTATCATCAAAGCTTTCATCGTGACATTTTTGCTAAATGGAAAATAACTTTGAAATCCATTGATGCCACAAGACTTTGGTGCAGCAAGCCAGCCTAAATCATTACACAATGGCACCCAGAGTCACGCAATCTAAGCAGAACATCACTGAAATGAGAAACCAAGTCCAAATAATGACTAAGATTTTAATAATACATTTTCTAGAAATTAAAGGATGCTTCATTTGTCAGTGAGAGGAATCATGACGTTAATGCCCATATAATGATTTCCAACCAGAGTGGCCAGAAAATTGAATCTGGACAGGAATGACTGACTGTTTGGTTAATTTATCTTTTGTAAACGAGGCTGCCCATTTGTCAAAGCCTCATCAAGATTAATGGAAAAATAACAAATCTAATATCATAAATTAAAGGCAATTATTGTGGTTTGAAATGGCTGAGAGGTAGGAATGACTAAATCATTTACATCATTCATCAAGCCAAAATCGTAAGGCTTTAAAATGCCAAAGAAATGGCGTCACATAAAAAGAGCATTATGGGTTGCTACCCTCAACCTTTTCAGTTTCAAACTACAACTCATTAAAAGCAAAAACATCTCCAGGTGCCAGGAAGCTCTACTCCAACACCTGTTAGGAACTTGCCTGACAGGCCCAACCCGAACAGTTTCTGCCGCCAAAGGTGAGTCAATTACCTCGGAAGGCATGTCATAGGCCCCAGTGATGCGTCTCAACTTGTCCTCAAGCTTGAATATGAGTGAAATGACCTTGTTTTTAAGACTTACATACAAACCAAAGCCCATTTGCATCAGCACATGTAAGCACATGCTTGCATATTCTCGTGGTGCTAAGATAACAAAACAAACAAGCATTGCTTTGAACTCCTACATGGGTCATACATCAAGATTTAAAGTGGTTTCTGAATGTATTTACTTAGTGGTTGGAGTTGATGTGGGAATGTAAATATTTCTGTGGACTACGCAGGAAGTGATTCCACGCACAGAGCGCCACACAGAAACTACAGCTGAGAGAGAAATTCACAGGTACAGAAGCTCTGATGTGCGAAGATTTTTCGGTTTTTTTTCCTCATTTGTTTTTGTTGATAACTTTAATTTGTGCCATGTTTTGTGAAACATACCGTTTTATAGTTTTCATAACCCCTAAACAAGGTTCAAAAATCCTCATGTGCACAAAATAATCCAATCCAACCAGTCATGGCACCCAAATTGAACCTAACAAATACTGTAAAATGTGTCTTTTCTAAAAAGAAACTAAGAAAAACAACAACTTCATCAATAAACTGCACATTTATAGCTCTGGGCTCAGAAAACGGAGCATAAAAGAGCCCTCAGAAATCCCAGCTGAGGGCCTGGCGCTGTGCCTGATGAGGAGGATGTGATCACAGGGCAACCTCTGTGCAGAAGAATAGGCAGGACGTGCTCACTGCCCCACACTCCCGCACCACCTTCTGCCTCTTACACCCACACCCAGTCTGCCAGGGGGCCATAGTGGGTGCCTGTCCTGCTCCAGCTGAAAGGTGAGGAGGTGGGCTTCCTCTTGCTGACAGATGCAGCCCCTCCTCGGCCTCGGGGTGTTAATCTGCACAGCCAATCCAGTTAGCTGGCCGCCGCCAGTTTCGCCTTGTTCAAGCTTAAGCCCGCTGTGCCAGTGTTGGAAACAAAGATGGCACCCCATCTGCATACCCAAAACAAACATCCCTTGAGATGGAGCTTCGATGCCAGGTGGACGGGGTTAACACCCTGGGATAAGCCGAACTACAGCACGTCTGGATCATGTTTCAAGTCTCTTGCTGAGACAAGTCTCTATTTCAACACAGTAAACTCAAAAGAGACGATTTTTTCTCGTCACCCCTTGCCCCCCTCCTATCCCATCTGTGTTTCCACCAAAAGTGAAGTACATGCATTTTGCTGTGCTTATGGTGTTTGTAGATATCGTACTGGAAATCGGCAATATTTCTTCATTAAAACAAGTTTAACATGTGACTTCGTAGTCCACAGGACAGAATGGCTCCAGTTCAGTCTAGTTTTCATGAAACCCTTCAATGCAAAGAACTGACAAGCAGTGTGTCTTTGGAAATACATCTTGTTCTCTTTTCATTGTTTTCATTTTTAGGAATCCCTAAGGCTGACTTGACCTGACACCAACTTTCTTGGGTGGGATACAGTTACCTCACTTGGGTAGTTGGTAAGCTAACCGGCACATGCACAGATTTGTTGTTGTTGCAGAGTTGAGTCTTACTCCAATGTTTATATCTGCCTGTGTAAGACTCAGCACCTGTGAACTGAAGGACTTTGGATAATTTTGTAAACATAGGGATGTGCTGTCCTTTCAAATAGTTAACATTGCAAAGGTATTCTGGCCGGCAACAACTAATTTTCATTAGGAAACAGGTTTAAAGCACCAGAAATGGCTTCATCACGAACACAAAAGCATCACATTATTTAGCAGCAATCACTACTTTTAACTTCTCGATTTTACATTGTATACTTTTTCTATTAAACCAAGTTAACTCTTTCCTGTGCTAGTGTGGTGGTTTTGCAGAGTTTCCCTCTGAGCTCCCATGTCAGTTTTAGACATTAGCAAACAAAGCGACATGGCAAAATTCTCAGAAAGAGGCAGCACAGTAGATAGCAGCGGTCTGTGTAGTCATTGAATTAATTGTGGCTTCTTCTTTGCACCTTTCTTTGGTTGCACGTCAGCTATACTGTACAACACTGCCCCTTTGGTTTAAGGTGGTACTGCTCTGTTTGTTACACTGGACTATGCATCTGCAAGCTCTCTGAAAATGGACTATCATCTGTACATAAAGGATGAAGATGGACAAAAAGACTGTCCAATGCTCATATGTATTTAGTGTAGAGTATAAATGGTCCATTAAACCAAGCCTCTGCTGAAATGCTGACTTCTGGATCACCTTGTTATATTTGAATGCGATACTGATATTTAAAGGTGACCCCACATTTTTTCAAACTATAAAAACACTCATTAAGGATGACATCAATTCTGTCTCAAGCATGTACTATAAATGAACTTGCTATGTTGAGGACATTTGTCTGAGGGAGAAATGTAGATATAAATGTAAATTGCAGTCACAAGAAAAGGAACTACTTGGGGTCTTCGGGATGACTGAACATATGATCTGATCACACTTTTTACTGTGGTGTGAAGCACTGAAATGGAATAATCAAAGCCTTATTCTTTGATAAGTTTCCCTTTAATCGAGCCAAACAACAGATTTCCTCCTCAGCTGTGGGACTCTCTTGTCTTGATAAACCTCCACTTGAGCCTCGAGTGAGTATAAAGACACAATGAATAACTTTGATCCTGTGGGGAGATAACACTTGCTTTAGAAAAGAGGACTGTCGTCTCCTTGTCCGTGTGGACTTTGGGCCTCTTAAAGAGCCTCTGTGTTCCTGGCAGGAGCACTTTGAGGGAAACCACAGGGTGAATAGAGTTTGGTGCAAAGCACTAATGTTTGAGGAACAACGCATGTGACTCCGACCGCACGCAGCCCCAGTATCAACTTTGATCTCCATCATGATTGGAAGAACCGAGTCCATAATTGGCCCCTCAACTCAAAAGGATACAAAGGATGGCCTCATTGGATGAGGGAAAATGGACATCCAATTATAAAAGCTGGCAGAAAGCCCTGAGCAAGAAGGGACACACACAGAGAAGAAAACTCACTAAGTGAAAAGCCTTTTGGTCAGGTTGGAACAAACCCAAAAGCCTCTTCTTTTATGTTCCCACTGATTGTTAAAGTGGTTTTGATCGAGAGATAAACCTTTAGTCACTGAGGATAACAGTGTGTATAACCTCAACCTATGTTCAGGGCAAACAGAAGCAACTTCTGAAGCTCTAAACTGAAGCCACAGTTCAAAGGTTCTTGCATATATTGGTGTATTATGCTGTCATTGGCAGGCAGAGGAGCTGATTCACACGACAAGCAGAGAACAGACAGTTTAAGTGTTTGGTCCTTTATCAGAAGATAAAAGTTTTCTACTTTGATGACCAGATATGAATCTCTAAATGCTCCTTAAATGTAAACTGGGCCTTAAGGAGGAATTTAAATGACAAAAGATGCCAAATTTTGGGGGAAAAAAACAAAACAAAGACAACTCTCTTTTACCCCTTTCCCACTGGCCAAAAAACCCGTTTAAACCCGTAAACAATTGGTTTTTAGTGGCAATGGGGAAAGCTCACTGACCCGCATCGACCCGCGTCAAACGACTCGGCAAACGACGCGGGTTAAAATCGCCTTCAAGCGGCTCCGATCGATATGCAGTGGAAACATCAGACCCAGGTTGACCCGCGAATTTACGTGATGACGTTGGGCTGTACGTGGCTACATTGTGACATCGTGCCAGTCCCATGTCATACAAAGTACCAAAACAACTCTGCTTCGGCCACAAATTCACGTCGCCTGCATTCCATCTGCACAAGAAAGTCATCTGCTGGTTTTCCTCCATTTTCAGGACAGACAAGAAAGCACACTGACCACGGCCTGACTCACTCTCCATTGTTTACTTTCCTGATTTCTGTCGCTCAGCTGACATCATCAACACGCAACATGCAGTGGTGGGGACAGAGGCCATACAGCCAGCAGGTAATCTTTTTATCGTCAATGGGAAAGGAGCGAAATGCCGATTATGAGCAGGTCGATGCATGTTTGAAAAACCCGCATGAACACGCCAATTTCAGTGGAAAAACATCTTTTGTTGTATTTACTTAAACTTTTAGTGCTTTGAATATACCTTTGCCTCTTTAAGGCTATTGTACCAACTCCTGTTAATACAAATTGATTTAATAAACTTCAACAAAATGGATAAATGACTCAACATCCTTTCTGCTGGCATGTAACATTACAACTCATGAAGTAAATCCATAAAATATTGTTCGACTGCCCAAATAAAAACAAGCTAAGCATTAACAGTACTTGAAGGGTGGAAAAACAGGCTGGTGGCTCATTTCAAAACAGCCTCATGGATTATTAAATCATTTTACAAGCCAATGGTGGCAGTTAGCCCCACAGAGCAAGGCTGAATATGGGGGAAGCCGTTGGGTTTCAGGCTGGTGTCTAGCGGGGAAAAACAAGCTCGTAATCGCTCACAGTGAGGCTTGCGGGAGATGAGACGTTCCCATGAGACGAGGAGGAAAACGTCACTCTTTCTGCTCCTCAAACTCAGCCAGCGCTTCCGAATCTGTTGGGTTCCCACACCCTGCGGCCCCGTGGCTACCCACACAGCGAGTCCAGGTATGTGTGGTATGTCACCTGCACACTGAGGGAGTTGTCAGAGGCCCGGCCGGAGGCTGGTACACTCCTGCTGAGAAACTTCATTTAAGCAGTCAAGATGAAGTGTGAGAGACTGAGTGCTCTGAAAGGAGCTGCTTGCTCCAAGAGCAGTTTAAATCTCTTTATGTAACTGGCTACCACCCAAATCGTCCAATCAGTGTCCGTCTTGGTACCACACTTTACAGCATTTACTCAAGAATCACGCTGACACACTAAGTGAGCAGTAAGGGAGCACTGGTCCCCTGAGCTTGGCATCCTGTAATGGCGTGAGAAAGAGGCCCATGTTGGGGGCGGCATTGTTGAGTGGATTTCTACTGTATAATTACACTCAATTAGTTTGAGCAGCTCAGCAATAATATCAAACTTCTCCATTTGTCTTCCTGACGATTTAGGAGCCAATGAGATTAGACTGAGATTTTCTTCCTATCCACGCAGCAAGCCTTGCTCCCCTGCTTAGTTTTATATCTCCATTTTGCATTGTAACATCAAGTTGTAATGAGATGTGGGGGGTGGAGAGGTGGGTAGGGGGGGGTCAAATCTTGCCAAACAAACTTCATGCTGGAATACAATCTCATTCATTTGCACTCAAATTTAGCATAAACCAAACTAATTTGTCTGTTTTGGGGCAGTTTTATTGCCTTCCACTCACCACTGGTGAACGAGCCAATGAAACATGCGAGATACAAGAGCATGGCAGCAGATCAGCACGTAAAAAACTTTATACAAGGAGGCAGCTTGACAAAAACCAGGGGGATTTAGCTGAACCTAAATACTTTGGAGATAAACAGGAAAAGTCTACCACATGCTGTTTATTCAATGGAACTCAGGACTATGCAGCAAGCGTTTAATCAGTAATGTGGAGCACTTGATTATTAACTCTCCCCTGCAGAGTGTTTTCAATTTGGCCTTTTGTTATCAATTATCTCTGAGCATGATTGCACTGCTGCACATACTATAAATGCTGGCAAGGAAAAGGGTGTGGAAGAGTAAACAGGGACGTGCTCTAGCCAATTTAGGATTCCTCGGATGATGGTTGATGAGAATTACTTCACGGTTTGAGAAAATGTATTACACACCATATCTACAGATAGAAGCAATTTGAGATTGTTTGGTTTGAAAGACATGAAATAAAGGCTCTTAGCATTTGATACACACACAGATGATTAAAGACTGAAAAAGCATCTTTAACATGATCTGAGTATTTGTCCAGGTCACTGGTTGCATCCATTCTTTTCCACTGAGCTTAGGTTAACTTGACTGCATACTTTTCACAAGTGCTTTGTTGTCAAGTTTGAAATTGTTGGCCTAAGACTGAATGCCTGTTGTCTGTTATATGAAATTTTCCAACAATTACAACAAGATCAGGTGCACAAAATGAGTGAAAATGAATAAAAAGCCTGCAATTTCCTTACATTTGATATTTTTACATTATGTACACTGCTGAACCAAATTTACTATGAACATCACAGTGACCAAGACCAAACTGAAGATGGAACTCTTCAACACATGATCTCTGAACAATCAGATCCAATAATTTAATCCAGAAATTATCTGATGCAGCACTTTTCTGGACCTTCTGACTATTTTTAAAAGCTCATCCTTTTGCCATTGGCTACATGTTTTTTAAGCTCCGTAACACTGACCTATGAATCATTCAGACATAAATTAGAGCACCTAACTGAAGGGTTGAACCAGTTTTGCGCATACAACAGACCTCTTAGCAAAGACCCAATGTTGACTTGTACCTTTAGGCACTTTGTTGCAGCGTGTGAGACACATTCGTTCAAATTTCTTCAGTTTTATTCATTTCAATTACCAAAGACCACAGTTTGACAGACTTTAGGGTAGGGTAGGAGATCCTGGAAAAAATGCAATTCCAAAGGTTTAACCCCCTTTCTTCAGACTTTCCCCCAAAGCCACACCTCCAGAGCACAGGGACAGGGGGAGAGGGGAGGGACAAATAGCAGTTAAATTTGATGGACATATCACTATCCAAAAATCCTGAACGGACTGGTCTAGATGACTGGATGGGTTTTTTCAGTCCTGTCCGTTCCACAGGTGACCAAACTGTCTTCATGTTAGAGCAGTTAATTGATGGCTGCAATCAGGGTGGGACAGAGATTTTACGTAAATGTCCCTGGAATACATCATTCACCAGAGCTTTTAAATCGTATTTTAAAAGCGACAAGCAGATTTTCAAAACGCTATTAGCTAAAAGAGTGACATATCTCAACCATTTGAGGAAGCTGGATGAGTGGAGGACAACAGAAGAAGTGTTTCCTTTCACAATGTTTTACCTTTGCATGTCCTTCCTGTCCCTTTTGTCCTTCTGGGATCTCTAGTTTCTCGGTCTGTGTTCGTGTGACACACTGCTCACAGCTGCTCCTGAGTATAAATAATGCAGATGTGTGACTGAATCTCTAAAAACAAATGTAAGGAGTCTAAACAGAAACAAGGAGTGCATATCAAACATTTCCTAACAGCGTATTAATCAACACAGACAAGTGAAGAAAGTAGAAATAAAGCATGCAATTAAGACAAAAATTGATGGAATGCCGCTTGTATCATGCAGAATTTCTTTTTTGTGATCTTTTTTTTCTTTATCTGGAATGAATTCTTTAAATGCTGCATCTGCAGATGCATTCAACGTGCATATTCCGAATAACTTACTTCTTTAGTTACAAAAAAAACCCACTCAATTGGACTTCAAACAAACTTTGGGAGATGGCAGAATAAGGTGACATATCATTTTAAAAATGGAGCTTTAAAGTGCTGATGACACGTTTTTGACTTTTTTTGCCATGTTTTATCAACCAAAACGTTCTTTATGATGATCTATGTAACATAAACAGGCGCAGCTACAAAGATGAGTTATCAAAAAACGTAGCTGCATTTCAGCTCATCTGACCAGACTGTGGTGCTAAGAGCCGAAACCGGACGTGATGTCTGCCAGAGAGCGATCTCAGCACATTTAACATTGAAGTCAATGGCTTCATAGCAGTTTTTAAGTTCCTTTTCCAGTATTACAGACAAACAGTAACGACTCAGCCTTCAAATTGTACGGACAGTTGATGGTTAAAAGCTCATAAGTACAGCGTTAGATCATTTAAGTTTCCTACAGTTCCAGAATTTTATATTGAAGAGGATGAAACAGCGGTAGGAGCCCTCTGCACATCTTTCCTGTCTACAGCGTCTGTTTACTGGAGCTGTTGAGACTTCTAACACATAAAAGTGCTGGAATCATGTCCTCTGGAATATTTTTTTTTTAACCATCATTGCTTCATCAGATCGGTCATACAGCTACGGACAGACAGCTGCTGCTCGGTTATATGAGGATGTCTCTGGTCATCAGATTTTTTCCAAAGATGCATCCTTCCCTCCATCCTCATCTTTACAAACGGGAACTATTTAAAACTCGACTGGAACCATGTAAGTTGTTATCTTCTTATTTTTTTAAAAACTAATTGTTTGCCATGGCTAGCCGTTAGCCACAAGCTAACTCGTTGGCCGGTTAGCCGCGAGCTAATGCAGGGAACAAGTGCCTCTCCTCTGTCATGCCTGACACTATGTCAAACTGGTGCAGCTCTTTAACAGTTGTGGGTCCACTTGTGCTGTTCTGGGTCGCTCCGTACAGTTCTTTGTCCGCTCTGTATGGGCATTGCAGGCTTTTAGCTGAACCGAGTGGACTTGAGGCTGGGAGACAGACTGTAGGAAGCTGGCTACAGTTCTACTCTGGTTCTAGCTTGTAAAATGTGATGTCCCCAAATTCCTCAGCATTATCACACTTATCAATTATCACACAAACCAGTTAGAATCTAGCTGTTCTGGAGCCATCTTTCATGTTTTCCATGGCTTTGATTATACATGAAAATCAATGAGTAGACTGCAACTCTTTATCTCGCTGACATCAGGTCATGGAGGCTAGGTTCGCTAGTGAAAAGCTACTAGTGCTTAGCCGCACCACTTTCACATCGGATATTTACGTAAATACACGTCTGATTAACTTCTAACTGCACAGAACTACTTATTTGGTCTTGGTATGTTGTTGTATGGCAAAGTTATTTGAAGTGAACGGTGCCCCAGGTCATATCTGTCGTAAGGCAGTTTATCTAAAGTTAACCCCTAAATATTGGTTGCAAGCTTTCAGGTGTGGATTCAGCTCAGTTTGGGCTGACGGTCATTATATTTAGTTGCATTAAGTCTGACTGTTAATCATGTGTAGTGACCTGATTTTTTTTTTTTTTTTTTTTTTTTTTGCAAGGCACAGATGTGATTTAGTGTTAGCACTTGTAGGTAGTTTTCAAATTAAACCTGAGTTGAAATATTTAATCTGAATCTCTAAATTTGAACATTTAAGGTGCCGATCCTTCTTGGCTGTGTGTGGTAAAGAGCAAAACTAATGGAACCATACAAGAAACATCCCAGGATTTCTGGGTGTTTTTCCACTGTGGCTTACTTTTGTGGATTGAACCTCTTCTTAAAGCCATCCCGGTGCCTTTATGTTTTTCCATATTCATGACCAAAAAGAAAAAAAATCACATCAAAGATTACCACAAAGCACAAACCATTATGATACTAGAATCATCCAAACATCTGGAATTGAAACTTTGCCCCAAATAAAAAGCTTATTTTTCAACAATCTTATTTTCTGTGTCTAATTTTTTCCATTTTTTTTTTCTGCAATTTCATCACCTTTGATTTAAGGGTGAACTGCACTCCTGCAACAGCCGATCCTGAGTACGGACCCCTAACAGCGTTACTGAGGTGACCTACTTAGAGCTGGCTTGCAGCATATAGCATCAGCTCACAGATCGGCCACGGCTGTTGGGTTCACCGTGCGCGTCCCAGCATGACGAAGAGAGTCTCATCTGCAGGCGGGCATCAAACGATAAAAATAAATAGAGGCACAGAATCAACCCAGCAACACGACTGTTATGTAATACAAACGGTGCCCTAGTTACTCGGGAGCGCTGCTGTATCCGCTGCTGCTCTGAGCTACATAACATGATCCGGATTAGATGGTCCAGTTTCCTTTTAAAGAGGAGATCTATGATGAAACGCAACATCAAAATGTTGATTATGCTTAGTGTTCACTTCCTTTACACGCAAAACGCATCAAAGACATGGACACAAAGGCTTATGTTTGATCAATTTTTGAATGAAGCAGACTTTATGCATTCAGGTTAGATTTAGAATAATGATCAGAGGAAGCATATGCCAGTTTGGTGCATCATAAACATGTCAAACGCTGGTTCCGAATCAAATTCTCCAAATTACCCATAGATGATTAATAGAAGCTTAGTGTGATGCTGTAATTCATCCAGGAGACATTAATATTTGACCCGCTCCTCAGCTGACAAATGGCACTTTGTCTCAAGCTTTGTGCACTAGTTTGAGCTGAAAATCTATCAGGGGCGCCCCCGGTGGAAAATCTCTCATCTTAACAGGCCGTGAAACACGTGGAACACCTCAAAAGTGTGAAAAAACAAAACCGATTTTCCAGACGGAACATGAGCATGATCATCTGTGAAAGGAGTGACAACCTTGTGACAAAACTGAGCGAGCAACAATGGATCGCTTGGGGTCATCTGTTCAGAGCAAATTCATCTGGAACCGAGCTGGTTTGCAGGTGACACTAAAGGAAAACCAGAACACAAAAGCTCATGCCTGTCGCCTGTTGGAATTTCAGAAAAAGCCTGTCTTGTTTTTTCTAAGATGCCTGAAAAAATAAATGTATCGGAGGCTCATATCCTCTCAGGAAAAGGACTGTTTACAGGACTTAGTAGGTTTATCTGTGTCAGGACCAGAAACACCAAGTCCCCCTCCATCAGCAGTGGAAGAATGATGGCGGACGCTTGACTTAACAGACCAGATTGAACTCAGCAGCTTCCCAACTTTAAGTAGAACAAAAGCTCAGCTGACAGCAGAAATAATAGAAGCATCACAAATAATATGAAAACAATGAATGCATTCTCAATGAAAGCAGTTTATTCATCTTCATCTTTAGATTTGCTGCACCTACTGAAGCAGCTTCCACTTTCCGTGTTTACCCCTTTGCACAGTGCCACCAGATCTAAGCTGGACCTTTACCAAAGGGCTCCAGGCTCCTCCATGTCCCACTATTAAAAGAAGCCAGCACCCCCATCCTGCTGCTCCAAATAAGGGGAAATGGAAAAAGAATGGGTATGGAAATTGCAAAGACGCAGACTAGAGCATACGTTGAGGAGGAAAAGAGAAGGAAGCAATGCATAAGATGAAAAGGGGAAAAAAAATGCATGCATGGATAGTTGAGTGGACAAATGTGAGCGTGCTGAATCATAAACCCATATCACAAACATGACCCAGTTTCAGTCTCACAGTAAATCAGGTCGCCGCATCTTCAATTAAAGCAATTAAAGCTACAGCGCCGACCAATGACCGCTGCAAAGCGGCGATACTGAGAAAGCCTCTCTGCAAACCACATCATCAAGCCGTCATCCAATGTGTTAAAGGAAATCACACATTCACAAAGACGAACCACTGCAATGAATGAATTATAAATCAGGATGTGCCTCGTCTCACCAGCTGCAGAGCTCCTTCCAGATTCACTCTCATGTCTCAGTTTAGGAAGAAAATGACTGACAGATTCATCGGTTTTATGTTCCAACTCAAAAAACAAATTATATCAAGACTGTTTTGTACTGCTCATTCAATATTTGATGAACAGAAAATTAGAGATGCTGTTTTGAGATGTTTTAGTTCAGTTTGGAGTATAAAAATGAGATGATGTGTAAAATATGAATTACAAACAAGCCCAGAAAACAGTTCACAAGTTGTGGCTGTAAAGTGTGAGATCCTAACATATCCTAAGGCTGGTTTCTGTAACACAGCGCTCGTGACATGATGGGAATTGCAATACATCAGTATGTGAGCTGGCTAATCATGTGACAGGTTTCATGTATATCTGATCGTGTAGATATATTCTCCTTAATAAGAATGAAGCACAAATGAATGGGAAGGAAGTTAAAAAAGTACAGTTTCACCGTTTAGTGTCACAATGTTAAATGAATTTGCCCCCTTTCTCTGTTATACTGGAGGCTTTTTTGGCCAAGTCAGCCTAAAGAAAATGTGGAAAGTGGGCATTGGGCTTGTTCGATTTTGGCTTTATGCAACGCAACCCATTTGGAAGCAAGGGATTGTGGTCCTGGAGTATTGCTAGGCAGTTAGGCATGTTGCCAGACTTCAGACTGTGCCTGTACTATACTGGAAAGTGTGACCATAAAACATGGCGGGAGCCACCAAGCTGTGGAGTGCACAGCTAAAACTCATGACCTGCAGTTTGTGGACCTGCCTCCACTGACAACAGAACCTGGTCCTGACTGGTTTAACCTTTCACTGACGCAAACTGAATGTAAAACAGTCTACTTAAGGCTTAAGAAACAAACAGATTATCAATGTTGTTGCAAATTTTTAAACTAGAAAAAGCGCTCGAAGCTCGTTCCCCTCCACATCCCCCAACGGAGATCTCCAGCAAGCTGCTCCCCCATGTGGCCATATCTCGCAATGACACAGAATTCTTTAAAATAATTCCTGGATTCTAACTCTGATCCGGATCAACACCAAAATTTAAACAGTTCTTCCTTGAACCATAATCATCATTCCCTAAAAATTTTATCCAAATCTGTTCAGTACTTTTTGAGTTATTTTGCTAACAGACAGATGGACAGACAAACACTGGCGCATACAATGAATTAATTCCCTATTATAATAGGATCATTAAAAGATGTGTTATGTAACTTTTTAACGTTAAAACTCTGTATTCTGGACTCGTTTGATGGCACAGTGACATCTAATATGTCCATCTCCGGAGCCATCACTGCCCAGCGGCGTTCTGAGTCCTGAGAAACCGCACTATACAACTTTTTCATCCGGTTTTGGTTTCACACCATGTCATGTGCTAGCAAACAGATATAAAAAGCTGTTAAGAATTGGCACTGTGATGGATTCAGCAAAGAAACGTAACATTATTGGAGGAAGAGAGGAAAAGAAAGAGAAGAAAAGACTGAACAAGACATAAGACAAGAGTCAAGATAAGATTGTCTTTTACTAGCTGGAGAGAACTTGCACTACATGTAGGACGTAAGTTGGATACTAATTTAGCCGTCGATAGGGGGCATGTGTCACTGAGAAAATTGCAAAAGTTCTGTAGTATGACTTTAAGAGCATTAAAATTTAAACTATTTCAATTCAAAGTGTTTGCATCGTCACGTTGACAAACTTGTCTGGCTTGGCTACGCTGCTTTTATAGTTAATCCCTGACATTTCACAAAGTTCTGGTCTGACCATGAAGTCAGACGCAGTCTATCCAAATGGGCCTACTGTCTAGCTGGAACATGAAGATGTGGGGTATTGGCATGTTGATAAATCAAAACTGAAGCTGCATCTTTGCAGCCAGTAGAGTACGCAAATTGCAGTAACTGCCCATAAATGAAGGCATTTTAAATACAGTCATGAGATCAGGCTAATAAAAACCAATTGTAGTAATTTTCTAATAATTTAAATGGAAATAGATAACTTCTCAAAACAGGCCTGATTTTCTCATGGAAAAAAAAATCTCTACCTCTAAACTCTAAACACGATCATACAGTATATAGCACGAAAAAGCTTCCAACTGGCTCAGACCTTTCAGATAAACTGATTTACAGTTATTGAATGGCTACAAATCTACAAATGCAGGGAGAAAGCTTACACCAGGTTGGTCCTGGGTTTTCCCTTTTCAAAAAATACTGTTGCATGTCAACAGTAGGTCAAGATGGGTCAGCACACAGTCGGGTCAAGTCAATAAAGTCAGCTGACCTGTGTCGGCTCCATTAAAACCTGATAGTGAGCGTTGTGTACAACAAAGTACACCATAAACAGAAAAATGTGACCTAATCAGCATCTATTAGTTAATGGTTTTCTAGCGTTCTTAAAGTAATTTTTGTCCTTTTGAACATTTACCATTTAACGTTCAAGTGAATCCTCAGACACGTCATCATGTTGCTATTTTAAGGTTCTTGATTTATTGTTTCCTGTGCAGTGACCGTACTGTATGGACCGAAAGAGGAGGGGGGCTAAGCTGTCTTTTTTTAAAACTCCCATACAGACACAACACAGCAGTCAGTAAAAAGGCTGCACTTGACATTCCAAAGAGGCACTTGCAAGCAGATTCACCTTCAGTTAACCCTGAGCCAAAACAAGTTTCCACTCCTGAGTCGCGAGAGCGTCCAGGCGTCCAGATAAGACTGTCAATCACGGCCATACCATGGGCAAGGCAGGCATGGGAGGCTGCCTCTCCTGTATACTGCTTCACATGTGGGTGTGTTTATGTGAGGTTTCATTTCAGAGCCCTAGTTTTTGAATCTCATGGTTTTTTTCCTACCGAAACAGTTCATATAAGCAGCTTTTCCTGGTAAAGATATGTTTGAACTCAGGAAATGGCACATTTTTCATTCTAAGCAGATAAGACAAACAAAAACAAAGTGGTATGCATTAGCCGCTATGTAACAGGAGCCACTTGCAGAACCTCACCAAATGTTGGTTTGTGGGAAATGCAGTCCAAACAAACCACAGCTGTGGCAGCATGGTCCCAAAAAAACAACAAAAAGACCCATTTAAACGCTAAGATGCTCAAAAAAGCTAAAAAAAAAAAAAAAAAAAACTCAAAAAAGCGGCTTACATTGACTTGAGAGTTGACTTACCGGGAGGCTGCTTTCAAGAGACAATCTCTTTAACTGTTCTCTCCTCTCCAGGTGTCTGTTCATGGCTCCTCTGCCCTGCAGTGATCCACACACCTGGGAAGCCCTGGAGGGAGGGGAAAAGGGGAGGAGTGGAGAAAGTCAACAGGGAATACCTCACGTCCGGCAGGTCACATTTGCGCTGTTAGTAGGGCTTTCACCTTCTACATGAGATCAGAGTCCAACTTAACAGGTGGCAGCCACGGATCCATTTTAACAAATATCCAATCTACTTCCTTTATCTATGATTTCTTTCAGTTCCTGCTGCACATGTAAGGTAGTAGACCTTTCCTCAGCCCTGACAGGACTCTTGCTGCTGTCTCTCTTAGTGTCACCCAGGCATCCCGCCCTCCAACCCAACCCCAAACTCTATGCTACAGCCCTTTGTTTTTCTAGGCCTTTCCAAACAGAGCTGGGAACCAGTCCGACCTGGGCTGAGTGAGACCGCAGCAGAAGATAAACACTTCACTTCACGCATACTACTCCTTTACAAAGAAGCCAGGGTTTTTAGATTCATTATGTTGGAGCACAGAGTAAGCACGACACTTCCTCATGGGTGAGGATGAGGTCAGGGGTCAGGCGTTGGACGCCTCAGGTTTAGGGACCCTACTGGTGCAGTACAACCTCCATTTCCACATGCATGAGCAAATTAGATGTGGCCAGCTAGAATTTGCAATTTAGATCTGACAATTTGGACAAAAATCTGTCTCAAATTGGACTTTATTCATGGAAAAAAAATGTGCTAACTAGTAAAGTTCCTCAATGTTACAATTGGCTCAGCTCAAAATAAGATGACATTAAATCTGCCTTATTGTTCAGGTCAGTTATTTGCCTCACAAACCTACTTATGCAACCAGACTTCCAAACAGCCCCGTTTGCCTTGCTGTAGGCTGTATCCGTTACACCCCGTCTGAGGGTTCATCAGCATGACTGCACATGTCAAACAAGCCTGCATGTCAACATGTCATGTTCCATCCATTGCCAATCTGGTGGGTCCAAATTCATCAACCCAAAGCTGGAAGCAGGTTCAGCCACTGAGTTTTCATTCTCATCTGACACTGTGCTACTAAACGTGACACAACCTCTCTCTGCCCCATTTCTGAGTAGCTTGGGGCAATCCATAGAAGGAAGTTGCCTAATCAGTGAACAGGATGTGGGAGGCAGTGTCTTTAATGAGACAGAAATATCAGAATCATGCCTGTCTCGCTCTGGTTTTGAAATAACTAATTGAGCAAGTTAACTGCAACTGATGAAATGCTGGTCTATGTTTAGGATAGATTTTAGTTTGGTCCCTTTCCAATAGAGTTTAGGAGAGGAAGTTGAGCCCTCAGATCCTCTGGATTCAGACATGGGGAAGGGGTTGTATGGAAATTGAGAGTAAATGATTAAAATGGATTACAGCACTGACCCTAATTGCACAAACCCAGCATAGAGAAACACTGACACCATTTTCCTTGAGGGTATACAGTGCATGAGGTAGAGGATCAATCGGAAGCGATAAAGATTAGGCAAACACCTCAAAGGCCAGATGTCAGGGGCATTCAGATAAAGACACTCCTACCTTTGACATTTAAACAAACCAAATGATGATTTGTCTTTTTGCTGTCGGTAGCAAGTCTACATGTCAGACCATTACAGTAATGAAAATGTCAAAGCTGTCGGAAGAGTTCATTTTTTCCTTTCCCCAGAAATTAAACAATGACATTTGTTTCCAAATTAAAATACAGAAAATTACAGGATGTCCTCAAGCTAGCAAGAACCAAAGAACACCATCAGTAAATGCCACTCAGATGTTAGCACATTATGACAAAAAGTAATTAAAATAAATATATGTAGTTTTGTCTCTTTTTACCCTCTTAGACTAAAAAATTCCCACTAACATCCAACAAAAGCTCAAAAAGATAAGAAAATATCAAAGGATTGCTCTCAAGGCTGAGGCTGACTGTGCAATGATTAGCTGCGCTTTTCATATCTGAAGTGTAGCTTAAAACACGATTAAAGGTCACACCAGAAAAGTGCACATTTAATCCTACATATTCAGACTATATGATGGCACCACCGATTGTGATATCAGACCTTAATGTTACACTTCAGCAGTTACTCACCCTCCAAAATTCCATCTGTAGGCTCCATTTTCAAAATTTGCCACAAAGAAAAGCTAATCTGCCCCTAACATCCTGTGTCCAGTTCCCTGAGCATAAGAGACCATTCCCAAAATTATCCAAGTGGAAGTGTCACAATGGTAGCAAGTACATTTCAGTCTCTTTTAATAACAGTATAAATGTAAAACTTACCAGCCTAACAGCTGTAAGCTGCTAGCCTCATTGCTGGTACAGCAGGCTATAATGCTGCGCTCCATTTGAACTCTGAACTTGGAAATTCCCAGTTCCAAGTAGGAAGTTTCAACTGGAAGCCTTCGCAAACATGTTGTTTTGCTAGGGTGCTATTTATTTTCCGACCAGTGAACTGGAATGCAATTTGGTCGGGTGTGACATCACCCCCCAGTTCCCACTTCCCAGTTCTGAGGTAAATGGAACACAGCATATCTAGCTTCCAAAGCAAGGTTGGCCCAACATATATGCTAGGTGAAGAGCAGCTATGACTTTATCAACATGTGAATTGCTAATGTTCTTGACATTAAATGGATAACCATTGTGATCATTCAACTTGCATGCAACCATTGTTGTATAGTCTGTTTGTGTGCTTACAGTCAGTGATGCAGCTTTGGGTGCTAGCAGCAAATTGAAGTTGCCACTTGCAAGATGACTTCCAATAATGACTTGCTCTAGCTTCTTATCTCATCAGTTCCTCATAAAGCCTTCCTGTTAGCTTGAAGACCCACCTGACAAAAAGTCAATAGTTCTTTAAATATAACTATTCAAGCTGTCTAAGCATGGCTCTCTGAGACTGCTAGATTGAGTGATGCTAGATCTGAGTGGTGCTAGATTCAAAACAAATTCCTAGTCATAGCGCTGACGGCTAGTTTTAACATGATATATCTCGAAAACACATTAAACTATTATGGACATATCAACAAGATTAAAAACTTGAATATTAGCAAAGAGCTCTTAGATTCTAACAGAACATAACAGATTACTGCCTTCGCTTGTGGTTTCTGAATTAGCTGTCATGCTATTACATTGGCCTGGCCAGCAATTCTGAAACTTGTTTATGACAAACTGTAATAGTTTTTCAAGAAATGATGGTACACAGTATTCCAAGACTGTGCAATATATTTTACAGTATCTCATCGTTTAAGCATTCACTAGGCAGAACTGTGACTGGCTGCTGAAAGTTATGACCATGGCTGCTGTGTGTAAAAAGCCACGCTATAGCCAATTTTCCTCAGATGACAAACTTGTTGACTATTCACAGGCCGTTCATGGTTCTTGGTTGCTTGGTTTTAAAGGAAATGAAACACTTAGAGGCTGCTGGCGATGGTGAGTGGTGTTTTGAATGTGCAGTGACACTCTCCATTGACAAAATGCGAAGTTAGTGCTAGAAGATTAAGTAAAGACATCTAAATGTTGCATTTGGCTTAAATTACACGGAAAAGCAACTTCTTTGTGAGTCTAAATCATAATCCAGGAGTTGTTCCTGCAACTGAGACCTATTTATGACTGTCCTCCCTCCCTCCTGATTCTCTGTGATTTACACCAAAAGCAATTACTGATATGTTAAACCAGTCTAGTGTTCGCCAAAGTGACACGCGTCAGTGCCTATAGGCTGCAAAGCCCCCAGCCGGCCATCCAGCCAGTCATCGAGCCAGCCAGCAGGGTGGAAAGGATATAATCAAAGGAGGCCAGGAGGACGCTGACATCTGGGAGTCTTTGTGTTGTAGGCCTAATTAGATGCCAGGGTGTAGGGAGGAGGCGAGGCAGGATGGTGTGTGTGTGTGTGTGTCTGTGGAATGGGGGGGTTGTTTGAGGTGGGAAAAGGAAGAGGGGGGGAACACGCACTTTTTAACATCTGCTCCAGAAACAAGGGAGGACCCAGCTGAGGTCACAGAGCCCCAGACAGCTCCAAACTATAACAGGGATAATGTGATGGGGATAACAGCTTAATGATAACACTTAAAACCATTGAGAGATCACTGTTCTGAAAACAGACTGTGAGCCTCACGGATAAATGGTGATAATAAGCCCAGATTGTCCATGAATATGGATTGCCATGGTTCAGATTTGATACTGTTCCTTTGTAAGGTGGAATGATCTAAGCAGCTGGGCATTATTTGCAATCACTGCCCATTTACTGGCACTTTTAACATTTTCAAGAGCCACAGACCGAATAATCCTACAGTATAAGTCTGCTGAAGACACTGTTGCTCCACCCTATGGCTTTTAAGTCCTGTCACAAATGACAATACTACCCTTTGTACCTGATAAAGTCATTTATTCCCACACGCATAAAAGTTAGCACAAGTAAGAAATTCTTATCATGGTTAGCTCAAAGAAAGATATCCAGGGGGTGCCTTGAACTTTGCCCATTCTCACATTTGATTGAGAAAAGGGCTCAGTAGGGATAAAAGAACTTCCTTTTGAGCGGCACCCTTGAAGAACCATTATAAATTGGTTCAGTCATGAGTTATACATTAAACTATATCAGAAATAATGCAGCAAATACATTTAAGTAAATATTTAAATGGCCATCTGGAGAAAAAGAATGCATGAGGGCAAGCCAAGAAACAAAGGGGAGTGTGTGTTTTGCATGAGTTTTCAATTACCGCTCACGGTCAATCTTAAACCTTTTGAAAATGGAGCACTGAGAAATAAGCCTCTTAGCCAAATAGGGTTTTGATGATCAATACCCCTTAAAAAAGAGAGAGAGAGCATGCCAGGAAGTGCCAGGTCCTGAAAAATGGATGGCAGGGGAGATTGAACATTGATTGGTGCTCCCCCTTTGCCCCAGGAACCAATTCATTTTGTCTCCATGCCCTGTGCCTGGCTTGAATGAGAGGGACGCTGAAACGAGGTCAATGCAGAGGCCCCCCACCCCACCCGGTACAGGACCCAGTTCTCTTTCACTTCTGACTGATTCATCCATGTTGCCATGTCCTGGAAGAAGAATGAATGACTGGGCAGATTATAGGTTTGTGTCTCGCTTTTAATTCATCTGCTGCACGGAGGGAAGTGGGAGGGGATACTGAAGTGTGGGGGGGCCTGCTATTACTTTCCATTCATTGAGGAGAAAATTGAAGCGTGCAAGTGTCTGATGTGGGATTTAATGTGTGGACAGAGAGGTCCATCTGCATTCAAGCAGCACAGATGGTCTATGCTGAGCGGATGTTTTGAGTCCCTCTGCTGGCCAGCCTGTCTGATCATGCTTCTGCATGTGTCCCGGTACAGTTGGCACCACCACCTGCAGCCTGGCAGAGCCTAACATGGAATTAGAGCATCTGAAAGCCTCAAACAATTAACCATATTTTACACTAACCTGTTATAGTGGAAGCAAACCATTCATAAAGTAGAATGTAGTTTAAAATGTTGCATTACATGCCCACAGTTGCTACCACAATGTGTCAGCGTTTATACCATCCTGGTAATCATTACCAGTCAGCTGTTAGAAGCTTTGACTAGATGTCACACAGGTGTAAAAAATGTGAAACTTGTTGCCAAGGCTACTTGGTCCTGGAAAGGTACAGAGTACTTATTTGTGTGACTGCAATTACATCACATTTACAGAAAGTGACAGCATACACGCATCTGTAGCAATACAGAGATCATGCTTATAAAACTCGTGTCATGTGGAACCATTTACAGATAATAAAAGAAGCATGAACTTGTGGTTTTAGTTTAGGAAACAGGTTTAGTCAAGCTTGAACTCACCCTCATGTCATATACAAATGATTTATCAGGTCCCTTTGGCATGAAATTACAATACACCAGCCATCTTTCACAGTCATTTTTCAGCATTTTTTTCTTCAAATTAACCAAGGAGTTCCATTACCCAACTGAGCTGTCAGTAAAAACAAACTAAAAACAATCAAACTGGTTACCAAAGTGTGAAGCTACCTTAATCAGTGGTCTCTCTAAGAGTCAAAGAGCAACTCCAGGATTAAAGTCTTGCTGCAGAGCAAGATATACCCCTCAAACATAATCAAATGGCATCAAAACAGGCAGAGGTGTACCTACTGTACACAAAAAACCAGTCAGGATAAAGAAAATCCAGCAGTATAACAAGCTCATGATAAACAACAGGTGGCAGCGATAAACTAATTACAACCAGTTGAGAAATAAGTAAGCCAAAAAGCAAAGCTCACTGGAATCAACAAAGAAAAAACATTTTAATATCACAAGGAATTTAAGAAAGCATATCTAAAAGCAAGGAGAGAATGTCCAGACAAGCCAGAGGTGATGACACCCTGCGATCTGTCATCTTCAAGGAGTGTATTAAAGGCTCTATGAGCACATCTACGTATCTAACAATTTGTTGCAATTCCTTAAACTTCTCCAGAAATTTGATTATTAGTGGACATTATTAGTGGAAAAAAACAATTAACCGTCTATGCATGGCAGACGCAACCCAAGACACAAAAGCCTGATTATACACTTACCAGCCACTTTATTAGGTATTGGGTACCTGTTCAAATGCTTGTAATACAAAACTATAATTAGCAAATCACATAGCACTTTAGTCATGTTTAGGATGAGTTGGTAAAGTTCAAACTGAGCATTGGAATAGGCAATAAAGGGGATTTAAGTGACTTTCAATCATGGCTTTTGTTGAAATTGTCAAGGTATTTTCACATACATTTCACTAACCCTGCATTAGCAGATAAAGCAGGAACTCCCTGTTTACAAATAAAACCCTTACAGAGCGTTAAGACCAAACACGATTTTGCCGTAAAAAATGTGCCTTACGTCCAAAGTAAGACGCTGTTCCTGAAACTTGACATTGAGAAAAATAATCTAGACACCCGAGACGCACATCAGAGCAAAGTCCAGTTGTTTTTCTTTTCCTGTGTCTGTACAATGGCAGATGACACTGAGCAAGTGGCTTGGCTTTATTTGCTCCACAAGGCCAGAGAATGACATTGTCGGGCGTCTCTGAGCCGTGTCTAGATTCATCAGATTGTTCAGAAGTATGAGTTTGGTAAGTTTCACTATTTACTCCAAGAGCTGTGCTGACGATGGGCGCTTTTAGCGCTACTTTAATCTGATCCAGGCCCAGTTTGACAACTTAAAGGTGTTATAGAAGATGTTTCTTTCAACAATTTTTGTAATATTTGATGAAATCAGGTTCACTACCCCATACGCTATGATTAATGAAAAACTTTAAATATACAAATATTATTTTACATCAGCTGTGACAGTAATGGGGCTGGAAAAACAACCGCCAATCATCTCTGGATTCCTTACATTTTTCATTTTTCTATTGGCTTGTCAATAACTCTTTCTACCGTAGTAAGAGTGATTGACGGTCAATTCAGCGGGTAACATGCGGGACTGATCAATGACAGTGATTGATTGGCGAGAGTAATACTACCCGAAGTGGCTTACTCTTGTCTGTTTACAGCAGGTAGCTAACAATCATTCAGCTAGCAGTTAGCAACGTTCAGACAACGACATCCGTTTTACTTGCGTTTGTGACATGATGGAGAATCTGTACCTGCTGTCTGCTAGACACTGGAGTGGCTCATGAACGTTGTGCTGTGGCTGGGGGAGGGAGCTGTGATTCTAGCAGGTTGGTCTTGCGCATGCGCTTTATTCAAAAACTCATTAACAGTCTCTGCTTTCTGGAATGCCGAAAACATCTTCTATAGCGCCTTTAACAGCCATTCGGAAACCTGGGACTGGATGCAGATTGCAATTTATCTGTCCATTGTCTTTGTAAAGTGAAGAGATTCCCCGGGCTCATCTTGGTATTTTCTGTACGGTCCCAAAAAAAGCTGCAAAAGTTAAAATTTTCCAACTCTGGCGTCTGCCGCCCTGGACGCACGTTATGTGCACCTCGCGTCAGATGTTCAACAGCACCGCGAGAAGGGCTTGAAGCGCCTATGACGTAACCTGACTCCGCCAGATCGATTTTCTCCCACATATCCATCTGGGAATCATCCGTTGGAGTAGTTTTGGGAAGGGGCGAAAATACTGGTTAGCTGATTGGATAAGGCATCCGTCTATCACCTATCACCACCTGTGTTGGTGATAGATGGGCCAAATCAATCAATCAGATCAACGAAGCATATAACGTACTAACAGAGCGACAACGAAAACATAACCACAAGCCAGGCTACTCTTGCTGCTGCCAGCAATGGCTCGTTAGCTCAGCAAACAAGAAATATGTCAGCAGTAATTCCGATAAAACTTGAGCGAAAGCCACGCCGACGCTAGTTTTATCTGCTGAAGCCGCCATGTTGTTTAGACTGAACTGTCGCTTCTCGTTGCGTCACATCTCATCCCGCCTCAAAACCCACGCTGATTGGACATTCGTTTGGTGAACTGCTCTAAATTCTCTTCAACGGAAAGTAGCCAGACTGATCTATGAGTGAAAACCTAAAGCTCACGAGATCAGGATGGTCTCACGAAGCTACCTATGACGCACATTCACATAGACTTTGCATGTAAACCGGACTCCTTTGATGCCGTAAGTACACCCGTTGAGTTAAAATCTTAGCATGATGCTAAATTCTGCTATTGTTGGGTTAGCTCTGAAATTAAAGAGAAACCATTTTTTTTTCCTTAGCTGTTATCATGAATGAAAAAAGTCTCAATCGTCTCTCCATCACTCCTTTTCGCTGTATACACATTGGGCTGGGACAAGGAGAGAGAAGACACACACATCTACTAATGAGGTGAGTCTGAAGGATTTAACAGGAAGTCTGACCCTCAAAAATGTGGGGTTCTGTAACTATATTCAAGTAATATAAACAGCTAGAACGTTGTTAACTGGAGAGTTTGGAAATCCATAAACATAGGTGAAGCAGATATATGGAGAAAGAGACCAACAGATCCAGAGATAAAAGAAACAACTCCCTCCACTACTGGGGTCTGATTTAGGTTAAAAAAAAAAAAAAAAAGCTACAGGACCTGGCAAGATGACAGTGATCAGCTGCCCATAAGATAGTTATGGTGCACAGAACAGAGCATAATAATAGGATAAAGCAGGTATAGAACATGGAACGATGAACAGACTTGCAAATTATTTAATAGGAAGTGGAACTGGGTATTAGGCTGTTTTCTTCATAGTATCCTTATATGAACTCAGCTGCAGCATGACGTCCTAACTTCCCCCATGTGCCACACAGCTGTATGTCTAAAATAATGTTCCAGTGACTGAAGATCATTACAATATTTGCTTTTCTACTGTATGTAGCATTTTCTGATGGCTACTTTCCAGCTAGCCTGGTACACCAGCCTGACTCTCGCCATGTATGAGATACACAGCAAGTCAGTCTGGGATCCCTCCACTCAAGACTGATTTGATTGCCTTTTTATCACTGTTTGGGCATTTTAGATGTTTCTATTCAACACTTTAACGTATTTTACACGTTTATTTAATCTTCTTATATTACTTTTATTGTTCCTGGGTCCTTAGGTCCCTCCAGTGCTTCCTTAGTGGGGGCCGTCTGTATCCGGGGTGGCGGACTGGATGCAGTGCTACTGGTGCCTTGGTGGGGGTTAGTGTTCCATCAACGCCTCCCCTGGGTGCCTGGGCCACTGCACTTATGGTTGCTGTGCCGCCCCAGTGCAGACGGCTCCTCTGATGGGGTTCCCTCACTTTATCCATCTGTACTCAGCTTCAGGTATATCAATTTACTTGAGTTGGGGAGTTTTTATATATATATATATATATATATATATATATATATATATATATATATATATATGTACACACATGCTGTAATATTTTGGGGTTTTTTTGTGAAGGGCAGCAGTTGAGAATGTTTTTAAACCGTAAAGCGCTTTGAGTCGCGCAACTTGCCGGGTAAAGTGCTTCATAAATAATGATTGATTGATTGATTGATTGATTGATTGATTGATTGATTGATTGATTGATTGATTGATTGATTGATTGATTTCCAACTCGACACAAGAGGCGGGACTAACAGGAACAAACTGAACCGGAGAGAACCAATCAGAGAAACATGGAAGTGACACAAATGTCTTTTTATGACTGGAAAGTCCTCAGAGCAGCAAGTTGTTATGGCTTTGAGGACATGTGCAGCTCATTTAAGACGTCAGAAAGACATCTTTATATTAATGCTCCTCTGCAGCTGCCACTCTGTTTATGGTTAGAGAACTGAGTCGCTGAAAAAGTCATGTCGTAAAGTCCCGCCTCCCGCGCTGTGATTGGTCCGGTCAATTTTTTTACCTGAGTGGAAATCACTTCCCAATGGAGGGAACCCAGACTAACTTTCCGTGTATCTCATACTTGCCGTTGGTCAGACTTAGGGATACACAATATAATCGGCCCCCTATTGGCATCAGCCTATAATGGCCTTAAAACTGAGTATCGGACATCGGCCACCCCATCGATATTAAACCGATCAGGTCGTTGTTTCTAAAGTCTAAACAAAAACAAAAACTTCTTCTTCAAAAACTTCTTTTTTAGCAGACTTTCAAACTTCTAAAGACAGTTTCTTTTAGAATGTTCTGTGTGTACAGAGTTTATACACGGTCATTTGCATAAATAACCAAATATCTCCTGTTTTGGGTTTTTTTTTTTCTTTTTTTTCTCAGGGAGGAGAAAATCCAGGCCTTTTTACGATATAATGAATATATCCTATTAGTTTTGTATGACCAACAGTCATTAAGTTTGACTTGTTATACATAATACAAGTTGAGGTATTTTTCTAATTTTGGACAAGGAATGAATATTACATGTAGTAATTTATTTTTCAGCTTTAATATCTGTATTGATATCAGTTATTGGCCCCATGAGTTTTTAAAATATCCGCATATCGAATATCGGCCAAAATTCCAATATCGAGCATCCCTACTAAGACTGATGCACCATGCTAACTTCCAGCAGGATAATGCACCACGTCACAAAGATCCTCTCCAACTGCTTTCTGGAACATGACAATGGTTTCACTGTACTCCAGTGTCCTCCGCAGTCACCAGATCTCAATCCAACAGAGCAGCTTTGGGATGTGGTGGAACTGGAGATTCTCATGATGGATGTGCAACTGTGTGATGCCATCATGTCATTATGGAGCAAAACCTCTGAGGAATGTTTCCATCTGCTGTTTCCATTTAATTTAGTTAAATTAATGCCATGAAATATTAAGGACATTCTGAAGGCAAAAAAAATGGGTCCAACCTAGCACTAGCAAGGTGAATCTAATAAATATCATTTTTAGCTTTGTTTTCAGTTGCAGTTTAGTATGGCTTTAACAAAAATGCACTTGGGTGACATTTTGACACCAAGAATACTTTGTGCAGGTTCAGAAAATATGCAGTATGGCAGCCCTACAATTTCCAAAATTACAATAGCGCCAATTTTTGCCATTTTTCCAAGTGTATGATCAGAGCATTTGCAAGACAGACATACAACAAAATTAGCTGTACTTTTAAGGGTCACAGTAGGAAAAGCTTACTTGTAGTACTAAGTAAATTCAACAAATAACCTGCCACATACACAATATTAAGAAAGTGTGGTCACTGCATTGATCTGCGCTTCTGAAGGCACCATTGATGCATGTTTTGTTTTTTTTCCCAATTATAGTATCCACTTCCCCAAACTGATTGATGCAAAGAAACATCCAGTTCATGAAACGCAACAAATTAGTGAATAAAAATATGCAGACCATCTCCAAAGATTTCTGTCCAAAAGTTGCAAAACATGAACAATTTTGTTTCCATGGAGCTCGCAGCTGTGTGTATCCACAAGTGAGTAACCCGCTCTTGGCATTAAATACTTAAACAAAACTGCCAAATTTGTCACCATGGGAATGAGAACAGGTTTGAAGAGACTTCTCATATGGCTGTGTTTGTAATACTAACCAAACAGCCAAAAAAAGGAGCCATTTCTGAATAACCGTGGGACAGAAGACAAATGCTAGAAAATTGCTTTATATCATTGCAAAGCCCCAAAGTGCAACAAAGTACAGGGTGTAAAGTTGATACTAATTATTAAATTATCATGGAAAAATAGAACTGCTCATTATAGTTTTATGGTCTCAAATCTGTGAGACATGTTAGAGGACCGTGAGAGGTTTGTAAATCGTTTGACTTGACGTATGCTTGCAATAACCAGAGACATTTGACACCCAGTCCTGCATTTTTAATCACCTGCATCTATATTCTCACTCATCACCAAAAACTCCAGTTCTGTCCCCTCCAAACTGCTCTCAAATTGTCATTTTATTTATTTATCTATCTTGTGATGAATTTTACAGGATTTGAATGAAGGCTTTTTAAGTGAGCTGTCACTTTAAGACTGCGTTATCAATATTTGACTTGGCTGACTTACTTAAAGTCAGCCAAGTCAAACATGTCTGATGCTTCATCCAGTCAAGGTGAGAGGACTGAAAAGATTTGTTCTCTGATTTTATACAACACATCAATTACCTTCTAATCAAAACCGTGTCAAACAAGATGAAGGGGAACAAAGTGCCAACATGACAAAGCCTTTCTCTGATGCATTTAGTGATGGAGATTCTGCCAAAACTTCTCTCAGCGGTTTTACATCTTGTTTAGTCAGCAGTGTTTAGTTGGGAATTTAATGCAAGTTTAAAGAGGAGGGATGGGTTGGAGGTCGGGTGGAAAAAAAAGAAAAACAATGACTACAATGTCGTCATCCTGCTCATAAGGGGAGTCCCTGTGCTTATCCCACCAGATGCGTAGGATGCTTTAATATACATCCTGGAAAAGAATGAACTGAGCTTCCTGTTTTGGGACCGGCAACTGTAACCCAGAATGCTTCGGCCGGCATCATGACTCTCTGCTGAACTCTCTCATGATGGAGCTTCAAGTTGGAAAAAAAAAAAAAAAGTCTGAAAAATATATTGTAGACCCAAGGGTGATGCCATAGAGGGCAGAGGAATTTTCCTACCGTTATCAAAACACACAACGGCACCCCCTCTCAGTTTGGTATGTGAGCATCATGCGATGGGCAGCTCACCAGAAAACGAAACACATGCATTTCATCAGCAGGGTACTGACAGCTTGAGAAACAACAGTGTGTTTGTGCATGTGAATGTTCTCCATTGTGCTTTCTCCAAGAAAAGTGCTGCAGACAAAATTCATCCTTAATGGCATGAAACCAAGCAAAACACACTGTTTTCAGTCTTGATTAAAAGTTCCAAATTAAGGATGTTTTTCATCAGTGAGAGAGTTTTTTTCTATTCCTTTTGGTTTGAGAAATGAAATAATAAACTTCATGGTCTTATTTTCTGTCAGAATTTTATGTTCTTGAAAGGGAACACAGGTTTAATTCCTCCCCACCAGTAGATGTCGCACTCACACTCACTAACTCTTGCTCCAACCTTCCATTGTACAGGTTGTCAGGTATGTTTAATAGCACGATTTTATCGGCCCGATATCGGTGTCGGTTGATATTAGCTTTAAAACTGGCAACCTCCAGTTTCTAGCAGAGTAGCACAACAGCGGTTTTTAGTCAGCTAACAGCAAGTCTAAGCGTGTCTTACTTTTACACCAGCACTTAAGAGGCTAATCTTCATTAGTTTCTGTTAGTTTCGAGTTAGCTCGGTTAGCATTTAGCCCAAAGTACGTCAGCTGTATATTTTTTGCCCCGCGGCTCAGTGCGGCCTTGCCTTTGCCCATTTTTGTATTTTCCGGGAGTGACGACACACGTGACACGGCAAGATGGTGATGGTAGGACACGCCCAACTGGCTTCACTTTTAGCTCTTCAGAAACCAACAGGTGACGTAGCGGAAAGTTCGTCCCTCTCTATTAACTGTCTATGATATTGATATAAGCCCGATATCAAGGCGATATTTTTAAAATCTAACCATCTAACCTCCTAATTCAAACAGAGGCCACATATTTAAAATGCATTTGGATCTTTATTTAATTATTTTGTATGCCTTAAATGCCTCATTCAAACATGCAGAACTTATAAGATGAATATGTTGCACACCAGGACGACCATCATCATGTTGTTTTAATATAAAAAAAATAACCTCAACTGGTCAGAGAAAAGCCATGTTACTGAACTACATGTAAAGATTTTGCTTTACATTGACATCTACTGTCTTTTTCTCTGCATCCCGTTTTGTTCACTTCTCCCAGGCTATGAATGAAGAAGAAACTCTTTAACTTCCTGTAATATCAGAAGACAAACAAGCAGGAATCCAAACTTACTCAGCCCCGGCCGGATCCTCTCCACTACACAGCTCTGCAACTCCCAGACAGTCATTGGCGTTTGGTTTAGGAAGACAACGTGATGATGTGGTCCCTCTTTTGATGGCAGCTGGAAACATGCTATTGTAAATTCCCCTGCAAGTGTAGCAGAAGGGAAGGAAGCCACACACAAACACACACACTTAAAGCCACTATCTGCGCTGCAAGTGCTGGAAATCTGCAGCAACATCCAGTAAAACTTGTAAATAAGAGGGAGGGAGGTGGTAGCGGTGTGCAGGAGGGAGCTAGGGAGGCGTCGTGGGGCGGGAGAAGAAGTTCCACATTACATCACCAGCAGCTGTTGACAGGCCTGTGTTTATTAACTATCTGCCAGGGCTAGAGGAGTCAAACCACATGGTTTGCACTCGCACGGCCCTAAAATCACTGACAAAACAAGACAATGCTCACCTGCTCTAAAACACCAAGCTGACAGACATGCACAAGCTATTTGCAGACATGTGGTGCATCCTCTGGTAAACAAAAGTAAAAATACTGTCACACTTGGCCAGGAGTTTCTTTTTCTTTATACTGCTTCCCCCTTATTAGTCTTGCGCTACCTGTCATCTGTTTACACTGACTGTAAGACGTGCTGACTGCACTGAGCTGTTTTCCTGACTCAGATAGCAGTGACTGTAATGGTATTAGTGAAAAGAGAGAGCTGCTGCTGCATTCCTCAAGTGTCTCGGCTTGGCAGAGTCCCCAGCCTCTTAGCTCAGCCTGCATTTCTCTCTCTCCCCTTCTCTGTCTCTCTTTCCTTTCTTGCCTTCTCATTTAAATGGAGGCACATGACTCTCAGCTTTACTGCCAAGACTTCTTTATGCCGGCCGGGAGCCACCAGCACTCTGCTTTTCATTGGCCTCTCTGCAGGACTCTTTTAGCTGCATTCCTTGCCACCACCCATCCAAGACTTAAGGACCAGCCTAATCAGTCAAATCAAGCTTATTACTTATGTATTGTTTAGTTAATTTGCCTTTGCGTTTGATTTTTGCAGAATGCATTAGAATAAAGCCTGCTGCTTGGGTGAAAAGCCCTTCAGCTCCAACATCAAGCGCCCACTGTTTGTCTTCCACAACCGCTTTGGACAAATGGTTTGCTTCAGTGCAATGCTGCTGCATTCCTGGGTTTGCAATTGCAGTCATTTCTCCCCTAATTCCATTCAGTTGTTGCATTCTTCTCCTATAAGCTCACAGCATTGAAACATTGTTCACCCACAGACTGAATTAGGCCTGCAAGATGCTGGGCAGAGGCGAAGTGAAAGAAAAACGATGGAAAATATCTTGCAGACAAAGAAAAAGGAAAAAAAAAAGAACTTTTGAAGCATCTTGAACAGAAAATGTGGACATGGGTCATCTTTTCATCACGAGCACTCAATTAAACATAAATGTCAGGAGCTAATTGGATAAAAAGCAGCATTGTATTAGACTGATTGCAATCAAATGTTATGAAGAAGAAACGTAATAATGCAATGGGAGTGACCAGTTCTTAATGGAAATCTTTGATTGTGTAATTGGGGACTTGTGATTTATTCTTTTAATCTAATGGAAAGGAGGACATGCCTTGAATCAAAGGATACCTGACCTTTTATTTGCAGAGTTAATGAGGCATATTTGTCATATATTAAAGGGAAGAAATCAACCAAAAGACAGTCATTTATTGTAAATGTCTTTGCTTTTCTTTGAATTTTTACAAGTTGCTGATAAAATCTGCCTGCCTGATGCCGTATGCTACCTTGAACGTTATGAGACTGACCATGTGTGTGCACTTTTCCTCAAAGAACATGGCTTAAATCAACTTTTTCATCAATTCAGTCCTGTTTTTTGCATCATCTTTTTCCTTTATTCACAATGATTTCCTTTTATCTAGAAGAAAGAGAAAAAAAAAGTCCATTCTGCTCACCATATACATTGATGCACATGTGTTTGTGGCCTGATAGTGCAGCAGGAAGGTAATGGCTAATGAGTCTTCAACATGGATCTTGACCTAGGGCACATCCGGATCCATTTGAAGCTGAAGGTACCAACTCTTTCATGTCAGAGGTCAGAGCCCCCGCAGGAGCACTGAGGAAACGATTGGCGTGAGGAGCGCAAAGTCATATATACATGTTAGGGAGCAAGGAAATGGGTCAGAGCTTTTACTATGCATGCAGTGACTAAAGGAAGTGTTGGACCTTTCTTTGCAGCCATGCTTTCTCTTGTTGGAGGAAACTGTCCCTGGAGAGTTTTTTCCCCACTAGTATCTACACATGGGTAAAAAGCAGTTTTTAAGCATTTTTTTTTAAAAAAACACTAAGTCTCATTTTAGTTTATAATAAACAGCATATGACTGAATTATTTTTTCCACAAGTGGGCAAGATTATCCTCGTCTGGATCATTGTGTCTTGAGGTGTTTTGTGATTGCAGGCCTTTTACCCTACCTTAAAAAACGAGCTCATAAACACCCTCACCCTCATGCTGAGCAAGACTGTGGAGCACAGTCTTTGAGATTACATAATATCTCAAATGTAATCAAAATGCCCTGAGTGGGTAGCGTCCATAATTTACTCGTAACAACATCATTTAGTATATTTTTATAGCATAAACAGTACTACATCTTACTTCCGCAAAGCGCACCCATTCAAGTTCACGTTCAGCGCCTACTCTGCCGATAATGCTAGTGTAGAAGAAGAAATTTGCTGTTTACATTGTGCTAAGAGTGAATGAGCTTTGGACAAACACAAATGGGGTTGGCGAAAGAAAGAAAGAAAGAAAGAAAGAAAGAAAGAAAGAAAGAAAGAAAGAAAGAAAGAAAGAAAGAAAGAAAGAAAGAAAGAAAGAAAGAAAGAAAGAAAGAAAGAAAGAAAGAAAGAAAGAAAGAAAGAAAGAAAGAAAGAAAGAAAGAAAGAAAGAAAGAAAGAAAGAAAGAAAGAAAGAAAGAAAGAAAGAAAGAAAGAAAGAAAGAAAGAAAGAAAGAAAGAAAAGAAAGAAAGAAAGAAAGAAAGAGAAGCGCTCTCACCTGGTTTGGTCTGCTGCGGCTTCCATAGTGTCGTGAACTAAATATACTAAATTATATCTTTTCAAGTCAATTATGGACGCTACCCACTCAGGAAACTTAGATTATATTGGACGAGCAGTATGGAGGAATATTGCCAAGCTTTTGAGGACTTTTATGGATCTTTTTAAATCAAGCAACAGTGAACCCCATTATATAAAAGTTGGGGGAAAACGAAAATTTCCCCGATCTTCGGCTGCATTTCAGTGCTTGCTCAGCATGAGGGCGAGTAGAAAATGAAGGTACATCATTCTGTGGGTGTACTATTCCTTTAAGATGAGGCCAATAGAGAGAGAGAAAATGTTTTGTTGGCATCCCTTTGTATTTGACAGACTAGAAGCTTTTGAACTTAACATTTCTGGACTTTCCGTTAGGGCACATGGAAAGTGTGTGAGGACGGGGACGGGGGCCTTTTTTTTTAACCTGGACCTTATTTCTAGGACTTTATATGTGCAGTAACTCCCCAGTAACATTTCTGTATCACTCTACTCCTACGTGAGATATTTAGATGTGTCCATATATTGGGAGGAAGCGGGGCAGCCAGAGCGGGCCTCTATATAAGGCATTATCTGCAGCAAAACTCCTTTAATTTAATCAATACTTACGAATGAATGAACAAACTAACGAGTACCATTGAACTGTGACGTCAGGTTTTGCTCTTCATTTGTTATTGGGGTCGTTCAACGCACTACTGGCCGGCCGCGCGCACCCCCTTGACACGCGTTACCGTGGTACAGCTGAGAGACGGAAGTAGCTTACCGGACGGACAACAACAAACCCAGCACAACTCATCACGTTTAGACGTGTTTAGGCTACTTACTCAATCGAAAGTTGCCCGTTCGGTCCTGCAGGCCTTGGTTGGGTCTTCCAGTTTATTTTTTGGGACACGAAAAGTCTCTACCACAGTCCGGTTGATCAGAGCAGAGAAATCCTCTATCGTAGTGAGACATCCTGGAAACATCCAGAGGCATATCTCCTGGTCTCAAATCCCAATCTGAACAACAAAGGCATTCCTCCTCTGTCGGCATAACTGAGCATTGTAGTGTGGTGGCCAGTAGTGTGTTGAACGACCTCAGTAACAAACGAAAAGCAAAATCTGACATCACAGTTCAATGGTACTTGTTCGTTTGTTCATTCATTAGAAAGTATTGATTAAATTAAAGAAGTTTTGCGGCAGATAATGCCTTATATAGAGGCCCGCTCTGGCTGCCCTGCTCCCTCCCATTATATGGACATACGCTGATCGCGAAAAAATATAAATATCTCACGTAGGAGTCAGAGTGATACAGATATGTTACTGGGGAGTTAGTGCACATATAAACTCCTAGAAATAAGGTCCAGGTTGAAAACAAAGAAACTTATCCTTTAAAACCTACAGTACAAAGGCCTTTTTAGGTTTGCATTTACTACCTTGATAAGATCACTAGTTGGAGGAGATGAATCACAGTACTGCTGAATTTGGACTTTCTAAGGGTTATGAGAACTGGGAAGCTTCCAAAAGAACAACATAAAGTCTGATCCAATTTTTTTGTGTGGCTGTTCACAGGACCACTTTTATCTGAGTGAGGCCCTGAAGTGACCCGTATGTGCAGAAGATCAATAACAAAACATGTGTCCCAGCCTAAAAACTGACCGGTTATGCTATAACGCCCTTTATGCCTCCTTTGGATTGTTGCAATCCGCCAGATACTAATAAATTTGTGGCAAGGAACGCAATGGAGGGCCCGGGCGGGATTCAATCCCACAGACTCCTGGGTGAGAGTCATGCGCGCTGTCACAAATTCTAAAATTTTGTTGACCGTCCACTGTTCATCCCCGTCTACGCTGTTGCGTAGTAATTTCCTGCTAGTTTCCACTATTTCACCTGTCCCAATATGGATCACTTGGCTGGTCAGACATGATTTAAAACCACAAACAGAAATGGCGCACATCGGATTTTAACATATCAAAATTCCATGTGAAGACCATATCTTCTCAATTCATGAATGCCTCCTCTGTGAACAGTCCATAACTAGTGGGAGAAGTCATTGCTACTGTATGTTCAGGTTGGTAATGATGGTGGTACTTGGAGACCTCAATGTTTTCTCAGGTGGTCACACTGTAAAAAGTTTGAGAACCGATGGTTTAGAATAATGAAAATGTTCCTGCAACCCTAAAATACCTCAATTTACTGTACTCTCTTCCATTTTTTACGATCAAGATTTGTTGTTTTACCAGCTAAACCTATATTTTGATGGCATTTGCAATGCTACCGTCATGTGTTTGACATGGCAGGAGAGCATCAACAAATGGAGTTCCTATGTGCTGAATTCTGACTTCAACACAATTCTGCCATCAGTCACACCAGTGCTTGAATTCTGTAGTCTTCATCCCATATATGATGCTACTGAAAAAAAAAGAATAAGGAGGTCATATAGGAAGTTTATTTTGTATACTGAATTGTAACTACACAGATTCAACTTCTCAGTTATACTTTTAACCTATTCTTCAATAGTTGTATCCTCAGTGGTCATATAGATACACATAAATGGTCCTGCTTATGCTCTTTCTTGCAGCTCCTCCTTGCACAGCTTATGCCAGTTTGCAAGAATCAGGAGTGTACCATCAGCTGAAATTAATCATGACATCAGGTTTGGATCATGTCTGCAAGGCTGACGATTGGGAGAATAAACTAAGTGTTAGAACTACAATGGTCCTCAGTTCCACAGCAGGAGCAACAAAAAGCTTTCTTCAGTCTGGAAGTGCCCATCGGCTTTCACCACAGGGGATGGACTTTTAAAAAAGGGTATATTTTATTTTATTTTAAGGGCTCAATTGTACTCATTCGTGGATGCCCACACAGAAAACTGCAGGCGCTTTCGAGGAAGTCCTCTTATTATAGCACCCGTTTCGAGGCTATATGTGCAACTGGGCTCTATATATGCCATAGATCGCTATAATTAGAAGAGGTGCTCAATCCATGTGCACACATGCACAACCAATCACCTCCATGTGTGATAAAGCATATACATAAAAAAAAGGCAAAAATAATATGAACAAAAATGGTCAGAGCCAAGTGTCCTAGGAAATTTTTTGGAAGTGAAATAAATGTGCATTTCTATATTCTCTTGTCTCCATGTTTGGCTGCTTTCTCCTTCAACCACAATGTATCCCTTTGGATCGCTTAAGCTGCAGCTGCGGTTGACACCAGAATGACCATAAAGCAGTCAAGTCAGCAGCATGCTGCCGTACTTTAAGCTCCTTCGCTGTACCTGCCATTGTCCCATCCCAATACGAAATGTTAGATGTGAAACTACTACAAGCTTTTGTAATTGAAACACCAGAAGGTCCCAGAGGTCCAGATGTTCTGCAAGGCTGTCAAGGCAGAACATAGGTATAACTTTATGAAGAAAAAAACAGTATGAAATTTAATATAAAAGTGCGCTGATGTAAACTTATGCATGATTGGAAAGAGGCCCAGAGCTAATTTAGATAGCCAAATGCTTTAGTGGATATTGAATCAGATCGCATTGCCCAATCCTGCTGCAGAAGCGGCTGGTTTGAGTTTCCTTTGGAGAATACTTGCTCCGAGGAGCAGGAAGTGGCTTTGTTCATGGTCCGCGTTACATGCACATGTTGAAACGCCACATCAATGTTATTTGCAGCTGCGCTGGGATGCCGGTAATGTCCCCTCTCACAGCAGCGGACCTAAGAAGCATCTTTATGCACATATAAGCACAGACCCAAGAGAGGCACGCACAGTACATACGGTAAAGATCTCAACCTCCACAAATCAAAGAGAATTGTGGCGTTAGCGCTGAGGTAAGCTACTCTGAGTCCACAGGAGATCAAGCTAAGGAGATTTAGATGAACAGATGCATAGCAGAAAAAAATAGAAAAGACATTATCCAGCTTGGACTGTGTCAGCTCTTTGTCTAGTCAAGCGTACGCTATTCTGTTGCCATAAATTATGCTCACTCTCCTGATGCTGTTCCTAGATTTATATAATCTATATTCAATATATTGAAACAGCTTTTTCTCTATTTTTGAAGCACCAAAGCTGGGTATACTTCCAAGTTTTCAGTCTAAAAACTGAACTAATCTCCATAACTTATGGTCAGTAATTTTCCAAGGTGGAAAGCTATTTATCTCTCCATCCCCTGGCTGTTTCAACAAATCAATGGCTGTTCAGAGGGAGTAAGCGGAGAAACATATCTTATGGCTGTCTCGTGCAATTTTTCCACTCTGCTTTAGGTAATAAGACAGGACAGTCAAACAAACATCCACAAACAGGTCTTGTGTTTTCACCCAGTGTTTGTATGCAATGCCACAACCGGGCTTCCTGCCAACTTCTCCTTTTCCCATCAGACTGCAAAAGCACCACTGCCTTCACCTCCACCCGTGTCCCCCCTCTCCTCCTCAAGCCTCCCTTTTCTCTTTTTCCCCTCATCACAAAAGGAGGCAGAGTGTGCGTCTCTAAGAGCATTAAGCTGAAGCGAGGACGAAGGTGGGTGAGTCGAGCTGAAGGAGGAGAAGAGGAGAGGGAGTGGTAGTTATTTCACGAACAGGACTCGGTGCCCTTTGCCACTGCACCAACACCAGCTGGGATGAGGAGTGGCATCCCCCCACTTTCTCTCTTTTGGTTGTCTCTCCACCTCTTATGGCTTCAATGGGAGCATTGTATGAGCTGGAGGAAGGATATGAGGTCCCATTTGGCTGTCATTGACATGTAAAAAGAGTGTGGCAGTGACAGCTGACGAGATCAGTGGCCTGTAATTAGCTGAGGATGTAGGATAGACTCTCACCCATGAGTGTCAAAAACACACACACGGAGTAGCCTATCCGCATATGAAGATAAAGAGAATAGATAACCGACATACAGTATTAACACAACAAAAATCTGCAGAGGCTTGTTTGCCCGTAGGAAAAAATGATGACTTATCTATTAGTCTACGTGTGAGGTTTCACACTGACGCAAAAGGTCTCAGGGTGCTATAAATCTATAGGTGTGAACCATGCATTCTGGCTGGGGGTGGTCTATATATTTAAATAATAAAACCCTTTAGTGCTCAGGGGAGAAGTTTTGATCCACAACTCAGACATTCATGCATGGGAGACACAGGTGTGATAAGCCAACTGTGAATAACAGCTCAGTCTCATTACAGCTCATAAATCACATCTGGATTATATATAGAACCTGATTAAAAGTGTCTACATTTGTTTTTCCGTGAATGAAACAAAGATCTGATCAGCATTTGCACTGTTAAGCCACCTATTTAGCGGCCAGGTCAATGACCAAGCATAGCTTTGAGATATTCAATACACAAAATTGTACAGTTTATCTGTACAATTTTGTTTCCATACAAGTCCAATTCCAGAAAAACTGGCTTGCATCGGTGCCAAAATGCAAAGGAAAATTTAATAGAAAACTTTACAGAATATACAACAGCATTCTAGAAGATTCTACGATTAGAGAAGTTATTGACAGGTTAGGGTGCCAGGATTGGATATAAAAGTAGTGTCCACCAAAGACAATATTTTCAAGCAATGATGGGTCACAGCTCACCACTTTGTGTCAATTTCCAGCAGAAAATCCTCAATAATTATCACTAAGTTCCATGACAATCTTTTGTATGCAAGATTGTAAAGAACTTTGGTCTCTCAACATCTGTAAAGCACCACAGCATGAAAAAATTCAGGGTGTCTGAAGAAGTTCCAGTACATTAGGAGGCATATTAGAATACTAGACATACAGGTGCTATCAGGTAGCATAGTTTTCCTCATGCCTGCCGCACACGAAGGCTTTCTGCAAGCGCACTCGCCATATGCGCTTGTTTTTTGGTAAGTTTTCTGCCTCACGAGGCCTTGAGGTGAAAATCAAACACGTTTAGATATTTTTTGCCTCGCGAAGCAAAAAACTTAGTGTGCGCTCAACTTGAGCTATCTGCTGAGGGCAGAAGATCTAGCGACCAATCAAAATGCGTCTGCAGATCACATGACTTCAAGATGGCAGCTCGCAGTGACCTAGTTAGTTACATTTTAGAGGATAAATTGGTGGAAATACGGCCAGACTACACCTGCTTATATGTTGCGTCGGACTTCAAAAATATCCATCCAATTATCTCCAAGTTTCATTCATTTTTCTTACATGACTTCTTTTTCTTTTGAGTTTAACAGTGGTTTGCGAACTCAAACGTATATTACAGTCTGATTTTCACCTCAAGGCCTCGTGAAGCAGAAAACTCACCAAAAATCAGGCGCACACAGCGACTATCTGCTGAGCAAACGGCCTCGAATGACTTTTAGCTCAGCAGAAAGCTCTCGTGTGCGGCAGGTATTAGTGTGCATGCCTGCATGCAGTCCGGAGCCGTCTCGCGTTTGAAATTTATGGAGTATCATGAAAAGAGAGTTAAAAAACAACACCAGACTGTTGAGAAGCTGAAATCTTGTATTCAGCAGGACATAACAGGTTACTCTGAATGGCAACAATAAATATCTTCTGAAAAGTGTCATTAAAAGGAAGCTGATGCAACACAAGTGAAGTGTTTTGCTCTATGTTTTCATGTACTGCATTCCAGACAATTTACTGTTAATACATACAGTAGCAAGCTCAAGTCTGGGTGGGGTCTTCTTGGACAATTTTCTGTGCTACGCTCTGGTCTTCATTACCTCAAATGTGCAGCAAAATGCTTTAAAATGTTCAAATTTATGAACAAAATTTTTTTGTTTTTCCTCCTAAGCAAACAACTTCTTTAACATGCTGCTGCCTCCACTTCATCATTTCATAAGCATCCCTGTTGCTCTGAATCATTCACTGACTTCTTCAGCTGTTTTTATGTGGACTTTTTTTCCCCCGATACCAAGTGGACCCTTTGTAACTAATGTACAAAACACAAATTCCTGTTTATTTACCAGTTTTAGTAGTGTTGAAACGTGCATTTCATTTACTACAACAGAGGACATAGTTCAATTTGTAGTGGAACGCGCCATTTTTAGGCACTACAGAGACTGAGTATGCATGATTTGATGATGATCAGATGCTCTCTTTGCTGTGGTTTACCTCAAGACTTTCCTTTAGGGCGGCTTAAAAGAAAACTCATACGTTTTGCCTTAGAAAGGTAAAAAGTCAGGTAAGTATGTCTGGATCTTAAAGAGCACATGATGCTGTTATTCTGCTATTCTTTGCAGTCAAAAGAACCTTTTATTTTAGGACAGTTGCCAATAGGTGTGCAAAAGACAAGTTACCGTGGTGATTAAGCTCCTCTTTCAAGCTTGGGTCTCATCTAAAGGTGGGCCCACTCTTTGAAACAGAGGATCAGGGCTTGTGTCAAACCCTGACAAGGGTCTCAGGGCTGCATGAAAAACCAGCCGATGACAGTTGCTGTTCGGAGATGAGAGGAGCCATCTCACTGTGGAGGACATTGACCTGCAAGACCCAGCTCTCCCATGGGAACCTGTGCAAGCTCCTCCTGACCCATTGTGAAACCCTCCATCTCACCCTGCCTGAGCTTTCCACTGAACCCTTTGATGTCCTGGGATCTGGACAGTAATGAGCATGGAGGCCTGTTAGCCTGCAGGGTGAGATAGCTTAGAAAATTAGCCAAGATGGTGGGATGTAGAAGGAGATAAGGTTATTTGCATGCAAGAATTGTTCAATATACCCCCAAAATAAGCACTATATTTCTCTAGGTTGAGGTATCAGACTAAAAACTTGCAAAAAAAAAAAAAAGAAAAAGGACCCCAACTCTTGCAAGATGATCCATTAAAGTATGATATTAGTATGGAACGATAAATGTGTAATTTTTTGTCTAATTGTCATTTTATTGAAATGTTGATTTTAATATGAAAAGCACTTTGTGCTACATTTGTATGAAAAGTTCTTTATAAATAAATTTCATTAATAAATGAATCCAGTCTCGTGGTCAGATGTGGTTAAAGGGATGTGAACTAGACGAGGAAGATGAAAATCTATCACTGTACTGGCACTGTGATGAGCAAGTTTAATAGCCATGATACTAGCAATGGGCAAAACCAAAATGTTTTTTTTTTTTTCAATACAGTACTGTTAGTTTGTGGTACTTTTTCATCAATGTCGATACCGATACCTATATTTTTTGTCCCTTAAACAAAAATCACAATTGTATGGTGTGCATTAATATCTTTATTGCAAGTGTCATATGAAATATAAATAAAACTTGAAAATGAGTAAATTGGACAATCTACTCATCAAACAATTAAAGAACAAACAATTAAAGAATTTCTTTTTTAAATGATAAAATTATCCAGCTACAGGTTAATATAAGAGTATTAAATGTATTTAATGGAAAATGTTCAAGTGTAAAATGTAATAGCGATATTAAAATCAAATAAAACATAATGTGTAATAACCTGAATGAAGCCACTGAAAAATAGATATTTCATCATCTCCAACAGTAGCTGCATCATCATGATATCTGACACAGAAGCGGTAATCTCTGGCTGGTTTTGTACATAATTTTGCCTAGAAATCTCCAAAATTTAAAACAAATTACATGATTTGTATCTGTATAGGTGTATCTTGATATTCAAAAAAAGTATCAAATCTGATATGACTGGCTGATATCGAAGTTATGACTCCAGGGTACTGATATGCCATCCCTACAAAATACTAGTGTTGCGTTGACGGATCTACCTGCAAGAGACAGACCTCTTTGGAGCCAAAGGTTAAATCGTTGATCGACAAATGTTATCAGAGGGTTGAAATTTTAGATCTTACACTTTGTTTTTGTTTTTTTTTTTATATAGTAATTCCAAGATATTTAACTTTGCTTTTTATTGGTATTCCATACAATATGCTAGTTAATGACCCTTCGCCAAAACCTTCGCCCCAGAACTGCTGCTGACTTTCTAGCACACTTAACTTCCATAGACGGGGCATAGACAGGATTCTGATGACAGATATCCAGAACGTTTGGGTGATACTGTATTTGTTGCCTCTCAAAACCCAAAAAAACACCAGCGGAGAGTAGGGATGTATACCGAGTACCGGTATCGTTTGGTACCGGTTCCTAATCTTAACGATACCAGGGTACCGTTAAGAATCTGGACAAACGATACTCTTATTGATACTTTTTGTACATCTACCTAATCATTGAGTTATCATTACACAGTCAAATAGTCACAGTGATGGAATAAGACAGACACAGTTCCCTTATTCTCCCAGCGGTCCTTCACCCACCTTTATGTCTAGGCTTCCTCAACATCATCTGAACAAATCTTCTCCACCACTGGGTCTTTTAACATCTTGTAATGTCTTTATTATTTATTCTAAATTATGTTATAGTATCAATAAGAGAATCGATAAATACCGGTATCGATAAGGAGTGTCGATATTGGTATCGGTATCGATAAAATCATAACGATATACATCCCTAGCGGAGAGATGTGGAATATGGATAAACAATGTAGAATAGGCGTGGAATATGGATTAAATGGCGTGAAAGATCGATTAAACAACAAATATAACACGGTCCTCTGCCAGTTTCTCAGTCCAGTAGCTGCAACCCTGATCAGTTCCAGTATCTGCTATTCCGATCAGATCCAGTATCAAATTAAATGTATTGATTAAACCCACGATGTGGGAACAACATCCTGGTCAAGGGGGAAAGATCCAGCAACAGGGTAGAACACGTCAGATACCTGAAACCATCTGGAGTCATACATGACAGTTAGCTTAAAATAAAACAATCTGTTAACTTACTCCACGATGCAAGAACGTTGTTGTTGTTTCTTTAAACGTTTGTTCCGGACATAAATCATCAAGACGTGAAGTTTCTGAGTCTTTCTGTATGAACACTGAGCCTTCGCTTTGATTTTAACATCCTCTTCATCAACATAGCTCCATCAACAAATGACGATGAATTCCTCAGATGCATCCTGCAGTCCTCTCTGTCTAGCTGCCTCTGATATTTCCCAACTGTTACTTTAGAAATTTAACACAATAGGGGATTATCACGCTTACCGGAACTTCCCGGTATTTGGGCACTTCCTCTTCCGGGCCATTATAACAACAGCCGTTCCTGCTCTGTTATAGCTACTGTTTAAATCGGATAAACTCCAAACATACTTAAGTTTTCATTCCAGACTGAAGTGATACTGGATCAAAAGCTGGATCAAAGCGATCAATTCGCCACGGTGAAGGGCCGAACTTTATAAGAAAACACACGTTTGTTTGTCGCCAGTGGGGCACAACACCGCACGACACCGGCACTTCACAGCATGCTAGCATTAGCCAGCTAGCGTTTACTGACGTGCTTAACATTGTGAGTCTTAAAACACACAAACATCTAAAAAATGGGGTCTGTACCTCCCTGTTTCCAGTGGAACAACTGGGGACTGCCAAAAAAAGGAGATGCTTGTGTGTTTTCAGCCGCACAAAGTTAGGCACGTCATCGAGCTGGCTAATGCTAGCCTGCCAACACGACTGTGCAGACTGCCGGCTACAAACAAACGTGTGTTGTTTTATTATAAAGTTCGGTCCTTCACCGCGGCGAATCGGTCGTTTTAATCCACTTCTTCCTTAGCATCACTTCAGTCTGGAATGAAAACTTGGCATTGGCGTTTATCCGATTTACAAAGTTTAACAGAGTAGTAGCTGGCGGACTACTGTTAGCAGGCTAGCATTAGCCAGCTTGATGACGTGCCTAACATTGTGCGGCTGAAAACACACAAGCATCTGAAAGCGTCTCCTTTCTTGGCAATCCCCAGTTGTTCCACTGGAAACGGGGGGGTATGGACCCGATTTTTCGATGTATGTGTGTTTTCAGCCGCACAAAGTTAGGCACGTCATCAAGCTGGCTAATGCTAACCTGCTAACAGTAGTCCGCCAGCTACTACTCTGCTAAACTTTGTAAATCAGATAAACGCCAATGCCAAGTTTTCATTCCAGACTGAAGTGATGCTAAGGAAGAAGTGGATCAAAACAACTGATTCGCCGCGGTGAAGGACCGAACTTTATAATAAAACGACACACGTTTGTTTGTAGCCGGCAGTCTGCACAGTCGTGTTGGCAGGCTAGCATTAGCCAGCTCGATGACGTGCCTAACTTTGTGCAGCTGAAAACACACAAGCATCTGAAAGCGTCTCCTTTCTTGGCAGTCCCCAGTTGTTCCACTGGAAACAGGGAGGTACAGATGTTTTCAGATGTTTGTGTGTTTTAAGACGCACAATGTTAAGCACGTCAGTAAACGCTAGCTGGCTAATGCTAGCATGCTGTGAAGTGCCGGTGTCGTGCGGTGTTGTGCCCCACCGGCGACAAACAAACGTGTGTTTTATTATAAAGTTCGGCCCTTCACCGCGGCGAATCGATCGCTTTGATCCAGCTTTTGATCCAGTATCACTTCAGTCTGGAATGAAAACGTAAGTATGTTTGGAGTTTATCCGATTTAAACAGTATAACAGAGCAGGAACGGCTGTTGTTAACATGGCCCGGAAGAGGAAGTGTCCAAATACCGGGAAGTTCCGGTAAGCGTGATAATCCCCTATTTCCTTCAGAATATGTTCACTGAAATCACTGAGCAATCCATGTTGATGTACCTAGAAATTAGCTAAAAATGGAAAGTTTGCCAGACTTAGCAACTGTAACCATGGGGGGCGGGACTTAGCAAAGGGTCAATTCACTTTTAGTGAATTCACTTTTATTTATGTTTAACCCCTTAACAGCCCCCCGCCACCCCATCTGCCAAAAACACCTAAAAAATGCATACCCGAATTAAATAAGCTGCTGCTCTTGAACCCTTTGGAGTACATGCAAAAGCTTGGCCTCTCTGTAAAGATAACACTCTGAATTTTCACTTTGAGCTTTCAAATTCATTGTAACTTTAACTAGCATGTATTTACTTAATTTGGAACTCACAGTAATCAAGCTTTTTTTTTCCCTTGCCTGAATTTTTTTTTTTTTTCATTTTGTCAAGTAGCTGCACACAGAAATATGAGGATAGGAACTGGATAATCACAAGGCTGTGGCATGAAGGTTTATCTGTTACCAGTTCTTATTTGGTGACAATAGCAACAAAAATTACAAGTATATGGGTGTTTTTATGTGAATATGTTCAGGCGTTATCCAGAATTTTCCATTTGGAGACCCCAAATGGTCCCTTTGGATAATAAGCTTTACAAAGCTGTAAGTCCAGAGTGCTTCAACATACAGTCATCATTGAAACCTCCAATGAAAGGTGGTACCAAGAGGCATCCTGCTGCATATTCAGATTCACTCTGAGCATTATCAAAATACAGTAAGTGATCTAGAAACACAATAAAATGCTAATTTTCCTAAAGTGCATTATAATAAGAGTCAGAATATGTGTCTGTTTACATTATAAAGTAAACAATATAATGCCATGCTATGCAATGTCAACAAAAAGGAAAAATAAAAAACATCACAACACAGAAAACTTTTTACATACTTGCAATTTTTCATGAACTGACCAGGACTGAAAACTACTACTGCTAATTTTCAACAGAAATTTTACAGTGCAGTCCGATCAGAAGGAGAGAAGCTGCTGCAACACTGCGATCACAAAACCATTAGCTTTTATCCACACGCAGGCGAAATCCACAAACCTGGGGGTCTTGTGTTATAAACAGAGACCCCCAACTTTCAAACAGACAGGTTTCACTTCTTTAGTGTCCAAAAACACCACCACGAATACGCCCGCAGTGAAAGAGCGCAGTAGAAAGCCAAGCTGCGACACATATGCACCCGAGAAAGCACCCCTTTCCCCAACCAGGCAAACATCAACACGTTTTCATGTCCTTACTTTTTAGAAATTATCCCCATCTAAATAGCTTATAAACACACAATAACTGCAGGTAGAAGTTTCTACTTACTGGTCCAGTCCAGAGCGCCTCCTTAGCCAAACGCTTCCTCCTCTACTGAGCGCGGACGCACACATGCTGCTCTGCTCCGAGTAATTCCCTTCAGCAACTCTTCAGCACTTCAGCAGCGCATTTTCGTTTTTCGGCATGTTTTTTTTTTCCCACGTTTATACTGAAAAAGTGCACAATACGGGGCTTTCTCCGCTTTTACGCACAGAAGCGCACGTATAAAGGAGTTTTCAGGCCGAGTTAAGCAGGAGCACAAAGAAGCCATCTTGCTATCCAGGTAAACAAAATACGCATGGCCAAGGTTTGGAATTTCATTGGCTATACGTGCATGATGTCAGAGCTAGCGTCAGACTTGATAGGCCAGATCTGTAAGCATCAGATTACAAAGCCCACCCACCACGTGAGGTAGAGCTTGGTGGATATTATTGGTGGAGGAGAGACCAAAGATCCACCCAGTTGGTCAAATGAGACGTCAATCAAAAGGGATGCCTCTCCTGGTCCGTCAGACGCTGTAGTATTGAAATATGATACATTTAACAGATTTTATAAGACTTTATATTGAAAATAAGTTAAAAAAAAAAAAAACGGCCCGTGGGCGGCCCTGGCCAGTTAAGAGGTTAGGCAATAGAGAATGAATTGACATTGTTAAGTGCTTTTTTAATTTCAAATTTGTTTTCAAGGAAGATGGCTGAATTGTCAACAAGCTGGTAGATGAGAAAGTGTCTGTTAGCCATATGAATACCTTGGATGTCACTTGTTTTAATTTAGGTTGACAGAATTTGCATAGCTAATATAGAGTGGGGCAGCCTTGTCGAAGGCCTCCAATATAAAATTTTTGGGAGCAACCATTGAATAGTTTAATGGCTGCATTACAATTATTATAAAACATCTGGAAACTTTTTATGAAGGGTTCACCAAAACTAAATATTTTAAGAGCTTTAAGTTGGAGGGACAGGATCCCATTTGTAAGACAATCCGCTTTTTCATACCGAGTTACTTCTTGGGAATCAGTTTCAGCCCATCATATTTCCAAACAAGCATATTTGCCTCTAAAAACAATCTCCCTAACAAAGAGGGTTTAACGTAGTCTATACTGTATGATCCCAGGTCAGTTTATTTACAGGCTATGGAAATCTGTGATGTGCTTCTGTCCAAGCACTGAAACTCACAGCCAGATTCTGGCCCAAGTTGCTGCCTGTTACATATAATTGTGATATTGACTACTATGGATATGTGTACATATGTGTGTGTACATGAGAATGTAAATGGATGTTTTTTTTTTTTTTTTTAAATTGTTTTATTATTGGGATAGGCTTCCGAAACCCTGAATTGGACAAGTGGTACAGAAAATGAATGAATGAATATTTTACAATTTTCTTCTTTTTCTTAGTCTTTTGGGGGGGGGGGGGGGGCTGCACAAAGGAAACATGTGAGATTGAAATGTTAAGTTTGTATTGTATTGTAGAGATTTCCTTTTGTGATGTATATGTGTATATTAGAGATGCACCGATCCAATCCGATACCTGGGCTGAGAATTATCAGCCGATACCAATGAGATACTACTGTTGAATAAATGAACTGTATACTTTACCATGTGAGTGAAGGCATCAAGCTTGACAAACACTTATCCTTGTTAAAGCAAGGTAACAAATTAACACATATAAATGTATTTATTCGATTTATAGACATATAAAATGTAGATGTAAATATTGATTAAAAAAAAAAAATTAAAAAAAGGAAATGACTGGATTGGCCATATTCATCCGATCCAGCTAATCTGATCCAGGTATTGGATCAGTGCATCTATATATATATATATATATATATATATATATATACACTTATGTATATTGGTTTTTCTGCAATGAAAACAGCGTTCGTTTCTTCTGTATTGATTTTATTGACAAAAACAAATCCACATAAAGATAAAAAAGAATGATATCACAAGTTGAAATTATCAGATCACAAACACACGTCATGTAGTGATATAAAAGTGAACAAAAATTAGGACACTTTTGGCAATATTTTAAGTTTAGTGGTTTAACTTAGATTATTGAATCCCTGCCACTGATCAGAAAGATTAATAAGTATTAATTTCTATTACTAGCTTTGTCAAACACCTTGATTATAATAGAGCATTTCACAAAAATACTCTTAAAAAAAATTTAAAAAATATATACTGCAGGATACTATGAATACCAATAAATATGACCTTTCAGTGCTGTGGGTTATATTTCTGGTGTTGTAGGTTTCTCTGATGAATCTCTTTCACCCTCTAGCGGCCATTTGGAGCAATTGAAGGATTAACCACAGACTGGCCACATCACATGTGCTCCGGGTGATTCTGCAGACAAGTGATGAACTCTTTCACCTCCTTGCCTTCAAAGCAGATCTGGTAGACCGCCGTGAACAAAGGAAACCTGATGGAGAAGAAAATTAAGTAATATTAATAGCAAATTCACAGAGAGGTTGAAGTATTGAGAATCAGAATAAAAGGTGTACAAGATTAGGTGAGACCAGCTAAATGTATGATTTGGAGGAAGGGGCCCCAAAGATGGTTTGGACATGTACAAATGATGGGTGGTTAATATAACGGAAGAAGGATGCTGAGGTTGGAACTACCACGTAGGAGCCCTAAAGGACGACCAAAGAGATTTATGGATGCAGTGAAAGAGGATAAGAGGTCAGCTAGTGTAAAACAAGAGGATGCAGAGGACAGAGCTCAGTGGAGGCATTTAGTTAAATTTATGTATCGCCCAATTCAAATTAAAATAATAAACCTTCCAAGCTTTAGAGCTGCGCCAACTAGTAGCTGGCAAGTTACTACATGTATGGTAGATGCTCTCCAGTTTCCAATGGCCAAGGCCAATAACTGAGCCACAAACCTTGCAGAAAGAAACTTGATCTATTATGCGAGTCATGAAAATGCCCAGTTGTGTATAATGTCTGAGCAGTATTAATTTAAAGGTGAAACTGAAACAAAAGTGGCAACAGCCAAAACATGAATCGAGGTGAAGGACCACAGTGTTTCTTGTTTAAATGAAGTCCCTGTAATGACTGATTTTTTTTTTCCCCTTTTCATTTTAGAAAAAATAAAAAAGAGACAACAGCCTGGAAACACGACTGTACTACCATTTCTTTTTTTCCATACTTTGAAAATAAAACAATACAAACTGGAAAACAAATTCCCCATTTTTTCACAGCTGCCAGTTATGGAAGAGGATTAGGACCACTGAAGAAAAAAATAAAATATAATTCTGAGAAAAAAAGTTGGAATTATGACTTTAATCTCAGAATTTGTACTTTTTTCTAAGTCTTTTTTTAATGTTCTGGGAAAAATGTGAGATTAAAGTCAAAATTCTGTTTTTTTTCCTCAGAATTTTTTTTCCTTCAGTAGCCCCAACCCTTTTTTTGTAGCCAATGAACCCTTCAACCCTTTTTTATTATAATGATGATTAAAAAAAAAAAAAAAAAAAAACTAAGCATATTTTATAGTTTGCACCTCGTTGCAATGACTCATTCAGGCCGGGGAGGAACTAATACAAGCAGAAGTAAGTGAACTGACTTGTTGACCATGTCCCTCTTTTGCAGAATCCTGTAGACCTCAGCCGAGGTCATCGGACCCTGAAGCTTCTGACCGTTGAGCATCTCTGCCTCCAGCTCGGCGATAGACTGAGGAAAAAGACAGAGAAACATGTTCTAATAAACAGGTTTTACATGTCAGAACTTCACTTCCTCTTCTATTTAAGACGTGCAATCAGACACCAGAAGTATTGCTTCACCATGGTGAAAGTATGTGATGACTGCCACTAATCTTCCTGTTTGTCAGCAAGTCAAGCTAAATTCAATGAAACTTTGTAAAGAGGTCAACTGTAGCCTGATGAGAAATCAACTCAGTTTTATAGTAGATCTGCTTCATTTTCTTTAAAATGGTGAAAACTTGCGTTGGTTTTAAAGAAGCATGCACCCACACCGCATCTTTTGAATTTTTGTTTCTCTGCCAACTTACTTTGGACGTCCGGACGAAGGCCTCGGCGACTTTGCGGTTCCGCCCGCCGTAGCAGGTGGTGATGAGGTCGGCCACGCCGCAGCTCTCCAGGAAGGTGGTGGAGCTCACCTCACCTTTGCAGAACAGCTTCGCAAAGGCGACCATCTCCATCAGACCCAGCCTGATCACGGCCGCTTTCGTGTTGTCTCCGCAACCGAGGCCGTCGCAGAATCCGGCGCCGACGGCAACGATATTCTGCAAATTTGAGGCGAGATTTTAAGTCAAGAGGCTCGTGTATTCATGCAAAATAACAGGTTGAATTCAACCCAGGAGGGCCTACCTTTAAGGCCCCACACAGCTCCACCGTATCGCACTCTTGTACGACTGTAATACGGAAGTTTGGAGTCTGCAGCAGCTCTTTGAATATGAGACCGTTTGCTTCATTTTTTGCCCCTGATTGAAATACAAAAAACAATGAGAAACAAACACAACATGATGCAGTCTTCTAAAATAGGGGAAACTGTGCTGATAACCACATTAAAGGAATAGTACACCCACACAACTATGTGCATTCAGTTTCTATTCACCCTCACGACGAGCAAGACCTGGAGCACTTTTTCAACATCTCAAATGCAGCCGGAGATCAGACAGGTTTTCGTTTTACCCCCAACTTTAACATAATGGAGTTCACCAACACCCGATCCAAAAAAGTCAATAAAAGTCCATAAAAACTTGGGAGTATTCCTCCACACTGCTTGTCCAATGTAATCCAAATGTCCTGAGCGGGTAGTGTCCATAATTTACTCAAAACGACATCATTTAGAATATTCTTAAAGCTTAAACAGGACTACATGTAGCAGCCGCAAAGCACGTCCATGTGAGTTCATGACACTATGGAAGCCGTGGCGTTCAGCGCCTACTCTGCCGATAATGCAAGTGTAGAAGAAGAAATTTGCTGTTTATACTGTGCTGAGAGCGAACGAGCTGCGGACAAACCGGGACAAACACAAGAGGGCTTGCTATTGATTTAAAACAAAGAAAGAAAAAGAGAACGTACAATCTTGTCTGCTGCGGCTTCCGTAGTGTCGTGAACTCTCGTGGATTCGCTTTGCAGCAGCTACATGTAGTACTGTTTAAATTTTAAGAATATGATAAATGTTGTCGTTTGGAGTAAATTATGGATGCTACCCACTCAGGACACTTGGATTACATTGGATGAGCAGTATGGAGGAATATTGCCAAGTTCTTGTAGACTTTTATGGACCTTTTTTTGGATCGGGAGCCGGGGAACTCCATTACTCCATTACCTGTCCGATCTCCGGCTGCATTTGAGATATTAAAAAAGTGCTCCAGAGTCTTGCTCAGGATGCACATCATTCTGTGGGTGTACTATGGGCTATATGCACAACTCCACACAACTCCACTACCAGGTGTTCTCTGACTGAAGTCAGACACACCTGGATTAATCAGTTTGTCCAGTAATGAAAGACAGGAAACAGAGGAGCACTACTAAGTTCAGGAAGTAGTGGTGTTGTGCATATAGCCCATTCCTTTAAACAGTTTTTGCATCTGAACGCAACAAAATGCAGCATCTCACCAATGGTGGTTTCACAAAACTTCTCGTCGGCCACCTCGTTGGCGATGTTTGCCCCCATCAGGACGCTGACCTCGATCTCCAGTTTCTCCCGAATGATGTCTGAGATGAGTTTTAGTCCCTCTGGTCCCTCGTCAATACCCTGGAAAACAATAAGATACAAAGCATGAGAACCTCAAGGCGGGATAGCATTTCTCTGAAATGCTCAACTCTTCTATCCTGTCATGTTACTTCCAGAAAACATGATTAAAAGTCAGACAACTTCCCCTTTGTGCTGTAAAAAAAGAAAATCAGACACGAGAACAACCACAGGATCTTACTTTGATCAGAGATATCCCGATGGTTCCCTCGGTCACGTGAGGTTTCATCTGATCACACAGTCTGGTGATGAACTGGTGCGGCACAACAAAGACGAGGATCTTTGCTCCCTTCACAGCTTCTGTGACTTCAGGGACAGCGACCTGTTGCGGCATCAATGCAGAGTTAGTGCTGGAGCTAACCAGAAAACACTAAAATGTGGAACAGCAAAGCAGCAGAATGAGATTTCTCAAAGACTGAGATCCTTTTCTTTTTGATTGTCAGGGCTTCAGAAAATGTCATGTGATGAGAATGTCAGAGCCTAACTCATCAAAGGAAATGCCAAACACTAGGGAAAGTCGAAAAAAAATTGCCTCTACAAGGCAAGAAGATAAAAAAGTGTTCATAGGGATGGTTTTCTTAGTTCATTAGCAAATATTCATTGCATTCATGAAATGCAATTTGAAAGAAAAGCATAAAAACTGAAGAACTGTGCTCAGCATTGCTAGAAAGGGAATTAAGAAACCTTCAGTGGGACTGGTTAGAGTCCAGTGGTAGCATTCTAGCTTGACAGCAAAATAAAGTGTCTTCACAACAAAATTCAGAGGACTAAATTAGCAAAAGAACTGGGGAAAAAAAAAAAAGCTTGATGAAAGTCTATTGGCTTAACTCCAAATGAATAACTTTGCCTGGAATTCTTAGAGTTTTTTTTTTTTTTCCCCCCCCCCCCTTTTCCCTGGTTCTACTCCTTCACTGAAGTCCAGCTGACTTTAATTTAACTGATTGGACTTGATTAGGAAAGGCACACACCTGTCTAAGACCTTACAGCTCACAGTGCATGTCAGTGCAAATGAGAATCATGAGGTTGAAGGAACTGTCAAAGGAGCTCAGAGACAGAATTGTGGTGAGGCACAGATCTGGACAAGGTTACAAAATAATTTCTGCAGCACTAAAGGTTCCTAAGAGCACCGTGGCCTCCACAATCCTTAAATGGAAGAAGTTTGGGACGACCAGAACTCTTCCTAGACCAGGCCACCCAGCCAAACTGAGCAATCGTGGGAGAAGAGCCCTGGTGAGAGAGGTAAAGAAGGATCTAAAGATCACTGTGGCTGAGCTCCAAAGATGCAGCAGGGCAATAGGAGAAAAAATTCCACAAAGTCAACTATCACTGCAGCCTCCACCAGTCGGGGCTTTATGGCAGAGTGGCCCAACAGAAGCCTCTCCTCAGTGCAAGACGTATGAAAGCCTGCATGGTTTGCCAAAAAACACATGAAGGACTCCCAGACTATGAGAAGTAAGATTCTCTGGTCTGATGAGACCGAGATGAACTTTTTGGCGTTAATTCTAAGCGGTATGTGTGGAGAAAACCAGGCACTGCTCATCACCTGCCCAATACCATCCCAACAGTGAAACATGGTGGAGGCAGCATCATGCTATGGGGGTGTTTTTCAGCTGCAGGGACAGGACGGCCGGTTGCAATTGAAGGAAAGATGGATGCAGCCAAGTACAGAGAGATCTTGGAAGAAAACCTCTTCCAGAGTGCTCAGGTCCTCAGACTGGGCCAAAGGTCCACCCTCCAACAAGACAATGACCCTCAGCATGCAGCTAAAATAACAAAGGAGCGGCTTCAGAACAACTCTGGGACCATTCTTGACTGGCCCACCCAGAGCCCTGACCTAAACCCAACAGAGCATCTCTGGAGAGACCTGAAAATGGCTGTCCACCAACATTCCCCGTCCAACCTGACAGAACTGGAGAGGATCTGCAAGGAAGAATGCAGAAGATCCCAAATCTATATTTGAAAAACTTGTTGCATCATTCCCAAGAAGATTCATGGCTGTACTAGCTCAAAAAGGTGCTTCCACTCAGTACTGAGCAAAGGGTCTGAATACTAACAAGTATGTAATATTTCAGTTTTTCTTTTTTAATAAATTTGCAAACATTTCTACATTTCAGTTTTTATTTGTCAAGATGGGGTGTGGAGTGTACAATCACGGGAAATAAAATGAGCTTTTTCAATTTTGGCAAATGGCTGCAATGAAACAAAGTGTGAAAAGTTTAAATGGGTCTGAATACTTTCCATATCCACTGTATTAATTTGTCATTGAAAATTAACATACCCTTCCATTAAAGACAGAAAAAAATCAGCTGCCAGTGAAATAAGTTGATATTGACAAAAGTAATAGTGAATAAAAAATTTTATGAAAATCATGAAATTGATTTTGTATTGTGGTTCAACAGAAATATAAAAAACAAACAAAAAAACAAAACAAGTAAACAAGCATGATGGGGCTCCTGAGCTAAAATTTTGTTGAGCAACATTTTGAGGCAATCACTCCAGTCAGGTGTTTTCTGTAATGTTCAATAAGACTTCTGCACCTAATGACAGGTTTTTTGGTCCACCATTCATGAGCAATGTGCTTTAATTTTCCTGGGACAGTTTTGTTTGATTGTTATATAATTATTTTAAGAGAAAATTCAAAATTAATATTTTATTTTGCTAAATTATCATTTAGTACATTTTTATTTATTATTACTTTTTTTCAGTTTTGTGTTACTTGAATTACTATTGTGAATTTAGCCTTTTCTTTAAAGGGAGTGTATGTAAATCCTTCTGTATCCTTCTGTAACAGATTAATTTTCAGACACTTTTAAATCCATATTAAAAATGTTTCTTTTCCTTTTTATGCACTTTTAAATCCACCAGTAATGCTTTTAATGTTTAATGTAAACCGCTTTGTATTGTCTTGTATAGAAATGTGCTGTACAAATGAACTTGCCTTGCCTTACAGCTGAATAGTGATCCACAACAAACCTCAAGATGCACAATTTCGAATAGCGACAGGCTGATTCACAACACTGAACCGGCCACAGGTTACTGCTGGTTTGAGATAACCCAAAAATCTCAAAAACCAAGTAGTTATAACAAAAACTATAAACAATCGGTGACTCCACAACAGCAGGTTGTTAGTCAAATGTATCAGTAACAATGCATTGCTGTCACGATTATTCCATTTTTCACAGATTATATTTCTTGTTGCGATTTTGTTGTAGATGTGTCACAACCACAGCAGAATACAGATGTAAACAGCTGATGTTACAAAACGAGCAATAACTTCATAAAGCACATGAAAATCAATGTGAAACAACGTTTTTGTCTGTTTCATTCGGCTGATTTCAGACAGGTGAATGAAGAGGATTATGATGATTATGCAACCATAACCATGATCAACTGAAAAAGCATGATAACAACGGGTATCATCTGTAGCTTGAACAATCTCTGAAATTACTGTATATTTGCCTTTTTGGAATAACAAAGGTTATAATCACTTGGGTATTTTACAGCAGTAAAAGGTAATAAACTTGAGTAAAGCCATAAAAAAATGCTGTTTTATTACTCTAGAATGGATCTTCTTAATCTAAGCAAACATACATTGTGCAATATGAGTTTGTTGTCCAATCACAGTAATATTTAAAATTAAATCGGTGCTTGCTTTCCACGTGTTACAAGTGAATGATATAAGCCTTGTTTCAACAGTCCAAGGGGTCTCCAGTTAAAAGAAAAAGGAAGACAAACACACAAGATACGCAGGTCAAAGTGATCAAATTTATCTTATCAGTGAATTTTTTTTATTACACGCCGTTTAAAGCTTGTAGAGGGGAATTGCATGACCTTTCGCACACTTATGTGTAATCGAAAGATAATGCAGCTAATCCTGAAACTTACCACATTTTTGGGCAGCTTGTGGCCTGGCAGATATTTAATATTTTCGTGTTCTGTGTTGATAATCTCTGTGAGCTTCTTGCCGTTGATCATTTCCTCGTAAACCCACATGTTCACCATGGGATCAAAGCGATTGGAGGCTTTGACATTGTGCCCGATTATTTTGGCGATGGAGGAACCCCTGGAATAACAATTAGTAAACACATTTTCCACACGTAAGCTCGGGAATCAGGAGAAAACAGAGGGTTTGCACAATGTAAATCTAATCTAATGCACTGGATTAACAGAAATTTGCATCAAAAATGTGTTAAAAGTTATTCCACGATAATGAATAGGTACCCTGTTGAGTATGCAACACATTAAACAGCCTATCTTGATAGCCCGTTTTAATTGTTTCTGCTGTTAATGAATAGAGGGGACTTATGAATGAACTGCAGCAGCTCGTTTTAGCCCCCCCTTCTCCTCTCTGGTGTGATACAGGTAAAGACAGGCCTATCAGATTAATACAATGGGTTTACATCTGCTTAATCCGCGTTCAGTTAAACGCTGACTGCACATATTAATACCACGATGAACTAAGAGGGCTCCTGTTGGTGAAGTATGCACCAAAAACACAGATGAAACGTTACCAGTTTCCAGATCCAACGATGCAGACTTTCTTCCCTGGCATTTTGTAAGTGGCAAATCCTTTATGTGATCCGAACAGCGCGTTCTCTCCCAACCGTATAACTTCCTTATACGCCCTGAAAATCGCTATTACCGACTTACTCCGCCCTTCGACCGCCACGGCTACACCTCTTGATTTCTCTGGTGTAAAGATGCCCGGTAGTTTTGTGTAGCAACGAAAAAACACAAGCGACTCTACGCATTTCTAACACTTAGACATGGTCGCTTTTGGTTTAAGGTTCATACCCCTCAGCCGAGCTGTCTTTACGAAGCCGACTTGATGCCAGACGCGGACTAAAAACATAAAAAGGAATAAAACCTGAGGTAAAAGTGTATCAATGTTTTAAAGGTTGTCTATTCATAAATATCGCAGAGAAACATGGTACCCCGCAAACACGTTAACCGGTTCCTATCTACCGACATGAAGCCAGATAGTGGTAAGGGGCACTTCCGGTCACGAGGATTTTCAAAGTAATTGCCATACTTTTCCCACATTGATTTTTTAAAATGAGATATTGTTTGAAAAAAATATTCAGCGATTAAGTTAATAAAAATATAGGTGCAAATTTAGAGGAAAAATGTTTCTGGTTCGTAACCTTTGGATTTTTTTTTAATCCAAGTTTGAGAATTTTCAAACCTTTGTATCTTCTTTAATAGCTATTTTACAGAAGCGTTATTATAGTAATATCGGTTTTAAGAGATATTACATTACCAACTTTGTTTGTTTTATTTATTTAAGCTAAAGCGGAAACTCCCTGTCGTAATCAGTCACGTGGTAGCTTTCCTGCGAAGCAGTAAATATCAGGCAAGCTAGCAGATGCAGGTTATTCAGCTACTCCCTGTTCCAGAACATTAGACAATGTTTTATCACCCGTAGCCAGTTACCAGTCCAGCGTGTGCGGCAGCCTGGTGGTGTGGCGTGTTTCGTTTAGGGATGAACCGACAGCCGTGGCCGTCACCGTAAAAGAGGCTCGCCCACTCCTTCAAATCTCAGCTAGCTTTACGGGTTAGCCTAAAGCTAGCAGGCTGAGTTAACGTCAAGAGAGGGCTTCGTTGCTGGCGACGATGCAAGGGGAAACCGCGGCGATACGAATCACGGAAAACGAGGCCAAGCTGGATGTATTTCCCCAGAACAGGACCCCGAGCTCGGGGAGAGCAAGTGCTAAAAGTTGGCAGTACAGGTGGGTGGCAGTGTGTGGTGGCTAACTGACTGCTGCCAGGCTGATATTGTTTCATCATCACCAGTAGAATAAAAGTGATTCAGTCATGCTCATGTGTTGTTACTGAGGGTTTTTTAATCGCATTATAGATCAGTGGATAGAAGATGACTCATATTGCCCTTTGAACAAACCTGTCCTAAAGCAAATCCCCTTGATTGATTTGTTTACCTTTATGCTATTAGGATTATGAACTCAGAGTATTGTTTCCTTTTTCTTCTTATCACAATTTCCTCTCCCAGTGATCACATGGAGAATATTGATGGCTACTTGATGAAATACACAAATTTGGTGACAGGGTGGCAGTACAGGTGAGTTTTAATCCAAAATGCCAAACTTTATGTGCACATCGTTTCATATTTGCTTATAATGGAAGCACTTTATGATCCAAAATAAGCTTGTGTAAGAAAGAAATTGGAATTGATGGCTGGTGTTTTCCAGGTTTTTTGTCTTAAACAATGAGGCGGGCTTGCTGGAGTACTTTGTCAACGAGCAGTCGCGTCCACAGAAGCCCCGTGGTATGCTCCCACTGGCTGGTGCCGTCATCTCTCCCAGTGATGAAGACTCGCATACCTTCACAGTCAATGCTATCAGTGGAGAGCAGTACAAGCTCAGGGGTGAGCCACTTACTTCTCATTTATCAGACTACAGTAAGTAGATTTAAAGCCTTCTGGTCCATCCATCAGACCTTAAAAGTGCATCATATTAGGAGGCTGCAGTTTATTGATGCCTCTAGGCTAATTTTTTTTTAACTCCAGGCCTTCCGTCATCATCATCCATCTTGTACACACAGTATTGATCTGGATGTTTTCCATTATCTGCTGCCGGTGAGGCAGGAGTATGCAGGGATCAATGCTGAATAAGATCATCCTCCAGTTACTGTTATAAGTCCAAGCTTTTTTTTTTAAATTTGTTTTTATTCTCTGGCGTTTGTCTGTGCAGCCACTGATGCCAAAGAGAGGCAGCACTGGGTCAGCAGACTGCAAATCTGCACACAACACCACACAGAGGCCATGGGGAAGGTAAGACCCCCCTCTACTCATGCTTTTTTCTTTTTAATCCTTCAGCTAAATTATGTGAGTCACAATAGAGGATGTGAGCTGGACAGTTTAGTTTCCTGTTTCCCTTCTTTGTATATCAAAGGAGATGTTAAGCAGTGACAGCACAAAAAAAACTATCTGTAGAGCTGTGAAATATTAATGTTCAAGTGAAAATGTATCAGGTTTTACCCTGTTTGTAGATGCAGTGATCATTAGTATTGATCTGAAATTTGATCTCTAGAGTACTACAGTTTCCAAAACCTGAATGTTCTGGAGAAACATTCCAACAAAAGAAAAATATAGAGGTAAATTTTTTTTGTAGAAGTCCACCTAAGAAGACTGAGCTCAAACCATGCTTTTCTTTTTTTTACAGAGTAATCCCCCTCCAAAATCCCGCAGCTACTCTATGGCGTCTCAAGGCAGCGGCAGCTCTCCCATGTCCCTGCGCCGGCCCAGCCAAAACCAACCCTCCTTGTTCGGCTGGCCGCAGGGCCACAAGGGCTCATCGCTCTACTCCAGCAAGAGGTCACTACTGCCAGACCACCTGATGGATGCCAGAGAGGTACATCTACCGGTGCTTCTAATGTTTCCATTCTCATGTACAGTAGCCAGCAATGATATGAAGTAACTGTGCTTTTGAATGTATTAAGGTTACAGATGACATTGTAATGCATATATAATTGCTGTTGGACTGATTTAGTACTTTCTAACATCTTGTGAGTGGGATGTAAGAATTTTCTAAAGAAAAAAGAAACGTGGAATCCTCTCAATATCTGGCACGTGACAGCTGTTATGTGCCTGTTATGGTTTCAGTCTGCTCAGCTGATTTAACACAGACCAACTGATATGATGCTGATTTACTGCTGAACTGATGGAAACTGGAGGCTGGGCCCTGAATAGAGCGATAAGAGAAACAACAACACAAACTGGAGCGTCTGGAAACATTTTGCTCAACTTGAAAACGATTAAACAAGATGTCACTGGTTATTTTGAGCTAGTTCTTGCAAAGATACATGGAGACATACTGTATTGGTCCCATGAGCAGAAATGCTGAGGCAGGCACTCAAAACTAGGGATGCACGATATAATCGGCCCCTTATCTGATATAAGGCCTATATCAGCCTTAAAACTGAGTATCAGAAATCGGCCACCCCACCAATATTTAGCCGATCAGCCCGCTGTTTCTGAAGTCTTAAAAAAAAAACCCAAAAAGCTACTACTACTTCTTCAAAAACTTCTTTTTGACAGGCTTGAAAACTTCTGAAGACTAGGGGTGGGAAAAAATATCGATAGACATATTGACATTTAAAAACGCAGTATCGTTCTATTTTACTAACTAAATCTTGCGATATTTCATCATTCTGTTACGAAATCTCACAAGAATTAACGAAAATTTCACGATATTTTCATATTCTGATATCATATTGACATTTAAAAACACGGTATCCATCTATTTTACTAATGAAATCTCGCGATATTTCTTCATTCTGTTATGAAATCTCTGAAGAATTCATGGAAATTGTGATATTTTCATATGCTGATATCATATTGACATTTAAAACGCAGTATCGATCCATTTTAATAATGAAATCTCGCGAGAGTTTGGAACAGAACGATGGAATCTTGCGGGATTTTGTAAGTAAAATAGATCGATACTGCATTTTAAAATATTGATTTAATATCGGCGTATGAAAATATTGCGATATTTCAGTGTATCAATTTTTTTTTTCCACCCCTATTTTCCAAAGTGTCAGATACGGATAACAAAACTGCTATTTGCTATTTATTTTTTTCAGCTTTAATATCTGTATCGATATCTGTTATCAGCCATATGAGTTTTAAAATATTGGCATATCCGATATCGTCCAAAATCCCAAAATCGTGCATCCCTACTTAAAACATTAATGTTTAAAAAGAAGAGTAGGGTAGCCATACAGCAATGAAAAGTTGATATGTGCAGCTAATGTGAAATATTTACCACTTGGTTCATTGTCGCTTTGATTGGCATTTAGTTTTTTTTTTAAGGGCATGTTAGTGCTACGAGATGTCCACCAGGGTGAGCTGTTCTGTTTTTATTTTATTTTTTTGTTTTTGAGCAGCCAAGAAATGACATCACAAGGGACAAATGTATAAATCAGAAGATTGGAAGTTGGTTTGTCATTTTTAAGCTGAGCAGTGAATCAAAAATCTTTGCAACAGTTTAATGAGATTAGATAATTATGTTTTTAAAAGGCTGTTGTTGTCTTCGACAGTTGTTTTGGGGCTTGTTTCTCAGTGGACGTGTGAACTTATAGGATGGAAAGCAAGAAAGTTCAAATAGTCTTTCCCAGGTAAAATGAATCACTTCTCTTTTAAGAAAAAACCCTGACTCGTCTCTGATTGCTCTCCAGATGATGAGCCAGGCCCAGGGCCAGCACAGAGACCTGATCCAGAGCATCGAGGGCCTGCCAGCGGCCCCTGGCCTCTCACCTCTAGACCAGGATCTCCTGATGCTCAAGGCCACCTCCATGGCCACCATGAACTGCCTCAACGAGTGCCTGCACATTTTGCACCTGCAGCAGGTGGCCAGACACAGGAGCTCCCTGGGAGGTCAGAGTGCTTTTTACTTTATTTTCTCTTTTAAATTTTCTCTTGTGGAAAGCTTTTTTTTGTTCTGAAAATCAAATCCTGCCCCTGCACATGCTGGTCTTCCCCCTGATCCATAGAAACAGCTTGTGATGGCCAAACAGTGGAATTATTTTGCATTATTGATAGAGAACTGTGCCTATTCTTACCACCTGTCTCAAACGTAATTAGATCTCAGATGGTTAAATGTCCAGCTGCAACACTTTGAGGACAGGGTGCTGCTCTACTTTAGCTTCATGTTGACAAACCTACAGTAAACAAAAGTTAGCTCAAAGTGACGTGAAAGATTGGCAGATGTTCCATTGTTTCTGTTTAGGATCATTTGAAACGGGGGGTGGGGGGGGGTGTCGTCCCACTTTTTCACAGCAGGTCTCATTACTCGATGTATATTTCATCAGGGCAGACTCGCGGCAGCAGCCAATCAGATTAAGCCGTCCTACGACGCAAGAGGTGAATTTGAATGAGATCTGCCCACTTGAAAATGTACATAAAAACACTATACTGTCACTCTGAGGGGGCGCAGCCAATCAGAGGTTGGGGATGTTTCCTGTGGGCGTGGCTAGAGTATCCTGATACCTGCTTGTCAACAAGAGTTGGGTTACACTCTTTTGATCGAGAGCAGCTGTCTAAGGAATCGTCGTCTGTCTAGTCAGCCGTCGTGTGGCGAATGGTGGGCAGAGTGCAGAGCTACGTGTGAGTGCAGCTGTGAGTGTCAGGGGGCCTCTGGAGGGAGGGGGGGTAGTACCATGAGTACCTCTGAACCTGCTGCTGTTCACACCTCGGCGTCCACAGCAGGACCCACCATCGAGTGGTTGGAGCCCAAACTGCCCGACATCCTGAAGAACGGCAGCAGCTCTCTGGGCAGCTTCACGACGGGGGAGGGCCCGCTGGAGGGGAGCCGCCTGGAGCTCAGCACCCCTGAGTCCTGCAGCTTCTCTGGGGTAAGAAAAGACACCCGAGGAGACGGCTCATATCAAACATGCTGCTCATCAGGAAGCTTTTCAGTTCACTTTCAATATCTTCACCTCTATCTCATTCACCTCTTCTCACTTTGTCAGGAACAGGAGGACATAAGCGCAGATGATGAGGAGGAGGACTGCTTTACCGACAAGGAGGAGGACTTGGGGGCAGTGGAGGAGGAGCGCAGCGTCATCCTACACCTGCTGTCACAGCTGAAGCTGGGCATGGACCTCACACGGGTAGGTCGAGTTCCACATGCATCCAAACAGACAAACCATCACCTTTTTATTCACTTTCTTTTCACCAAGTGTTGTAACATACTTACAGGAGATGTTACAACGTAAAATACCTTATTTATTTATTTACCATTACTGCATTTTATCTAGAATGTGTTAAAATATGCAAATGAGATCTCATTATCAGTATGGAGGGGTCAGACCTCAAGCCCCCCCCTTTTTAGGTTAACTGCTTCCAACAAACAGAGAAAACTGAACTTCAAGTCGGGTTTTTTTTGGTTTCACTCGTTTTTTAACAATTCTATTTCCAAAGGTTGCTTATTAAACATTAAGTTGTCAACATAAGTTATAATATAATGGAAAAATAAGCAGATTTGTAGGGCTGGGAAAAAATATCGATACACTGAAATATCGCAATATTTTCATATGCAGATTTCATATAGAAATTTAAAAATACGATTTTGATCCATTTTACTAATGAAATCTCATGAGATTTCATCGTTATCTTGCAGAATCTTGCGAGATTTCTCGAAAACCCGCGATATTTCGTGACTGAACGACGAAATCTTGCGAGACTTCGTTAGTAAAATAGATCGATACCGCATTTTTAAATATCAATGTGATATAAGGATATGAAAATATCACGATATTTCAGTGTATCGATATTTTTTCTCAACCCTACAGATTTGCATTAATTTCCACCAAAAATAAGCACGTAAATTAATATTTTGGACATTTCCTTCTGCTCTGGAATAAGATGTCATTTAGGGTTTCACTTGGTTTCCCAACAGGGGAATTTTAGGATGACCTTTCAGACTGAAATAAGCTCTTCTTGCTTTCTAGTCACTGGTCCGGGGCACCCAGTTGGATAGACACTCTATCCTCCTCTTGGGTTTCTGTTTTATCACAGTTATCTGGTGGATCCAGTATGCTTACCTCAGATTGAGATCTAGTGGACTCTGTGACCGCAGGGTCATGTCCACTACCCCTCTGTCTCATTTGCTGTACTGATTGTAATCCATAAGAGGGGTGCAGAACATGAGAAGTGCTTGCTGGAAGACTTATCAATCAGAGCTGACCTTTATTTTTCCCTCTCCGGTCCTTCTAGGTCGTCCTTCCCACTTTCATCCTAGAAAAGCGCTCTCTGCTGGAGATGTACGCAGACTTCATGTCCCATCCGGACCTCTTTGTCACCATCACTGACGGCAGCAGCCCAGAGGACCGCATGGTCCGGTTTGTTGAGTACTACCTCACCTCCTTCCACGAGGGCCGCAAGGGCGCCATTGCCAAGAAGCCCTACAACCCCATCATCGGTGAGACCTTCCACTGCTCCTGGAGGGTCCCCAGGAGACCGGAAGCCTCCAAGGACCCCTCACAGGAAAGCCCAGAGCCTGCCGCGGCCGCCCAGGAGCCCTACCAAGTGCGGTTTGTAGCAGAGCAGGTGTCCCATCATCCCCCTGTGTCTGGCTTCTACGCTGAGTGCCAGGAGAGGAGGATGTGTGTGAACACACATGTGTGGACCAAGAGCAAGTTTATGGGGATGTCGATTGGAGTCTCTATGATAGGAGAAGGTGAGGCAGCAAAGACTGCGAGTGCAGAATGCATCTCAAAGTGATAATAATTTATGTTTTGTTCTTTCATTTTCCTCCCCAGGTTGTCTGCATTTGCTGGAGCATGACGAAGAGTACACTTTCACGCTGCCCTGTGCCTACGCACGCTCCATCCTCACTGTTCCCTGGGTAGAACTGGGCGGTAAAGTCAACATCAACTGCGCCAAATCGGGCTACTCAGCAGTTATCACTTTCCAGACTAAACCCTTTTACGGGGGCAAACTACACAAGTAAGTCTCCTGCGGTTCGGTTTTTTACTGTGATCCAAAAACAAACGGTCACATCGTTTTTTCTTTCCCCTTTTTAGAGTCACAGCAGAGGTGAAGCACAACGCTACCAACGCCGTGGTGTGCCGCGTGCAAGGCGAGTGGAACGGCGCGTTGGAGTTCAGCTACACCAGCGGAGAGACGAGGGTGGTCGACGTCACCAAGCTGCCCGTTACAAGGAAGCTTGTTCGGCCCATTGAGAAGCAAGGACCCACTGAATCCAGGTCAGAGAAGATAGACTGCAAGAACACAAAGTTTATTCCTGAGAAACACTCGATTACCGTATTTTCCGGACTATAAGTTGCACTTTTTTTCATAGTTTGGCGGCTTGTGCAACCTATAGTCCAGTGCGTCTTATATATCAAAATATATACAATTTAACTAACTTTTAAGTATCAATTCATATTGACTGACATGAGCCAAGGAGTAAATATTACCGTCTAATGTCAAAAGAGGGCGCTCTTGGCTTGTGACAACTATATTCTGCTCCAAGGACAAAATCCCAAAATAGCCTCATCTCAATGAGAGGAGTTCATTTTGAACATCTGGCTGTACTGTCTGTGCGGTGGAACAAATCCTCAAAAAACATGTTTAGTTTTCTTTGTTATGATATTTAAGATCACTTACAGGAATTAACTTTGGAATTAGACTGATTGGGTCATTTTTAGCAGTAACAAGTAGGATATGAAAAATCACCCTATTTTAAATAAATATGACTTATAGTCCAGTGCAACTTATATATGCTTTTTTTCCTGTCCATGATGCATTTTTTGACTGATGCGACTTATAGTCTGGAAAATACGGTATATTGGTTGTTTAATTGGTTTTATTCAGGCGCCTGTGGCAGCATGTGACCGAGGCCTTACGGCAGAAAGATATCGACAAAGCCACCGAGCACAAAAGGATCCTCGAAGAGAGGCAGCGGACAGAAGAACGGCACCGCGCTGAGACGGAAACGCCGTGGAGGACAAGATATTTCGATAGAGAGGTGAGCACAGCAGGATAAAAACCTTCTCCATATCAGCGTTTTCATCTTAAATATTGATTCTCCATCCCTAAATCATCTTTTACCCCAATAAAAAAAAAGTATCTTCTCCTCCTCCAGGGTGAAGGCTGGGTCTATCACAAGCCACTTTGGAAAACCTCTGCATTCAAATCCTAGTTTCTTCAGTCTTATTCTTGGATTTAGATTCAGGAAAGAGTGTGTGCATGTGTGTGTTTCTCTGGATGCACACACGTGTGGTCGACTGTAATGTTAAGAAAGCATGGCCTGCACTGATTGCGACATGGGGAGAGGGACGGAGTGACGGCGTGTCTGAAGGCGTTCTCACTCATGATGCTCACAAAGCCTCCAAGTTTTTGAACTGCTGATTTGTTTTTTTTTGTACACACACACACACACGTATATATATATATATACATATATATATCTATCTATAATCCAGTGTCGGTGAAAACATTCTTGTACAGGTAATGGTACTCACAGCCTTAAGACAGTCTGATGAATGATGCTCCGAGTTCTGGCTTTGCTGATCCATCTGGGTAGTTATTTTCTTCCTCTCTCTCTTTTTTTTTTTTTTGATGCTGTGATCTTGCAGGAAGGTGACGTGACTTCTTAATCACTGCAGTGGTGCCTGAAAAAGTTAGATTTTTCACTCAAATTGAAATCACGCAATTCATCAAGCATTTTGATCTTGGTAATACTTTGGGAAACATTTGGATCCTTTCTGTGGCTGAAATCTGTGAGTGACATCAGAAATGTTGAGTAAATTTTTTTTAAATGCTCCAGTGTTTATGTATTTCTTATTAAAGTGTGGAGTTTTGGTTTTAAGGGGGATGCGCTTAAACTGTGAAGGTACAAAAACACTGGAGCTTGTAATCCTGCATTTATGAGGGCATATGAAGGTGGATGTTTAAAGAAAATGAATCAGATTCTAAACTTTTTTTTTTGAAGATTTCTTTATATTTTTGGTTTCAGGAAAATTCAAAGTCAAATTTGTGTGGGGAGGGGGAGTTCAAAAGATTTTTGTCTAATAAATTAAACCAAACCGTTTTTGTCTCATGGTAAATACATAATTTTAATCTCAAATTATTATTGTTATTATTTTTTTGCTATTAAATTAATTTTTCCAGAATGTTCTGCTAAGTCGATTTCAAGTACAATCTTTCTTTTTTCCCCTTAGAATTTTTTTCCTCTTAAATATAAATTCGGATATTTTTTCTATTTTTTTCTTAGAAATCTACTGATACAATTTCAAATTATGGAACTTTAAAAAAAAAAAAAAAAAAAAAAGATATAATGTTAGAATAAATGTCCCCTCCCCCCATACAAACTTATTTGTCTCTATGACCTTAATGTGCAGCCATTCATGTCAGAAAGCATGTATTTTACCACATTATGCTATCTAAAGTGAAATAACTGGTGACGATTTTATCTGGGCTATTTTTTTTTTCTTTTAAACCACAAACCACTTAAAAACCGTTTATAAAGCAGTTTATAAACATGTAATGAACGGTTTATAATAAACAACAACATAGCCGCTCGTAAGATTGTGCACTAATAGAATAGATCATCGCTGAAACACTGAAAAATTTCTTCATGTCATCGTTAGTGGATATATAGTTATGTTTGTGTTCAACTTATAAATGATCCCCTTCAACCAGGCAGTATTTGTGGGAAGTTTAATAATTGCATTTTATTCACTTATCTGATTATCAATGTATTTTTGTTTTATTTTTTTTTTTCAAATAAAAGTGATTTAGCTCAAACTTCCTGTTATGTCAAACTGCTGGAAGGCCACATGAAAGACTCAGTAACAAAAACACACTTTATCAATTAAATGCAAATGAGTGAGTTGTGTGTATGCATCTAAAAATTGGGGTTTTTGATCTTCATGCATGATGACCAACTCTTTCCATTCTTACTGATTGCACCAAGTAGAAAACTCCCGTCTGCTTTACTTGTTTCTAAATGTCTGCTGTTAAAGCTTTTAACCAAATTTCCTTTTTTTCCCCCTCTTTTTTTGTGTGTAATGCAAATCTTTTCTCTGAATGCTTGCTTATCTCCCAGTCTCGCGCTTTAATTGCTCTTATTTTAGAGCGGCTTTTTTGTACAGAGACTTTCTGGTTTCATCAGTGTTTCTTTGAAAGTCAGCTGATATACTGTGATGTTTTTTTTTTTTTTTTTTTTATCCATCTCAAGAGTGAATTTTAGCCTCACGTTTTCAAAGCAGCCCCGCATCACGTCAGAAACGGTTCATTCCACCCCGCCATCGATAAGCTACTCCCTCCCAGTCTTGGTGCCTTATGCAACTCTTTCTGTGCTCGTCTTCCCACGAGGGAGCATGACATTTTCATCAGTTATTTTCCTGACCGATGCAATGATGTATGTGTTCTTTTGGTGTGTTTGATTTATTTTTTTCCTTTTTTTTAAGAATCTGTGCTTGATGTTGAGAGAAGTCGACAGAGCACCATTACTGTAGGTTTTACATTCTCCTGGTTTTTGAATTCTACTGGTTGTCTTGCTGACCTATGAAATGCACTGACATTGAAGGAGACATGATCTTGTAGAAAAATGGATGTGTGACAATAACCGAATAAAATTGCATATCAGTTGTAAACTGTTAAAGTTTTGGTCTCTTGGCTGTTTCTCTTCTTTTTTTTTTTTTTTTTTTTTTTACATTATTAAACATGTAAATCTGGCTTTGATTCCACTACAACTCATAAAATATCACCTATATGATTTTTCAATCCTTTCCTGATCTATCAATGAATAAATAATTAATGAGCGCATAATGAATTAAGGTGGCTGACTTGACAATGGAACAACCCCAAAGCTGAATGTGTTTTTCCTCAGTACAGTTGTTTTCCCTTGAAACAGATACTCTGTCAACAAATAAAAATGCCAAGGACTGTTGCAAGATATGCCAGGAACTCCTAAAGGAGTCAAGGACATGACAGCATGAGGTTGTCACTCCTGTGTGGTTGCATGTTTAGTTGCTTTGGTCCTGCTAGCGTGTTAATATTTCACTTCTATTAGAAGAGGGAGGACAACAGATGGAAGAAATGACCCTAAATATATGTCTGGATGTTCCTTCCTCTATAGTAATTGTTCAAAATGTTTTCTTGTTAAATTAATTCACCATTTTCACTCCTATAATCTATTATTTTATGTAATAAATTTATTTCCTTACCTATTTTAATACATTATTTTTTTTATATATTTTTTGTCTGATCTCTTCACTTGATATATTGACTTTTGCATTTGATACATTTTTATTCAACATTTATAAACTATTGTAATTTACCAATTTCAAAATATATATTTTAATGCACTTCATTTTATTTATTTATTTATTAACTAGATATTGTCCTTAACCTATTTGCTTGTTCTTTCCATTTATTCATTTGTGAATTGAATGTTTATATATTCAATGGTCAAATCATTTAATATTTATTTACATAGTTAAAGGCACAGTATGTAAGAATTACTGACATCTAGTGGTAAAGATAGGTATTTGAAAGAAAAGATGTTTTTCTTTCAAATGACTTCATATTCCAAGCACTGTTGTGAATGTATGGTGGCCATTAGTGGTCAAAATCCTCCCAGACATAGTTTTTTTCATCTGTGAGTGGATCCAGTGATCTCAGGTGTCGCTATGACTGTACTATGAGTAACTACTTTTTATGTCTTTTAAGGCATTACTGATCCCAAACAGTGTCTAACTCCCATTAAACAAAGCTGTTACAGCAGTTTTAAAGTCCAGAAAGTTCTTACTTCACACACATTGTTTTGTCCATTCTGGGATGCCGTAGTTTAAATGGTGGAACAAATATGGCAGCCTCCATTTGTGCACCACCCAGCATGTAGATATAAATGACTCATTCTAAGAAAATAAACATATAGCAGTAATTCTAGTGCAGCAATTACACATCAATAGAAACACAGTTTTGAATTATATATCACATTTTTCTGATATTGACCTTTGACTTTTTACATACTGTACCTTTAATTTTCTCTATTTTATCCGCTATTTTTATGGAAAAAAAATTCTTAAACAGTTGTTTATTTATCTATATATTTATAAATCTGCTTATTTTTATCCATATATTTATTTCAGAATGAAGTATCAATTTATTTAGTTAATCATTAATATTTATTGTATTTATTTAGCTACTTTCATTTTCCTCTTTTTATGGAAAATTTGTATTCTTTATCATTTTTATCTGTTTAAATATACAAAAGTTCCCATTTATATATTTTCTTATTTTATACATTTATTTATTTGTGTATTTGATATTTCTATTCTGTTTTTTACTTGGCTTTTTCTCCATTTCTCCTATTTTTAGGTAAATAAATATTTACCCATTTGTTATTTATCTATTTACAGTCGTCCTTAAAATCATCCATACCCTCAAATTAAAGAAAGGAAAAAAAAATCCGCCGTTCGTGAAATAAGTTGAAATTAACAAAAGTAATATTGAATAAAAATTCTAAGAAAATCATATTGATTTTGAAATGTGGTTCGACAGGAATATTAATGGCAAACATACAAAAAAAATAAAACAAACAAGCATAACGGGGCTCCGAAGCTAAAATTTTCTTGAGCAACACTTTGAGGCAATCACTACAATCAGGTGTTTTCTGTAATTTTCAAAAGTTTTGCTTGTTTGTTTGTTTGTTTAAATTATTATCTCCAACCACAATTCAAAAGCAATATTTTATTTCACTAAATGATAATTTTGAACATTTTTATTAATTATTAGTTTCTTTAGTTGATTGATATTTGAATTACTATTGTAAATTTATTTTTTTCCTTTATTGGGGGGTATGAATAATTTTGAGGACGACTGTTTATCCAAGATTTTCCCTTTATATATTTTTTTCCACTTATTTAAGTGCTGAATATTCATTTACTGTATCTAGTTAAACTGCCTAATTAGAGAAAAAGGAAAATATATTAAAATGACTGGGATCACTGATTTTTTTTTTCTTTTTTAATACTGTGAACAAACTCTCATAGAACTGGTTTCTTTGTTCCTCTTCCTAACTTTCCACTGCGGTGTAACCTAGGCTCCCTCAGCATAAATCTGAACAACAGTGTCTGTCCACGTCTCAGTCAGGGCCTCCCTCTTCCCAAATAACTGCAGAGGAGTTGTTTATCTGAGCAGAGATAAACTGCAGTTGTGAGGACTCACTCGGGAGACAAAGTAAAGCCTCAGTCGTCTCTGCTTCACCATGGCGCTCCATACATCAGGCCTGATAACCATGGTTATCTTCTACTTGCTGGTGATGGTGATCGGCATCTGGGCATCTGTGAAATCTAAGAAAATGGAGAAAAACACACCCAGTGGACAGATGGAGGTGTCTTTTCTGGCTAATCGGAGAGTTACGCTGGCTTTGGGGGTCTTCACAATGACAGGTGAGATCTGGTTCTTAATATATAGGTTGTGTTTGTTGTGAACCAGTGGATCATCCTTATGGATCGAGGGTTTTTCATTCTTAGTTCAACTCTAAGGAAGAAGGCACTCCTTTCTTGTTTTGCGTCTGAAGTTGAACTGTAACCTCTTCATTCTGTGCTTATGGTGTAGCAACATGGGTCGGTGGTGCCTTCATCATTGGAGTTGCAGAGACCGTCTATGACCCCACCAAGGGACTAATCTGGGCTCTCATCCCTTTACAAATGTCAGTTTCATTCATCATTGGTAAGGTCCTCTCAAAAAACAGGCTCTGCATCCTCAGGTTAATAAAAATGGCTTCTTTTTTTGCCCCACTTTTCTGAAGTAAACCATTTGATTTAACAAAAATATTGATTTCCTCTAACTTACAACACTGAAGCAGGTATTGTGCATTTCCAGCAGGCAAAGTGAAAGCCTCTGTTATTATGGATAAGATTTCCACGGCAACAGATAAATGTGTAACATGTAACAGAAACCTTGCTCAGATAGCCTTGGCTGAAATCTTATGAGTTGTTAAAGGAAGATAAGAGTGTGAATGTGACTATTGGGTCACACAAATGTGACGTGCATCATAAAAGTCTGGAAATCCTGTGAGCACAAAAACTGAACATCATCTGTTTCATCTGATTCTTTTAAAGGTGGGCTGTTCTTTGCAAAGCCAATGCGAGATAAAAAGTACATCACCATGATGGATCCATTTCAGAGGAAGTATGGGAAAACCTTGACGGGGCTTCTTGCCATTATTCCGTTCATAAGTGAAGTTATGTGGGTTCCTGTCACCCTGATTTCTTTAGGTAATACAGAAAAATCTCTCATGGTTGTAAGCTATATAAAACTTTGCATAAAAAGTTTGGAAATTTGGGCTTGCTTGCTTATTTCTCCTCTTTAATATTGGTAATTGGTGTTGTATTTTATATTGTTGGACAGCGTGATGAGTCCCCTTTACAATGAGGTATAACTTGTGAGGATTGTGCATTTGTAAATGAGCAACACAGCTAAATGTACTGTATGGGTAGCCCCCTCCCCCACTTTCTCTGCAATATTATATTCTGAAAATCTATGATTCTTACTATCGGTATCGGCCTATATCGGCCTTAAAACTGAGTATCTGACATTGGCCACCCCACCAATATTTAACTGATATTCAACCAATATTTAACTGATCAGGCTGCTGTTTCTAAAGTCTAAAAAAAAAAAAAAAACTTCATCTTCTTCTTCAAAAAACAATTTTTTTTACAGACTTTAAAACTTCTAAAAAGACAGTTTCTTTTAACGATGTTCTGTATGAACAGTATGTACATAGTTATTTGTGTAAATAACCAAATATTAGGGCTGGGAAAAAATATTGATACACTGAAAAATAGCGATATTTTCATATGCAGATTTCATATTGATATTTGACCTACAAAATCTCACGTGATGTTGATCTATTTTACCTCACAAAATCTCGCAAAATTTCACGAAAACCTGTGAGATTTGACCACAGTACGACAAAATCTTGCAAGATTTTGTTAGTAAAATAGATCGATACAGTGGTTTTAAATATCTTTATATCAGCATATGAAAATATATTTCAGTGTATCAATATCTTTTTACCACCCCTACCAAATATCCCCCTGTTTTTTGTATTTGTTTGTTTGTTTTTTTTTCTCCTCAGGGACAAGAAAATCCAGGTTATTCTCGGATATTATGCACATATCCTGTTAGTTTTGTTTGAACAACTGTCATTAAGCTTGACTTGTCATACATAACACAAGTTGAGGTATTTTTCTTATTTTTCACAAGGAATGAATATTACATAATTTATTTTTCAGCTTTAATATCGGTATCGATATTAAATCGACCACATGGGTTTTAAAATATCGGCATATCAGATATCAGCCAAAATTCCAATATTGTGCATCCCTAATTCTTACCATTTATACCTTAAAGGTGATAAATTCTGGTTTCCAACAATGTATATAATATAGCAGCAATTTATATCATCAAGGGCGAGAAAATAACCAACAAAACAAAGACTTTTGAACTTTTTGCGCTGATTTTGTGTGGGTATGTGCATTAATAATATTTATGTCCATCAGGAGTTACCGTTTCAGTCTTTTCTGATCTTCCGTTGAGTCTTTGCATCTGGATCTCAGCTGCAGTGGCCGTCACCTACACAGTTCTCGGAGGGCTATATTCAGTGGCTTTTACTGATGTCATCCAGTTATCTCTGGTGTTTTGTAGTTTGGTGAGTTTAACACACAACAAACAGCTTTGAGATAACTTACACTGATGTCCCCAGTGCGTACAAGTTTTCACTGAAATGACTTCTTCTGTTTATAGTGGCTGTGCACCCCCTTTGTTCTGGCAAGTGATGGTTACACTGACCTCAGTCAGACAGCGCTTAATCAGACACATCAGGCCCCTGGCTCGGCCGCCTTGATCCTGACGACGTGTGGAGATGGATAGATAATTTCCTTGCAATGGTAAATTGACCACAGTAATGATGTCACCTGTGCACATAAGGAGAAGCATTGTTAAAGCTCTGGTTTAAATGGAAGCGATCATGATAAAATTCATTCTGTTTTCCCAGAGTGTTGGGAATTTGGCATTTCAGGACTTCCATCAAAGGACCCTTTCTTCCACCTCCACGTTCACGGCCAGGATGATGTGTTTCATAGCAGCTGGGGTCGTCATCGTTCTAGGAATTCCACCGGTGCTGATCGGTGCCGTCGCCGCTTCAACAGGTTCTCCTGACTTACAGAGCAGAGAAGTTTTAGACGAATGAATGAATGAAACCTTTTTACACAAAATCTTGATTGAATTTTCCTTTCAGATTGGAACCTGACCTCATATGGGTCGCCGTCTCCTTACGAGCGAGGGGAGGCAGCCATGGTGTTGCCCATCGTCCTCCTGCATCTTACACCCACTGCTGTGTTTGTTGTCGGCATGGGCGCTATCGCAGGCGCTGCTATGTCGTCCACTGACTCATGCCTCCTGGCAGCAACTTCCATCTTTACCACCAACATCTACAAGATCATTAGACATCAGGTTTGAGTAACATGGAAAAGATGTAGACTTTAGGAAAGCACAAGCATTGATTAAAAGACTGATACCACTAATGCCACTCATCTCTTGTCTTTAGGCATCTGAAAGAGAGCTGCAGTGGGTGATCCGCATCTCCATACCGGTCGTAGGTGTTGTTGGGACATCCCTCACCTATATAGACAGCAGAGTCTTGGCTTTCTGGATCCTGAGCTCAGACTTGACCTACACCATAATGCTCCCCCAGTTAATTTGCGTCCTCTTCATCAGGGTTTCAAACAGCTATGGGGCAACAGCAGGTTATGTAGTTGCTTTTGTGATGAGAGTATTGTGCGGGGAGCCAGTGTTCAGTCTCCCGGCTATCCTACGGTTCCCTGGAGGCTCTCTGGAGGAGGGAATTTATGTTCAGCGCTGGCCTTTCAAGACCATCTGCATGCTGTGTTCTCTGGGGTCCATTGTGATCTTCTCACGGGTGGCTTCAGTCTTGTTCAACAAGGGGATCCTTCCTGAGAGGTGGGATGTGTTCATGGTGAAAGAGCAGGAAGTTTCATCACCACTAGATGGCGCCAGAGAGGACAATGGTGAAACTGATGAACTTGCTTCTGAACCAATGTTGGACACTAAATGCTAAAAGAAAACCTTCATCAGCTGAAATGTTTCTTCATCTTAAGCACTTCGGCTTCCACATTTTATATTTAGATGGACTTTTGTGATAACAGTGTGACTTAATCATTTTATTGCAATATTTTATGAGATATTAAATGTTTCAATGCGGCATGTCAAGTCTTGACATGTGAAAAGTTGCTTTGAGTCGGCATATATGAGCTACATGTAACATGCCTTTATTCTAATCTGCAAGCCAGGTCATTCTTTTAACACGACATAAATTTTACTATCAAAGATATATTTTGTCTTTAGATCATAGTCTGTTTGCAGTCATGCTTTTCAAAAGGTAAATTATTTTTCTTTACTCATGGATTTTGTTTCAAAACAGGTTTATTTGAATTTGTGACACATTCAGTTTCTCTCTGAATTATGTAAGGAATTCACATCTAGGACAGAATAGAAATTATCTATGCTGGTGCAAAAAGGGGTTTGACTTTGGACCGAGCAACCTGGGTTCAAGTCCCCCCCCCCCCCGGTGTGGCAATAAGATTAAACCACTGTGGGTCCTTGAGCTACACAGTAAAAAATTACAGTTGCTTAATCGAGATACCATTATGTATTTTATGTTGCAACTGTAAATTTTACAGTGAAAAACTGGCAGCTGCAGTTGGCTGTTTTTCACACTAAAAAATACAGCAAAAAAGGCATCAACTACAGCTGCCAGTTACTGTTAAATAACAGTATTTAACTGTTATTTTATGCAGAAAACTACCATGAATAAACATTTTTATTTATTTATTTTTTTTTATTAACTGTTATTGCAATTTTTTTTTACCATATATAACTAATAGTTGTATACTGCAAAATTTAGGTACTGTATGTAATATCCTCTACATTTCTAACTTTGAAATTTACAGTGAAAAAATGGCAACCGCAGCTGCCAGTTTTTCACCGTAAATTATACTGCCTTTTAAAAATATATATATATATATATTTTTTTTATAAATAACAGTGAAGGTCTTTAATCTCCACCATCTGGCCATCTGCCATTGTAGTACAGTATGAAAAAAAAAAACAATCTGCACAACAGAGAAAGTACCAATGCCTTCAAATAAGCACAGTTAAAAACATAATATCTGTGTTTACCTTTAACTTGTTTCTGGATCTATACTTTCATGTTATTTATACCAAATTCTGATCCTAGCATCTGAATGTGGTACTGAAATGGAGACTCAGCAGACCAGCAATGTTTACCATCTTCTATTGTCTAGTTTTGGTCAGTGTGTGAAGTTTTATTGTATCCTCGGTCTGTCTTCTGCTATACTGTAGCCTATCAGCCTCAAGGTTGGACGTGTTATTTACCCAGAGATGGTATTCTGCATACTTTAGTTGGAAATAGTGCTTATTTGAGTTTCTGTTATCCTTTTATTATCTAGTCTGTCCATTCTCCTCTGATGGCAACAAGGCCATCTGATCCAGAAAATTGTGATTCTAAACCCTTACTGTTTTTCCTTTTTCAAAATATTTGATTTTGCTGAACAAAAATTACATAGCCTGATTAAAAATGTCACTTTTTTAGCGACTGACCAATAAGTAGCAACCAAATAAACAAAAAAAAGACCTTCTCTGGCAGCTCCTGGTTTTGTAGTTTAACCATGTTAAACCCCTTCCAGGGCAGTTCAAACTGTTGAAACCAGAATGTTCAGCTAGCAGTTGGTTTTTACAAGGAAAAACACAATGTAAAACAAAATCCTCTTAAATGCAACCTGGGAAACAGCATCACAGAGAGACTGAACAGCTGTTCTTTGCACAGGTTAGTTACGTAACAGGTGCTCACTTCACAGCTGTCTGAAACCTCAGTTAAAAGGAACACAGATTATTCTTTAGAGATAAAATGGTTTACACTCAAACACACACACTTTCATACTTTCTATATTTTCATGCAGTTAAGCCACATTTTATGTGATTTTTAAATCAGGGTTGTAGCTCACTTCAACAGTTATGCAGGGTTACTTAATTTCTAATTATCTAAGTGATTAGGATTTGATAATATCTGATACGGTTCCAGATCTTGAACTATGAGTCCAGAAGACAAGATATTAAAGCCTATTGGCAGTTGTGGCTGCTCAAAGAGAAATGACAACATGTTTACCTCAGATCAGGAGCTACTTCCACTTCTTCCCCTTCAGGTGCTCATTTAGGGATGCACGATATTCGATATGCTGATATTCTAAAACTCATGTGGCCAATAAACGATATGGATACCGATGTTAAAGCTGAAAAAATAAGCAGTCATTGTAAATAGCATTTTTGTTATTCGTTTCCGACACTTTGAAAAATAGGGGTGTGAAAAATATTGATACTCTGGAATATTGCAATATTTTCATATGCCAATATCAAATCGATATTTAAAAACACGTTATCAATCTATTTTACTTACAAAATCTTGCGAGATTTTGTTTTGTTACAAAATCTCCTGATATTTCATGAATTCTCGTGAGATTTCGTAACAGAACAATAAAATGTCGCAAGATTTCGTTAGTAAAATAGATTGATGCATTTCTCAATATCAATATGATATCAGCATATGAAAATATTGCAAAATTTTTGTGAAATTTCGTGAGGTTTCGTAACAGAACGATGAATTATTGCGGGATTTTGTTCGTAAAATAGATCGATAGTGCGTTTTTAAATGTCAATACCATATAAGCAAAAGAAAAAATCGTAACGTTTTTGTGAATTCTCGCAAGGTTTTATAACAGAACGATAAAATATTGCGAGATTTCATGAATAAAATAGATTAATACCATGCTTTTCAATGTCAATATGATATCAGCATATGAAAATATCGCAATATTTCAGTGTATTCAATGATATTTTTTCCCACCTTAAGAAATTTTAAAGTCTGTAAAAACAATGTTTTTGAAGAAGTTTTTTCTTTTTTTTAGAACTTTAGAAACAGTGACCTGATCCGTTAAATATTGGTGGGGTGGCCGATGTCTGATACTCAGTTTTAAGGCTGATATGGCGGATACCGATAGGGGGCCGATTATATCGTGCATCCCTCAGCTCATGTTCTCATCACAGCCTCACCCTACTCGGCAGAGCTTTTCCTGCAACTCATCAGCAGCTAAAAAAGACCAAAAAGCTCAAAAACATTGTAAACAATATCCATTTATTAAGTTATTCCAGAAATATTCTGATATACTGTAAATTTATTCCATGTTTGCACAAAGAAGACACACGTGGACACATTTAAAGGGATACAACAGTCCAACGGCCTTCTAGGTTAACAGTAATGTTTCTTTGTACGGTTAATCTTACAAGTTATGCATTTTGAAACAGTAACTTGTGCACATAAAAGTAGCTCCTGAAAGTAACAGTATACTTCTCTGTGACATTTTAGGTTTTAAATTAGCCAAAAATTGAACAGAACTAATTCTTTTTTATATATATATATATTAAAAAATACAGTTTTAATATATTTTCTTTGCGTAATTTCTTAAATGCATAACACTTTTGCTATAAACTGCATCTTTCCCTCGTCAATTCTCACTGCATGTGTAAATTTTCATGTACATTTACAACACAAACAGTTACATTAATAGTAATTTAAAAAAAAATAGTAGGATAAAGCAGCTAATGGCAAAACACTCACAGTGCATTGGTGTGAATTATGGCACATATTATCTCTACCAGTATCATTAACATAGAAGACAGAAGTTTAAATGTGAGGCTAGTGAGCAGCTATCAGTTCAGCCTTCTGACGAATTACCACAACTTGTGCAACTTCCGAAGATCTCAAACGAGCTGTGGACAGACAGACTGATTGTAGATGAGTTTTTCTGTACTGGAGCTCTGAGGTTTTTCAATGGGATAATTGATCCGATATGTGCAGACGTGCTCACATCGACAGACATGTTTCTCTGTTAAGGCATGGAATGACCACTGAGGTAACGGCTTTCTACTGCATCGCTTCATCACAGTTGCATTACAAAGAGTCCTCCTGCCACACTGCGCCCAATGTAAGACGATATCACAGACATAACAGAAGAGCATGAGCGGCATTGCAACAATCAGAAAGGCTGTACAATTTTCTCTTTTTTATGAAAACAGAAAACAGTGGAGACTACTAAAAAAATGCAAGAGATATTAAGATACAGTCTTTGGTTACGGATCAAATCTGCTGAACCAGTCATGTGACAAAGAAAGGGCATCCTAAAAATCATAACTCAAGCCAAAATGAGGAAACAGCCATCATTTTCCAGGCCAGCGAGAGACATCGTCCCTCCAGTGTGTTCTGGGTTTTCCCTGGACTTCCTCCTGGTGGGATGTGCCCAGAAAAACCTAACCAGGGAGGCATCCAGGAGGTACCCAGTACCCCGAATCCCCCTCATCTGGCTCCTCTTTGTGAATAAAAACTAAACCCACTCTTGTTGTTTCCTAGTTATGATGACAAGCAGCAGCCAGGAGTGGCTGATCAAATCATCCACAAGTGTGAGCACCTTTAATGAAAGAAGGGTTTGGCAGTTTACTGGTCTGGATCATTCAGGTGTTTGTCAACACAATGCAAAGGAGTAAAGACACCAGCGATGATCTTAGAGAGGCAGTTGTTGCTGCCCATCAAGAAGGGTTATAAAGCTATTCATATGTGGGAAATGTTCAAGATAACTAACAATGTTTCCAGGAGTGGAAGCTCCTACAAGTTCAACCCAAGGTCAGACCATTAAATGCTCGATGAAATGAAATGAATTGAAATGAAAATTGAATGAAAAATACTTTATTTATCCCAGAAGGGAAATTCAATCTTGTCATAGGCTCCCTCTCTTTTTTTAAACAATATAACAATACATCTATGTAAAACAAACCAAAAAAAAAAAAAAACCAGTATAATATATGATGAAGACCAGATGATTTATGATTATGTCCTATGTAAAACCTTCAAATTGAAAGGAAATGCCCTTTTTTTTTCACATGACTGTGGCAGCGTGAGAAAACGAGAATCAGACGAACTATCAGACATGACAGCAGCACTACAGCTGAAAGAACATACAATATTTAGATTCAGTCGTTTACAGTCGCTTTCTCTTCACATTCACAAAGTTTCCTCAGATTTAAAGGGGAACTCAGCTGATTTTATATTGCTCTTCCATTAACATTGGGCGACTGCAAAAAGCTTAAGCTGCACTGCATTTCTAATCATTCACAAGAACTTGAAAATGCTTTTTAAAAATTCACAAGACTTGTTTTGTAAAGATTTTTGCTGCATGGACACAAAAAATAACCACATTTCTTCTTCTACTCTACACAACATGTGTAAAATACATAGAATTTCATGTATATTCTCTTCATAAAGGCGTTAAACTTCAGCTTCAGAATGGCTCTTCATATGTTTTCATCACTGTACAAGTTATAGCATTTCATTTCTTGATATAAATATCTTATTTTTTAAATTAGAGGCATTAAATAATGTCTGATCTTTAATATTTGCTCTCTTTGCTAATATTATTCATGACTGAAAATATAATGAAAAATAAATCTCTGAGTTTAGGTTGACATAGTTAGAAGGTTTGAAACATCCAGTAATGATATTCCACAGAGGGGATGAGGAGAAAGGTAGATTACTGATATAATTTACATTCAGTCTCCAGTTACAATACAATAGTGGAAAGACAAATTAGAACAGGAAGGGATTTTGTCCATTTAGGAGTGAAAGAACAGCTAGAATGAGAAGAAAACAGCTTTATGTTAGGGTGAAGCTGAGAGGAAACCAGAGAGACGACTGGGTTCTCCTCTCCTGCTTTTAAATCCCAGTCATTTCAAACTGGAACCATTAAAATTGTCCCTGGATCAAATCTGAACCGTTGCACTGCATTTACACTCCCTCCATCACCTCTCTCACACATGGGATTCATCCAGGTCCAAGTCTACGGGGGACAGGGGTAGAGGGGAGCGACGTGGCGACCGGCGGGGTGACGGCTGGGACAGCAGCGGGGTGAGGAGCGGGTTCTCTGTCCCGTTGTCCTCGCTTAGCTGCCGCAAGGTGTCGCTGCGCGGCAGCAGCGCCGTGGTGTCCTCGTCCCCGGGGCTCTCTCTGATCATGGGTGGCCCGGATGGAGTTAGGGGGAGAAACGACACCGGTGGCAGCGGCGGCGGAGGCGGGGGGCCCGGGGTGGGAGCTGTGCTCAGGACCGGGAGAGGTGGAGGGAGAGGCGAGGAGGTGCGGGACAGAGGGAGAGGGGAGCAGGTTCGGGAGAGGGGCAGAGGGGAGCAGGTTCGAGATGGGGGCGTTGGGGTGGAGGGGCGGGAGATGGAGGGGGGAGGGGACAGGCTGCTGCGGAGCCCCCACTGCTCCCTCTTCTCCTTACTGCTGATGACTGGAGCGACCTGAATGGAAAACACACTTTGCTCCTCAACATGCAGCTGATGAGCAGATGAAACGGACCAGTTACATCATCAAACACCTGCCGACGCTCATTTCTGCAACCTCACAACAACGGATGGCTTCGTATTATGTAAATCCCTTTTCAGGAGGAATTTTTTTTCGAACCATTTCTAACTTCAATTTGATATGAGTTTATGAAATTTGGTGAAAATTCAAACAATTTCCTTTTGTAGTTGACTGAGCGGTGCTGTGCACTAAAACATATTTAAAAAGGTAGAGTCCGGAGTTTTCCCCCTGAAAATAAACGCTAAGACATGTGTGAGTGAAATCTGGCTCAATTTGCACCTTTGGACCTCTGCTCTCATGTGGCAGTGAGTTTTGTTTGCAACTCCCCCTCCCCTGACTGTATTTAGTCTTCTGCCGTTGTTTTAGTGCGTTTGGGTCGTTTCTGGGCGGAAAAATACATACCGTCTCCAGCCAATGACAGGGCTAATGGCGTAGTGCTCTGTGGGGATAAACTCGTCGACCGGAGCAGACTTTTTTCTTTTTCATTTAAACATTAACACAAGATTCACTCGAAATCTTGACAAAAATGGCAGATGCAGTGAAGAAAAGTAAGTTTTTTGTGGCGAAAAGGACATTTAAAGTTTATAGTGCAAATTGGAAAAAAACAGTGTCAATTTCGGTTTGGTTTTCACCCGCTTCCGACCTTTGAAGGTAGACAAACAGAAACGGGGGAACAATCTGGACTCTTTGAAGGACTAAATTACATACAAAAATAAATGGATGTCCACTTAGTTTCCAGACCAAGAATGCCAAACAAGAGGAAACTTGATATTTGAATAAAGATGATCAATAACCTGAGATTCAAAATACTTTAAATTGTCTTATGGTTTGGCTAAATATTAGTTGTAATATACAGTATACAGCTTTGTTAATTTTGAATAAATGGTTCATTTATGTAGTTTTCCACTGATCAAGCAGCTTAACCTGCAGATTCCTGCTGCTGATCCCCACCTCTGCTGGTCCTACCTGTGTGTTTGCAGGCCCATGCAGGTCAGCGGTGACCATGGCCGAGCTGGCGGTGGGCACTTCCAGTGTTGGAGATTTAGAAGGAGCAGGACTAGCCCTCCTGCTGTCAGCTGGAGGATCAGTGGTGCTGGAAGTGGGGGGCTTGCTGGCCCCTGCCGGTGCCTGCTGGCCTTGATTCTCTGTAAAGGTGACTGACCTCTTTTGGTCTCCATGCGCTGTGGGCACACATGCATGCGCACGTGGTCAAAACGGAGACGACAGCGCCAGCTAGTGACTCGCTAACACACATCAGCACCAGCAAAGAGAGATGAGGCAGGGGTGGGAAGGGAGGGAAGAGGCAGGGACTGGGAGGGAAAGCAAGACAGACATGCAGAGCGCCCTATCGGGTGTGGTTGCAGAGAAGAGGGGGCGGGCCGTTGCGGGGTGGAGAGGAAGGGTTAACGGATGTGTCTCACCTTCACAGTCCAATAAAGTTTCTTTATTTTGAAACATAAGATATGAGACAGAACAGAGTGACAAGAGTCAGTCTGGTGGGAAGTGGATCAACATACAGCATAGGAACAGACAGATGTGGATGGATGGGTCAGCGTTGGTCAGCACACAGACACTAATACTGCATTTTAATGGGGGATGTGCTTATAAAAGCATATGTGCAGGACGGGCTTGGCCATTCGTTTTTCAGTGAACCACTTGGACAAATATTCGCCGTCTTTTTCATGTACAGTCAAGTCAACGTTACATATTTACAGAGAGCCCCTCAACATACACAAATGAGTGTATCTAAAGTGTTACCCAGTGGTTTGTTCTTGGGTTGGATGCTCCTGCGTGTTGTAGAGAGTCTCGCTCCAGAACGACCACGTGGTTCATTCTTCGGAATGGACAGCAGGGGGCGTCGCAACTGCAGGAGAGCCACAATTAAATAGCATCAGGAAATTATTACCCATCTATTCTTGTCTAAACAGGCAATGTATGTGTTTATAACTCATTAATTACACTAAATAACATTTTTACATTCTAACTTTAAAACAATACATTCATGCTGTTTTATTTTGGCTAATGGATTACCAGGGATACAACTTTCAAAGCACTCATTGCCACATATTTCATATTTTTCAATACTTCATAATGAAGCTTGGCTATCAAGCATAATTAAGCAAATATTAATTAATGTATTAGGATTTGAAGTATCCTGCATCACAGACACATGAGACCAATTAACCTGCTTAAAAAATCATTTGAGAATGATGAGGAATAGAGAAGACAGAGCTGCTCTGCAAACAAAACAAAGTCTGATTTAATTTACAAACACATTTTATATTATTTTACTTTACGTACAATTTTAGTTTTATGTAAACATTTAAAGGAAAAATGACTAATTAGTGTAGTGTGGGCATTAAGAAGGCAGAAAGTAGTTCAATTGTGCAATGCCAGCTTGATGTTTCACCAACAGGGGGCTGAGTGACCTTTGTTTGGTTTTTTATGTGTGAATTACTGAGGAACAGAAGCAGGATTGTGATGGCTTTATTGACAGCCACACAGATGTGTTAATGGGCAATTAACTCTACTTAAATGTACAAAGCTATTTCATTATTTGGAATATATTTACATGACAACATTGTGTTCTAAAATTAGTGCATGCATTTTAGTTTACACTGTCATGATTCTTTTTAATTTTAGGGGTGTAACAATTTAGTTAATCATTCGATTCATATCACGATTCATGGTTTCTGATTTGAGTCATGGATGATATTGGTTCATTTAGAACAATACGATCCAATTCACTTTAGCGTGACTTGAAATCAAATAAGAAACCATGGGTTGTAATATGAATCGAATAGTTATTTAACCAAATTGTTACACCCCTATCTAATTTGTATTCTTTTGGACAGAGAGAAAAGCTAATGACTAATATCAGATATGAAATTTCTTTATCTACAGCTGTATGAAAAAGTGTTTTCCCCCTTCCTGATTTCTTACCTTTTTGCATGTTTGTCACACTTAAATGTTTCAGATCAAACAAATTTAAATGTGAGACAAAGATAACACAAGTAAACAGAAAATGCTATTTTTTAATGGAGATTTTTATTTTCAAGGGGGAGGGGGAATCCAAACCCACATGGCCGTGTGAGAAAAAGCGATTGCCCCCTAAACGTAATTGGTTGGGCCACCCTTAGCAGCAACAACTGCAATCAAGCGTTTACGATAACTGGCAATGAGTCTTCTACAGCACTTTGGAGGAATTTTGGCCCACTCATCTTTGCAGAATTGTTGTAGTTCAGCCACATTGGAGGGTTTTCCAGCATAAACTGCTTTTTTAAGGTCATGCCACAGCATCTCAATGGGATTCAGGTTGGGACTTTGACTAGGCCACTCCAAATTCTTCATTTTGATTTGATGCACTTGCTGGTGTGTTCTGGATCATTGTCCTGCTGCAGAACCCAACTGTGCTTCAGCTTGAGGTCATGAACAGATGGCCGGACATTCTCCTTCAGGATTTTTTGGTAGACAGCAGAATTCGTGGTTCCATTTACCACAGCAAGTCTTCCAGGTCCTGAAGCAGCAAAACAGCCCCAGACCATCACACTAAAACCACCATATTTTACTTTTGGTATGATATTCCTTTTCTGAAATGCTGTGTTACTTTTATGCCAGATGTAATGGGACCTACACCTTCCAAAAGTTCAACTTTTGTCTCGTCAGTCCACAGAGTATTTTCCCAAAAGTTTTGGGGATCATCAAGATGCTTTCTGGCAAAACTAAGACGAGCCTTTATGTTATTTTTGCTCAGCAGTGGTTTTGGTCTTGGAATTCTGCCATGCAGGCCATTTTTGCCCAGTCTCTTTCTTATGGTGGAGTCATGAACACTGACCTTAATTGAGGCAAAGGAAGCCTGCATTTCTTTGGATGTTGGATGGGGTCTTTTGTGACCTCTTGGATGAGTTGTTCTGTGCTCTTGGGGTAATTTTGGTCGGCCGGCCACTCCTGGGAAGGTTCACCACTGTTCCATGGTTTCACCATTTGTGGATAATGGCTCTCACTGTGGTTTACTGGAGTCCCAAAGCTTTAGAAATGGCTTTGGAACCTTTTCCAGACTGATAGATCTCAATTACTTATTTCTTATTTTTTCCTGAATTTCTTTGGATCGCAGCATGATGTCTAGCTTTTGAGGATCTTTGGCAGTAACCTGGCCTTGGTGGGGCAAGAGAAATTGAACTCAGCTTTCCAAGGATGTGATAAACCACGGTTGATTTATGTTTCAACAGGAGGGGGCAATCACTTTTTCACACAGGGCCATGGAGGTTTGGATCCCCCTCTACTAATAAAAAGCCTTCATTTAAAAACTGCATTTTCTGTTTACTTGTGTTATCTTTGTCTCACATTTAAATTTGTTTGATGATCTGAAATATTTAAAGGGACTAGTAGCAGGAATTGTGAAAGAATAAACATGCATATCCAGTTTTTTTAGACTAATGGGTGATGAAGCATTAAAAACCAAAAAGAACGAGCCCACCCACATCTCTTTCCATTGCCTTGAACAGGATGTGTGCTGCATAATGGACTGCAATTCGGTGGCCAAAATTCCCACGCTGCCCTGCAGATGTGACGTCAAATGACGCTACATCCGCATCACTGACAGTTTTGATACAGGAAGGAGACGGTCGCAGTAAATTCAAAGACTGCACGGGATAGTTATGGATTCTTCTGCCGTCAGCAAACGATCCAGATCAACAGAAAGACACTAAAAAGTGTAACTACGAAGAAAATGACTTTATCAGCATAGTAAACAATGTTATAGTTTCAGTTTGAGCCCACTCCTGAGATGGCTTGGCTCGTGGCTGCAGTTACTGCAGCGCCAGTCACGGCAGTTGCAAGCCTCATTTCCTAATCTTGCCTCAAGTCCCTTTAAGTGTGACAAACATGCAAAAATGTAAGAAATCAGGAAGGGGGCAAACACTTTTTCACACAATAGATTGTTCTATAAAGCATTTTTCATTTCAGAGAAAAGAGGCTGAATAACAAAATGATGCACACCTGATGAATATGACATTTTCTGATGCAGGGGGTGTGTGTATTTTTCTTAAGTTTTTAAGTTAATACCAGAGCACACATTCTCAAGCCCAGAGAAATTCAATTTTTCCATAAAATTTCCCCTCCAAAACTAAGTCTCCACAGAATCTTTTGAACTGAATAGAAGAGAAATTATAAGCTGCATCTCTACATCTGTCGTTAATGAACCCAACTTTAATCACAACTAAATCTTACTGATACACTACTCAGTCACTGCACAGCTAACATTAAAACTTTTCAGCTTTCTAAAGAAGAAATTCCACCCCACAAAAGAAGAAAAGTTTTGCATAACTAACCTCGGATTTTAGGTATCAGAGATGCAAAAAACATTTTGAGGACACATGTACAGTAGGATGCATAAAAAACAGAGTTGAGCTCCACACCTGTCTGAGTCCTCGCTTTCTTCCTAAAGGAGGCTGAATCAGCACGTTCTGCTGGCCTGGTTCACTCTGGACACTGGCAACCCTGTTTTTTAGATAGATACATACATCCATTTGCATTCACACACACAGGCGCAAAAGCATGCACACGCAAATACATCAGCATGAACAGACTTTAAGAACACCGCATCTCCATGTCTCCCACTACTTAACCAACTTGGACTACAATAAAATGTCACTGCTATGCTACTCAGTCACTACACAACTCACACTGTATGCTACAAGACACCCAGTCACAGTGCAGATAATAGTGCTGCCATGATTTAAACACTGAAAACACAACAGGAGACAGAAGGGCTGGAGCAGCAACGCTGACAAAACAAACTGTTTTCATGTCCGTTGTATTTATATTGAAATGTTTTGTCATCCAACCAAGACGATGGGCTAAATCTAGTTTAATTTGAAAAGAAAAAGATAAATTGATTTATGGTTGCCACCCCAGTTCCCCGTTGCCCCGACAGATTGGTATCCATAACAGGACGCCCAATTTGATCAGCTGGAAGCCTGATAGACACAAACAGTATGAGACACCATGGCACCAATGGGAGAGAGGCTGACTTTGGTGATGGCACATCAACTAGAAAGACCAACAGCTAATAAAAAACGGAGGCAGAGCTCCCTGACCCCTGGGGCTGGTAGGGCCCTTTAGTCTTTTTTCTAGGGAAGAGGGGCCCAGTTAGGAAAGCACAGCAGATGAGCTGAGAAGATGAGTCAGTGTGGAGCTCATAAAGAAGGGAAGGTGGGGTTAGGGGACAGAGACAAGCCACATTGGACCCACACAGAAAGAGGTAAGAGACAGGGAAGTGGGGGTAAGGATAGAGGTGGGACAGGGCCAAGGCGATTTGACTGGATGTGGATGAGTGATCGACGGCCAATAGAGGAGGCCGTCCGGAAGCGATGCCCCTCCCAGTGGTGGACAGATGCAAGAATGCACCAACGGGACACACACACATAGAGGGCCACTGTACCTAGAGAGGTTACCCTCCTGCAGAAGGCCCTGGGACTCATCTAGCACATTGGGTTCACTGTAAAAAGGGGGGGCGGAGGGAAGGGGGAGAATGGGAGTTTAAGTAATGTAGTTGAGATCCATCACCACCCTGAGCCTCGAGCTTATTCAGGTGGAAAGCGGAGGTGTTTGTGTTTACCACAAATAACCAAAGCTGGAGCAGATTTTCTTGTGTTCTTACCAAGAAACAGTGTTATAGCTACTTCACACCTGAGAAACAACATTAGAAGTCAACAGAGATATACACAAAAATATGACTGTGATTGTGGGATATGACTGGTTGATCTTTCTGAAAATATCAGTTTCATATGTGCTTAAAAAGCTAAGCTCTGAATGGAAAATTGTTATGGTCTAAATAGAAGCACATCCATAGAAAAAGAAATTATTTCTCCAGTAAATCTGACAAAATGTTCCCTCATGAGAAAGTTTATAAAGAGACGTGTCAAAATGTTGTCTCTTGCATATCTAGAGTCACTGAAGGAAATTTCAATGAATTCTGACAATATTTAGCCTTTAACTACTTCCTGTTAGTGAACGTGAGTCCGTGCTACAATGAAGGGTTCATTTAACAGCATTTAAATGGATCAATTCCAACAATTTCAGGGCAGGAGATGTGATTGGAGATGTTCCCGCTTTGCAGAGTTCAACCCAGGAAACCCAAAAGGCATATGAACAGCAAGCTGTTGGAATAATATCCAGAATTCTGCCCCCATACCAGCATCTATTCGGTGCCTCATTAAACATACCCTGACAAATTATGTATGTGTGTGAGATCTAGATAATGAGTTAAGCTACTGAAACTCTTACAGTGCTGCAAGTTGTTTGTTTACAGTGTGCCTTTGTTTGTTGGGATGTTACCTCTGGCTGGGCAGCATGGTGGTGCGGGGGGCCTCCGGTTGTGAGGCGGCTGAGCCGGTGGCGTGGCTGGAAAAACGCCGCTGTGACATCACTCTGGGCAGGAAGGCCTCATGCTCGCTCACAACACTGGGAATACTTATGGAGTCATCTGGAGATAGAAAAGTGGAGAAAAATTAGTTTGTGTTTAATTCATATTCAAAGTGAAAGAAGCGTAGGGAAAGAGAAGCTTTTCTGACTCTCTTCGTCATCCTCATCAGTGCGGCTGAGTGTGTCCTGTGAGGGCTGGCGAGACGGTTGGCTTTCCTGTTCCCAAACTGTGCCGGTGCCCGTGTTGGAGCGCGACATTGTGGCCAGACTGAGGCGATAGGCTGACGTAGAGGTACCTACTGTGCTGATAGATGTCTTCCCCTGGTATGCTGTTGGACATGGACACACATACACGCACACACACAGAAACAACAGGGATAAAGAGATTTTTATTTAAAGAGTTCTTTGCAAAAACAGTTAACTATCATTTATATAAAAAAAAGCAGAGTTAACTGCTTCTGCAAATAAACTCAGCATTTACTTTTTGAATGTTTTCACCAAATCACACACACATGAAGTAGAGGGTTTTAATGATGTTAAACGGAGATAGGAGGTTTGTACCAGACAGCGACGAAAAGCAGTTACAGGGAAGTTCGGTTGTTTTCAATCTGGACTTATTTTCTAGCATGAAATATGTCCATTTATTCACCCAGACAGGTTTGGTGCAACTTGAATTCCTTTGGGAGATATTTAGATCCACTCAAGATCAGCGTATGTTCAATATAATGGAAGTGATGGGGCAACCGCGCGCAGCCTCTAAATAAGGCATTATCTGCCACAAACTCCTTCATTTCACCAATGTTTTGTTACCAAACATTAGTCAGACCCCCCCTGTGAGCTCGAAGCGGCTTTTTTGTGGTGATTCGTCCTTGTTTACTGACATTTACTTGTTATGGTGTTGCATAATAGTGACGTCATCAAAGTCGCCGCACTAAAAATGTCTGCAAATAAGGACGAATCACCACAAAAAAGCTGCTAAGTTACCAAGTTGTCAAAAACATTATAATTAGCCACATGTTGGCTAATACCTGCTAGCATCTGATATCTGGCAGCCAGATGTCCAAAATGAACTCCTCTGGCTGAGTTAAGGATATTTTGGAATCTTTACTCTCAGAGCAGAATATAGTTGTATTTCTCAAAATATGAGAGATAGAACCTCACAGTTGTCTGCATGGATAGGCATCAGTTGATATCAAATATGGTAAAATAAAAGTTGGACAATATTGGATATTGGTTAAAAAAAAAAGAAGCCAATATCGAACATGAAGTCAGTAAATGATCAGGATAACATTTTATAGCCTCCTTTTTCAACCTTTTGTTGCCCCAGCTCAACTTTTAAAACTTTTGTTTTATTTTTACATGTTAACCCTACTAGATGAAATTAGGAAATTAATGTTTTATTCTGAGTTTTACATCAAATGTGACATGAGATAAAAACAAATGTCTGACCAGAGCCGCTGTGCACAGCCTCTTTCAGGATCTTGAGTTCATTGTTGAACTCTGCAAACAGCGAGCTCTTGCAGAGAGGTCTCGGAATGAAACGCCGCTCCAGCTGGTCAGCGATGTGGTGGCGTGCGGTAATTTCCTCCTGGGAGTCAGCTGGCTGGGTCAGCAGCTACGGAACAATAAAATTATATTAGAAATTTGTATGCAAAAGATATAGCAGCAAGTTAAATCTTCACAGCAGTGACTCTTTACCTTGCACTGAATGAAGGGTCTCAGCAGGACAAAAATAGGAATTCGAGTTCGGACGATGAAGTCGATAAAGTCCCAGAAAGCCAAGCCGCCCACTTTCCTCAGAGCCATCTCCTTCACCTGCAGGCTCAGCCGGTACCACTGGTTTCCCAGAGAGCGCTCAAAGCAAACCAACACCACCTTCAGAGCTGGTAGAGGGAACAGGATAAGAAACGAAGCCGGCAGAAAGCAGACAAACCATAAAAACGGTGTCACTGCTCAGTCATACCTAAATAAGCTGCCTGGCTGGTGGACTCTGCTAATCCCTCTCTACGGTTATCCTTCCCTGCATCACCAGGTGTGGAGCAGTGAGCCGGTGAGGCGTCCAGCATGAAGTTCTTGGTGCGGGAGGTGGAGATGGTCCGAGGAGGCAGCAGGATGTTGATAACAGTCTGCAGGAGGAGGAAGATCTCTGGCTGCTCGAGATGGGGGCTGTCTGCAACAGGAAAAGCGTACATATTACAATACAAGATGCTTGATTCCAGAAAAACACCGACTAGACTGGTGACACTTACCTTTACTCCCAGATCCCACCGTCAGAACAAAAGGAATCAGAAGATTGAGCAGCATCCCTTCTCGTCTCTCCTGATTGGTGAAAGGGGAGATCACGTGGCTGAGAGGAAAATCATCCTTCAAGGCCTGAAAGAGGGAAAAATGGAAGGTTTTAGTGTGTGAGTCAGCTCGTGCACAAGTGGATGTTAAGGTTTAACAGAAACATGCTGGACCTGGATCTGCAGGGCCACCAGCCGGACCACTGCGGTGCTGAAGGGGAGCGGAGGAGAGAGGTAGGGGCTGAGGTGGAGAAGGGGCAGCCCATCTGCCACGCTGGAGGGACCCACCACTCCCATTACCTGACGACACAGCAATAAATGGGAAAAATTGCTCCAGGATGAGTCGTTTGGGTGTTTTCTACCTCATACATGTGTTTTCATACCAGGTTGACGCAAACGTTTATCAGCGAGCGAAGGTGCGGCAGGAATGAGATGATCGGCTGACGCTGGAGGGTCAGGCAGATTCCCTCGATCAGGTTGCTGGCTGCCTCCCACTCCACCTGTCTCCTGGAGAACACACAACCAATATCACCCCATAAGGAAAAAAACAAAACACACACAAGTGAAAAAATAAAATAAAATAACCTAAAATGCCACATTTACCTTACATGAGGAAATTTTAACCACGCAAACAACCACCAGCTTACATCCTTCAAAATGACTCATTTACAATATTTGACGTGTTCATGTAGAAAATCATATGCTGACTTACCACGGAATGAGGAATTCCCTTCACCGGGGGGTCCAACTCTGGGCCTCAAGGGTAGCAATCCAGCAGGTTTCAATGTTTCCCTGCTCCAACACACCTGACTCCATCAGCCAATGAAGTTCTGCACAATGACTCATTAATTTGAGCCAGGTGGGTTGGAGCAGGGAATCATTAAAAACCTGCAGGACAGCGGCCCTAGAGGACCAATTTTGGACACCCCTGCCTTAAGTAGACATCATCTATATGATTTTAGTATAAAAACACACTGACACAAAAATGGCAAAGCTCACAAATAGCCAGCAACAGATCCTGGTGTAAACACACACCTGAGACCGGTGTTCCCTCGGAGCCAGCTTTGTCCTGTCTTCTGTAACAGAAGCTTTTTCACATCGTGTTTCCTCATGATTTATGGCCCTGTTAATGACGTTAATGATGTTAAAGAGGCAGCCAGCCATCAAAGCTGTGAAACCTGATTTTAGGTTTTTAGTCATTTGAATAATTTATTTATATATATATCACTTTACTTTGGTTGTTAGGGTCCTTTCCTGTTAGCTTCTGGTATTTTGTGGGTAATTTAAAGCTTATCAGGTGATAAAAGCCAGAGCTGCTTTCTTCTTTTACTCAACAAGATTGCTGTTGCTGAGCAAAAAGCCAAAAAGCACCTGAGTTTTGCTAATTTTAACTTTGGCTAATGTTTTAGTGAATTATTCACATGGAGGGGAAGAGTGGGGTTGTTCAAAGAGAGAGAGTTGTGGTTGTCCACACAAAAATAAGCTATAGCTATATAGACGTCCGCTCCTTATATTCATCAGAGTCCAGCCCTTTTACTCCGCGGATTCTCTCTATCAACCACACCGTTACATTTTTCTCACGTTTTTCTCTGTTGGGACATCATTTCCTTCACTTGGTCTGTCCTGATAAAACTTTATTTTGGCTTTGACGCTTGCCTCGTGAATGCGCTTATAGACAGGTCTAATTCTCGTCCATATACTTGCGACAAACAAAAGTTGGGGAAAAAAAGAGGTCAAAATTAGCTCATTGAATTTTCCTCCTACCCAACTATAATTAAAAATTCATTTGAAGATAATTTAAGAGGGATTGTGTATGTAAGACACTTTAAGGGGACTGAAGTGATACTCGTTTCTCCAATTCAAGGCTTAAATTGTTTTACAATAATTTATTAGGCTGCAACACATGATCTTGGAAAATTGGAAAATATTTTATATCTTGTGAGCTATTTTAGTTGAACAGACCCAACACTTTGTTCGGCAAAAATATGTGGAGTCTGCAAAAGTCACAAGCAGTTTCGTGCTATGGCGCAAGACTGGACATCCTTAGCTTAGAGAGAACACTGCCAGGGATCCACTGTTAGTAAACACACCACCACACCCCCCACACAGAAACACACTGAAGCAGCACTTACGGTACAGCACCCACGAAGGCAGTGCGACAGTGCCAAGAAGCCGTCTATCTACTGTACACACCACGGCACTGGCACAGCACGACACCATCACAGGGAGACGGAGGAGAAAAGGATTGTATTCAACAGACCTGGTGCATAGTGCCTGTGGGCGAGCGCACCTGAGCGTAGGCATCTTGTGGATCTTGTTGAACATGCGGTCTAGCCTCTTGAGGATGAGGATGAGGGCGGGCCGGACGGCCTCTGACGACCAGTCGGTGATCGGCAGCATCTCCATGATGTAGCGCCGCAAGCCTCGGCTCTCCATGGTCAGGGTGTCGTAGGGCGCCAACTTCAGCAGAGCATGAGCAATTTCCGCCAGCCTGGGTAGAGAGAGACATGTTCAGAGCAACAACCGAAGGAGGGACAATCTAATTCTCTACAAAACACATTTTTACTCGAGAAGATCAAGGAGTCACAATTTTCTCTTAGAGGATTACTTTCTTCCAGCATATAATCTCTTCACCTCATGTGGGATTTAACATCCAGCAGCTCCAGAGCTGTGACTCGTGGCTCGCCAGCAACATTCTGCAGGATTTTAAGTCTTGGACCGCAGTGTTTGTAAAACTCTGTGCAGATGTTTAGCAGGGACTCCCGTGGCCGGCGGAATTCCTCCCTGGCAATGCGCTCGTCCAGCTCCTCCCTCGGCATGCCTTGGCCTTCCTCCAGCAGGTGGAGGTTGTCTCTGAACACATGAATCCCTTTAGCTAGGTCTTTCGGATTAAAAGAGCTGAAACAAGGTGATTTATATAACCTGACCTGGTGTTGACGCCTCCTGACATGGCATGATTGGCTGCTGTGCCACCCTTGTGGCCCTGATCACAGCGGGACATCTGGGGGGCTGTCATAGGCCTGTGAGGGATTGGTGGTGGGTATAATATTTAAACTGAAACCAACATGAAGGAGCAATACCTGATTTTACTTTCCCTTATGCTCTTGTCCCTCTTTACATGCATAAAACAACCCGCACATCTCATACTTGCGCACAAGGAAACTCGTCTTCCAGTGAATTTGCTGTTTGGTTGCAGTAAACGGCTGCATATCAGCTAAATTACATTTTCTTTACTTTAAATCCCCAGTGCAAATGAAAGCATAACAAGCCATTTCTTTCATAAACTGTTAGTTTACTTTAATAGCCTGACTACTACCCAGCCAACATTGCATGTGGGGCCCATATGGGTTAAATTTTGGCTTCATATGAGGGACCCAAGTGGGTTTGTCCACAGTTTCCATGGTGGCCCTATCTGTGTTTTCCCATGTGGGCTTCCACATATGGGGCCCATGTAACCTAAACTATGAGATCTGCAGCCACAGACCCACAGGCTTGTCATGAAAGTGGGCATGGTTTGCTGTGAAATGAGCGTGGTTTGTACGAATGTGAGCGGGTGGTCGTTAGGGTTAGGGGAAGGGTTAGGGTTAGGTTTCATTCAATCCAACGGCGGGCGTGGTTTGTTAAAGGGGGTGGTTGTAGGGGCACGGTTTGTAGTGGCTCCGGCTGCAGCTAGGTGCTACTCGCAAATTTACCCAGTTCAAGTCCATGCCTATAGGCTATATGGGAAAACACAGGTGGGGGCCACCATGGAAACCATTGACAAATCCACTTGGGTCCCTCATATGCAGCCAAAATCTAACCCATATGGGCCCCACATGGAAATGCTGACTGGTTAGAGATATTAGCTCAAATATTGACTAATTAGCTGGATCAGATATTGGATGAATGTGGCCGATCCAGCATTCTGATTTAGTCATTTCTGTTTTTAATAATATAATAACTACTAAAACTAACTGAAATGAAAAACAAAATCAAAACGGAGAAAAACTGAAACCAAAACTATTATAACCTTGTTGTACACTTGGACTACACTTGTACACTGTACACTGTAAATCACCTCTTTTACCAAATAATATATTCTAAAAAAGATAAAGAGCATTTTTCTTAATGAGATTAAAATCCTTTAACGACAAAGACTTATTTTGCTCTAGTGTGAGAGAAACCTTGTGAGGGCCTCAGAGCTGTAGAGAAGAGCCTGCAGGGATGTGGCCAGGGCAGCAATGGCTGCGATCTCATCTCTGGCAGCCGAAGCAGACTCCATTGTCATGGTGTTGCTCTTGAGCTTCTGAAGGTGGCAGGGAACCAACGCTTCCAACACCATCAACATCTGGAGACTAAAAAGACACATGCAGAGAATTGGGAAAGTCAATGACTATCAAAAAGTAGAAGAGGGGAAGAAGACTGGATGTTTTTCTTTACCTCCTGAAGGATTCAGGGGCGTAGGCAACCACAGTGACACACAACTTTATGGCCTCGCTGATAGAAAAGGCCAAGTCTTCATTGCCATAACAGAAATCTGGAAAGAAAAACACAATGGCTGTCAGTTTGGCTTTGTTCATTTTCATGAAAGATAAAAGTGCTGTTATTAAGGTATGATTTAAGGGCATGTATGACTGAACATAAGCCGACAGTAGACCACTGCTAACGCTGATTAAATCTGGCAACAGTGAGTTTCTGGGCATCTTAAGTGAATGTCAAGACAACTTGGTGCCTCTGTGCTTCTGATTTGACCTTTCCTACAGCCGTTTTGACAGCAATCAATAAGTGTTTACCAAGAGAGCGAAGAGGTTTCTCAGCCTTGACCAGCTCCAGAGCGTCAAGAGCGTCCTGCGTTTCACCCTCCAGGGAGACCAGCAGGTCAAAAAGACACTGAGCTGACACTCCTTTAGACAGACCAGTGCTGGTGCTGGTCTGGGTTTGCCAGTAAACAGAGATTCAGTTAATCATATATTCATGGGAAACTTATTTAAACACGCATGTTTGCTCAGAAGTCTTACGGTGAATTCCAGCAGTGGAGCCACGCTGGCAAACAGCTGCAGGATGAAGGGTTTTCGGTGGAGGATGTAGAACTGCCGGCAGCAGAACTCGATGCCCTGTCTCAGTAAAGGGTTGCTCTCATAGTCAGCGTAGACCTGGCACAGAGAGGATAAAGTCAGAGGCTAACGGAGCTCTTCCTGAAGACTACTTAAAGAAATCAAAACAAAGCTTTTCTGAGAGGGTTGAGCTTGTAGAGTCAATGCAGTATCTGTACCTGGAGCATGGTGGGAAGGATCCACTGGTAACCACTCAGGGAGAAAAGGTGGTTGAAGTGAACGGCCGTGTTGATGGCGGTGGCGGTGTACTGCCTGAGGAGCGCGCTGTCCTCGGGGTGCAGCAGTAGCGCCCCATTAAAGACGTTGAGGAACAGCATCATCTCGTCACCCCATGGGTACTCACTGGGCATGCCCAGAAACATTTCCTCTAGCAGCTTGATCCACAACACCTTGTGGAGGGTGTCCAAACCAAACAGCTCCTTTCCTGCAAGGACGAGGGGGGAACATGTTGGAGAGATACACTGCCTGACCAAAAAAAAAGGTCATACACTTTAATATTTTGTTGGACCGCCTATAACTTTGATTACGGCACGCATTCGCAATGACATTGTTTCAATAAGCTTCTGCAATGTCACAAGATTTACAGTGGTGTGGTGTGGTAGTTAGCGCTGCAGCCTCACAGTAAGAAGGTTGCTAGTTCAAATCCTGCCTGGGGAAGGGTTTGAACAATTCCAAACGTGGCCTTCCTTTATGGATGAAAGCCTGGCTGTGGACCCTCCACTTTTCTGGAATACTTTTACTGGACCTTTGGTGATGTAACAGGATCGTTTTTGTTGCAGTACCACCTGTTACTGGACTAGAACAACTTCAAAGGTAAAATACATAAACATTTGTATTTGCGGCTGATTTGAAGTGTTTTCTGAATCTAGGGTTATGATTTTGGGAGAATGGGAAGCGTAGTGGCAATGTTGTGGGCTCTCCCACAGCAGACCCGGGTTCGAGTCCCCGACATGACACTCAGGTGAACCACTGTGGACCCTTGAGCAAAGTCCTTAACCCCCACCAACTGCTCCCTGGGTGCTTTAAGTAGCAGCCCATGCTCTCAGGTTCAACCTGAGATGGGTTAAATGCAGAGAATGAATTTCGTAATTGGCTCTTTAATTGGGATTAATAAAGTATATCTTTTTTTCCTTGATTGCAGCCTGGAATGGTTTACATCATTGAAATATCAAGAATCTTTGCTTTCATAGGTACTTAGAATGTACACTGAGCAAAATACATATTCATTTATGAAATTATGTGGTGTCCCGTGGGAGGGACGCTAAAATACCAACAGGTTTTAATTGGTTACTCTGAAATGTCCATAGGAGTGAATGTGAGAGTGAATGGTTGTCTGTCTCTCTGTGTTGGCCCTGCGACAGACTGGCAACCTGTCCAGGGTGTACCCTGCCTCTCGCCTGATAATAGTTGGGATAGGCTGCAGCAACCCCAATGACCCTCAACTGGTGTAAACGGTACAAAAAATGAATGAATGAATGAGAGTTGCATTGATTTTTCACCAAGATCTTGCATTAATGATGGTACAGTTTGACCACAGCCTTCTCCGGCACATCCCAGATTCTCAATGGGCTCAATGCGCCCATCACTCTGGAACGGGGTAAATCTGGACTCATCAGACCACATGACCTTCTTCTGTTGCTCCAGAGTCCAACCTTTATGCTCCCTTGCAGATTGAAGCCTCTTTTTTCTGGTTAGCCTCACTGATCAGTGGTTTTCTTCAGGCTGCACAGCTGTTCAATCCCATCCCTTGAGTTCCCTTCGCATTGTGCATGTGGAAATGCTCTTACTTTCACTATCAAACATAGCCCTGAGTTCTACTGTTGTTTTTCTTCCATTTGATCTCACCAAACGTTTAAGTGATCACTGTTCAGGATTTTTTTCCAGCCACATTTCTTCCTGGAAGACAATGGGTCGCTCATCTATCCCACTATCCTTCCAGTTTTTGATAATGCGTTGGACAGATCTGAACCCAATTTCAGTAGTTTCTGCAATCTCTTTAGATGTTTTCTCTGCTTGATGCATGCCAATGATTTTACCCTTCTCAAACAGACCAACATCTTTTCCACGACCACGGGATGTGTCTTTCCACATGGTTGTTTAGGAAATCAGAAGCAAGTTGTTGCACCAGTTGTGGTTAAATAACTTGCTGGAAGATAATACCCATGCAGAAATTATCCAATAGGAGGCTTGCACCTATTTGCTTAGATAGATCCAGGTGGCCACTTTTTTTTTTGGCCAGGCAGTGTATTTAACTGTAATAATCTGATGACGCGATTGGTCTCACCTTGCGGCTCGTTGAACAGGGAGAACTCTGCGTCAATGGCCGTCCGCGGGAAGGAGGGCAGACGGAGCAGGTCCTCCTGCAGCAGGGAGACGTGGGACTGCTTGTGCACAGCTGGCATGTGTTGTGTGAGGGAGATGAGGAAGAGGACCCGACCAACCTCTTCTAGTTTGCGGGAGAACACCTTAGGAAGTAAAGGTGGGAAGCTTAAGCCGCTTTAGGATCCAGCATTGCTTTTCTCTGATGGGATCTTCTAAGGACAGTAATTCCATAGAGCCTTGCTGTCACTTTTTAAGCTTTACCTGTTTCTGGATGAGCTCCTGTCCTTTGTCAGGCAGCATGTGGACCAGGTTGAGCTGGGGAGAAACTGACCTCCGGAAGGGGTAGATATCCCTTACATAAGTCTGAAGGAAGAGGACATTTGAAACATGTTTAAAATATTACTTGACTTTCTTCTTTGGAACTAAACCCAATAAACAACACAATTTAATTTATTTCAATTTAAACAATTTAATTTTTAAAATGATACAAAATATCGCCAGATCTACCTTGGAATAATGAATGAGGTTCCATCTTTTGTCCATTAGAAAGTAATGTGCCGACCTGGCCTCAGGGATGTTGAAGAATTCAAGACATTCCTGGTTGGAGAAAGAAGAAATATGAATGTCTTTGGTTGCTTTACTGAAGTTTACTTACTGTATTATTTTTTGTTTTTAAAAAGAAAAAAACAAACAAAAAAAAAAACACCTGTTCCAGACTCAATTCAAAACTTTTACAGAAATGTTCCCTCCTGATGACTTGGACCCTTCTTCAGGAAGCAATTTTGTTTTCCTTGAGAGCTCACAGTGTATGACCAAGTATGAAAGTATGAAACCAGGGATTTCAGACCAGCTTTACTCTAAAACATCACAAATGCAAAGCCAGAGTTAAAGCCTGGTAAGGCTTTCAAGCAAAATGATACCCAGTTTTAACAGGGTCAGAAGAAATGAGCTTTTATCCCTCTGGCACAGCTACATCCCTGCACACCTTACCAGGCTTCCACACTAGATTATGTGTCAAAGCTGTCAAATCTACAACCTGTGATTCGCTGCTACTTTTATCTTCCAGAATCAGTAGTTCCAATGAAATAAAGCAGCTAGAAATTCAGCGGAAAATGTAACACCCACATACTCTCCCGATTCAATATCCCGATAATATCCCGATTTTACAGTGAAGGAAATACTGTAAGTAAGCTTGTGGGGGATATTCGTCACAGGATCTGGCAACCCTACAACCTGCCGGAACATGAGAAAAAGATGACGAAGAAGTCGTCACTCATATGCTGTTTGTGTGACCTCGATGTGACATGAAAACTAATTTAATTTCTTATCTCGTATGTTTTTGCTCTGTGTGCATAATGTAAGTGTGGATGTGGGTGTGCATACATGCATGCATGTGCCGAGCATGAATGTATGCATGCCTGTGTGTGTCTGCACGTGTGGATCAAGCGGCAACTTCCGGTGGCCAACTATGAAGCTACCTGGAAGAATTAAATATTTGAAGTTTCCCTTGATCCGCTAGGGGCTGGCTGCCAAACAGAGCAAATCCCCATAGACTCCCATGTTAAAAAGACCAACTTCACAGCAGAAATAAACATGTTTACAGCCTGGTTCAAAAAATCATTTTAGGTTTAATAGGTCAAGTTTACCTTCATGTCAACTGTGAGGGGGTGAATTTTTTTCATAACTCATCCGTTAAGATGCTATTTAATCTTGAAATTACACATAATTAAGGACGTGTCCTTTTGATTGACATGTGGCAGACCAGATGTCAGCCTGCTGACCGGTGGCTCCTAGTTAGCTCGTTGTTTGCTCTTGGTAAGGTCTCAGTCTGTAGCAGAGTACCACAACGGCGGTTTTTCGTCAGCTAATAGCAAGTTTAAGCTTGTCTTACCTTTACACCACCGCTTAGGGGCTAATCTTTGTTAGCTCCTGTTAGTTTCGAGTTAGCTCAGTTAGCGTTTAGCTCAGAGTACATTAGCTTTCAATCATTTTTCCTGAGGCAGCGCTTTGCCCATTTTAGTATTTTCCGGGAGTGACGACACACACGACACGGCAAGCGACATACATACATATATATATATTTTTTTTTTCTAATTTATAGTCAAAATATCTCATCGCACTAAATATAAGACCTTGTTTTTTTGAGTGGCCAAGATTTTTTTTTGCTTGTAATAAGCAAAAAAAAATTCTGCCAATAGAACAAGTGAAAATTTCTTGATAAGATTTCTTGAAGTACGATGCAATGTCTTAAAACAAGTTTCTTTATCCAACTGAAATGTTTTTTTTTAGGTGATTATGTCTTATATTGAGTGTGATGAGATATTTTAATTAGAAATTAAAAAGAATATACTTGGCAGAATTAGAATTTTTTTAGTGTGAAAAAAAGCATTGATAGGCTGGTTTTGAATTTTCATATTTGCATGTATGATATGAATGCATCGAGAGAAAGTGTCCTTTAAAGGTACAGTATGTAAAAAAAAAAAAAAAGAGTGAGCTTTTTGCAATGTTGAATTTCCCTTCTGGAATAAATTAAGTATTTTTCATTCATTCATTTCATTCATTCATGTAAGAATTACTGACACCTAGTGGTAAAGATGGGTATTTGAAAGAACAGTTATATTTTCTTTCAAATGACTTCATATTCCAAGCTCTGTTGTGAGTGTATGGTAGCTTTTAGTGACCAAAATTCTCCCAGATGTTTGGAACTGTGAGTGGATCCAGCGGTCTCAAGTGTAGATATGACTGGACTATGAGTAACTACTTCTTTTTTTTTTTTTTTTGTCTTTTAAGGCATTACTGATCCCAAACAGTCTCTAACTCCCATTAAACAAAGCTGGTGCAGCAGTTTTAAAGTTCAGAGGGTTATTACTTCACAGACATTGTTTTGTCCATTCAGGGACACCATAGTAAAAATGGTGGAACAAATATGGCAGCCTCCATATGTGCACTGCCTAGCAAGTAGATATAAATGACTCATTCTAAGAAAATAAACATATAACAGCTGTTCTAGTGCAGTGGTAACACATAAATAGAAACACAGTTTTGAATTATATATCACATTTTTCTGCTACTGACCTTTGATTTTTTTTTTTATCTTTTTTTTTTTTTTTACATACTGTACTTTATGGAGATCTAGTCCCTCATAACCTTCACAGAATCACTTGGTCAAAATGAGCATTTTACCTTCAGCAGAGCTTCAAACTGAGTGTCTTCATGAACTGGTAGCTGTGTCGGGATGTCACATTCGTTCTGACCATGAACCACCAGTGTTTTGGTTCCTGCATCAACACAAGAAAATGTTTGGATATTTTTAAATGGCTTAAAGCGGAGTCAGGCTTTGTGAACATGTTTGAGCATCAGCAGGTTTACCTGGCATGGAGGCGGTGACCAGCAGCTTGACCTCACACTGCTCCTTCTTCATGGTCTGCTTCAGGTCCTTGAAGAAGAGTCCCTCCACGTAGCCCACCACCTCCCACAGGAAGGTCAGCGTGGCCGAGATGGCGTCCATACCCCACTCACATGGAGTGCGCACAAAGTACATGATCAGCCCCACCTTGAAGAGATAAAATCGTGGAGAAAACTCATCTTTAGTGAAAGACTGAACACTATTCTGGGATGATTAAAGACCTATCTGTTGTCTCACCAGGTAGTTGAAGAGGATGTGAGACGTCTGGGCCGGCAGATCTCCGATATTGAGCAGCAGCTTCCTCAGCATGTAGATCAGCTCATCCTGGCAGAACAAAGCACGTTATCACATGACTTATATTTCTGTTTCTGAGAAACAGAACACCACCTGCAGCTGGTGAAACTTAATTTTAATGGAGGTTGATTTAGATTGAATTTCACCCATTTGAAAGTGTGTGTGTGCTCTTTAGATGCTTGCATACCTGTCTGTTGCTCACAGTCAGTTTTTCCAGGAAGTGGCGAAGAACGAGAGCCGGATCTTCAATCAGGCAGTTCCAGAGGATTTGCTGGGCGACAGCACTTACTGCAAAAACATTGAAGAATAATTTATTCAGTAATGGGTATTATAAATGTATCCATGTTTAAGTGTGTGTGACAGTGAAATATATATGGTTGTCCCTTAAAATTATTCATACCCTCCAATTAAAGAAAAGGCCAAACTTACAATAGTAATTCAAATAAAAGGAAACTAAAAAAAACTAATAATAAATAAAAATTTACAAAATTATAATTTAGTGAAACAACATATTGCTTTGGAGCTATGGTTAAAAATGGTAATAAAAAAACAAAAAAACAAAAATAAACAAAAAAAAAAACTGTCAGACACATTGGAGCACCTTTCCCATGAAAATGGACCAAAATACCTGTCAACAGGTGTAGAAGTCTTTTTCAACATCAGGAAAAAGTTAAAATTTTAGCTTCGAGGCCCCATTATTCTTGCTTACTTGTTTGTGTAGTTGTTAATCATATTTCTGTCAAACCACAATTAAAAATCAGTGTCATGATTTTCATAGAATTTTTATTTATCATTACTTCTGTCAATTTCAGCTTATTTCACTGACAGCTGATTTTTTTCCTCATTTATTTGGAGGGTATGAATAATTTTGAGGACAACTGTAGGATCTCATAAAATATCAAAATGTAAGACAAGTTGATTTTACCTGCAACGCCATCTTCTCGAACCTCCCCATCTTCCATGAGGTGCACTATTGGTAGGACAGCAGCACAGATGCATGCTGGGAAGACTGCTTGAGGTGGCTGCAGCATGTGGTGAGTGGGAGTGTGTTCTGTTGTGTTCTCATCATCTTTAAAGAAAGTAAATATAAGTTAATTTGTTCAAGAAAGATGTATCTTGTGCAGTCTTTGAAGGTGGTGGGTAGGACCCGTCCCTCCAATCAATCATCAGCAGTCTGACCCATCACATATCCTTTATACAAGTTATAATCTTCTGGTAGAAAAAATGTACAGAGTTCCCAAATGCAGGCTGAGCCGTTTAAAAACTCATTCGTCCCTGCTTCTATCAAAATTTTACATGATTTTTAAATGTGGTCTTATTGCACAATGTGGTCTTTTATGACCTACAGCAGGGGTAGCCAACGTGGTGCCCGCAGGCACCCAGTTGCCCACAGGGACCACATAAGGTGCCCGTCTCTGCTTTAAAGACAGTCATCAATGTGTAAAATTAATTGTTATTAGGGATGCACAATAATGGAATTTCGGCCGATATCCGTTATGCCGATATTTAAAAACTCATGTTGCCGATAATCGATATTGATACTGATATTAAAGCTGAAAAAAAAGCAGTCATTGCAAATAGCAGTTTTGTTATCCATTTCCAACACTGAAAAATAGGGGTGGGAAAAAATATTGATACACTGAAACATCTCAATATTTTTAATATGCCAATATGAAATTGATTTTTAAAAACGTGGTATCGATCTATTTTACTTACAAAATCTCGCAAGATTTCATTGTTCTGTTAAAAAATCTCATGATATGTTGTGAATTCTCGCGAGATTTCGTAACAGAACGATGAAATATCGTGAGATTTTGTAAGTAAAATAGATTGATACCACGTTTTAAAATATCAATATGATATTAACACATGAAAATATCGCAAAATTTTTGTGAATTCTCATGAGATTTCGTAACAGAGCGATGAACTATTGCGAGATTTCGTTAGTAAAATAGATACCTTGTTTTTGAATGTCAATATGATATCAGCATTTGAAAATATTGCAATATTTCAGTGTATTGATATTTTTTCCTACCCTAATCTTTAGAAGTTATAAAGTCTGTAAAAAAGAAGTTTTTGAAGAAGAAGAGGAAGAAGTTGTTTTTTTCTTTTTTTAGGCTTTAAAAACAGTGGGCTAATCGGTTAAATATCGGTTAAATATTGGTGGGGTGGCTGATGTTGGATACTCAGTTTTAAGGCCGATATAGGCCAATACTGATAGGGGGTCGATTATATCATGCATCCCTAATTGTTATGTTTTTTTAAAATCAATTTATATTCATGGAGTTTTAAAAATGCCATTACTGAACAAAGAAAGAAAATAAGATAAAAAAATAAAATTCAAAGTAGGCATACTGTATGAATTTATGAACCCTTATGAGTCAAATATCAAAGCTGTGCGCAAAACTAAGCACTGCCTTAGTCACTCATTGCTACATGCTAATGGGCGCAGCTGAAATGGAGAGCCAAGTCCAGGTTTTAGTGTCTTCTTACCACAATATTACACAATATTACATTGTAAAATTACATTGTAATATTGTGTAACAATATTACATTGTAATATTGTGTAAAAATTACATAATAATATGCATAATATTGTCGCACCTTCTGCGCTGGCCAGTGAGCGAACAGACCACACAGAACCACGACGGAAAGAGTAGTTCCTGTGGGAGTTACTGGAGGCGCAGGATGGGCTGACAGACAGACGGCGTGATGCCAGGTTCACCACTTCTTCTGCTGGCGGGATCAATGTCAAAAACAATATGCCATCAGGGTTCTGAGCCATCAGCAGATCGCCTACTATGTATGTTTTTGTGCCTGGTAGCGCCACCTTCTTCCTCCTGCTCAGGGGGTGGGCTGCACGTGGGCTCGTAGCAGGCCTCCTGAGCTACGGGGATGGCCGTGATGATGCTGGCTTCACGTCCCAGGCGCCGCTTCTCCTCCTCCTGCTGCAGGTTCTTCAAGATGTGCTCGGCTCGCTGGTGGGAACGAGACACCGCCCGAGCGGAGAAAGATTTCTGGAGGCAGGGGAAGGAGTGTGTGTTGTGGAGACGGGGTGAGATCAAAGAGCACAGAAGCAGAACAGCAGGTGTTGACATGGAGAGGATTCAGAATGAGTTCAAATCCCTCAGGGATGTGTGTGAGGAGCTATTCTAGGCTACGTCTGAGGAGCATTTTGAAATGCAAAATGACTGGACAACACGTTAATACAGTAACTCTCCTCCAGCGCTTTGGTCTCATGCTCCAAAACCATCCTGAGCAGCATGAAGAACTCTGTTCAAGTATTGAATAGGATCAATCATGACAAATTGTGACACATGTACATGTACTCATATACTCAGACTGGAATTTGGAGAATTTACTGTATCTTGTGTACAGTAAATGCCTCACAGCATTCGCACGATGCTCATTCACATTTAAATAGGCTCAACCCATGATATGGAAAACATTCACAGCAAAGTCATTCTCATCTAATGACCATGCATCAACAGCACAACACACAACAGCTCTGTATGTCCGATGCATGCTGTTATTTATCTTCTTGCAACCAAAGCAAGGGCTTAAAGACTTTCAAATGTGGTGGGTATCTCTGATCAAGATGCAACTTAACCCACATGACCCATGAAACTACCAGAAAACACTCTACAAAAGCTAATTTGCCCTCCTTTCGCTTGTGATCTAAGGTAACAAGATGCATCAGCACAAACATCCGGACAGAAATACCAACTTACTATGGCATGGACTGACTGAATTAATGTGGGGTACTAAAAACAAAGACAGTTGATAGATAAATTATAGAACATGTGCTCGCAGGTTGTCATCAGAAGCTAGAAAAGATATTCTAATATTTATGCTTTGAACAAAAAAGGAAAAAAAAAAGGAAAATGAAAAACCAAAGAAACTGTTTTTCAAATTTTAATGATCAAACCTATAAAAATATTTTAAAAAGTGGCTATTTGTGAATGTTAATTTGGGAATTTGAAATGTACAAAAGGCGAGAGCGGCCATGCTCGTTATTATTCTTTTTGTCATTATCATTAGTGACTGGTGAAACTTAATCATCATAAACTTTTTGAGTTGAATTGGTGAGAAAAAGGAGGACAGTAACTCGTCCTTGTTGGAGAACAGCCCCCCCTCCCAAACGTTCCACACCTCCCAGAACACTGAGAGCCCTGCAGAGCTCCTTCAGCTACAGACCGCTGCACCCAAACCATGACGGAGTTTTTCATGTTCTTGATTCTTGTAGCAGTTAGACTGGAAACCAGCACTGCTCCCAGTACACAACACACACTAAATAGAAGCTTATATTATTTATAAATTTGCATACTTACAGTTGTCCTCAAAGTTATTCATACACACTCAAAAATAGAGGTACGAGACAGGAACATTTCTGTACCTGTAGGTACATTTTTTTACCAATGTTCTCTCAAAAGTACAATATTGGTCTTTATGAGGCCAGAAGTACCTATATACTATGAAAAAGGGTCCAAAGTAATATAAAGTACAAATTTGTACCATTTCAACCCTAAAGGTACCTGCAGCATTGAAAAATGTGCACAGCTTGTGCAATAACTATAAATAGCAGTCCTTCTAGACAGTAGTATAATTATAGTTAATATATTGTGATTTTCATAATACTCATAGTAATAATTATATCTATAATTATATATGTGTTTGGCCTAATATTTATATAATAATTATTCATTTATTATTAGCATCTTTGATTGTTGTCACAATCTCTATCTTATTTACTTTTATTCATCATTTTTAATTGGTTTAATTGTACTTTATCAACTCATTCAGCTTGATAAGGTACAATGATGGACCAGAACTGAAGGATGCAGAAATGTCTTTCAAAAAGGAACACCCCCAGCGACAAGCTTTGTACCCTTTTAAGTACAAATTGGTACCTCTATTTTTGAGTGTGTACCCTCCAATAAATGAAAGAGCTAAATTCAAAAAATTCACAATAGTAATTCAAATACCAAGAAACTAAAGAAACTAATAATCAATAAAAATTTACAAAATAATAATTAAGTGAAATAAATTATTGCTTTTAAATTGTGGTTGAAAATGATAATGTGGAAAAATAAACAAACGAAAACTGACACATTAGAGCATCTTTCCCATCAACTGTGGAGCAAAATACCTGTCAACAGGTGTAGAAGTCTTTTTGAACATTACAGAAAACACCTGATTGCAGTGATTGACTCAAGGTGACGCCCAACACAATTTTAGCTTCAGAGCCCCACCATGCTTGTTTACCTGTTTTGTTTTTTGTGTGTTTGTTTAGCTTTTTTTTTAAACCACAATTCAAAATCAGTGTCATGATTTCCATAGAATTCTTATTTATTATTGCTTTTGTTAATTTCAGCTTATTTCACGCACTCACAGCTGATTTTTCTCCTTCTTTAATTGAAGGGTATGAATAATTTTGAGGACGACTGTATGTATTTTGTTATTTTTACCAGTGGGCCTTTGACAATATTAATTGTCGAAAAATATTGTCACAATTTGCAATAAAAAAAAGTGGGTTTTGGGGGGGAAGTTTTCATGGTCTCCAACTGTGTGGATTCTCTCCCTGCTTCCACCCACAGTTAAGCTGATATATTGACCCTGATTAAGAGCTGGATCGACCAAGATCCAAATCTGCACGCGATCTAGAATTTGTGGGTGATTTACTAATAATAAAGCTACACAGTAGCGGCATATGTTCTGTTTGGTTTGTCCAGAATAACCCCTGTGTGAAATAATGATGTTTGCTGTGTAAACATTGCCCTCACTGCTCATGCAAAATGTTCTACCTGTCTGCAATTCTGCAGCATTGTCCTGTCCCCTTCTGTCAGAAGCTGCAGACATTTATGTGTAAAGCTGCCGGATACTGTAAGACCTGCTTTTCAGAACGCACAATTGTGTGTCAACGTCCCATATTGCATATTCATTGCAGCAGATGTACTAACTGGATGCAGACGTGCTATTTTGCACCTTTGAAAGACGCAACTCTTCATACATACTGTTAGCAAATACATTTTTTCATTTTTTTTGTGTGTGCAGTGACTTTGCACACGCTTTTATACATGCAACCTTTTAATAGATCCAGCCCTGAAGGTTTGTCTGTGTTGGTTCTGTGATGAACTAGGGAAAGCGCTAACCTCCTCTCAACCCTACATTTGAATCATTTGTTATCTCGAGCAAACAAAGTTTGTTTTCTCAAGATAAGTCCTCTTATAACGAAAAAATCCGAACATGGCCGCTCTCAGCTTCTGTAAAAAAATGCTTCAAACTACAAATGATAAAAAAAAAAGGATATTCTAAAATCTCTAAGAACAGCTGTTTTTGGACGTGTCCATCATAAAAGTGTTACTTGTAAATCTACAAAATTCATGTAAGCAACCTGTTTAAGCAGAAGCTCAGACTCACAGACTGATCTTCATTGATTGGATCCTGGACGCTGCCTGTGTTCTGGGGCACCCAGGGTGGGTCAAATATGGGCACACAAGGCATGCCTAGTATTGGAGATGGCAGAGTGAAGTTGATGCTGGGTGGGGGGATCTGAGGGAAAGAGATGAATGAAGCACAAATCAGTTCAAATAGCCTGGATCATGTGGGGAAAATGTGCTCTACAATCAAAAAATGAGGCCAATAATGAGGAAATATAAAGAGAAATCTTTTTAGAAACATGACCGTGCTACAGTTCGGTACCTTAAAGATCTGCTGGGCTCCTTCCTCCATGCGAGGCCACACCTGGTAGCGGAAACGCCACAGAGTGTAAAACTTCAGGATGGAGTCGATGCGCTGGCAGGCCTCCTGGTGCTGGAACTCCGCCATCATCATTTCAGTCACCGCGTCGGGGACCTTTACCGCACACAGAAGGAACATGGCAGCTGGAGGGGTTTGGAGAGGTCAGGGTAGAGGAGGAAGGAGGACAGAGTGATAACAAGTGAAAGGAAGAAAAAGAAAGGACACAAAAAAAGAGGCGGAAATAAAAACAAAGGGACAGAAAGGTGAAACATGGTTGAGGGCAAAAGAGTGAATCAGAGGAATGAAAGAGGAAAACAGGAAGAAGAAAGGTCAGTTATAATGGAGGGCAAAACTGAATATTTCTTATAAATAAACTAAAGGGTGAAACCTACAGAGACGAGCCACAGACCGCTGATGCACCGCTTCATGGACTACTCACCAGCTGCAGCTGCCATATGCTCATCCACACTGAGCAGGAGTTCCCAGGCTGCAGGTTGGATGTCTCCATACATGTCATCAGTGAGGATGGGAGCAGCTTTGATCAGCAGGGAAAGAGGAGCTGGGGACAAGCTCATAACCTAAAAGGCGCAAAAAAACCCCCACAAAATAAAAAAAAAGGAAGCATTGGTTTTTAGCCCTGAAACTGCGGCACTCATATGACTGTGTAAAGCTAAAAAAGGATATGTTCATCCTCTTTAGGTCATAAAATGTGACACATTTTGATGAGTTATTAAAAGTATGAAGACAAATATAACCAATTGTGATTGACCAATTTTTGCAACATTACCATGGTGATGTGACAGTCTGCAGTCTGGGAGGAACTCAAGCAGCTTCAATGTATTCCCTTAGTTGTGTGACTTTACCCTTTATCTTTAAAGATCGATTTTTCTGTCATTTATTTGACAAGTACTTTAAATTGAAGGGATACTATGTAACTTTTGACCCAAACATCAGCCTAATGTAAGTTATAGATGATTTTTGGTGTCAATATGCAGCACTTGACGCATGCCAGTGCTCCAAGGGGGCTGCCCTCCTCAAAAACCAGACATTGTTACTTTGCAGGAGCGGCTTTGTCTCTCATTGGATCATGTGACCTGGAGCGCTTTGCTTTATGGCTCGATGACATCACCATTAGCTGATCAAAGTGGTCTGCAAACACAATTCCAAAATATGGATCGAGACGGTTTAATTTTGCGACCAGTAATGACAGGTTTAGTGCCCCTAGTGGCCAAAAGTAATACAGAATCCCTTTAATAATCAATCAGGATTTTCAATTTCTATCCATTTACATCTAAAGGATGTTTTAGTATTTTGCAGTCTGGGATCTTGTGGAGGAATATAATCTGAGCTTTACACTCTTGAACTCTGAATATATGAGCTGCTCTTGGGCAGGTCATCCATTCAGTCTGAGTTACCGTGAAGCTCTCGTAGATTAAAAGGAAGGCAATTGGAATGACTCAACAAGTTTCAAGTTGCTCTTCTATTTTTTGTTAATATCAAATTACATTTTGAATATTTATATTTATGAAGACATTTAATCTTGAGCTCACATGGATTCATCACTTGATATTTTTACATTAGCAGCATTTGGCCTTAAAGAAATTGTTAAAGTTGCTGCAACATCTAATGTAAGCTTAAATGACCTTTATATTTTGCTTCTTTATAAATGAAACAGAAGAAATGATTAAGGGATTTGTCATATTTTTGATAACTGTGACCCCTAAACACCAACTCACCTGGTTACGGATGTACTTGAGCATGCCGGTGTCCTTCTTCCCTTCTGTGTTGGAGTCAGTGGGTCTTCTCTTCATGGATGGAGTCCTCAGGCAGGACTTGTCTGAACACTGAAGGCAAAGAAACATTTCAGTAAAAACTAACCACATCCCCTCCATTCTAAAATGGTGTAGATAATTTGTGAATGAGAACCTCTTTGTTTTTCTTTGCACGTGCTCCGATGTTACCAGAGGCGCTGTCCTCTCTTAGGCTGTCCACCGTCTCGCCATAGACGAGCTTGATAGCCCGGACCAGTCGGGCACAGGAGCGGCTGTGATGCTGGTAGCAGCGCGGGTGGCAGAAGTCTATGTGTGTACAGATGAAGCTCTGCTGGTTGCACAGCAGGATCATAATCTGAGCAAGAAGAGAGGGATGTCAGTTTGTTGGAAGGAGTGTGCACAGGCTCACCAACTACACTAACTGATGGACATACATGCAGCCAGGACATGTTGCGGTGGTAGTTATCCTCGGCTCCTCCTGAGCCCTGGCCCTCAGGTTCGATGCTTGGTTCGCTGGTGCTGAAGGGACTGCCTGTATTATTAGACATGATGCATGTTTACTATAATTCTAAATATTAACCGAAAGGCACTTTTTTCCTTGTTTAACTTAAAGCAACCCTTACCGATGTTGCATTCCTGCACTATTTTCTAATAGGGTAAAATGCTATGAATGAGGTAATGGAACTCTGAAATACAAGACAGACCCACTATTAATCAAAGTAAAATATGACTCCAATCTCTAAATATTCAATGAAAACTCCAACCAATCCTTGAAGTGGGGTGCACCTCTAGGATTGTCCAAGGGACCTGCCTGTTAGACCTTTGCTTCTGCATTGGGAGGCAGAGGGAATGAGGGGGTGTGTCTTAGGAGTGAGGCGGGACTGTTTATATTCAAATAATCTTGCTGTGCTTTCTGAAATGCAAGATCGGTAAAGGTTGCTTTAAGGTGAGACACTACAGGCAAATAGGGACAAAAATTCAATTAACTGGTATCACCATGAAACTTTCCTGGTTTATTCCTCACATTAGGGCTATCATTTTTTGTATTGCAAGTTTTCTGAAAATTTATGTTTTAATATGCAAATTAGGTGTTATATAGCCAAAAATGCTCTAATTTGGATACTTTTCTAGGAAAAAAAAAATCTAAACACAGGATTAAAGGGGAAGTTCAGGATTTTTGACATAGGGCTTCATTTTCTAGTGAGTCAGGATACTACTCATCACTGAAGACAGATTCAACATATTTCATTCCGTTATTCTAGTTCCAGGAGGTCGCCGATGCTACTGCTAGTGTAAGTCAATAGGAATCTGCTAGCCTATCATTTAAAACAACCTTAACCACTCCAAAGAACATCCGAGGCAAATCATTTATAACTTCAGACTATCTGTGTAAATGCCGTGTTAATAGAATAATGTTACAAATAAAACTAACCTGCATTTCGTTGCATTTTGATTGTTGCTGCTGAGACACTTTACAAAGTTTTACCTCCTATATTTGGCTTCAGAGTGATGTCATCTGCTGCTACGTGCATGAGGGAATTTGATAACACAAATATACAGTCAAAACTACAGCCACATCTGAAAGGCATGAGGATATGTCGGATTTTGAAGTCGATTTCTAACTTTTCTCAGCAAACTAACTAACTGTCACCATATCTCTATGAACCGGAATACACTGACAAAGGTAGTAACACTACCACCTGGAAGCAAAGTATATCATTCCACAGCTGGTAAGAAACTAGTTCCTCAATATGTAATGCTAAATTTGTCATACAAGGCTAGTTTTACTTGTTTAACACATGAGTTTACTAATTTAACACAGCATTTACACAGATAGGCTTGCTGATTTACTTAGGATGTTCTGTGGAGAGGATAAAATTGGTTTTAATGACAGGCTAGCAGAATCCTATTGACTCACACTAGCAGTAGCATCGGCAACCTCCTGGAACTAGAATAACGGGATGAAATATGTTGAAACTGTCTTCAGGGATAAGTAGGACCCTGGCTCACTTGTAAATGAGACCCTATGTCAAAAATCCTGTACTTCCCCTTTAAGCCAGGTTCAAAGTTTCTTTTGAATTTTGAACATATTAAAGTCAAAAGTTTTTACAGATGGGATTTTGGATATCTCGATAGATCATTTCACAATTTAGAATATACTGTCAACAACCAGAAAAAAACTGGCAAAATTTTTTGGCATATTTTTGGGATGAAATGTTCTATAAATCAGGCTGTGAATGAGATATCGAAAAATCCATGAGTAAAAACCTTAAGAATACAGTCAGGAACAAAACTTGAAAGTTTGGTTTCTGTAAGTGCTCCTGAGGTGGAGATTTTTTTACCTGGAATAAGAAAAAAAAAAAAAAACTCACTTTAAAGATTTGGATTGTAAAATTCTCCACAATTTTGTTCTATGACACTATTTACAGACATCAGATCCAATCAGATTCATGAGCTGGAAATATCAAGTTTGGTTGAGAGAACATCGTTCAGGAAAAAGAGACGTTTCCGACAATACCAGACATGACGGGGTTCAGACGAGCACCATTTAAAATGAGCTCTGTTTAAAAACACCAACTTTAGCTGCATTTTGAGGAGATTTGGGTGCATCAGGCAAAGTATCATGAAATAAACTCCTAAAATGTTTATTTTTGATGTTTTTTTTACACAAAAAAAAAACACTAAAACAAAAATCTCAAAATTGATGGTGATGAAAAAACGGAGTTTTTACCTGCAGTGCCTCCCCTTAAAGATTTTTGTTGCTGTAAAGATGCTTCATTCACATCTTACCAATATCAGTGACAGTGTCCCTGCTCTGCGTTTGTGACAGCAGCCCTTCTTCATTCTCCGATTCAGAGTCCTGCCGAGACAATTTGGTGCTCTTCAGGCTTCCCGCCCGGCGGATCGAGGACAAGGAGCCGCCCTTCTTCACACGGAAGCTGCGAGCCCCTTTGATCTGAAGCAGCCGGGAGCCTCCGATGCGGATCTTCCTCACGGGTGCTGAAGAGCAGGGAAGTGGGGGGGGGGGGGGGGTTATTTATATTAACACTGAGCAATAAGCAAGTGCAGGCACACCCAGCAGCCCAGACAGCATGACAGGTCTCACCCTGAGCCTCCTGCGTCTTCTTATCATCGCAGGTGGTGTCAGACTTCAGAGTGTGGCTGCTGCTGTTGAGCGAGTCGTGGCCGTCTTCGTCATCGAGAATGCCTGCAAAGCTGATCTTCCTCTCGTAGCGATGGCGGCCCAGCTCCGGGTCCAGGCGCAGGCGGCAGCTGTCCAGGTCCTACACAGCGATAGTCATTAATTTATCGTCTGTATTAGATCTTCATCTAACTTCTTATGACTTGGATGAATTTTACAACTAACCACCAGAGGCTCAGTGCGAGGTCGTGGTAAGCAGGGGAAGGTCTCTCGAAGGAAAGTGGTGATTTCCAACAACAGCTGGCAGGCAGCCATTTTCAGAGCAAAGGGACAGCCGCATTTTGTAGGATTGACTGTGTCTTTGGGGTCAGAAAAGAGAATTAAAAAAGCCAAACCGTATGGTTAGAACATTAATACTCCAATTACTCTAGAAACTTTTCAGTCATCCTACCAAGACACCAAACAAAACTTAAATTCTGTGGCAATTTTACCCATTTTTTCCGACTTTCTTTTGTTTAAATCACACGAAAATTTTAATAGAGCCCAAATGAATCTTTATCAGGTTAGCCATTTATACAAAATGGCTGAATTTTTTAAATCACTAATTACTGAGCAAGTTAAAGGGTTCCAAAAGGCTACACAGAAAACTGAACTTTAGCTTCTTGTTAAGACAGATAATGACTTGAACACTCATAGATAAGTTGTAAGTCCCTGAGAATTATAAGACGTCCAGAACTAATTGTTCTTAGTTTATTGCAAACTTTTGTTAGTATTTCTGTCAATCCAACAAATGATTTATTCTGGAGTCTGGGAGAAGAGAATATTTTATTTTGAAAAAATGAAATAACACAAGTTACAGTAATGTAACTTCTTCTCATTTCTGTAAATTTATCTGAGTCTTTGCATCACAGACCAAAAGTGAATTTATGGCTGTCATCCTATGGCCATCCTTTTAATGTGAGACTTGGAAACAGTCAGAATCTTTATAAATAAGGAGGATAAAGTAGATTAGGTTAACAGCTGTGGAAAAACCACCCAAATGCCAAAATTCAGCTTTTCTCACTGAGATAGAGCCAAATTGGGATTTTTTAATATAACACCTGTAAAAACTTTGTTTATAGACACGCAATGATAAAAATTTTACATGAAAGGCTTGAAAACTACCAGAAACTTCATAAATAAGGAGGATGAATGCCAAATTAAAATTTTTCAATTCAATTTAACTTTATTACAGACTCGCAGTCCAATAATTCATAAAAATAGATAAACAGACAAACAAACTGCCCCAAGACAAGTAATCACAAGAGGCAATTAGATACTCAAAAGACATCTATACCAGTACCTCCATAACAAGGACTGATAGCGGACACTTCTAAGGGTAACATCAACTAACGACACCACCACTTGATTTGTAGACATACAAAGGCGAGGGATAGAACTGTGCATTAGCTTACGCCGCATGGCATGCAACATGCTCACTCCAGCTCATTCAAGAGAATCATTGTAGACTACCTGAAGCCTCAGTATGCTTCTTTTTTGTTTATTGAACCATAGGTGAGCTGTATACAAACTTGTGCAATATGAATTAAACATTATTTAAACTTTGTCTGTGCAGGATCCAAATTTACATGCCAATGTGTTTCCCTGAGCATAAAATGTCCTGCATTGCCTATTTATTAGGGCTGGGAAAAATATCGATACACTGAAATATCGCTATATTTTCATATGCTGATATCATATCGATATTTAAAAATGTGGTATAGATTTATTTTACTGATGAAATCTCGTAAGATTTCGTCATCCAGTCAAGAAATCTTGCGGGTTTTTGCGAAATCTTGCGAGATTTCACCGGTATCTTACGAAAATAGATAAAATAGGTAAAATAGATCAATATCACATTTTTGAACATCTATATGAAATCTGAATATGAAAATATTGCGATATTTCAGCGTATCGATATTTTTTCTCAGCCCTACTATTTGTATCAGCATCTTCACACAAATCCTTTGTCAGAATAAGCCAAAGATATTTAATTTTGCTTGTTACAGTCAATGCTGCATTAGACAAATAAAAAACAGGAAAACTTATATCTTTGTCCTCTTTAGATCTAACTATCATAAATCATACTTTTACCTGCATTGTATTCTATATCATGTTCTAGGCCATATTGAGAAAAAATGTTTAGTAGCTGTTGCAGCCCAGCAGTGCTTGGACTGAAAACAACTAGGTCATCTGCATATGTATTAGTAGTAACTTTGTTATTTATGCAATAAATCAATTTCAAATAAAAATCAATTTGTTAATTTGACAAATTTATCTCTTTGCAATAATGCATTAATTCTGGCAGCCATAAAATCCCCAAATTTATTTGAATGTAGGCTGTATTTTTGTTTTTTACAATAATATGTTGACCCCCTGAAATCATCCTGCGACCCCCAGTTTGGGAACCACTGCTTTAGATCATATTTCAACAATAATTAATCTTAATCTTTTTTTGCATTTATAAAAATCATTCCATTGACTTACTGTCATCTAAATAATCTTCTTCCTCATCTTCTTTTCTCATCCTCTTCTTTGTCTCTTCATCATAAATGAACCCCAGGATGTTGGCGGGACTCTCGCTATCTGAATGGCAGAGTTCACTAAGCCTTGTTCCTATTGCCTGAGCAAAAAACCATTATAATCACTAAAGCATGATTGAAAATGATCCTGATAAACCTTCTGTGAATTGTTTAACTCACGTCTCCCCACTGGCAGAAATGTTTGGCGGCGTTCCACTGCAGCTTCTGGTTCCGTTTGTTGCCCACTACAGGTGATCGGCCCCTGGACAGGCCTTTCTTGGTGATATTTACATGGTGGCCCTTCATCCACTCGGGCCAGTTGCCACGATTACAGCGGTGGACAAATCTGGCACATTCAAGGAAAAGGGAGGCCCGGGCCACAACTGGAGCTTCCTAACAGTGCAGAGAAATAAATATATGTCGTAAAATCAGGTGCTACACAAATCATGACTTTTATTAATTGAACCCTAAGCCCATTTTTCTCGAAATTGCATATTTCAATTAAAATGAGTGTACAGTATCTCTGCAACCACAAGGCCTATTTGAATAAATTTGGTGTCAAATTAAAGAAAACACATGAGATTTTTTAAGATGCGTAAATATATTTGTTACTGATGAAGAGTAAATGAAGATGGCACAGTAAAATTTCAAACCTCGCCTTAAAAAAAACACACTTTCAGCATCAGCAACTGTCTGAAATGATGCTTTATGAGCTATTAATCGCTTTCCATCCAAAGTAAAATATGTTGAGATTTTTTTCTGCAAAGACCTCCCTTTCTAAAGTAAAACAGAACAGAATTACAGTTTATTTTTACAAAAAGTTCAGGCAAGGTTTCCAAAATGGCCACTTTGGCACAATTTGGCACAGTTGGCAATAATATTTCCCATCATGCCTCAGTATTATAATTCTTCCATAAAAATATATTTTGAAAAAACAACAAAAACAGCCTCAAACTGCAGCTTTTATGACTTCCGTTTCTGCACACGCCCTCACAGCATCCTTACCTTGCTGTTTGTGGTTATGCAGACCCATAATTCTACAACGTATTGGTTGATTTTGGTAAATGAGACATCAATCAATTCATTAGCGCCAGTAGAATGTAGCTAGACCCCCGTGGGAAAGATTGACAGTACTTTCAGCCAACCAGAGCCAACAGAAGGCGGTCATTCAGTATTGGCTGGTACCTGCATTTGTGGATTGTGAAGCTGTCTGCTGGGTCTTAAAGACCTTTGGCTAAAAAGTGTTTCATGTGTTGCCCCACAGATTATTTTAAAAGAACCAAGTGTGGATTTACCAGTAAAAAAAAATAGTTTTCACGGAGAAACAGCAAAGGTAAGAGAAATGTTTAAAACTGGTTTCTGGCTGAGCGGTTTCTGCTGTTGCTGCTTATCGGCTTCTATCTCTGTAAGGCTTTGGTGTAGAGGACTGTGGAGCACATGTTTGGATTCTGATATCTAATATGTGCAGGTTTGATGCAGGGTTGTGGCTGTGGAGACAGAAATGTTGTACATAGGTTGCTATTATTACTGTGTTTTACATTTTTTATTTCATTTGGATATAACTTTAGTTATGTTTTGCACAATTAAAAAAGGTTTGTGCTGGCTTGTAGCCTAGCTTCAGCAGTTTAATTTGATGTGCCACTGCAATAATCTCCATCATGAATGCGTTGTTTATCACCATGTTGAGTAACAATCACGTACCAAGTCTAAAGCAGCAGCGAGGATGGAGGCGTCAGGTATGGTCCCTGGCTCGCAGCAGTTGAGGAGAAACTGGAAGCGTTTCATTCCCTGTCGGATGGCACCCAAATTCACAACGTTTTTGTTTTTCATGGCCTCTTGACTGGCTGCAAGGCGCTCCTGAAAACCATGAGGTCCTGGAAGATGAGATGAAGGCGAGGGAAGAGCCAGGAGAGATAAACCAGAGCAAGCGAAGGGATTATTTTAGTTTTCAGTGCATTACGGTAAAACTGCACTGAAGATTCCACTTAGACATTGCATGAGGCAACATCACCATCCAATACATTTAACAAACAGCATTGAGGAGCCACCAACATGATGCTGAGTGAAAGATGACACATAGCCACTGGCAGAGCTTACACTTGAATTTTCAATTTTCTTTCTGCCCTCAAAAGGAGGCCAATGTGATGACATGGAGACAAGTGAGAAAAAAGAAAGAGGCACAGACTTAATGAGACACTGAGGTACTCTGGATAATGTATCTTTTTCATCTTCTTAAAAATGGGATCCAATAAATCACATTGAAATGACAAGTGTAACCGTAGCCGCACAGAAGAAAGCTGCATCTGAACTGTTCTGTTTGTACTTGGCTAAAACTCAGGCACTGGAAAATACCACCAGACATCACCACAGAAGAGACGGAGGGAGCACGGACAGCTTCATGCTTGAGGTAGCACAGAAAATGTGCCCGGCAGCAGAAAGATGGTCTCGTAGATATGAATTATTGTCAGACAACGCCTTTCCTCCCTTTTCACCGCTAAGTGAAAGAGAGAGGAGCTGGTTCAATGTTGGAAAGAACAAGACGTGCATTGTTGGATAGGGAAATGCAGAGTTGGGAACACAACACACAGTTACAACAAAAAGAAAAGGAATTGTAATTATAGGTATTAACAAGCTCAGTTTGGAGAGTCCACTTGAACAAGGGGGAGTTTGGGATACACCTGAATGCCTTTGTCTATTCAGTTTTAGCACAGAAAGTTTAAGAAAAGTCAATAAAAACAGCACATTGATGGCACTAATGGGGTGGATATGAGATGCTTAACATTCTCCAAGTTCATGTTGAGAATTTGCTTCAAAACAACAAAAGCTACAGTCATCCTCAAAATTATTTATGTCCAACAATTAAAGACAAGGCTGAATTGACAATAGTAATTCAAATAACAAAAACCTAAGAAACAAATAATAAATAGAAATTCACTAAATTATAATTTAGTGAAATAAAATATTGCTTTTGAATTATGATTGGAAATAATGATTAAAATAAAAACTGTCAACAGGTGCAGATGTCTTTTTTTTAACATTAGAGAAAACACCTGATTGCAGTGATTGACTAAAAATGTAGCTCAACAAAATTTTAGCTTCAGAGCTCCATCATGCTTGTTGACTTGTTTTATTTTTTGTGTGTTTGTTTTTAATATTTCTGTTGAACCACAATTTAAAATCAATGTCATGATTTCCATAGGATTTTTATTAATTATTACTTTTGTCAATTTCACCTTATTTCACTGACAGCTGATTTTTTTTTCCTTCTTTAATTAGAGGCTATGAATAATTTTGAGGACGACTGTACATTGTTCTGAATTATGTGTTGAAGATTTTTTGTGAGGTTTAAAAAAAAGTCTTGAATAAGAACGTTGTGGAACTAGAACTAGAACATTGTTCCCTCCACAAAGGAGGTAATGTAATAACTGGTGTTTGTTTGTCTGTGTGCAAAATAACTTAAAGAGTTATGAACAGACTTTGGTGAAATTTTCAGGGAATGTGGATTATGGCTCAAGGAGGAACAAATTACATTTTACCGCTACCTGGATCCAGGAAATTTTGAAGGATTCTTAATCATTGTGAGATGAGATCACATGGAGGTAACTGTGCTTAGTGAAGATCTGCGCTGTTTGCAATTAAATAAATCCAGACCATTCTTCATTTATCAATTCATGTGCCACTCTTTTCCCAGTCTACACCCTGTCATGTCCCTCCATCAAAATTTTCTATATGAAAGACAGCAGCTGACTCTTATTTATCATCATTGATACAGGACCTTGTGTCATGTTAACTTTGATCCGTACGGTGGTAGGATTTGACAGCTTAGGTATTTATTTAGTTCCAAAATACGGACGTGCACATGAGAGTAGAGCACATACACCATTAACACTGAGTGCCTAAACATTATTGGAGTGGGTAAAATAGTACTCAAGATTAAGTTCTTAGCAGAAAAAGAATCACAAAATGAGTTTTATCATCTTAAAGGTACAGTACGTGAGAGTTACTGACATCTAGTGGTAAAGATGGGTATTTGAACGAAAAGATGTTTTCTTTCAAATTACTTTATATTCCAGTACTGTTGTGAATGTACGGTGGCCATTAGTGGCTAATTAAGATGACAATTAAGTCCTTTTGAGACATAAAGATGCTTTCATCTGTTAGTGGATCCAGTGGTCTCAGGTGTAGCTATGACTGGACTATGACTAACTACTTTTAATGTCTTTTAAAGCATTACTGATCCCAAACAGTCTCTAACTCCCATTGTTTTTTTTCCCTTTTCCCCTCCCCCCCTGGGTTTTTTTTTTTCTCCCCCGAAAACATCTTTATGTCTGGGGGAATTTTGACCACTAATGGCCACCATACATTCACAACAGTGCTTAGAATATGAAGTAACTTGAAAGAAAACATCTTTTCTTTCAAATACCCATCTTTACCACTAGATGTCAGTAACTCTTACATACTGTACCTTTAATCATTGTTTCCTATTAATAACTACATGTATGTATAAACTACCAACATAAATGTTTGTTTTATTTGTTGTTGTTGTTGTTTTATGTGGGGCTCAACAAATTTGTAAACTGCCTCCATCCAGCCAGAAAAAGGGTTCTGAAACTGATCTCAGTTGGATTTTCCTACTTAAATATCAAAAACTTTTAATAGTTCTTGGTACAAGTTTGCAATGGAAGTTACTCCTTTGCTGCCTGCTATTAGCATATGTCTAATCAGAGTTTAACAACACAAATAATGTAATTTATCACTGGTACAAACTTATTTTTAATTTGAGATAAAAGCAAAATGTGACTATAGAGTTGTGACGTGCTGGAAGACAGTCTTAGTAGCTCAAAAAGAGAAGAGTCAGAACTGTCAAAGTTGTTAGAAAACTTCCGTTGGCCACGTTTAGAAGCTGTTTCAGCAGGAAAACCAATCTGTTTTAATTAGGTAAGTTTGTGTTTTCAGTTTATGACTTCACCTTTAATCATTTATACTCCATCTCTAAAGTGCCATTACTGTGTTGTTTTTCATAAACTTTCTGGAGTCTTTTTGTGGCATGACATTCAGAAAAATGAGTAACGGGCAGCTGTCTGTCAGAACTGACATGGATGATGGTGGACGAAGGATCTGGCAAAAGACAACAGACCACCACGAGGCGAGACAACACACGACAAACAAAGGCGGGAAGAAAGAACGGGAGAGAGAAAGAGAGAATAAGACAAAGGACGATGGAGCGTGGGTGGGCGAGGGGCACCCCAGAGTGGGGGAGGTCTACCATCTTTCTCTTCTGTGTGGTGAAGCTTGGATGGATTCCTCCTGCCAGACCTCCATTTACCGAGCCGCTTGAAGAAATTCTCCTCCTCGTCCCTGCCGTACTCCGGGCCTGCAGCACCCCCCTCAGACAGCTTCACTGCGCTGGTGAACTTCACCTGATACAAACAATAAAATTAAATCCATTTATTTTACTTATCTTTTTTAAAACTGCTCACCCTTTTGTGCATTTCAAGAGTTTTTACTCTGTTGCTTCACACCTGAAGTCTTTCACCTAGAAAACTCCTCACCCATGTTTAGCATCATGTATTATCAATACTCAGATTTCTATGCTAGCTGCCAGCACCGGCTTGGTGTCTGCAAGTTTTGCAGTAAATTTGCTCCAAGTTCAGTTTGAAAAGTTGTTTAGATTCACTTTCACTTAGATTTTCTCTCCAGCAGCACCTTTTGTTAATATTTTATTTAGTTGTCACTTCATTTGGTTCCTTTTTGTAATGTGGGAGAAACAATTTTATTCTTGTAATTACAAAACTATAAAGTAGTTAGGAATAAATTGCGTTAGAAATGATTAAATCTTCAACAGTGTCTTTGTCATCTTCATCAAAAAATAGTCTTGTCTGGTGTCAGGATTATAACATTTTTGTAAAACTGCTTAAAATGAGCATCGACACAAAATACTTTAAAAGTGACTAAAAACATTTACAGACTTCCTGCCCAGATAAAAAACCAAGAGCACTTACTAACAGTGACAACAAGTTATGTCTGTTAAAAGTTTATCAAATAAAACAATCACAAAAATTAAAAATAAAACCAATAAAAAGAAAAAATAATAATGAAATGACTAAATGAATTGATAATAATAATAAAAGTAACTGGTAAAATAGTTATAGTAGTATTAAAACACTGCAAAATGCGAACAATGACATAAAAAACTATAAATTATAAAATAAATCAGAAATGTGATTAAAACTGGAAGTAATGCTTTAAAGGTACAGTATGTAAGAATTGCTGACATCTAGTGGTAAAGATGGGTGGTTGAAAATGGTGAATTGTGAATGTATGATACAGATGTTTTCATCTGAGTGGATCAGTGGTCTCAGGTGTAGCTATGACTGTACTATGAGTAACTACTTTTATGTCTTACTTTTTTTTAAGGCATTTATTATCCCAAACAGTGCTCTAACCCCCATTCAACAAAGCTGGTACAGCAGTTTTAAAGTTCAGAGGGTTCTTACTTCATTCACATTGTTTTGTCCATTCTGGGACACCGTAGTAAAAATGGTGGAACAAATATGGCAGCCTCCATATGTGCGCCGCCCAGAAAGTAGATATAAAATGACTCATTCTAAGTAAATAAACACATAATAGCCATTCTAGTGCAGCAATTACACATCAATAGAAACACAGTTTTGAATTATATATCACATTTTTCTGACATTGACCTTTGATTTTTTCATATACTGTACCTTTAAACTAAAAGAACGTGAGAATCATATTAAATAGATATTCACGATTGCTATGCAACAACCAATAATCTTGAGAGGTAGCCTGGTGGCATGTGCAGGAGTGCTTTATAACTAATAGTATAATTCAAAAATCAATACAGAAACTAGCTGTTGCATATGCTCTACTATTGATTCTGTTCTGCAGCCCTCGTAGTAGAATTTAAATTGCAACCACTTTATTGTGTTCTTTTGTAAAGAAAGCAACACATTAATTTGTCTTGTACATATTGTACAAGTATTAGTCTGACTTTGTGGTCTGGGGATAGAACAGTTTTGGAGTCTTATCTAGTTTAGGGGTTATCATCCCCCACTGATCAGTATTTTTACGACTGAATCTAACAGCTGCTTTCAAACCCAGCAGCAGTGAGCAGACCGAGTTAAGATGGCTGACCTTCGAGCTCTGGCGTATGAAGGAGAGTCGATCCACTGAGCTGATGTCCAGCAGGTCCTCTACCCCATCAGTGAGTCCGGACAGAGAGGAGCGCTTCAGCCAGTTTCCTGGACATGCATGAAAACAAACTCATGAACATCCAACACTAAAGAACAAACACACAAATCTACGCATGTATCATACACACTGGGTTGTGAAGATAACTATACATGCAGGGTAAAATAAATAAAGGAAGTGTAGGGTGAAATCATTGTTATTATACAGGCACACACATACAAGACTTAAAGTTGAAGATTCACAATTTAAGTTTATTCAATAAGGGTTCAGAAAACACACAAAACCATGCCTGAGTGGTACGGTACAGTTTCATTTTGTGTTTGCAGAAGTAAGTACCAGATGGACAAAGTAAAATATACAACCCTGTATAATCAGAAAAGTGTAACATATAAAAGCAATGAAGCTAAAACAAAATGGTTTAAAAGGTTCAGACTTGCAGGCAAACTGCAGAACAGTTATTACATTTTTCATTTTAAAGTCTCTTTTAGGGGGATAATTTTGCCCAGAGCTTAAATATTACAGGTTTATCTCATTTACTCATTTCTAAATGCATCAGTTCTGCTCTTTGTCTTTTGATATGTTCAGTTAATTCATAAAATATCTCTTCATATGAAATGCCTGCATGATCAAACTGTCCTAAACCCTGTACTGGGATGGTTAAAGGGTGGATTATAAATCAATATATGGAATTCAATGGATTTACCAGTTATGACAAAGGTAGCCAACACAAATATATTCTAGACAACTAGCTGACTAGCTTTAGCTTACTTAGCAGTTTCTCTGACTAACGATGCCCATCTTGCCTGAACTGTTTTCCGTCTTTTTTACTGCAGTACTAGAATGAACCGTTTATTGTAGGGATGCACGATATAATCGGTCCCCTATTGGTATTGGCCTATATCAGCCTTAAAACTAAGTAGCGGCCACACCACCGATATTTAACCGATATTTCAGCCTGCTGTTTCTAAAGTCTAAAAAAAAAACAAAAAAAAAAAAAATCTTTTTAACAAACATCGTGCTGGTACAAAATCTTGCAAGAATTCATTTACTGATATCATATTGACATTGAAAATGTGGTGTTGATCTTGTCTACTAACAAAATCTTGCGATATTTCATCGTTTTGTTACGAAATTTCCAAAGAATTCACAAAACATTGTGAGATTTTGTAACAAAACGATAAAATATCGCCAGATTTTTAAAGTAAAATAGATCGATACTGTGTTTTTAAATATCAATTTAATATTGTCATATGAAAATATCACAATATTTCAATGTATCCATATTTTTTCCCACCCCTGTTTTTCAAAGTGTCAGAAACGGATAGCAAAACTACTACTTGCAATGACTGCTTATTTTTTCAGCTTTAATATCGGCATCGATATCGTTTATCGACACCATGAGCACTAAAATATCAGTATATCGGATATCGGCCAAAATTCCAGTATCGTGCATCCCTAGCTTATTGTATTAATCTGATATCAGATCTGAAACAGCATGCACACAGGGTGGAACAATAAACACAAACATGACATGAATACTGAATGAAGATGATTCCACATCCACATACGTAAAACAGAGCGAGTGAGTGGAAGGCGGGCGGTTCCGCGGCATGCTGAGGCACAAAAAGGAACACAAAACAGACCAAAGAGATGAAATGACCTGGCCTGCAACAACAATGTTGGAGATACAAAGCACATCGTGTTTGAGAGAAATGACCATGGAAATGGATTCTGCTTCTGAATATCAAGAAGAATGAATTGTTAACCTGGTGAGTGTGAGACTGTTGCACTATGATTAAACATGAAGTCACTTATTTAAAGGAGCTGTATCATGCTTTTCAAATGTTCCAAAAGTCAAATATAGGCATTTATAAGCTAGATATGTTCCCATCGTTACTATAGAAACTAATTTGGTGTTAAATATTAGTTTTTCGATGCATCTAATTTCCAACACGGAAGTAAGATGGCTGACTGTACTAACCGCGGAGCTCTCGACCAATTGCAGCATGTTTTACGCCCATTTCATGACGTCGTCCCGGAAGAGACACTTATTCTGAAGGGTCACAGAATTGTCTGTAGCACCGGCACCGGCAGCTCTCATGTGGATGTTAGTAGTAAACATTGATGGATAATTCCTCCGATCGACGGGATAAAACAGACCAGCCTGTTATGGAGCTGTATGCGCTCGACCCAGAGTCTGATATGGAGTTTGAAGTATACGCAGTACCACAGAAGTACCACAGAGACCCCTGACAAGCAAGTAATTTAGCGAACAAATCATAGGCTAACAGTTAGCGCTGAGCTAAGCAGCACTCACGTGGATCTTGTAAACATTGATGGATAATCGGACTCCGATCGACGGGATCAAACGGAGCAGCCTGTTATGGAGCTGTATGCGCTCGACCCAGAGTCTGATATGGAGTTTGAAGTACACGCAGAAGTACCACAGAAGTACCACAGAGACCCCTGACAAGTAAGTAAATTAGTGAACAAATCATAGCCTAACAGAGCATTGAGCTGAGAGTGTGTTGACTCACCAGTGTTGTTGTCTGTCCATGCGCGTTTTTATAGTAGGAACTGCGTCAGGTTTCAGAAGTAATCCCCGAGAAAAAACACTTTACTGTCGAGATTCATGAAGTTGTCAGGAGTGAAGTTCACACACAAAGTTGAGTTTTTTTTTCCCTGCTCCTAAGTTAAAATCCAACCACTTCTGGCAAGTCGATTCATCCAGTACAACAAATACACTCCCACGCTGAACATAACCACGCTGAACGTAACTGCATTTTTCCCAACTTGCTGTCCTCTAGAGCTTAAAAAAAGGGGGGAAAAAGGAGGAAAATTCTCCTGAATCTGGATCAAACGTCTGTTAGCTGATGGCTGCTTGTCTCTGAGGAAATCTTCATGCAGGTGTTAGTTTCTTCCTCAGAGAGTGTAGGATTCTCTGAGTTTCTGTTCAACAGAGGGCGTCTTGCTACGATACTGAGCGTGCGCATTTGGACTTTCGTGATTGGTGCCACGTTCATACGTAACGCGGTGGGTAGTCAGCCGTTTGCAGGGAGGTAGCGCTTGGTTTAAATATTCATGTAGATTACTCAAATATGCACGAATGAAGAAAAATAACAATTTAAATCATTTCTTGATGAGGAAATAACACACTGACATGCTGAAAAGCTCTTAAAAGTCCATTTTTCATGATAGGGCTCCTTTAAAGTGAAACCGTGTAACTTTTGAACTCAGTGTTGGCCAAATATTATGATACATTATATTCTAGCATTATTATTAATATAAGTAACTATAGCGGATTTCTGCGTCAACATAGAGCACTTGACGCATGTCATTGCTCTGAGGGGGATGTCATTCTCAAAAACCAGGCATTGTATTTTCTCAGGAGCGGGCCATCTCCCATTGGATCATGTAACCTGGAGCGCTTTGATTAATGGCTTGATGACTTAAAATCAGCTTTTCAAAGTGTCTGCAACACTTTTCCGAAACACAGACTGAGAATGTTTAATTTTAGACAGCTGTGGCGCTTGTGGGAAGTTACAGGTTTAGTGGCCAAAAGTTACACGGTATAACTTTAAATTTAACCCTTCATTTCCATGTTTTTCAACTTGATCAAATGCTGCAGTTTCAACCACAATGACAATAAGAAATGTTATGATTTAACAAAAATTTTGAAGTTGCTGAAAAAGAGGCTGCGTAACAGTGCACCCCTCACCGATTGGCAGTTTCAGCTTCTTGCGAAGTGAAATGCGACGAGATCTGGATCGTGAGCGTCGGTCGGTGGTGGTGCCAGAGTGTGCGGTGGTACACTCAGAGGTGTCCTGCTCCGATTGGCTGCTGGTGTCACTGGCTGCACTCTGGGACTTGAACATCTTCCTCCAAAAGTCCTTCCTGCCGAGCAGAGCACCCGGGATCTGTTCTTCACTGGAGTTTGAAAATGGAGGGAAGGAAGAGAAGATCTGAATGCAAATATGCAAATTTTCTAAAAAGAAAGCCAACATTTAGCTTCAGCTGTTCAGCTAGTTGCCTGTTTTTTAGGGAGAGAAAGACAACGGGAACAGATTGACAGGTTTTTCTAGTTTGAGCAGAGAAATGGAAGCTGGGCTCGACATAGATGGTGCTATACGGACACGCTATGATGTGGACACTCACTGTTCGGGGGTCTGGGGGGGTCTGCTGGAGATGTAGCTGCGACACTCATCAGCAGCACTGGACACCTGACCCTTCTCCCCGGACACACCCGCCTCTGACCTGCACACATGCACATACACATACATACACACCCCAAGACAAAGTGCTCAGACCATCTGCTTCAGACTTGTGCTGAGCTCTCCTGATGCAGTAAAGACCAACCGCATGATTCACACCTATTATTTACTACACGGCTTCCTGCAGCTTCAAACAAATTACCCCTTGATTTCTTTTATCCACAACTATTCGGGACACATTATACATCAGAATGTTTTATAGAAAAGTCTTTTACTGGACAAAAACATGAAAGGCTTCTGTGCAAACTAGAAACACTTTTACTGTTTGTTTGTGGCAAATATGGCCTTCTAGAAGTTTCTGGAACCTGTCTGCTGGTTTCAGTTTTTTTCAAAATGTTTCAATAAAGACTCATTGTTTGAGTTTAAAACAGCAATTTACCTATTCCAAGTATTTTTTTTTCTGTTTGTTGTTCAGAAACCCCAAAAGAAAATATATATATATATATAAAAAACTGAGTAAATGGTAATCTTCTGATTTATCATCCACTAGAAAAGAAAAATCTGCACATCCAGTACAAGAGAAAGCAAAGCAGCTCCACAGCACGATACCACCGCCACCATGTTTTGCTGCATGTAAGGGGTTGTTTTAAGAGATGCACAATATAATCGGTATCGGCCTATATTGGCCTTAAAACTGAGTATTGGGCATCAGCCACTCCAACGATATTTAACCGATATTTAACCGATCAGCCCACTGTTTCTAAAATTAAAAAACCCAAAAACTTGTTCTTCAAAAACTTCTTTTTTACAGACTTTATAACTTCTAAAGACGAGTGGTGGGAGAAAATATTGATACACTGAAATATCGCATTATTTTCATATGCTGATATATTGCCACTTAAAAATGTGATCTATCTTGCGATATTTCATCGTTCTGTTACAAAATCTCGCCAGAATTCACAAAAACTTCGCAATATTTTCATATGCTGATATCATATTAAAACCCAGTATTGATCTATGTTACTCACAAAATCTCACGATATTTCATCGTTCTGTTACTAAATCTCGTGAAAATTCATGAAGCATCATGATTTTGTAACAGAACAATGAAATCTCGCGAGATTTTGTAAATAAAATAGATCAATCCTGCGTTTTTAAATATCAATTTGATTTTGGCATATGAAAATATATCGCAATATTTCAGTCTACCGGTATTTTTTCCCCATATTTTTCAAAGTGTAGGGAACAGATAACAAAACTCCTATTTGCAATGACTGCTCATTTATTTCAGCTTTAATATCGGTATTTATATCAGTTATCGGCCAAATGAGTTTTAAAATATCGGCATATCGGATATCTTCCAAAATTCCAATATTGGGCATCCCTACTTGTTTTACTTTTTTGATTATTTCTTTGTAAATTAAGGGTGTGTTCACACGCTGGCTTTAAACTGTTTTTTGTGTAGTGTAAACATGAACCACATCCTGGTGTCAACGAAGCAAACACTGGTTTGCCTGAAAGCCAGGGGGTCTTTGTTCACATGCAAATAGACTATCCAGTCGACCAAAAAGTAAGGACATATCCCAACCGTGATAAAGCATCAAGAAGAAGGAGTAGAAGGAAGTGACGTAGAGCATTGTTTGGGTAGGAGGAAAAGCAAAGCTAACAGTGAGTGTTCGAAGAAGCCGAGGTCAAAATGACTACCACAAAAAATATAAATTGGAAACTGTCTCGTGGATCGTCGTGGACAGACATGAGTAATGATTGAGACAGAAAGATTTCCACTTTCACTCTTGGCCAATCACGTAGCCCGGTTTTCTTCTTCTTCCTCCTGCTTTTCCCATCGCCTCCCAGCAACCAGTTGTTTTAACTATGGCGGTTTATATAACCAATTATTGTTTGGTCTGCCTCAGTTTTGAGAAATTAAACTCGAACCTGACCAAAGAAAAGTGGGAAATCTTTTGGAAAACTTCACCCGATCTGACCGAGCCGGACTATCCTGGTGTGGATGCACCCTAAGATCCCCTCTCTCCATGAGACGTGGTGTTTAGCCAGAAAGAACTTTCCTCAGACAAACACTTCCACTGCATTACTGAAGCTGCTACTGGTGGTTTCATTTCTTTGAGGTTGCTGTGCGAGTTGTCTTTTGCATGTCGATGGTCATGTGATTTGGTAGACATTGTGACAGTGCCACCTGGCAGGCTTGTCCTGTGTGTTTAGCCATTTTACAATACAAACGAAAACATCACATCATTCACTCAAGCAAGAATAACAGATGCTGACAAGACAGAAAAAACCAAAACAAAACATGAAAACAAGCAGCGATGAAAGGCAGAGAGCTGATTTGCTACAGAGAGAGAACCAATTATAAAGTTGGACAAAAAGTCTCTTTCAACTAGTGAGGGGAGGAGCTTTTACTTCTGCATACAATTATCTCTGCGAAACATTTCTGACTCAGTTTTCAACTTGTTTCTATCATGCCGGTCAGCCTGCTTCTGGATGCTACCTCCTGGGTCCAGCCTGTTTGTTCTCCTCCTTCTCCTCAGGCTTCTTGGTGGCGGTGACCTTCTCAGCGCTGTCCAGGAGCGCGCTCAGTGCCACCCTGCGGAACACATTTCCATGGGCCTCCTTTATGAACTGGACCAGCTGGCGGATGTCACAGTACAGACCCTGTGAGGGAGATGGTGGAGAAGTGGCAACGAGCCGTGTGTGAATACAAAACTGGTCACAGAACTGGCAGAAAGAATCTACGTTAAAGCTGACATCACTTTTCAGCAAACATTCTTCACATACATACACAGAAAGCACGCCCGGCATGCAGTAGCAGTTTGTCACGGCCTCAGTTCCAACTTGTAAGTGGGTGGCCTCTGATTCTGTGCCATAATAAAGCCTACTCTGAAAAAAATGTGTCATCTTGCGCCAACACACACCAGTTGTGCCAGCCTTTAGGTGTTCGACACCACTGAGGAGGAGGACATGATAGCTATTTCAAAGGGGAGATTCAATTTCCTTGCTTAACCATTGACATAATGGAGATTTTATGCATTTTTCCAAAATTCTAAAGGTCAATTAATTGATCAAATTGAATATTTATTCAATTTTAATTTGTTTATCTCTATGTTGAAATTTTATTTGGTTCATAGAGTGTCTGATGTAGCTTTGGTTGCTTCTTCAGTATAAAATAATCCACATATCACCTGTCACTATTCTCATTAAGGAGCTGCTGTACGTGGAGAAGTGTGAAGAAAGGAAAACCTGTCAGAAAACAACAAGCTGTGTGAATAAGAAAATATATTTAGCCACAAAAATGTAAACTGAGTTGCAGTTAATTTCCAGCATGACAGCTGTTCATTAGTGCCTCTTATCTAACTAGAAAGAAGCTCATGCAGCTCTGATGATGAAACAAACAATATGTGGAGATTCATTTCCCCATCATTGTCTAGATGACAGTGAAATTTTACAAACTGGTGTTCATCACAGAGAATATTTAATGTGTGTTATTTTGGCTGCAACATAGTGCAGAGAAGAAGCCATCTGGGATCAAACAAATGTTTATTCATTTGTTCTTCAACTGAACGCAAGATTTCCCTTTCAATGGAGCACGTAGACTTTGTTTTACTGCTGTTGCACAGCTTTGTTTGCCATTTCTAGCAAAAGATTAAATGACTTTGCTTCATGAAATGCAATCATTTCACATGTAACATGTAGTTCTTATCAAAATGGTTGAATCAGGGTTAAATTTGTGATAAAATCTTTGAAAAGATGCAAAATAAATCAGCACTTTATCATATTATGGTTAAATATCATAGCTGAAGTGGTAACATTTAACCCTTTCTACCCTGTGCCTTTTCTTTAACATCTGCTTAAAAATTGTTCACCAAATAATGAAATGAGTATACATCTTAACCTCAAGGGCTGATTTTTATACTTTAGGAGTCAAAGCAAAGAGAGATTTGTGTTAGATGTGTAAATACAGAATCAGTTAATTACTGGTGAAAAATAAATGTAGAGGGCACATAGCAGACATTAAAACATTTTCAGGCTTGCTGAAAAAAAACAATTACCTTAAGGTTGAATATGAAAATCCTTTTGATGCAACTGCATGCTCTAAACATTTATCAAATCATTGCACAATTTCTGAACATTATTTCTGCAAAGTCAATCCCTGATAAAGTGAGGCAGGATTAAATTGTAGGATTAAATGCAGGATCCATGAGATTCTATTGCAGATGGTTTCCAAGATTTCCAAACAGACCATTTTTTGGGGTACCTCAGGTTTTAAAGGGTTAACCCTTAAGCGCCATATTAACCAAATTTGATACACATGGGGTCTATTGCATCACCGTAGGGTTAAAACTGTAAAGCAGGGTATTCTGCCCCTGTAGTCAATATCTTTTTTACTCACGTAATTTCAACACATCATAGAATACTAAAACTGTTCATATATGCACATATTACTATGTTCTTTTTCTTACATTTTGGGAAAAGGGCCAGATAAATATTTTAGATTAAAAAATTATTTAAATTCTGTCCATTTTTTGTAAATGGGTCATGTGTAAATCAGCATGTTGTGTCACTGTTTGGATGGCAGATTAAATAAAGATTTGGTATCTATTAGGGATGCACGATATAATCTGCCCCCTATTGGTATCAGCCTTAAAACTGATATTTAACCGATCAGCCTGCTGTTTCTAAAGTCTAAAAAAAAAAAAAAACCAACTACTTCTTCTTCAAAAACTTCTTTTTTACAGACTTTAAAACTTCTAAAGACTGGGGGTGGCAAAAAATATTGATTCACGGAAATATTGCAATATTTTCATATGCTGATATACTGACATTTAAAAATGCAGTATTGATGTATTTTACAAACAAAATCCCGCGAGAATTCACAAATATTGTGAGAGTTTTGACACAGAACGATGAAATCTAACAAGATTTTGTAAGTAAAATAGATTGAAACCGCATTTTTAAGTATCAGTTTGACATCGTCATGACAATATTGCGATATTTCAGTGTATCAATATTTTTTCCCACCACTGCAATATTTTCATATGCCGATATATTGACATTTAAAAAAGCGATATTGATTCATTTTACACATGAAATCTTGTGATATTTCATCACTCTGTTATGAAATTGTGCAAGAATTCAGAAAGTTTCGTGAAATTTTCATATGCTGATATTGTGACACTTAAAAACAGTGTCAGTCTATTTTACTAACGAAATCTCGCGATATTTCATCGTTCTGTTACGAAATCTTATGAGAATTCAAAAAAATATTGAGATTTTTTAACAGAACGATGAAATATCGCTAGATTTTGTAAATAAAATAGATCAATACCGCGTTTTTAAATATCAATTTGGTATTGGCATATGAAAATATCACGATATTTCAGTGTATCAATATTTTTTCCCACTCCTGTTTTTTGAAGTGTCGGAAACGGATAACAAAACTGCTACTTGCAATGACTGCTTATTTTTTTCCAGCTTTAGTATCGGTATCGATATCGGTTATCGGCCACATGAGTTTTAAAATATCGGCATAACGGATATCGGCCAAAATTCCAATATCGTGCATCCCTAGTGTCTATCATGGATGAAATCTGATGTTTAGTTAGCATCAGTCATCAGCTCCTATGTCAGTATCAATACAGATTCATACATGCAAGCATAGTCTGATTCTGCTGACTGCTGGAATCATAATTCTTAAAGAAACCATGAAAGTTTCTGTGCTAGAGATCAATGATGATTTAATTTCAAACTGATTGTGTAACTTTCTGGACTTTTGTCAAAACCAAAGTAACAGCTACTTAATCATGCATGACTGTGAAGTAATGACCTGACCTAACAAAGCCAGATGGACCAGTGACTCCTCACACCACTTACCAGGTTTTCAGGGCTGTGCAGCTCATGTGTGGTCGAGGCACAGCGGGTGATGAGGGACTTGAACATGCAGCCCACTACCACCGCCTCCATATTCTGGGCCAGAGACTTGTTGTCCCCTGTGGTGAAGTTGTTCCCGAAGCCCGCCTTGTCTAGAAGCAGCAGGGAGGCAGGAGAGACCATGGATCACACAGGGGGTGGTTTAGTCAGTGGGGGGACAACATTACTGACAGCTGACCAGCTTGAGCTTTAAACAGTGAGCCCATACAACAGGGAGGGAGGGGGGTCAAAGGAAAAGGGTTCATAAAGCAAATGGGGTAGCAGCAAACTTAAAGGGGTTTTAGGTAGGGAATAAGGAATACATGCAAGTGACTAAGGCCTGCCTTAAGAACATACAATGGGGGGGAGGGGCTTATTCTCTTGGTCCAGTTAGATCAGAGTTGCAAAAATATGAGCTGCATATGTGCCAGATTCAACCAGACAAGTGTAAATTTAGAAGTTGCAGGCGAGTTTGTCACTTTCGGACAGAGTGAGGGTTGCAGCAATGAAAGCGGTGCCGTGGGAAGGGTCTGATCGGGTAAGTAGTTATCTTATTGCTTATATTATTGACTTAATTATTGATTATGTGTATCTACCGATGTTTCTTTTTTTCGCCCTCCTGGACCTCTCACCTGCACTGCCGTACTCTGCAAGAGAAAAGAGGCGGGGCACAAGTTGATTGACATCAGGCCAGCACAGACATGTAGGTGGTGTCAGAAAGGACGAGGCACCCCACCTCCGGGTGGAGGTGAACCCAAGACGCACACAAACTGCCACACTCAAAAATAACTCCACCACACACACCATACACCAAAAAACTAAAAACAAGGTGCCCTGTTCACTTTCAGAAATAAAAACACTCATCGGTTCAGTACCTTGCCAAATGCAGCGTTTTATACGACATGATTGGTTTACTGGTACAGAATACTTAATATTACAATGCAAAACTGAATTGGCATGTACAATGTGTCTCAATGCTCAGGGATAAGACCACTGATTGAGCAGCAATGTAATGGATAAAGCTTTGGATTGGCAAGTGTACAGAATGGATGAGTGAGTAAGGAAGGTAGGATTCAGCTCATTGAAGTGGATGAGGGAAAAGGAGGATGGAAGCAGGAGGAATTTGACAAAAAACGGGATACAGACAAGCAAAGACAAGTGGAAAAAGGCAGGGGAAAGACATATATATAAACACAGATAGCACTGGAATGCAAAGTCTATGTGCAGGGTGAGACAACCGTAGTACAATTCAGCTTTGAGATATGATCTTCTGTAATGTTGAGTTCAAATGAAACCGCTGAGTGTAACACAGTACAGGGCAAACATTTTGACTTAAAGACTTAAAGGATTAAACACACCTGACTGAAAAGTAGGGGTGTAAATCATCGGTTTGATCACAATACAATTTATATCCAGACAGTGGAGAGGCGAATCGATGTCTGCCAATATCTCAAATTCAGTCACGATACGATTTGATTCGATTTGATTTAAGATCCACCAATCGATATAAAACAATATTACAAGTAATAAACAAGGTTATTGTTTATTAATGTATCTGTAAGCTTTGCAATACAATCTCCCTGCATCATATCTAGCCACTGCACAACTATAAACATGTATTTTGTTGTAATGTGCCAGAAGACCTTCAAAATAAAATCATTTTCATAATAAAAGTGGGTTTCAAATAGATTTTGGTCGATATTGGGTTGCTGGATCAATTTACGTCAATTTATATTGATGTATCTGTACAGATCGATGTATCGTTGCACATATTGTATTGTATGTAAGTATAGTTACCTCTGAAAAGTGTTTGTTGTCCAAACAAATTGAATTGAATTGTTTTTATTTAGCCTGTTTTGTGGGTGAGTTTGGAAATTCTCATGGTAACCTGTTTCTTTTTTCTACCTCCAACTATGTGTCCAGGGACTGCAGGTGGAAATTAGCAGCTTTGTGAGTTATATTTTCAGCTCTGATGGCATGCATGTGTCTTTAAAGACCTACTGCAATCCTCTTTTTAATTATTTTTAAACATTCTCAGTGGTTTTTGATAGGGATGCACAATATTGGAATTTTGGCCGATATCCGATATGCCCATATTTCAAAACTCATGTGGCCAATAATTGATATTGATGCTGATATTAAAGCTGAAATAAATAAGCAGTCATTTCAAATAGCAGTTTTGTTATCCATTTCCGACACTTCAAAAAACAGGGGTGGGAAAAAATCTAAATACACTGAAATGAATTTGAATGACATGAATTTCCCCTCGGGGATCAAAAAAGTATCTTTATCTTTATTATCTTTATATTGTGATATTTTCATATGCCGATATCAAATCGATATTTAGAAATGCAGTATCGATCTATTTTACTTACAAAGTCTTGCGAGATATCATCGTTCTGTTACAAAATCTCACGATATTTCAAGAATTCTCACAAGATTTCATAACAGAACGACAAAATATTAAGAGATTTTGTTAGCAAAATAGATTGATACCGCATCTTTGAATGTCAATATATCAGGATTTCAAATTGCAAAATTTTCGAGAGGGACCCAACTGCAGTCACGATACGTTGCCATATATCCAATCCACACCAGAAGTCCCAATCGGAAGTTTCTTCTTCATGTAACTTACTAAAATCTAACCCTAACCCTGACCCTTCCCCTAACCCTAACCACCTGACTACAACATCTGTTTGCAAGCCGCAGATAGTTAAACACCGCCATGAGTATCTAACTTCCGCTTGAGACTTCCTGTATGGATTGGATATATGGTTGCGCCCTTGTCGGTCATTGTAACTGCAGTCAGGTACTCTTGAAATTTTCGTGAATTCTCGCAAGATTTCTTGACAGAATGATGAAATATTGCAAGATTTTATGAATAAAACAGATTGATACTGTTTTTAAATGTCAATATATCGGAATATGAAAATATCGCAATCTTTCGGTGTATCAATATTTATTCCCTTTCATAGTCTTTAGAAGTTTTAAAACTTATTTTCAAAAAAATAAGTTTTTGAAGAAGAAGTTTTTGTTTTTTTAAATTTTTTTTTATAGACTTTAGAAACAGCAGGCTGATCGGTTATATATCGGTTGAATATCGGTGGGGTGGCTGATGTCCAATACTCAGTTTTAAGACCGATATAGGCTGATACCGATAGGGGACCGACTATATCGTGCATCCCTAGTTTTTAAATGGTGATTATTAAGTTTCTAGCCAAAATCACAAAACCTGTGCCGATTTCCAAGATTGTGAGTCTGCAGAGTGCAGCTCATTAGCGATTCGCTTCTGAGTTGTGGGTGGAGTCAGCGCTGCTCAATGCGCCGCCCCAAAGGGACCTTAAACATTGCTCTCTCACAGCAGTGTTTTGGTGGATTATGGAAGCAGATGCCAGTAGCTTTCTTCTTAGCATTGCAACCCGCTACAGCACATACATGTCGTCTGTTCCGGTGGAGCAGGGCAGCTTGTGGCTCGCCCAGTGGCTTTGTGACATATGAATTCAGAAATGGTCAAACTAAATTTTGAGTTTAGTTTTCTCAACATATGTCCCCTTGAACAATATCGCACCAATATGCAATCCTGTGAAAAAGATGTTTTTCATCAGAGTTGGTCTTCAAAAAAAACATTGACTTTTAAAGGGGAAGATAGTTTTTTTTTCAACTTGGACCTATTTTCTAGCATGAAATACGTTCATTTACTCACCCAGACAGTTTTGGGGTAACTTGAATTCCTTTAGGGGATATTTAGATCGACTCGAGATCAGCGCGTGACCAATACAATGTAAGTGATGCGAGCAACCTCGCATAGCCTCTAAATAAGGCATTATCTGCCACAAACTCCTTCATTTCATCAATGTTTTGTTACGCAACATTAGTCGGAAGTTCGTGATAAATTGTGCACTTTGTAATTTTCATTTATGGGCACATTTTCTTGTAATAAATAAAGAAAAAAGTGGGCTCAAGCCTTTTGCACAATACTGTAAAGTGGATTACAAAAACACAAGAGTTTCCTGTAAAAATTGACACAGTTTATTAATCTAGCAACGACTTTAAAAATTCTCAAAACACTAATCAATAGAATGTAGCTTTTCATTCACTGCTTTTACCTTTACAAAATGTATGAAGTTTTGTTGTTGAGAAAATCTGGGACACATGACCCTATAGAATGAGTTTTATGTAGTTTTTATTATGCATGCTTGTTCCGCTTATGATGCTAGCAAGGCTTACAATGACAGCCTTAACATACCGCTGCTTATCGTGCGTTCCAGTTGTCTCGGAACTCGTTTTTCCGAGATAATTTTCTGAGGAAGTGACGTGATGAACACGTTTTTCCGAGATATGAGCTCGTAATTTGCAGAGGATCCCCAGATTGTATATTTAAAGATAGCGGCCTCCAGTACCGTTGTTGTGTTTATGAAACTTCTATATAAGAGATTTTCTGATCATAATTTCCACATGTAAACAGCACCAAGTTGTTATTTTACGGTCTCACGGTGGTCTTTTTTTCTTTAAAAGGCTGCATGATTATGTGTTGTTTATTAAACATACACACTGAAATTAGCTGTTGTTATCATTGTAACATTGTTATAACGTCTGTGGAGATTTCTATTTTTTCTCCCGAGTTGGTGCAATTGGAACGCAAAATACCTGGTAATGACATCACCAACTCGCGTCTGCTCGGAATCCCGACACAACTGAAACGCACCTTCACGGTTTAGGCTAATGTTAGCTATTTCTAAAAGCTAAATTTGGTCTGTTAGCATGTGAGCATTTGTTATTTAGCTATAGCTGAAGCTGAAGAGAATGTCTTGTAGCTTTGCAAGTATTTGATGCTAACACATTAGCATGCAAACACACAAAACTTGGAGATGAATATGCAAACATGGCTGCTAAACTGTATCTTATTATAATAGTGAGCATGTTACGTTGCTGACTCTTACCTCAAATCACTTGTGTAACAATGATCACAGAGCTGCTAGTGGGGATGTAGACTTAGACATCTAATATAGATTTATCATCTTGCATCACAGGTCACTGTCGGATTAATCAGCAATTAAAATAAGTCGCTGCGCTGAACAGGAAATTAACTACAGCATCAGTCCTGAGCCAGGGAATAAAAATCTGTTCAAATCTGTTCCCTGGTTTCTGCATTTGTTATTAGAGTATTTATTTTGCGTTTCTGGACTTGCATCCCACTCACACTCATCACAGACTTACTGTCAGTAATGGGCTCCATGCAGAAGCCCAGCAGTGCGTGCAGGAAGTCCACAATGTTATTCAGGGAGTCTTTGTTGACATAGTCGCGCATTGTTTGGCGAAACTGCACCTTGTCCAGCTTATACAGATTGGTCAAGCAGTTCTGAGCCTGAAAGCAAAGAAACATTCAAGTCTTTACCTTTGACTTTCAATAACCCTACACAGCATAACAGGCAATGTTTAAAAGCCTGTTTTCTTTGTTTTAAAGCTCAGCAAGGGAGTAATGATGTGACTGTCCTTGCAGTATAAGCTATTTTCACCTGTGATCAATGCTGCCTCTATATTTTATTACTCCTGTAGTACTTAATCTAATCATAATTATTATTGATTAGCATTGAAATAAAACTGCAGCCTTTCCAGAATTTTTTTTTTGTCTTTCATCACATTAAAGCAGCAATAAAATGAACGTGTCAGATGTTCCTGAGGGAGATGCACAGAGGAGAGTAAGCTACAAGAGTCTGACCTGCATCCTGAGGCGATCTCCTGAAAGCCCCCGGTGCCCCTCGCCACATCCGTAAGCGCAGCCCAGAGACTTGACGATCTTTATCAGCATGGTCAAAGCCAGGCGGTGGGTGCTGAAGCCGGAAGCTTCTTCCTGCACTCAGCAAAGAACAGGACGACACAAAAAAACGAAACTTAAAACAATATAAAGGTTTCATGTTGGTATCGTCAGATACGGAAATCTGAAGGCCTCAAAACCCACTGTGAACGCACCTTTTTGTCATTATCCTTGTTATTCTTCACATCATCCTTGCTCCCCTGCCCACTCCCTCCACCACTTCCCCCTCCTCCTCCTCCTCCCCCCTCATCTCCCCCTCCACCTGCCCCTGCAATCGGGCCTCCTGGGTCTTTGCTCCGTGCCTCCTGGTTCTCCTTGTTATCAGCCTTGGACAGTTTCTTGCCCATGCCCGGCACCACACCCAGCTGCAGCAGGCAGTCTATGATGTTGAGGGCCACGTCGCAGATCCTGGAACCGATGTCATGGCTGAGGACAGCATAAAGAGCCCGCAACACAGCCTGAATAACAAGAGGGAAGAAAAAGGTTGGATTTCTTGTCCAACTAACAAAATATACAAAAAATACAAGACATGAAAAAAAATCCTTACAGTGAGATCAAGCATGCCATTTTTCAGCACAAAGTTATTGGTCCCTTCGATGTTCTCCCCCTCCTCCAGACAGGAGTAGTTGATGCAGGAGTCGGTGAGGCTGCGCGGCAGGTTGGCGCAGGCCAGCGGCTCCACGGGGATCTCAGGTACGACAACAGGGTTACAAAGTTTCTTCATGTGCTCGGTGAAGAAGTCTGCGTAGCCCACATTGAAGGACGCCACTGTTGTGTTGAACGCAGCCATGGTGATGGTTGAGATCTGAGATCGCACTACAGACAGCAGAAAGAGGACAGTTCACTGCAATAAATACAATTAAAAAAAATCAATAAAGTCCTTGATAGCAGTTATCTATTAGCTTTGATTTCAAATTTTCATTTCAACTGTCACCTTTCTGTTTATTTTACTTAAATTTATGGAAATGTGAGACTAAAAAACAGCAAAGCTTACTTTTGCTTCAAATCCTGAGCCTCACTTGAGTCTCACTTTTCTACTGCACTATGATTTGTCCCTCGCATCATCTTCCACCTTGGGACTATAAAGTTTACGCAATGTTATGTCATAATAAGAGATCAGTGTGCGCAAGTGTACAAGCTGTATTTGCATGTACGTTTTTAAGGCTCACAATTCTTGTGCTGTCTTGTATTGGGAAACAAAAAATTCCCATTTTTTTTGAACTTAAAGGAGCCCTATCATGACAAATGGTAAAATAAGCATGTTAGCGTGTCATTTCCTCATAAATACTTCATTTCAGTTGTTTTTTTCTTTATTCATGCATATTTGAGTAATGTATATGAATATTCAGGCTAAACTCTAGCTCCCTAAAAACATTGACGGACCACCAGTCTACGTAGTGTTATTAATGAGTTTAGATAGGACCTAAGTTATCTTCCTGTCATATTTTGTATTTTTTTTTTTTTTCATCCACCCTTCCTTTACCTTTCCTTTCCATTCAATATATATTAATATTTTCTTTTTTCTTTTTTGCTTAATTATAAGATTGATTGTATTCTCCTTCTTTTCTGCCTTGCTTGTCTTAATTATTTTATATGTTTTCTTTTTAGTTGTGTGATGATGGCACATACAACTTCAGTTAAGTATATATTTTTCATTTCAATTTCTACTCTTTCAGCAACACTTCCCTCCCTCCTCCCTTCCTTCCCCCCCCCATTTAAAAAAAATTTTCTTTCTTTTTTTTTTTTTAAGAATCTCCTCCTTTTCTTATTGCGTTCATCCTCCCCCCCTTTTTTAAAAAAAATTTTTTTTTTTTCAAAAATCCCCCCATCTGGGTCTTTATTAGAATTTCCACCACAGTAGTCAGGAGGCACCAATCATAAAGCGACAAATAGGCATGCGCCGCATCATAGCCAAAGAAACTCAAGAATCCTAACCTATCCACTCTGAGGAAGAAACAAAGAGCCGGCGGGAAGATTTTCTCAGAGAGAAGCAGCCATCAGCTAACAGAAGTTTGCTACACAGTTCAGAAGGTTTTTTGTTTGTTTGTTTGTTTTTTTAGCTTTAGAGGACGAAAAGTTGGAAAAACTGTGGTTGTTCGGCGTGGGAGTTGTTTGTTGTACTGGACAATGAATCGACTTGCCAGAAGTGGCTAGATTTTATCTTCAGGGGCAGTAAAAAATGCACAACTTTGTGAGTGAACTTCACTCCTGACTTACTGAATCAGTAAAAAGCAGTCAAGTGTTTTTTCTCTGGGATTACCTCTGAAAAATGATGCAGTTCCTACCATAAAAACGCCTCACGGACAGACAACACCACTGGTGAGCGAAAATGTATCCCAGCTCAATGCTAACTGTTAGCCTATGATTTGTTTGCTAATTTACTTTCTTGTTAGGAGTCTCCGTGGTACCGCATGTATTTCAAACTCCATATCAGACTCTGGTTCGAGTGCATACAGCTCCATAACAGGGTGGCCCATTTTATTCCGTCGATCAGAGTCCGATCATCTGTTAATGTTTTTATTAAAAGCTATCCAAGTGAGTTACGAAGCTGGTGCCAAAACCAATTCTGCTACCCTTTAACCATTCTGATATTAAAGCTGAAATGAATTAGCAGTCATTTCAAATAGCAGTTTTGTTATCAGTTTCCGACACTTGGAAAAATAGGGGTGGAAAAAAATATCAATACACGGAAATACCGTGATATTTTCATATGTCGATATCAAATCGATATTTAAAAACACGGTATTGATCTATTTTACTTACAAAATCTTGCAAGATTTCATCGTTCTGTTACAAAATCTCACAATATTTCATGAATTCTCACAAGATTTCATAACAGAATGATGAAATCTCACAAAGTTTTGTCAGTTAAATAGATCGATGCCGCGTTTTTAAATGTCAATATGATGTCAGGATTTGAAATATTGCAGAATTTTTGTGAATTCGCACGAGATTTTGTGATGGAACGATGAAATATAGCGAGATTTCATGAGTAAAACAGAATCTGTATCTGTTCCGGGGCGTAAAACATGTCGAGATTGGTTGAGACCTTTGGTGGTTCAGCGCAGTCAGCCGTTTTACTTCCATTTTGGAAATTAGACACATAAAAAAACTAACATTTAACACCTAATTAGTTTCTATAGTGGCGAAGGAAACATTTAGCTTATATATGCTTGTAGCTGAGTTTTGAGTGTTTGAAAAGGGTGATACAGTTCCTTTAATACAAGGGTGAAATTGCAGTCTTTCTCCCAAACATAAGCTTGATGTTTTAGATCAATTCGACCATCATGTTTAATTTTCTGTGTGTATTTAACATCTTTATAAAGCTATTTAGCCACCTGTCTTGGTTCAGATTTAGCATCTGTTTTCTAGGTACATTCAATTTTTTTTAATGTTTTGGGGTTTAGTCTAAAGTCAGTGCTGTTATTTATGTGTATATTTGTATTGTCACAATACTGCTGTTATATAATCCTGTCCTATTTTGGAGCTGCTCAGCAGGCCTCTGAGGAGCCTGCTGCATCTGTCCTACCTTTATTGAAACTGATGTAAAATAAGATAAGCAGTGTTGTTGTTTATTTTGCTGCGTTTTCATAAAAAAGTTTTTTGTTACCTTTAAACACAGGTATTGCAGAGCTATTCTTTTCCATCAACTAGATCTCAGTTAGTAACATGCCAACTTTTCTGCCTCTCTGGTGTACCTAACTGGCACAAACACCAAAAAACAAAAGAGATTATTCTCTGCTATCCTCAAAACTGTTTTTAGATGGATATTGAAAAGATAAGTCAGTCTACTAAAGAGTGAGTACAAATCTGTTCATGTTGGAGACTTTCATAATTTTTTCTCTGTGACAAGTTATTTTCAGCAAATTATGACCCTGAGATCAACTCAACTAACACACTCCGGACTACATTCCCGCCCTTTCCTTACCCTCTTTGACCGTGTTATCACTGTGGCTATTGGAGTGGTCCGGCATGTCCCGGAGCAGAGAGTGGTGGGAGTGAGAGTGTTTGGCGCTCAGGCTGTCTGCATCTGCAGCTGTGTCTGTGCTGCCTCTGCGTGTGAATTTGCCTGGAAAATAGAGCACCAAAATAAATGGGGAAAAAAGGGGGTCAAAAAACAAAGATCTGGCACAAACACACAAGTACAAACCGTCTCTGTAGAAAGACCTGGACATCACATGCTGTTATAGATGAATATAAATAGGTCTGTAAAGTACAGAATCTCCTGTGTTTAAGGTTTAACTGCAGGTGAAAACAATGGATGAAAGGCTTTATATGTCAACACATTGTGAGTGACTGGAAATGTTGAGAAACTGCTTTAAAAAAAAAAGCTAATATGAAGCAGATCTTCACCACTATGGTGAAACAGACCAGAGGATTCATGGAAATAAGGATTTAAAAAGTCAACAACTGTGGATAACAATAGGGATGCATTATATTGGAATTTTGGCTGATATCTGATACGCCGATATTTTAAAACTCATGTGGCCGATAGCTGATACCGATACCAATATTAAAGCTGAAATAAATGAGCAGTGATTTCAAATCGCAGTTTTGTTATCATTTTCCTACACTTGGAAAAATAGGGGTGGAAAAAAAGTATCAATACACTGAAATATTGTGATATTTTCATATGCCGTTATCAAATTGTTATTAAAAAACGCGGTATCAATCTACAGCTGTGTGAAAAAGTTTTTGCCCTCTTCTTTTTTTTTAACTTTTTTGCATGTTAGTCACACTTAAATGTTTCAGATCGTCAAACAAATTTAAATGTGAGACAAAGATATTACAAGTAAACAGAAAATGCATTATTTAAATGAATATTTTTATTTTTAAGGGGGAAAAAAAATCCAAACTTAAATGGCCTTGTGTAAAAGTGATTGCCCACCAAAACCTAATAACTGGTTGGACCACCCTTAACAGCAACAACTGCAATAAAGTGTTTGTGATAACTGGCAATGAGTCTTCTGCAGCACTGTGGAGGAATTTTGGCCCACTCATCTTTGCAGAATTGTTGTAATTCAGCCACATTGGAGGGTTTCCAGCATGAACAACTGTTTTAAGGTCATGCCACAGCATCTCAATGGGATTCAGGTGGGGACTTTGACGAGGCCACTCCAAAGTCTCCATTTTCTTTTCCTTAAGCCATTCAGAGGTGGACTTGCTGGTGTGTTTTGGATCATTGTCCTGCTGCAGAACCCAAGTGCGCTTCAGCTTGAGGTCATGAACAGATGGCCGGACATTCTCCTTCAGGATTTTTTGGTAGACAACAGAATTGATGGTTCCATTTACCACAGCAAGTCTTCCAGGTCCTGAAGCAGCAAAACAGCCCCAGACCATCACACTAAAACCACCATATTTTACTTTAGGTATGATGTTTCTTTTCTGACATGCTGTATTACTTTTACGCCAGATGTAATGGGACCTACACCTTCCAAAAAGTTTAACCTTTGTCTCGTCAGTCCACAGAGTATTTTCCCAAAAGTCTTGGGGATCATCAAGAAAAAAAAAAAAAAAGGTACTTTCTGGCATCCTGAGATGAGCCTTTATGTTTTTTTTTGCTCAGCAGTGGTTTTGGTCTTGGAACTCTGCCATTTTTGCCCAGTCTCTTTCTTATGGTGGAGTCATGAACACTGACCTTAATTGAGGCAAGTGAGGCCTGCAGTTCTTTGGATGTTGTTCTGGGGTCTTTTGCGACCTCTTGGATGAGTTGCCGCTGTGCTCTTGGGGTAATTTTGGTCCGCCGTCCACTCCTGGGAAGGTTCACCACTGTTCCATGTTTTCACCATTTGTGGATAATGGCTCTCACTATGGTTTGTCACTATGGAGTCCAAAAGCTTTAGAAATGGCTTTGGAACCTTTTCCAGACTCATAGATCTCAATTACTTTGTTTCTCATTTTTACTGAATTTTTTTTGGATTGCAACATGATGTCTAGCTTTTGAGGATCTTTTTGGTCTACTAAAATTCGTCAGGCAGGTCCTATTTAAGTGATTTCTTGATTGAGAACAGGTGTGGCAGTAATCTAACCTTGGTGTGGCTAGAGAAATTCAACTCAGCTTTCCTAAGATGTGATAAACCACAGTGAATTTATGTTTTAACATGAGGAGCAATTGCTTTTTCACACAGGACTATGGAGATTTGGATCCCCCCTCCTTACAAATAAAAATATTCATTCAAAAACGGCATTTACTGTGTACTTGTGTTATCTTTGACTCACATTAAAATTTGTTTGATGATCTGAAACATTTAAGTGTGACAAACATGGCAAAATGTAAGAAATTAGGAAGGGGGCAAAAACATTTTCACACAGTTGTATTTTACTTACAAAATCTCGTGACATTTTACCGTTCTGTTACAAAATCTCATAATATTTCATAAATTCTCACTAGATTTCATAACAGGACAATGAAATATCGTAAGATTTTGTTAGTAAAATAGATTGATAACGCTTTTTTAAATGTCAATATTAGGGATGCATAATATTGGAATTTGACATCTGACATGCCGATATTTTAAAGCTCATGTTGCCAATAAACGATATCAATACCTATATTAAAAGCTGAAATATATAAGCAGTCATTTCAAATAGCAGTTTTGTTATCCGTTTCCGACACTTCGAAAAATAGGGGTGGAAAAAATATCAATACACTGAAATATCGCAATATTTTCATATGCCGATATCAAATTGATTTTTAAGAACACGGTATCGTTCTATTTTACCTTTAAAATCTGGTGAGATTTCATTGTTCTGTTACAAAATCTCACAATATTTCATGAATTCTTACAAGATTTCATAACAGAATGATGAAATCTCACAAGATTTTGTTAGTAAAATAGATCGATGCCACGTTTTTAAATGCCAAGATGATATCAGGATTTGAAATATTGCAAAATTTTCATGAATTCTAGCGAGATTTCGTGACGGAACGATGAAATATAGCGAGATTTCATGAGTAAAACAGATCAATACCGCGTTTTCAAATGTCAATATGATATCAGCATAAATATCGCGATCTTTCAGTGTATCAATACCTTTCCCCACCCCTAGCCTTTAGAAGTTTTAAAGTCTATAAAAAATAAGTTTTTGAAGAAGAAGATTTTTTTTTTTTACTTTAGAAACAGCGGGCTGATCAGTTACATATCAGTTAAATATTGGTGGGGTGGCTGATGTCTGGTACTGTTTTAAGGCCGATATAGGCCGATACCGATAGGGGGTCAATTATATCGTGCATCCCTAGATAATAGCAATAGCAATGTCAAAAATAAAAAGAAAACACGTCTGTGCCTAAAGTTTATTTTTAACACACTTCCCTGTAAGACCTAATCAGAAATACCAATGTTAATGAACTGACCTTATCTCACCAGCTGACAGGCAGATCCACACACTAAAGCCTACTTGAGGGCAAGCGAGTTATTCTCATCCTAAATGGCCTACCCATAAAAGTGGCCTGCCATCCCTGGCGGTCTACAACCCGGCGGTCATCTCCCAGGCCTGAGAAGCTTCCGAAGGAGAAGGTGCTGCGGGTGGGTGAGACGTCCAGGTGGTCCTCGTGCAGCAGGAACGGCACTCCCATGCGGCGCTGGCGCTTCTTTCCTGTGTGATGGAAAGGAATGGAGCCCTTTCTTTCCCTGTCTTCTCGCCGGTTCTTGAACTGAAAGAAAAAAAGGCTTTTTTTTTTTTTTTCGTCCTGATCTAATCTGATAATAGAATAAATTTTGTGGCAATCTGGGTGTGAGTCTCTGACCTTCTTAAAGATGTTCATGCCTAGGTCAGAGGACAGGTCAGGGACTGCCTGTCGACGCAGGCTAGTCAGAGACACCTTTGCAAATGTCTCTGTGCTCAGAGATTTTTCCTCCTCGTTGCACTTCAAGCTCATATCCTGCAAAACGGCACAGGGCATGACTGACGCAGCCCCCACAGAGGAGAGGGCGTCCTATGATGGTTTCTCAGTGATAGCTGATTGCATTACCTGGGTCTTATGAGTGTTGACCAGTGAGGGTGTTGCAGCCACCATGGAGCTGCTGCGTGGGCGTGGCAGAGGCGTGACAGGGGGCTCGGGGGTGCGTTCAGGCCTCTCCTCTAGGATCTGCCTCAGGCGCTGCAGGTAATACATCAGGGCCCAGTGCACACCCTCCTCTGTCCAGTTCGGCTGCAAGAGGCAGCGCAGCACTGCTACATCAAAGTACGTGGCATAACGCGCTTGCTGGGCCAGAGAAGCGGGCAGGCCTGCGGGGGCCGATGTTCTGGAAGAACAGAAAGGAGAAGAGGGTTTGACCTGTTCTGAACTCAAGTTTTAGTGATGAGGGTCTGAGAGGGTCGAATGGGTTCAAATGGAAAAAGATCTTGTAGCATGAAACTGTGGAGCGAGCCTCAACTGTGAAAATGTTCAAAGAGCACAGACGATTGACTGCAAACAGTCAGAAAAATGATCAATTCTCTGCCAGTCAACTCAAACGCAAAATCTAGCGCTGTCTGTCATCTTTTTAGAACAAATTTTATTCATAAAAATAAGTTTTTATCATAATCCTGCTACTGTCCACAATCAGGTAGGAAAAAACTTCAAAGACCCAGTTTTCAGCCTAATATCACTATTTAATTAAAAGCTACCCTCTAACTAGACTAGGCAAGACAGGTTTATTTTCTGTAGCGCATTTCATGTACAAGACAAACTGCTTTACATAAAACATTAAAAGCATTGCAGTGAGGTGCTGAAGAAGCATTTAAGAGTATATTATATTGAAACAAACTTAATTCAATTACATTTTTTCAATTCAACTTTCATTACAGACTTTCAGTCCAAAAAACCCAAAACAAATAGGCACAAGACAGAAATCAAAGGAAACAATTACTGTACATACAAAGAAGACAACTAATGCCTCCACAATGAGGACTATGGATAATATCAACTAATGACACCACCGCTTAAAAGAAAAATAAAAGAAACTAAATGAGAACAGAAAAAGTTATGGTTGTATCGTGAGAAAATAAATGTTTTGATAAAACAGCAGAAAATAGTGATTTTTTTCCCCATCATGGAGAACTACAGATGGAAAATAGCCTTCTGGCCCATTCTGACTTTAACCATGTCTGTTCATGTGTTTTTATGAAATAGGGTTGTCCCCTTTCAAATAAACTAAACTAAACTAAAAGTTTGTAACTCTGGAAATAGAAAATAGTCTTGACCCGCATTATCTTAAGGATCTGGCTGGTTCATAATGACCCAGGAGATCCACTGTGTTCTGACCCTAAACCATTCAGTGTTTTGTAAACTAACAGCAGGATTTTTCAGCTCGTTTTTTTTAACTAACAGGAAGCCAGTGTAAAGATCTCAGGACTGGGGTTGTATGATCCACTTTCTTGGTCTTAGTGAGGACTCAAGCAGCAGCTTTCTGGACAAACTACAACTATCTAATGGATTTTTTAAGGAGACCTGTAGAGTGTTACAGTAGTCTAGTCAAGCTTCTCATAGTCCTGCTGAGACACCAGTCCCTTAATCCTCCAGATGTTCTTTAAGTGATAAAAAGCTGACTTCATAACTGCCTTTATGTCCATGAATGCTTCCAGATTTCTGGCATCACTTGAAGCAGAGTGCTCACTTCTAATCTTTCTTCCTTTGCTCCAAAAACTATTATTTCAGTTTTCTTTTATTTAACTGAAGAAAGTTCTGGCACACCCATCATTCACTTAGCCCGCTTAGTGAGCTTAAACTAAAACATCGTATTTTGATTGTCTGCTTTATTACTCTCTATAGTTGTTTTTTCACGAGGATGACCCTGAACAACCTTGACTAAATTTTAAAGAAGTAAAATATACTTTCTCAGATAATCTTAAGGGAAAGGCATAAAAAATTAAATGCTAATGAAATCTTTAACTTGGACTTTAAGGAAAATCTTACAAACAGTTGTGTAAAAAAGTGTTTGCCTCCTTCCTGATTTCTTACTTTATTGCATGTTTGTCATTTATATGTTTCAGGTCATCAAAAAAATCCAAACCCACATGGCCCTGAGTGAAAAAGTGAGTCTTCCAGGTCCCGAAGCAGCAAAACAGGCCCAGACCATCACACTACCACCACCATATTTCACTGTTGGTATGATGTTCCTTTTCTGAAATGCCGTGTTACTTTTGCGCCAGGTATAACAACACCTACACCTTCCAAAAAGTTCAACTTTTGTCTCATCAGTCCACAGAGTATTTTCCCAAAAGTCTTGAGGATCATCAAGATGCTTTCTGGCTAAACTGAGACGAGCCTTTATGTTCTTTTTGCTCAGCAGTGGTTTTGGTCTTGGAATTCTGCCATGCAGGCCATTTTTGCCCAGTCTCTTTCTTATGGTGGAGTCATGAACACTGACCTTAATTGAGGCAAGTGAGGCCTGCAGTTCTTTGGATTTTGTTCTCGGGTCTTTTGCGACCTCTTGGATGAGTCGTCGCTGTGCTCTTTTTGGATGGTCGTTCACTCCTGGGAAGGTTCACCACTGTTCCATGTTTTCATCATTTGTGGATAATGGCTCTCACTGTGGTTCACTTTTTCACACAGGGCCCCCCCTTACTGATAAAAACCTTGATTTAAAAACTGCATTTTCTGTTTACTTGTGTTATCTTTGTCCCACATTCAAATTTGTATGATTTTCTGAAACATGTAAGTGTGACAAACATGCAAAAAAAAGTAAGAAATCAGGAAGCGACCAACATTTTTTCACACAACTGTACTGTTCATTTGGTGTAGGAACCTTCTTCCTGTTCTTGCTGTATCGTAACAGAGCCAAGTCCTGAACAACTATGCTGCCTTCATTGACCAAACACACTTAAAAGCGGAGAGGGAAATAACTGAAAATGAGATGTAACAGCTTCGGATAGAAAATTTGATTCAAAAGGAAAAGATCAGATGCAGATACAAGTTTCTGTCAAGACACTGAACTGATTTGTTCAAATGCAACGCAGACTGGGTGTCTTATTTTACTTCTGTGCTTTCAGACAACTACAAACACAATATATCACTGCCTTTCCTGTTATATTAGCCTATCATCAGCTCCTGCCACATTGCCTCATTAATAATGCATCAAAGGAGGATGGTAAACAAGGGCAGAGCCCCCCTTCAGCATCATTGGGAGTACAGCAGAGAGACAGGGAGCCTAAGCCTACGTGAGTCCACTATAAATAAGCTGGAATGAAGGTCAGCGGTTGGTGCGCTGCAGATCGTATGGAGCTGCAAACTGTGGCGAAACATATTGATACCATAAGAACGGGACTGAGAGACAGAAGCAGCATTTAATCTTGCCTTGGCTGTAATAAATGGAGCAGGAAGAGATGGTCGATATCTACATGAATCACTTTGAGAGCAGGGAGCAGAGGGAGGATGTATCATGTTTCTGTCTCGCCAGCGCACTCTCTTTCCCTCTCTCACACACACACTCACTGCTTACTGCTGTTGTGTCAGGTTGCCAAGGAGACCAAGTGACGACAGCCACCCCAGGCCATCCAAGAGGCAGCAGCCCAGTCCCCCTACTCCATGCGGTAAGAGAGATGCAGTAGCCAGTGGTTGCCATGGAAACTGCTTCAGCATCAGCAGTGCTCGGAGAGGTGCGGATTGCGGCGCCGCGGGATGAGTAAGCTGCATTAATCACCGGACCTGATGCCGGAAATGATTGTATCTGGTCAGTGCGTTGCAGGAGTGTGTGCAGGAGTGTGTGAGGATCAGATGCAGTCATGAACAAAGCCGGTGAATGAAAACAAATATCGACATTCAGGAGCTTTTTTTAATTAGATTGGACTGCGATCTGCTGGTGTACCGTCATGTGACTTTGTTGATCCATACAACTTGAAATGACTTCCTTTCGCTGCCTTAAAATTTTCTCACTGACCACACATCTCATTCACATTCAGCTCCCCCTCCTCTACAATCCTGCAGTCTTCCTCAGAGAACAGCTTAAAATTCCCATCACAAACATAGAAGGCAATTCCACTGTTATTGTTGAGTGTGTGCAGAAAAACAGTGGGGGTAAATCTCTCCCTTCCCGCATGCATGAGGATAAAACTGGCACGAGGGAAGGGTTTTGTGCTTATTTCTGATGCTCAGTCAGTTGCTGCCTGTCAGAGGGATCATAGGAAGCATCGAAGTGACTTCTCTGGCTGTCAGAATCAGTTGAGATGAACAACGGATGGCTTATGAGCCTCTCCATCTTTTCTTACATCACTCTCATTCTCTCAGCCCACTGGTTAGACGCTTCAGGATGAAGACAGATCTGTTGTGGTACACTTAACACCCACATCACATGTGCAAATGTTACACCTCTTGTGAGTCACAGGAGGAATAAGAGGTATACTATTTTTTTTTTCTCTCATTTATGGAATTTCTTTTTAGATAACATTAGAAAACTTTCGTTGCCAAACAGACCTACACCATCAGTGCTAGTCAGCTCACAAATAAAGCCTTTTCCCTGACAGTGAGGACTGAAAATGCTGTGGGCAGACCAAACCAAGACCAGTCCTTGCCAGCGCCATGCATATGGCACATTACTTAGGTAATTACGTGGTTATGCGAGTAAACGTCAGATAGTTCTGGTAATGTTAAAGCAAGAAGAAAAGCCATGCATGTGTGACTGAACACCCAACTGCTTGAAGCAACATATTACACAGAGGAAGGCGGAGCTCTTCATATACACCAGTTCTCACAAGCGAGTGTTGTGCTGGGCAGTGTGTCTCACACACGCTGCTGCAGGGCTAAATGTTTAGCCATCAACAAGATGATGGCACCAGCTCTGTGTCAACAAGGGTCATCAGCTGCAGCGATTCATTGGCTGGCTTCCTGGAGGTAATGACTGTGAGGTGTAACTGCATAATTCTATTAGAAATTAAAAATGAATCATTCAAACATCTGCCTGAAGCATCTGTTTTAAATTAAAAAGGTGAAATTTATTCAAATTTGAATATTTGTTCATTTGCTTGTGATGATACTGGCATTCAAACTCAAGTGGCCATATCTCGCAATTAGGGATGTCAGATATTATCACGCCCATATCTGCATTAAAATGTGATATCGGAAAATATCGGTATAAGTTTCATTGGACTGATATTTTTACTAACGATATTCGCAAGATTTTGTAACGGAACGAGATCTTGCGAGATTTTGTTTTTGCACTTTACGAAATCTCGTGAGATGTTCCAAAATGGTGCGTTCCAGATGTCTCACGAGTTGGTGACATCATTACCAGGTATTTTGCGTTCCTGTTGCACCAACTCGGAAATGAATTGACTTCTCCAAAACAACATCTGTGAGCTAGAACAGTTAGAAATGAACACATTTCTAGTTAAAAAAAATAACAAAGACATTATAAGAATGTTACCATGACAACAACAGCCAATTTTAGTGTGTGTGTTTAACACATATTCATGCTGTGTTTTAAAGAAAAAAAAGATTGTCGTGAGACTGTCTAGAGAACAAAAACTCGGTGCTGTTAACACTTGAAACTTATGAACAGAAAATATCTTACATAGAAATTTAATAAGCAAACAACGGTACCGGATGCAGCAATCTTTAAATCTACAATCTTAGGGTCCTCAGCAAATTATGAGCTTGTATCTTGGAAAAACGAGTTCATCACGTCATTTCCTCAAAAAACTAGTTCCAAGACAACAAGAACGCACTAAAAGTCCCTGTTATTGTGGAAGAACTTCATATCCCAGTATTCCTTTCAGAGTCATGTGACTACGGTGCAGCTGCTGCTGCTACAGACTGACTTGCTTTCAAGCTGCTTATAATATGTCAGGATTTAAGTTGTTGGTTAAGTTACCAAGTTGCCAAAAACATTAGAATTAGCCACATGTTGGCTAATACCTGCTAGTATCTGATACTGGCAGCAAGATGTCCGACCCCGGGATTTTTTCTTATCAGTTGGTATGGTGCATATATTGATACAGTTTGGGACATAAAAGTTGGACAATATCAGATATCAGTTACAAAAAAGGCAATCTTGAACATCCCTATAGTCTTAATGCTTTGCAGCGCTTCTGTACCATCAGCAAGTTTTACTTCTATAAAACAAGAATAAATAGTTTCTTTTAAAAGATCCATAAGAGACAGAAAACTTCAACATAAGCCAGAAAACAGTAACAGCCCTCACTTTTTCTTGGAAGGGCCTTTGGCCGGCGGGGGTTGTTGGGAAGGGCCACCTTTATCCACTGAGTTACCACGACGACAGCTCTGCTCACCAGCTGCGGGGGAGGAGGAATCTGATTGGGCGGCTTCGCAAACCACCTGGAAGCCCTGCGAGTGGGAGATGGACAGATACCGTAGATGGGGAGATTAACGGGGCAGGCAGACAGACGTTTCCTGATAAATTAAAGGCTCTGAGGTGGGACTGAGGTTTCTGTCATGACCCTGGCTCACCACGCTCCCGGATGGCTGGTGCTAATGAATATTAGCAGGCAGCCCCGGGGGGAGAAATGAAATGAGAAGAGGAAGAAGCTGCAGACTCCTGTCTGAACGAGCACAATCATCATGGGAAGCAAAATCTGACAAGATCTGAGCTAAAAAAAAAAAAAAAAAAAACACTCGCTCACCGTGGGACCTGGGTTGCCAGATCCACCGGGGCTGCACTGGTTGTTGACTGGGGAGTTCCTCTTTGCTGTTGGGACAGTCAGTGCAGATTATGTTAATCATGAGCAAATAAAAACAGATTAACTCTTTAAGGGATTTGCGGAGTAAGTAAGGATTTCTTTTCTTTTTCCCACCTGTTACGATGTTTCTGACAGGTTTGATGAGGGCAGTAAAGGCAGGGATGTCAGGCTTACGGTGTTCCCACATGGGCTGCCAGATCACCAGACCACTGGCCAATCGGAAGGTCAGATCTGATTCCTAAATAAAAACTGGTACATTTAGAATCCAGTCTTCTCATCAGCTCATAAATGTGAGGAGCATAAAACCCTGTTTTCATGACTTGCATAGATTTTCATGTTTATGTGACAGTTTTACATTTAATGGTTGGGAAAGCAGCAATCCTCCGAGCACTGTAACCTGACCATTTTATTGGTTTGTACACACAGATCAATAGACAGGGTGACCCCGTGCGTGAGTGATTTGATATGGGTGTGAGTACAAGTCAATGTTTAGAATGAAGCTAAATAGATCCTATTAAAATCTCAACACCCTAAAAATAAAAAGGTGAAGAGTAACCCGGTGTCTTCGCATTGGGTTCCCAAAATCAATACCAAGCGTGCACATATTCGTATCAGCTGGTACACACCTTAATGCGGTGAATGAGTGGAGCAAACAGGAACACAAACAGCTCCACTGTGGACATGCTCTTGTGGAACAGCTTGGTGCGAGCACGCTCTTCCTCCTCCAGCAGGGAGCTGCTGTGCTGGGGCCCCGATCCGCCCAGAGCCGAGCCGGAACCGGAGCCAGGAGCTCCAGGGGAGGAGCCCTGGTTTCCCACAGGCTGGAGGAATGCGCTGCTGCTGCTGCCTCCGGACCACCCGTGGCCAAGGCTGGACTCATGGTTGCACTCCTGCGCAGCATCAAGCAGCATCCAGTGGAGCGTGTGGAGCAGCTTGGTCTCAGCCACACCTAGCTTATCCTGGTGGCCTGTTGGAGGTGAACAGTTCAGGGGTTAATGGTGATGGCCATCTGTGGGGTGATGAATGGGTTGCATAGACATCTGTGGCCTGTCTTCATTAATGATATATGGGTTGAGGCTAAATTAATAATATTCACTAACCAGGAGAAAATGGTACAATTGTACATTTCTGCATGCTTGGTTTGATTTACATACATTTGAGTAACTTCAATGACTGACTGAAGCTAGTAAGTAGGTGGCTGAGACAAGATCATGTGTAGTTATGCACAAAGACCTGCTTTTTTAGCCCATTTACCATTACTTTCAGTCACAGTGTCAAATCTAAACATTTTCTAGTCAAGCTTCCAAAATGTCTTTGTTTTTATTAATCTTTTGTGCTTTCAATTAATAATTCACTGCCTGGCCAGGAAAAAGGTCATACGCTCTAATATTTTGTTGGCTTTAGCTTTGATTAAAGCACAGATTCATGTTGCGTTGTTTCAATAAGCTTCTGCAATGTCACAATATTTATTTCCATCCAGTGTTGCATTCATTTTGCATTGATGATGGCAGAGTCTGACCACAGCCTTCAATGGGCTCAATGTGCCCATCACTCTGGAACAGGGTAAATCTGACCTTCCGTTGCTCCAGAGTCCAATCTTTATGCTCCCTAGTAAATTGAAGCCTTTTTTTTCCCAGTTAGCCTCACTGATTAGTGGTTTTCTTAAGGCTAGGCAAATGTTCAGTCCCAATCCCTTGGCTTCCCTTCGTATTGTGCGAGTGGAAATGTTCTTACTTTAGCCCCGTTTCCACCTGCGGGTCTGGGTCGGGCCGGTTCTGGTCGGTTTTGGTACAGATTTGTTAATTTCACATTGCATCCACACAGCAAACTGTCCCCTTACCCTGGAAGCGGAGTATTAACCGGATAGCACTGTTACGTGATTGCGTGAAATCATCGCCGTGCAACACCTTTTAACCAAAGCACCACACCACACATGACAGAAACCAAAGGAGTAACCCCTGCTTTGTTTTTGCGCAGGAAGTGACGAATTTTTCAACGAATCAACAGATTGCTGTGTATTCGCTCCACCGCTTTGGTCCGGATCGGTTAGATCAGTACCCCTACTGAAGGGCACCAAAAAAGAAGGCTGGGTCGGGTCAGATATAAGGGTACCCGTCCCAGTTTTTATCTGTGGAGATGCAAAAAAACGCGGACCGATCCAGCCTGACACGACCCAGACCCGCTGCTGGAAAAGGGGCTTTTAACTTTTAAACAAAGCCCTGAGTTCTACTGTTGTTTTTCTTCCATTTGATCTCACCAAACGTTTAAGTTATCGCTGACCACGATCATTCAGGATTTTTTTCCAGCCACATTTCTTCCTGGAAGACGATGGGTCCTCCATCGATCCCACTATCCTTCCAGTTTTTAATAATGCGTTGGACAGTTCTGAACCCACTTTTAGTAGTTTCTACAATCTCTTTCGATGTTTGCTCTGCTTGATGCATGCCGATGATTTGACCCTTCTTAAACAGACTAACATCTTTTCCACGACCACGGGATGTGTCTTTCCACATGGTTGTTCAGGAAATGAGAAGCAACTCATTGCACCAGTTGGGGTTAAATAACTTGCTGGAAGATAATACCCATGCAGTAATTATCCAATAGGAGGTTCGTACCTATTAGCTTAGTTAAATCCAGGTGGTGACTTTTTTTGGCCAGTTAGCATCTGGATGATCTAAGGGGTTATTTAACAGGAAAGGTAAGTCAGTTACAAAATGATAACTCATTGCAGCCTGTTTATAACCTCCTAATGTCTATGTTTGATTAAGCCAAACAGTCTGCAAATGTTCTATCACACATATCAGTGCATTTAAGTGCTTCTTTTCCTCTACTGTATATTTTCTACATCTTTCCAGCAAGTGAGCGAGCATATGTTTTGTGTTTTACTGAATAAGGCTAACCTGGTTGTGGCTGTCACTTCAATGCCTGTAGGAGTAGTAATGTGTCTTGTGTGTCCTCACCCAGCTTGTTTCTGTTAGAGAGCAGGATGGAGGTGCAGTGGAGTACATGAGGCAGGGCTGCCTGGACAAGTTCCCAGCGGGAGATACTCTGGATAGCCTCTGACAGGGCTGGCGACAGCCCGTGCAGCTTGTTCTCCACCAGCACCCGCTCAAAAGACTGGGGAGGTGGCCAGAGAGAGAGAGAGGGAGAAACACAGACATCAGCCAGGAATTAAAACCCTCCTTTCTTTGACTAGCTAAATGTCCCACATGTCCTCAAGCAAGGAAATGCCTGTGGGAGAGATAGAGGCAGCTCTGTTTGGCTCCAAAGGGATCTGAAGAACCATCATTATGGATATGAGTTTACAAAAAGGTCTAGCTCCTGGGTAATAAGAGGCAAGGGGGGGGGATTCATTTGCTAAATGTAAAACCAAAAGCTCAGTTGATTTTCAGGTGCATTAAGGTAAAACAGATTACAGGGAAGGGAAGCGATTATTTCAACCCATCACACATAAAGCATTATGAAATGACTCACCACACAGGATGCTTCATACTGTTTCCCCAACTTTGGACGCAGAAAAGCGCTGAAAAATATATAAAAAGATGTTTTCTTTAAGATGAAATACAGGCCAAACATGAGCTGTCATTTCACTGCAGCTAAGCCATAACCAGCCTCTTTATCTGTCCCATATTTTTGTGAAAATTTGCTTTACAGGTGTGACATCATCCAGCCTGCATCCCTCTCCAGTCACAAAACATATCGTCCTCCATTAAAAACAAACTGACACTATCAGTGACACTTCCATTCACGGATAGTTAGAGCAATTTTGACACCTATGAGGATTAAAGAAATCGTTTGCATTTCCATGTGTCAGGCTGTGACTTTGCCACCACTGCTGAGGAAGACCCCATCCTCTATTTTCGGCAATGACAAACACCTGTTATCAATTACCGCTGAAGCACACACTAACCTGGTTTGCCTCCACAGGAAGGTCTGAATAGGAAACGGTATTCCCTTCCCGCACTCCGGTTCGTTCTCGTCCAGGCTTTTCCTCTTCACCATTTTGGCCGGACCTGTCTGCCCGCTTGTCCGCCTGCCTGTGTGCGAGCACCAGGTCGCGCGCCGGCTGCTGGCTCTGCCCAGGTGACCAGAGAGCCTCCCTCACGACATGATTGGGTTAGTCCTGCGTAAAATGGCTGCAAGTGTCGAACGGCGGCAATAGCGAGATTGAGGAGAGCGCGGGGAGGGGTGGTGGTGGAGGAAGAGGAGGAGGGTGGAGGAGACGGAGGAGAGAGTGCTCTGACTTCAGCACCTCCGTCACCGGACAGCGACAGTTGATCGGCGTGCTAATTTATCGGCGGCGGGGCTTAAAGACGCAGTGTGCCGAGGGCCAGATGTTTTCCCTCCTCTGCTTTGTGCATCGGGGCAAAAAGACACTGCGCGTGCATGACATAAAAACCGCTGCATTCACACGGTAAACTGCACCCGGGTGGCGCATTCATGTAAGGGATAAACCACCATTTGGATATCAACAGGTTGCTCTATAAACCAGGTGAACGGTTAAAGCTATCTCACCAGAAATGGGAAAAAAAAAGATCTTTATTTCAATGATTGTCTCTCTAAAATTGAGAACACTATTAGAAAATGTGCAAACTAAAGTAAAGTAGCCCTAAAAGTAAATCCAAAGATTTTACAGCCAGAACCCTGCTTGCATTTTCACATTGAGTTAACATTGACACAAGTGTGATTGAATCAATCCCAGTGTTGAAGAAATGTTGCATTTTGTTTCGATTTTGCAAAAATAAATCAACGAAAAATTTGTTGCTTATACATACAACTAAAAAAAATAAAAAATAAAAAAATATATTTCAAAGTTGGATCTATGGGAGTTAACTACATCATTTCAACCATCGGGTGTTCAACGTTGCTACGACATTGAATTAACGTTTATTAATCAGCTGACGTCATTTCAACCACATTTAAATGTTTAAGGTGGATCGAATGCCAGCTGAGAAGTGACAGATAAAACAGTGGCTGTCTTTGTGACTCACACACCTCCCAAAATATCTGGATAGTTTTGAACCCCTCAAAGCTTGAGTTTGTGAAGTCAAATTTCTTCTTACGAGTTAGTGATTTATTCAACTTCAGTCAAAGTTCGTTAAACCAAGCCCAGCTTGGACCCAATGTGATAATAAAATGGCGGAACAAAACCAACCGTTAGAATCATTGACATATCAATTTTACAGATAATACAGGCCTGGCAAAAACAAAAAGACAACTCAAAGGTCAAGGCACTTTAAATTCCAAATTTACCAGCATAAGGGGAATTTCTGCAGTCAAGTTCATTCTTGGTTTGTCTTCCTGTAGAGAACAAAACTACATGAAGATGATGCACGTGATTTACATCCAATATAAAACCAGTGGCAAGCAGTTGCTTAACAAATTTGAGTGAAAAGGAAAAGAAAAGAAACTGGGGAAACAAAGCAAACAATGTAATCTTGCTGTACCCTCAAACACTGCAAAATATTGTTTTTTGTCTTGTCTTTGTTTTTTTTGTTTTTTGTTTTTTTTTTTAAATCAAGCTTGTTTTAAATAGGCCTACCTTTTTCCCCCACTGTAACGCAAAAAAAAATGTGATAAGTGCAAAAATTGTGTTTCTTCCAAGGGTAAATTATACTTGATAGACTATTGCCAACTATAGTGCCAACTAACTTTCATATGGCCAACCCAACTTGGCTTCTGTTTGGCTTTTAACATTTAACTCTAATCAATTCAATTTCTGATGACTTATTAAATGGCCGATATTAATATTATTATTATTTCAAACAAAGGAAACTAAAATATTATAACTATCGCAAAAAAAAAAAAGTGAGAAGATTTGCAATTGAATAGCTTTTGTTGTAATAACTCATCTTGATAATTAATCCCTTTCAAACTATACCATATTTGTAAGCAAAATGCATTTGTGGGATGAGCAGCAGAGTTGCTGGATTGTACCAACCAGCATCCTGCTTTTGCCTATTATTTTTCTACCTCAGGTGATGACAAACATGGTGCCTGATTAGCAGCAAACACAGAACATGTTTCAATGGTGAGTCAGTGTTGGTGTTCTGCAAAACCAAGTTGCATCATGATATGGAGTGAGGCCTACTACTGTACCATCTCCAAATTGAAGGCAAAGTTCTAGGAAGGGATGTCTGTGATAGGCTGCTAAGTGGGAATCAAGACAGTTTCCTCACTGTCAGCATTTAGGAGCTTTAGATAGTCTTCTACAGATTTCCAGTCAAGGCTTGCAGGGGGATATGGCCGACAATCTCTACCAAGACAATCCAGAACAAACTGTACTCAACCAGTCTCCAGTCTCATCAGGCATCCAAGAGGACTGCTCTTCACTGTCAGGACCCTTTGTGTGGGTGTCTGGAACATTTACACTGGAACCTGGACATCTGAAGGAACATCATGTTCAGCGCTTTCTGAATTGGAGAATCCAACTGCTGCATCAATAGGGTTAACAGCTTTTGGTGGTGGCATTGTGATGGTGTGGGGTAGCTTTTACCCCCCTGGAAAAGCAAGGCTTGTCATCATTGGATGCAATCTCAATGCAGAGAGATATCAATATGATTAACCATCACTCACATCCTTTACCCACACTGGCATCCCATCACCTTCAGAACCCAATACAAAATTACACCTATATCACATTAGTGTATTCAAAGCCCTCTATTATCTAAAAGAACTTATCACACCACAACCCTTCATACAAAACCTTTAACCTTTATAAAAAAAAAAAAAAAAAAATCTTTCTTCACAATTTTAGAATGGGGAGTTAAATGACCTGCTTGCAGTCTGACCTCAACTCCATTGATCAGTTGTGATCAAAGGGCGCTTAGCTTTGGCGTAATGTTCGTGCCAAAGTGACCAACACAACTAAAACTGACTGATTGATTGGTTTAACAAAACAAAATACGTTCTGAGTAGACATGCATCTTGCAACATTCGCCAATCATCATTTTCATTTTCATTTGTTTACTGGCTCGTCAATCTCTTTTACTACCGTAGTAAGAACGGGTAATAGGCGAGACTGATCAATGAGAGTGATTGATTGGCAAAAGTAATGCCGTAACCCGCAAGCTGCGTGCACTCGTCAGACGTTTACAGCAGGTAGCTAACAATCATTCTGCTAGCAGTTAGCAACGTTCAGACAGCGACATTCCGTTTACTTGCGTTTGTGACATGATACCTGCTGTCTGCTAAACACCGGAGTGGCTCGTGCACGTTGTTCTGTGGCCAAAGGTGGGAGCTGTGAATCTAGCAGGTTGGTCTTGCGCATGCGCATTTTTCAAAAACTCGCCAACAGTCTCTGCTTTCTGAAATGCAGAAACGTCTTCTATAGTGCCTTTAAAGTGATACCATATCAATTTTGACCCAAAAATTAACCAAATATGATATTATCATCAATGTAGTAATAACAGATGATTTTTGAGGTAAATATGCAGTACTTGATGCATGTCGTTGCTCCGATGGAGCTGCCATCCTCAAAAACCAGACATTGTAACTTTGCAAGAGCAGATTCGTCTCTCATTGGTCATGTAACCTGGACAAGTGTATCTATCTGCGGCTTGCAACCCAGTGGGCGTGTCCTATAGTGGGCATGTCCCATGGTGGGCGTGTCGCATTGTGGGTGGGTCTGGTTAGGTTTAGGGGAAGGGTCAGAGGTAGGGCTAGATTTTACCGCGCTCTCATTGGCCTGGTGGGTGTGTCGTCGAGTAACGTCACACTACGACACGCCCACTCTATGACACGCCCCTGTCTTGTGAGCCGCAGATAGACCCTTCTCGACCTGGAGCGCTTTACTTCATGGCCCACTGACTTCAAATCAGCTTTTCTTAAAAGGTGATTTCAAAACCCAGGGACAATTTGAATTTTGCAACAGTTGTGGTGCCTGTGAGAAGTTTCAGATTTAGTGCACCTAGTGGCCAAAAGTTACACAGTCGAGCTTTAAACGAATAAGCTGTTAAATTACACTTTCGTCTTGTTTCCTCAGACTTAAATCAGCCAATAAATGACAAGTAAGAGTAGTGGGGGTCTCTTAAGTAGTGTTTATACAAAAACATGAACATGAAAAAAAAATTGTTTCAGTGTAGCCAAAAAGCTTTAAATAAAATCCACCAGGTCAGAAGCAGGGCAGCAATCAGCTCAGGTGCAATACTTGTTGTCCAAAGTTGGCCTGAATATGGTTAAAAATGTCCAACACAGTAATAAAACCCATCCAAATTAGACAAAAAGTCACCTTTGGCCAGTTACTACACAACAGAATTTGCCAACCTGAGCTTCGCTTTGCACGATACAGCTGGCGGCTTAAAATGTATGATACAAAATACGACAAGAGTGAACCAGTTTTTATTTTCTTTATTTATGTTTTCATCATCCTCAAGGAGCATTTGTCATCAATACGTCTCAAACATTGATTGGAAAATGTGCACACACACATCTACATGTTCTTTTAAATACACTGACTGTACACAGGCAAGGAGAGGGGGGAGAGAGAGGAAGCCGGAATAGAGGATGCACAGAAAAACACTGGAAGGGTAGCTGACACTGGGAGGGAGAAAGGGAAGGAGGGAAGTGGGGTTTCACAAAGGTGAGCAGAGAATATGCTAAAAGAGTTTTGCTTTTATTCTTTTTTTTTTTTAGAAAAAAAAATCTACCATCCGCTGCAAGTTGTGGATGACTCCCATTCTTCATCACTTTTTTCTTCTTGTCATAATTAAAACAGCCACACTGGATCACATCACAGAGCCATGCGGCTTCTCTTTCAACTGGAATGTTTTCATATAAAGCTTCAAACTTTATACATTTTCCTAACAAACTCTGGGCCCTTTACCCATTCAAATACATTGCAAAAAGGAGAAAAGTCACAGGGCGTTTTATCGGACCTTAAATAGCCAATAAGAACGCCCCCAGGCCGTTTACACTCACACCCAAAAGTTTAAGATAGCTGCAAATAAATCTAATTCATTTGTCATTTATTTGCCATGCCAGCATAACAGCATTGTGTAGCCTCATAAAACTACAGCGCTAATATAAAAACGAACATAAGAACAAAAACAGGCAGCCCGTTCATCTCCGGGAAAGAAGAAAAAAAGAAAAATCTATTGGAAAGCTAGCTGTTTAGCGCTCAACTTGACATAGCTGCAGTGGTCATTCACATTTAAATGCTAATAAGCCAAAGCAGCCACGGGGAACGTACAAAACTGTAACACTACAGTGACATTTATATAAAAAGAAAACATAAGAAAACACAATTCATAACATTAAAATTCAACATACCAACAAAGAGAAATCCATGGAACATTTTAGCAGACGTGCCCATTCAGCAACCATTCTTTTGCAGCTCAGTTACGTGCCAAGTTTCCGTACATTAAGTCTCTCGCACAGTGGTATCTTTTAAGACAAGCGTTGATTATGCAGGAGCTTGCATTCGGTACCATATAAATTCTAAAAGGACGTTATGCATGAGTTTCCACCTCTGTTTAAGAGGAATGTGGCAATGCTTTTTCACACACATACACGCAAAAATCATCGTACAATCGTAAAACAATCATAGACAATCACAGCCACTCAAACCTTTCTATGACGAAACAGATGTTTGTGTTTGAGCAGGTGAATGGAAAATAAAAAGTGTCAGGGATTCCCTTTTTTTTTTTTTAGAGTGAAAGAAGATTTTTGCAGAGTTTTTAAAATCCAACTGGAAGGATGAACAAGACAGTCAATCAACTACAACTCGGCGGGGTAATGTGTGTGTGTGTGGCGGGGGAGGGGGGTCATGTTTCCACGAAGGGCCATGGAACAACACTGGATGCATATGAGTGAGTAATGGTGACGGAGAGAGAAATAATTGTGGTTTTTTAAGGGTGTCCGAAGCTCATAAGCCTTGCTTGGCCAGGGCCGCGGTGACATCCTGCGCCAGGGTGGAGAGCTGGGGCGACTCCATCATGTTGATGCTGCCAGCGGAGGACAGGCGAGGGGAGGTGCCTCCTGTCTCCACGCCAGGGGAGTGGGTGACGACAATATCTGCGCCATGGTCCACCCGAGCTTTGGCCGATTCCCGGAAGCTCAGCTTGTGGCTCTCAATCTGATAAATGCCGCGAGACAGATCAGGTTAAAGAAACGAGCTGCGACATTTGAAATGAAAGATGTTTCTGCATTTTTGTTTTCATTATTACCATTATATTCCCCCCTCCAGGCATATGGCTGGCATTGTCCATGGAGCCGACCTTGGCGTGGGCCTTTTCTTTGAAATCCAGCTTCACATTCTCAATACGAACGTGACCTCCCCCTGGGAATATTACAGCAAGGAAGACAAGGAAACTATCAAATCTGAGGCATCACTTGCCTGCAGGCCACCTCGTCTCCAAGGGCAAGAAATTCCAGGGTGACCACTCCAGGGCATGGAAAGAAGACGTGCTTTCCATGCCCTGCATAGACCAAACGTTTGACATCTAAAACAGACATAAGCTAATGTAAAACCAAAACAAGAACCCATAGAAAATGGATAAGATTTGACATGATCTCAAACTAAATTGAAACTCCAAATTCTCCAAAATCTTGGTGTGTGTTAAAGGAATAGTTCACCCTCAGAATGATTTAACTTTATTTTCCACTTACCCTGATAGTGCGCAAGACTCTGGACCACTTTTTTATTATGTCAAATGCAGCCGGAGATCAGGACGACTTCTCGTTTCTCCCCAATAGAGTTCACCAGGGTCCGAGCTAAAAAGGTCCATAAAAGTCCACAGAAAATTGTCAATATTCCTCCATACTGCTCGTCCCATGTAATCCAAGTGTCCTGAGTGGGTAGCGTCCAGAATTTACTCGAAACAACATCATTTACTATATTAATAGAGCCTAAAAAGGAGTATCGTTTACTTTCATTAAGCGCGCACATGCGCGGTCACGAAACTACGGAAGCCTCGGCGTTCAGAGCCTACTCTGCCGATAATGCAAGGGTAGAAGAAGAAATTCACTGTTTACATTGTGGTGAGACCACAAGAGCTCTAGACAAACCTGGACAAACACAGGAGGGGTTGAATATTGATCTAAAAGAAAGAAAGAAAGAAAGAAAGAAAGAAAGAAAGAGAGAACGCGCAATCTCGTCTGCCGTGGCTTCCGTAGTTTCGTGAATGTGCATCGGCGTGCTTGCTAGGCATGCGATGTAGTATTGTTTAGACTCTAAAAATATACTAAATGTCGTAGTTTCAAGTAAATTCTGGACGCTACCCACTCAGGACACTTGGACTGCATGGGATGAGCAGTATGGAGGAATATTGACAATTTTTGTGGACTTTTATGGACCTTTTTGACTCTGACCCTGGCAAACTCCATTGGGGGGAACAAGAAGTCGTCCTGATCTCCTGCTGGGATTTGACATATTAAAAAAGTGGTCCAGAGTCTTGCTGACCATGAGGGTAAGTGGAAAATAAAGTTACATCATTCTAAATGGGGGGGTTTACTAAATGAGGGACTTGAAATTAGAGTTTTACAACTTGTTTAAAGATATTTCTCCCTGTCTAGTCTCAGTATTGTTTCTTATTTCAACAAATCTTAGCCAGTATAATTATCTGACCCCATTGGCGGATTATTTCACTTGAATGTAGTCTGATACTTCTCGATTTCAGTATTTTTTAAAATCATATTAAGTCATTTTTAAGTGTGGTGAACATGTGGATCCCCTGTGCTGTGTTTTTGGACACTTGGGAGTGATAGAGTTACAGAATCCCGTCTCAAGTTTCTCAGCCTCACTGACTGGTTTCCACTTTGACATTGACCATTATCATTTCTAAATGAGTGTGTTCTCTCTTAAGAATGGCCAGTTATTTAGGCTAATCACAGGTGGACTCTGTTAAATTACAGGTACAGCTCAAAGACAACTTTTAAAGAAAGATGCATGCATTTGAGCTTAGATACAAGTCCTAAAGCAAAGGATAGGATGTTTTTGGTCTCCACAAAAGCTTTTTGCTTCGTAATCAAAGATGATTGAGTGAAACTCTTTCTAGTCATCTATTAATTGCTAACTTTCTCAAACCAAATGGAAGCTTCTGTGCTCACATGTCTAAAAACCTGCCGCTGTGCTGCAACAGTACCTGGTTTGTGGCGAATGTTGGACATGGAGCCACATTTGGCGGTGATGTGGCTTAAGTCGATCTTCTTGGTCTGGATTTGGACCTGCAGGTAGCAGCAAAGTGTATAAATGAAGGTTAATGTTAACAAAAAGCATATAAATAAAGAAATAGAAATGTTGGTAATTGGGGTTGTGTCAGAATCTGGAAGGAGAGGAGCTATAAAGTGGAAGACATGAAACAGATGCACAAATCAGCAGTGGAAGGCAGAGCTGATGGACTATTCACACTGTTATGACTTCCCTGGAGAAAAGTTAACATGAAAGCAAGCAGTAACAGCAGACATCCTCACAGAGCACAGGCACAATGTTTCACTACAAGGAGGTGCGTCATTTAAATTTTATCATCCATGGAAGATGTGAATGAATGTAACACTGATGAAGGATGAATCTGTATGTTATGCCTCAAAATCATTAAATGCTTGTAGGAATTTAGGCAGATTTGTTTTTGAGGCATAAAACACAGTCAATAAACATGAAATAATGAACATCTACAGCTCACAGACACGTTCACACCTAAATGTAGAGCTTTATCAGAATGGAAGAGGTTGGGAATTTCTGCAAGTCACTCACGTGTCCCCCGCCTGCTGTGTGGTGGACTTTGTCCAGGGAGCCACATTTGGACTGAACGTGGCTAAAGTCCAGCTTAACACTTGGAATCATAACCTGAGGATGAAAGGTTGACTTTTTTTCCCTCTTTATAAAACAAAAAGAAAAGGGTTCCCAAACAGGAGGCAAGATAAAAAAGTTTAAAAAAAAAGCCCCACATAGGGATGCACGATATAATTGGCCCCCTGTCCATATTGGCCTATGTGGGCCTTAAAACTGAGAATCGGACATCGGCCACCACACCGATATTTAACCGATATTTAACTGATATTTAACTGATCACGCTGCTGTTTCTTAAGTCTAAAATCCCACCCCCCTAATTTCATCTTCTTCTTCAAAAATTCTTTTTTTTTTTTACAGACTTTAAAACTTGTAAAGTAAAGACAGTTTCTTTAAGGATGTTCTGTGTGAACAGTTTATACACGGTCATTTGTGTAAAAAACCAAATACAGTACTAGGGCTGGGAAAAAATATTGATAAACTGAAATATTGCGATATTTTTACATGCAGATTTCATATTGATATTTGAAAATGCGATATTGATCTATATTACCAACAAAATCTCGCGAGATTTCATCGTTCTCTTACGCAATCTCGGAAGATTTCACGAAAACCCGTGAGATTTGATCACAGTATGACAAAATCTTGCCAGATTTCATTAGTAAAACGGGTTCATACAGTGTTTTTAAATATAATCATGATATCAGCATATGAAAATACTGTGATATTTCAGTGTATCAATATTTTTTACTACCCCTACCAAATATCCCCCTGTTTTTGGGTATTTTTTTTTTCCTCAGGGAGAAGAAAATCCAGGTTGTTCTAGGAGATAACGCACATACCCTATTAGTTTTGTTTGAACAACTGTCATTAAGTTTGACTTGTTATACATAATACAAGTTGAGGTATTTTTCTAATTTTGCACAAGGAATGAATATTACATAATTTATTTTTCAGCTTTAATATCGGTATCAATATCGGTTATGGGCCAAATGAGTTTTAAAATATCCGCACATCAGATATCGGCCAAATTTCCAATATCGTGCATACCCAGCTCAACATTCTTCCTGCTTCTAAGCAAAACTCAACACACCTAGGAACCTGGGGTCTTGTATTTATGGAGTTTATGAAGGAATAAAAGGCATTTATTACTCAGGAATCACCAAAACCAAACAAATCACTGTAGTTATAAATGGGAAACTTCCTCCTTGATAAAGAAGTTGAATGGATGCAGGAAACTTAGGAAGTAAATTCCTCTTTTGCTGCTGGAGCAAGAGGATGGCAGACAAACAGATGAACACGTAAAAGTTGCATGACTGAGTGCTAGAGCTGAAAAGCGATAGAAGGAAAACAGGAAGAACAGACTGGAAAGAAAAAAGGCGTACATACATTGCCTCCTTTGGGTGTGTGCTTCAGATTATCCTTGGAGCCGCACTTTGACTGAACATGACTGAAGTCCAGCTTCTCGCTTAAAACATGAACCTAAAATAAAATTAAATCGTAAAGAAAGAAAGAAAAACACTATATGTGCCTCAATTAGAGAAATGTGGGTTGAGTAAGCAGTTAAAATTGTTTCTAAGCAGTACAGAGGTGGAAACAGTCTCACTGGTTCAGCTGGAATAGCTAGTATAATTAATAATAGTGACCAATAATAATAATAATAAAAAATTTAAATCTATATCTACATTAAATTTAACAAACCAGTTTCATGAATATATATATATATATATATATATATATATATCTATCTACCTTAATCACAAACCAGTCTCTGAGTTCCATAATAATCAAATTAATGGGTGTAAAATGTTGACTAATGCAACCAATGAGTGTGTTTCAGCCTTCTGCACCACATTTGTGTTGTTTGTAAAATAAAAATAATATAAATGAAAAAGTCTCTGCTTAGTTTGAAGACCACAGGGAAGAGAAATACGGGGTTCAGGGTAAGAGAAAGGGGGTTCAGGGAAGCTGTATTGCCTGCTGGGCCTTTTACCTCCAATTATACACGTAAAAACCTTTAATCAGTTTCCCAGTAAGACACTTATTTGACTGCAGCTATTTTTAATAGAGATTGTTCATTTTTTAAACTACAAATTACCGGATATATATTTCTTTGGTGTCTATTTTGTAATGTATTTTGCCATTTTTCCATGTTTCATGACATCAAGCAAAACATTTTTCATGTAGAATTTTTTTTTCTTCAGTATTTGTAGATTTTAGCATTAGTATGTTTTTTTTTTTTAATATTTGCTGGTTTTATGGACAAAATCTACTTTACTTACTTAAAGGTCAAAAGATGTCTTTTTTTATATTGTACTCATAATAAATTAGTCTATTTTTGCAATAACGCAAAAGCAAATTTACTGTAAATATGCAACGAATGAGCAATTACTTTCATAGTCAATTATTTATAGAAACCAAAAATATTCAGAGTTAGGGATGCACGATACAGAAATTTTGGCCGATATCCGATATGCTGCTATTTTAAAACCCATGTGGTCAATAACCAATATCGATACAGATACCGATATTAAAGCTGAAAAAAAAGCAGTCATTGCAAATTGCAGCTCTGTTATCCGTTTCCGACACTTTGAAAAATAGGTGTAAGGAATTAAAATTGATACACTGAGATATTGCAATATTTTCCTATGTTGATATTTAATCGATATTCAAAAGAAATGCAGTATTAATCTATTGCACTTACAATATCTTGCAAGATTTCATTATTCTGTTACAAACTCTCGCGATATTTTATGAATTCTTAGGAGATTTCATTAGTAAAATCGATCGATATCAGCATGTGAAAAAGTCGCAAAATTTTGGTGAATTCTCGCGAGATTTTGTAACAAAATGAGGAAATATTGCGAGATTTCATAAGTAAAATAGATCAACACCGTGTTTTTAAATGTTAATATGATAGCATATGAAAATATCGCGATATTTCAGTGTATCTGTATTTTTTCCCACCCCTAGTCTTTAGAAGTTTTTAAGTCTATAAAAAAGAAGTTTTTGAAGAAGAAGAAGAAATTTTTTCTTCTTCTGATCAATTTAATATTGGTTAAACATTGGTTAAATATCAGTGGGGCGGCCTATATCAGCCGTTTTAAGGCTAATATAGGCCGATACCGAAAGGGGGTCAATTATATCGTGCATCCCTAATTTAAGTATAAGAGTCTACATTCATACTGTGCAGTTGGCTGAAAAGCATGGAGATATTTAACTGGAAAAATTTCCACAGAATTTAGTTTGATCATCAATATTTTTTCCTTTTAAATAAGTTTTGCAGCTGCAAGTGGAAACTCGCTTTTATATTGATGGAAAAAATCCTCCAAAAGACTTCAAGACAAACAGCACATTTTATGTTTTAGGGTATAATTTTGTTTCTCACGGTAAATATGAGCTCTTCAGTCTGACAGAGGTTTGACATGGTGCGATTCAGAGCTCAGAGCCAAGACAAAGTCGACTGTGCTGCTCCCCCCAAGCTGCCAGCTTCATTAAAAAATGATTTTTAAAAAAGGCAAATTTACACAATTCTCCCATAAATCACAGGGGTTAATGAAAAGTCCCACCTCTGCAGGACTGTGGGAACATTAAGAGCGCGCGTTGCCATGGAAATGTGATTAGGACTCCACATGTTATTACTCATCCGCACATCTGTTACATCCTAAAGCTTAGAATGAGAAGTGGAGGATTTTTCTTTCTTCTCTGGGATGATATAATGAGAATGAGCTCAAGCTATTCCTTTAAAAATGACCAGTTACTTTTTTTCACGAAAGGCAGGTGCTTGGGGGAAAATCCCAAAAAGCACTTATTCTGGTGAAATCTTTAAAAAATTCAGAAGAGAAAATCGAAATGTGACATACGCTCTTATTGTATGCCCTTGATGCATCCTCATAAGTACCTTAGCCTGCTATATTATTAATATGCAGAGCTGGAGGGAAAACCCTGTGCAGTGATGACGAAAGCATCTCCCCGGGGTAAATGATTCTGCACTGCTCCTCGAAGCCAACAAAAAAACTTGGGGGATATTCTTAGGAAGATGGCCATTTTAAGGCTAATTGGGTATAGAAGGACACTTGTAGTGCAAGGGGGAAATTTAAGTAATAAAAAAAAGGAGGAAAATGGATGGGCAGTGAGAATAGAGGCCTGAGGCAGAGGATGATGGTTCATCCAGACTGATGGAGATGACGGTGGACAAGGCAGAGGACAGGCAGAGGAAGCAGACACAATGGCAGCAAAGCAGAGGTTTAGAGATAAGCAAGAGAGCATATGAGTGCGTTATGTCATTTCTACAGCTCATATAGGCAAAAAGGAGGGCAGAAAGTAAGAAAATGGTAAAACCACTTAAAGACTCCAGTCATCTGTCTTTTTTTGCACAATAGTAGCAACAGATGCCCCACAAACATCTCTACAGATGTTTGGATCATAACATACTATGTCCAAATTTATTAGTAGATGTGAATATTTCTCTTGCAGAGCTAAAATAAAACAGTTTACTTTCCTTAATTCAATAAAAGTTTTTAAGGAAAATTAAAAAAATTATAATAATACTCATATAAAACAGGGATGATAATAATAATGTAACATTACACTGTACTGCACTGCCCCCATGTGGCAGAAGTTGGTAGTGTCATGTAATTGTGAAGAACTACTGGGTAGAAATCTGATGCAAATACTTTCTCCTGTCCACATAAATCAAACTTAAAAACCACTGACATTAAGTAGTTAAGTTTTATTATCTTGCTTTGAAGCAATTTGTCTATGAAGCTTTCGATCATGGAACTTAACACCACTGTGGACTTAAACTACTATCTTCCCATCAGAACACCTCACTAATACTATGACTGCCTTATTCCTGCATCGCCGTCTTACCTGTCCTCCTTTTGGCTGATGTTTAAGGTTAGAAGTGGACCCAATCTTGGACTTTACATTCTTCAGGTCAGGCAGAGGCTGGTTGAGGACCTTCAGCTGCCGCTGGGCGGAGGATGGCGACTTGGGCGGGGTTCGAATCACTGCCACCTTCTTCTCCTGGAGGATGCTGAAGGACTTGGGCGTGTGGCTGCCGGGCGTGCGTGAGCCAGGGGTGCGGCAAGAGTAGCTTGGGGGTGTGCCGGGTGTTACAGCCGACGAGCCTGGGGTGGAGGCGCCGCTGCGGACTGACCGGGAACGGGCCGAGTCTGTGCCTTTTGAGGAGAGACAAAGACTGGGGTCAGAAAAACGAAGAAGGATGAGGTATGAAATGATAGAAAACCCTTCTTGGAGACAAACAAGGGAAAGAAGTGCAACCATCCATGTAGCTCTGAATATGATGATGATGATGATATGAAACATAACACTTAAGAAGGAGTAAATGCTGCCGGATTTACCCAGTTTTAACTAAAATCAAACAAACCGGATCAAACAAGAATGTTTGTCATGAACAGAGAGAGCACACATGGGTGAATTCATTTATCAGCTGGCAGCTTGTTGCTTAGTAACCAGGGCAGGACCAACAGGGTTTTAGCCCCAAGGTGATGAATAAGAACTGCACACCTGTTGTTCTGGATCCCACCTGTTCCTCTAGCTGCAGGTTTGATAGCAACAGTGTAAATACAAGAAAGTCCAAATATGTTAGAACGGTGTGTTAAATGTAGAGAAAAACAGAATGTAATGACTTGCAATGAATAAAAAACAATATTTATCCCATGGAAAACTTTGAAAGTGAGACATAGAAAATATGAGCTGATCTTAAGTACGATGGCAGTAGCACATCATGCCACATGTTCACTCCAGCATCTGGAATTTTCTACTTCAAAGCCTTGTTGTATTAGATGCAGTATTGGTTTTGCATTGTTTTGCTGACATATGCAAGACCTTGATGAAAAATAAGAAACCGGATGCGGGCATACATTGGTCCTACTTATGCCTTTTAAGTTGATTGTGTCCCTCCAGATGTGCAAGTTCCCAGTTTCATAGGCACTTATTAATGCCCATAACATCAGAGGTGCATGATTGAGCTGAATGCTGATAACAAACCAAATGGTTCCCATCCTTCTTAGCCCAGAGACTACATATTTATGGTTTTCAAAACAGATTTCAATTTTAGATTTAGATTTTTAGACTATAGAGCAGTTTTCTGCTTTGCTTCAGTTCATTTTTAATAAGCTTTGCGTTGACAGCTGCATTTCTGGATCATGTTCACATTTCTTTGCATAATGTAGCATGAACCGTCCTTTGTGGATGGCAAAGATAAACAACGATTTCTGGAAGTGTTACTGAGGCCATGCAGAGGACCGTGACAGAATCGCGGCTGTTTTTAATGCAGTACCACCTGAGAGCTAGAGGATCACAGATTTTACTGATTTCTGATGGTGCCCCTTTAAAATCAAGTCATTTTATTGTCCCTAATTGCGACCGTTGTTCACAACATTCCTCAAGGAAGATATTACAACATCAATTAATAAAATCCACTCACATGCACCAAACATGGCTGTCCAACACACAGAAATGTCTCCAGATTTTGCAAATCCTTTCATAATATTACAATGTCATTTAAGTAAATGATGGTATCAACGTTTTAGCTATTTTGGCTGAGGATGTTCACTCAGGAATTGCTCCAAAATGCCCCCCCCCCCCCACACACACACACACACACACACACACACACACACACAGATTACATACCTCTGCTCACCTTTTCTCACAGAACCCCCTATTAATGTGCTTTAGCTAGCTTACTTAAAGTGGCCTTTTTATACTTCTGTTGTTGTAAAAATGTCCACTGTCTGTGAATATACTAAACTAAATATTTAACTTTTAAAAGACTCTGACTCTCTTGGGTGCACTGTGTAGACCGAATAATATTACCGAGTTTTTGCTAATTAACCTAGTTAGTTACAACATTTGTTGCTCAAACTGTATTTTTTTTAGTACCGTATCCTTTATTTCTTAAGAAATTGTAAAACGTCTCACTTTAAAGATTGAATATTTCTTCTTTGTTCTAGTATGAATAAAATATGTGTTTCTGAAATTTTCAAATCCTCCCGTTCTGTTTTTATTACATTTAACACACCAGCCCAACTTTTTAGGAAAGGGACTACATTATTTATGGACATAAAACTTTAATTTTAAGCCTGAAAACTGCAGAAACTCGTCAGTGTGGTTGAGATGAATGGATGAATGTTAGACTAGTTGCGGGCCTAGATGTCATATGTTGATGAGAAGGGAGTAATGGATCTAAAGAGGAGCTACCAGGTGGTCTACCTGCCATACTAGGGGCTCTTCCAGACCTGCTGTCCCCTCTTGACTCAGTTCGGAATGCTTTGAGGGTGGGGAGGAATCAACAAGGAGTTTCAAGGGAAGTGAGGGACAAAAATAGCAGAGCAGGGGGATGGTAGGAGTTAAGATTTTAATCAAATGTTTTACAAGAAAGATTAAAGGCAAAGGAGTGTGTGTAATCTTACAGGTTGGCCTGGTGGGGGTGCTGTTGTCCTCTTGTTCAGCAGCAGGGATGTGGCGAGTCAGAGACTTGGCGGGCCTGGGAAGGGACGACCTCTTCTCAGGGCTGCGGTACGCTCTCTCCTGAATAAAAACACACACCACAGGGTCGATATGTGAGCTCAGTTACATCAGCTGCAGCTGCCGCTACCGCCAATCCCTGCTACCTTTACATTTACCTTCCCCGCCCATTTGTTAGGCAGAAGGGGTGGGCGGGAACATGCAGAGGAGGGGCGGACCTCGTAGAGTTCCGCCTCCACCAGGGGACTCCGTTTAAGGCTACAGGCAGAGCTGGGCCGGGGGGTGTGGCGATCCCCACCGCGCTGCACTGCCATCTTTAACAATACGGCCCTGGTAGGGCTCTAGATGGTAGATGTGGCATGAAGGGAGGAAGGCATGCAGGAAAGATGGATGATGCATAGAGACAAACAAATGGAGAAATGAAGAGGTGAGAAAGGATAGAGTGGAAATAGTTTGTGGAGACACACATTTTTGATCTGTCCAGATGTTAATAAAGCTTACAGCACATAAACGTGTTAATGATGATGTGAAAAGACACTAAGAAGGAACAAAATCATGCAATGAAATGAAATGTTGGGTTTCTTTGTACAATATGACACCTGAAACTTGTGACTAGGGATGTAACGATTACCAGTAAAATGATTAACCATGATAAAATTACCAACGATTAGTAATACCGTTTCAAATTTTAATTATCGTTAAAACCGTGACTGATTATTGCACTTTGAAAAACTCCCAGTGATGCTGCTCGTTGCTGGAAAAAAGCAGCAGTCCCAGTTTGCAATGTTTGATTTATAAAAACATGGCAGGAAGCAATGAAGGCACCCACGTGGACAGTCCTCTTGATATTTTTCCCCCTTTAAAAAGGACAAAGTGGATGTCTAGACCCATTTTGACTATTTTTACTGATGCTGGGAGGCGATTTCAATAATACCGTGATAGCAATGATAAACGTGATCATTTTGGTCACACCGTGATATGAAATTTTCATATCGTTACATCCCTACTTGTGACATTACTGCATATAAGTGTCTTTTATTCTTTTAAATTTCTAATATATAGGCTACAAATAACTGATGTCTATACTCACAGATTTTCTCTGACGAGACTGACACGGGAAGACAGGGCATGCATGCAAAACAAAATTAGTACACACAGACATGGAAAGAACAAGTACAGATACAGACATGCAAACTAAGGAAAGTATCAGGATTGCCATGCAAACAGATGAAGAAAAGAAAGATGTCTTATAAAAAACACACTGAAACATTCTTTTATGAAACTGTTACTGTTAAATTGTGCATCATTTGAAAAATAATCCGCAAGAAAGCACTGAGAAGAATTGTTAATAAGTGCTTAGGGAAAAAAAATATTGAGGATATTCACAAAGAAGCTTATTCAAATAAGAGAATATAGTATATGGTAAATACGATGAAGTTTTTCTTTTCAATATATTTGACTTGTAGATAAATTCATCATAATTTTTTCAGACATATCAGCTCCTCTAAAGGGTCACCGCTGCATGTTTTACATATAAAAAAATAAGCTCTTGGAATAGTTTGTGGCAAAAAGGAATGGGAGAACAACCACATATTTTTACTGACATCTGATATACAGTACCAATATTGTTCAACTCTTAATTTTCTACACTAATATCAACTGATATATGTGGGGAACTGTGAGATTATATCTTTCATATTTTGGCATGTTGAGTGAGAGAAGAAGCTGAAGAGTTTGATGTACTGTATGATATTGGCATGCTGTGTAAAAGTAATTAAAAAGTAACAATAATTTCTGATAATACATTAAGATGCCAACATCAGCCAACAATAATGGTAAAACATCCCCAACTTTGAGTATCAGAACAGCCTTGATTAATAGTTGCTGCTCTTATAATTTAAAAGCAGAATATTCTTAAACAGAAGGGTTGGGCAAGGTGAAGAACAGGGATTGGGACCATGTCTCCATTTCAGAGACAGGAATGTATAAGGATCACTAGGGAACAGCTCAATCTGCTTTCTGTTTGAATCCATTATTTATTCACTCCACATTCAAACAGTGGTAGTTACATTTGTAGCCACAGGGAACATGACAGAAACATGGCAACCAGTCTGCATCAATTGCCTATGGCCACCACAAAACATTCCCCCTGTTGTCACCATTGGAGGCAAGGTGGGAAGGATTTGGACAATTAACATTTCAGTTATCAGATGACCTGCTTTACTGCATGAGCTACTGTTACCCCTAATTAAAGGTACAACATGTAAAAAATCAAAGGTCAGTGGCAGAAAAATGTGATATATAATTCAAAACTGTGTTTCTATTGATGTGTAATCGCTGCACTAGAATAGCTGTTATATGTTTATTTTCTTTGAATGAGTCATTTATATCTACTTGCTGGGCGGTGCACATATGGAGGCTGCCATATTTGTTCTACCATTTTTACTACGGTGTCCCTGAATGGACAAAAGAATGGGTGTGAAGTAAGAACCCACTGAACTGTTAAACTGCTGTACCAGCTTTGTTTAATGGGAGTTTGAGCTCTGTTTGGGATCAGTAATGTCTTAAAAGACATAAAAGTAGTTACTCATATTCTAGTCATAGCTACACCTGAGCCCACTGGATCCACTCACAGATAAAAACATATTTATGTCTGGGAGAATTTTGACCACTAACAGCAACCATAAATTCACTACAGTGCTTAGAATATGAAGTCATTTGAAAGAAAACTTCTTTTCTTGCAATACCCATCTTTACCACTAGATGTCAGTAATTCTTACATGCTGTACCTTTAAGAGTTAGTTAAACCCGTTAATTAAAAAGTGGGCTAAAAAAATATCACTTGTGCCAACTTCTGCTCTCTTCTCACTTAAAGATAATGGATTTCCATATTACCACATCCTAAAAACTTAAGTTGAGGCTAATTGTGCAAAAATAATAAGCAGGAAAATACTGATTTTATTGCTAACCTTTGTGCGTGTGTGTGCACAGATGATAATACTTACAGTGGGCCTCTCCCTGGACTGCGGGGCCACACTTAGGGGGGTGATGGTGTTCCATACCTGAAGGGCAAACAAACCCATGTTCAATGCAAACAAGCTAAAACAGATGTTTACAAATGTAACACGCATGCTGAAATACATCCATGTAATGAACACAGTTCAGAAGTCAAAACAATGGAGCAAACAGTGTTTCATTGTGCCGTAACAGCACACAAAGAATAGCTTAATACCCCTGGTACATGTTAAGCTTTGCATATTTCAGTCACATATACTTCACACTCATTTAACCTTTTCACACAATTTTACAGAACACACAACCTTCAATATGCAGCCATTTTCAGCAATGATGCGCAAGTGGTGTAGCAGTGTGGGAAAAAGAGTGAAAGCAGATTGCCTATAATCACATATTACATTCAAGGCACAAGTGAAGCATCACTGAGCAAAAATAAACATGAAAATGAAGCCAAAAAGGAGTGAAAACTCCTTTTGACAAATGAGAAATAAAAGATGCGGCAGCTGAGGTAACAAAACAAAAACATGATCCTTTTTAAAACAATGGATCAGCAGCACATGATGTTTGCCAGCTACACTGCACCTGCTCGATTCCTCAATGAGCCATCAATAGAGAGAGAGCAAAATCTTCTATGTATTTCAATATATTCATGCAGCTGTAGTCCCAAATTAATTTCCCCATTGAATAATCAATCAAAATGCTACTTCTTTGGGTTTAAAATTTGTCCACAAACTCTCTCTATCCACGGCGCTGGTACCTGGTGAAAAGTGTTCACCTGTGGCCTTGCGTCTAGCAGAGCCATGAAGCAGAGCAGGCCTAGGATGTCTGGCCGCCACTTTGGCTCCACTCTTTCGAGATGGAGAGCGACTTTGGAGGGCTGACACCTTATTCTGGTCAACCCTCCTCAGGCCGACTAGCAGAGAGGAGAGACAGGATTATACCAACATGCATACCTCTGTTAAACACAGACAAACCTGGGCTTAATATCAAGTTTGGTGAGTCAAACTGAGTTATTTTCAATAGTCTAAATGCAAACAATTGTATAAGTAGTGTTTCTGGCAATAAAAGATTCTTGGATACAAAGTGGGAACCTTTTTTCTTCTTCATCTCTTCTCTTGGTGGATGGTAGATGGGTGTTTTGCGCGACACTTTACAATCAGTGGTGCCGGGGCGGCCCCTTCCTCTGCCAGGGCCCCGTTTAGCGGGTCTGTCCACCACCACAGGTGTGCTGGTAGAACTCTGGGTCTGAGGAAGAGCTTCGATTTGCTCAGTCATAATACTTTTGTCATCATCTGCAGTGAGAGGAATTATAACAGGACTAATTCTCCACACTTCTCTCTAGCTAGAAACTAGCTTAGAGCAAAACACATTTTACAGACACAAGCTTAATGTTAGCTGGTTTTTGACAGAAAAATCAAGTTAAATGTAAAGTAAATGTAAAAGTGATATTCTTTAAAATTGTACAAGTTCTGGGTACCTTGTGAGTCCATCCAGCCACTGTCTGTGTCAAGGATGGACACATCCATGGTTGTTTCATCATTAGCTGCCTCATCGGTTGCTTCCTGACCAATCTCAACATCTTGTTTCCATCTCTCATCCTCTTCCGTCTTTGTTTTCTCCTGTTGCTCCTCAACTATATCATCAGAACCAATTTCTTTTACTTTCTTTTCCTCTTCACCCCCTCTATTATTCCTTCCTCTTCTTTTTTAAACGCTTCCAAGTCTTTATCTTCACCTCCCTCCTCTGACTGCTGTGGTAAGTCATGGTCAGAGCAAGGAGAGAGGTGTGAACTGTCCGTTGCAGGCTCTCCATCGTCACTGTTTATGGCACTATGACTCCATTCTTCGGCTCCAGACTTTGGATCATCCTCCAGCATCTGATCGCCAACCATCAACCTCACCTGCTCTTTCTTTGGCTCTTTGTTAATTTGACTCGCCTCAGTTTGATCTGTCTCAGGGCACAAAGGCTCCTCAGCTTCCACAATTATCTCTTGGGGCTCTTCGGCGATCTCAACATCATCCTCTTCTTCTGCTTCTTCATCTATATGTGCTTGAGGTATAATGATGATTGGAGAGGACTTTTGTAGCTTTGGGGAGCTTTCTGCCAGAGTGGCTGCTTGGAAATGGATTTGGGTATCTTTCTCATTGGAGGGATTTTCTGCGTTTGGATGGTCAGCAGTGTTGGAGGTCTCTTGCTTCTCTGTTCCTTCATATCTTGTTTTCTCACTTTGAATTTTTTCATCATCTTTTTCTTGCTTAATCTGCAGTAAGGGCTGAGAAGATGCTGTGTGTGTGGTCATATCAGGCTGATCAGCTTCTTCTGGATCTTTGTGCTCTGGATCTTTGTCTAACTCTTGCTTGGTATCAGTTGGCTCAGAATTTGAATCGTTCTTTGGTGAGTCATCTTTTTTTAGTTCTTCTGAGGGTGCATCGGCTGTAGACACAGGAGTGGTGGGAGTCAGGGGTGCTTTATTTCCTGTCTCTGCAGGAGTGAAAGTAAAAGAATTGTCTGGTGGGATGGGAGAAGCCTCCCTTGAAGGGTCTTTTTCAACATCTACCTCAGGGATTGCTTGGATCTTTAGGTCCCCGGGCAGGCCAGTCTCCAAACGAAATTCATTCAGTCGATCTTTTGAAGTCGTCTTTGGGATTCTTAGGCGATCTGGTTTTATTCCACTTGTCACAGCTTTTTCAAGAATCAAGGAAGTCTTTACTGGTGAACCTTTCTTTTCCAATGTTGATTTTGGAGATATTTCAGGGCTTATTTCTTTATGATCTTTTTCTTTTTGTGCTTCTTCACCTTCCATGATGATGCCAAGGTTCACCTCAACTTCAGCTTCTACTGAAGGGAAACGCTGGTTTGGAGAGTCCCCGGGACTGGGTACATCAGCAGGAGAAGGCATGGGTGCTGAATACTCATTGAAAACACAGTATCCAAGTTCCTCCAGTTGATGTTCCTTTCTGGAAGTTTCATCTGTCAAGGCAAGCTTGGCCAAAGAACTCCCCACCAAGGCTGGCACATTGGCAGGTACTGACTTTCGTCTCATGTGGTCAAGCTCCCTCCTCTCTTGGGATGGCTGGGGCAGGACACCAGCCAGGTCCAACATATCAGTGAGGCTTCCTGATTGTTTCAAACTAGATGTGTGCATGTCTGAAGGTACTTCTGTGCTTGTTGGCATTTCTTTGGGTGATGCAGTAGATGTTGGAGAAATGGAAACTGCTGTCGGACAACAGGCTGTCCCAGTCTCTACAGATGGAGTCAAGGGAGAAACCTCTGTGTCAAAGCTTTCACTGACCAAACATAAGCTTTCAGAGGTTCTTGACTCGTCTCCTGTCACTGCCTGTCCTGCTGAAGACCCAATAGCAATGCTGAGGGAGAGGCTTGCTTGTTCTAAAGTCTTTTCACAAGGTGATGTCCTGACTGTCTCCTGTTCTTCAAGCTTTTGCAGACTACTTTGATGCTCTTCACTCAACGTTTTCTCTTCATTTGTGCTGAGTTCATAATAGCTTTGTGGCGACACCTCTTCATGGCTTTTTGAGGACGTCTCAAAGTAGGTTTTTGATCCTGAATCATACTTTTCAAGGGTATCTGGTGTGGCTTTTACAGACATGCCTGGTTCTGGACTTGATTTGACCATTTCTTGCCTTTGGTCAACTTTCAGAACGTTTTCATCCTCCTCACTTGTTGCCACAACCGACCCTGCTTTTTCCTTGTTTTCATTCAAAGGACCTCCTGATTCACTTGGTAAGATGGTTCCCACTTTGACTTCTGTCGCTACATTTGATGGATCCCCTCTCTGTAAAAGTTCTTCATGCTCTTTTGTGTTAGACTCCAAAAGTGTGTGGCTCTCACTACCTCCATCTTTTCTGTCTTCATTTGAATGTTGACTTGAAGAGGCATCAGGGAGATCGTCTTCTTTCAGGATGGGGAGAGGAGGTTCATTCATGGCATGCTCTTCTCTTTCAGGTTCTGCTTTGCCAGCAACCACATGAGGTGACATCCTATGGTGCTCATCTTCTTTCATTGCAGACTCACAAGATGCCATGCTGATACTCTCCTCCGGGTGGGCTGCGAGTTTGAAGGATACTGTACAACTTCGTGCTTTTGAGTCATATTAGCCAAAAGCTTTGCTTGCAGCATCCACAAAAGCTAGCCCATACAGTCAAGCTGAGGCCTTCTGCACACAGATACGGTAGCTCTCCATCAAGCACAACACACAGCACAGTGTATTTTGTGCCAGGCCACAACAGCACAGGGAGAGGGGGCGGGGGTCACAGCATCTAAGACAGCGTGCAGAAGTGGAATGAAGGAATGAGTTGCATGATATTTGATGACAAGAAATAATGGTACACCAGTATATTGAATTCCTATTGCAATACACAAGGACAGACAAAAATGAACTACTACTGATGATAAAAGAAATTATTTTATTTGCTTTACTAATGTCAATCATAGTTTCTTTTCAAAACATTGACATATTGTGGAGGCGAATTAATCGTCATATAGCTTGGATAATGAATAAAATTTATTAAGAGGCACAATCTTTACTATCATTATGATAAATGTCCAATGATGGTGAAATTTACAGCACGTGTTTTATCAAGCAACAATAGGAAAACATGATTCAGTTTTGACTCAGGATGAAATGAAAACAAAGGTGAAATCTACAGCAAAAGACTCATAACACATTCATGACTGATTTGTGAGGCACCCAATCAGGTGGGTGTTCTCAGAGACAGCTGCTTCACGCACAATATTCCAGCAAAACCCACATAAAAATATACAAACAACCAATTCTGCCAACATTAACATCTACAATGAGTTAAGACAGTGATACTTGGATTTGCAATGTAGCTGGCAAGAGTAAGGTGCAGAGATGATCAACTTTGACATAGTTGATCAGGTGTTTATAGAAAGCAAATGGCATGTTTTGCATGAAAAGCACAAACCAAAATATCACATTATTTTGCATGTGGCAACTTCAAGTTCTCAAGCAGAAGCTTTAGGAATTCGGAGCAACAAAGCGGCAGGAAGGTTGGCAGCAAAGCTGGAGCTGCATTACAGTTTATACATCAAGAGCAGAGACTTTTTTTTTTTTTTTTACCCCTTTAGAGCACAAGAGGTACATGCCAAATTAGTAATAAGCAACACACTTACTCAAACGTTCTTTTGAATGCTCACACATACAGTGCCATCACTCAAATTGTATTCAAAAGCACACACACCTTTTTGTGACGGGCTGAGTTCACCTTGATGACTTCCCCCATTCAGGGTCTCAGGTGTCTGGGCTTCCTGGTAGCCCATAGCCTGGGGCTCTCTTAAATATTCTGTCTTTTCTAAGGGCATGTCTCCTGGCTGCTCATATGCCACTTCCTCCTGGTAAGTGTCGGGCTCCTCTGGAGCCTCCTCCTCATCCTGCTGTTGACTGACAACCTCTAATTTATCCTCTTTGAGTAGGGGGAGGGAGACACATGGGTGAGACATGGGTGACAACAAGACCAAGCTTAAATGGGTTAACAAGACACTTTCAGCTCTAATTAAGATGCATGGGATGCAATCAATGCACCTTCTAGTCTTTATGGACAACATTAAACAAGGTACACTTCAGTTAAGATTGAAGAAAAAAAAACATATTATGTCCCTGAACAAACTATAATATGTTTTTTAGATGATAGGCTATCTATGATAAACATATTCAAATGTTATTTGAGAGTTCAGTCCTCTGCTAACCATTTAGCTGCTGCAAGTCTTGCATTTCCCTGGGATGCTACTTTCTGAACATGGAGGAGGTATGGATTCATAGCTTCTAAGCCAAGATCATAGACGCTGTGTTGCTGACAGACAGAGACCACTGCCATTTGCAGTCCAAGACGGTAGAGTTGTTGTCCATCTGGGTGAAGGACTAATAGGTTGATTATTTTGAACATTTCTGCATCTATGCCAGCAAACTGTGTCAGCACAGAACTGTAACCCACTTCTACAGCTGTGGACTTGCAGCAGTCATCCATAACAGTAAGTGTTGCTTCAGAGAAAATAATAGGCTACAATTCAAAAATAGCATGAGCAAAACTTGTACGGAACATAATGCACTTGTTTTTTTGCTATTTTAAGAAGTATATGTTTAGGGGTTTTGACCGGTCACCTGTTTTATCTGTCTGTCTGTGCACAGCCTGCTGAAACCACAGCAGTGGTCCAGACATTGTGATGTCAATTTCAGTATGCTTCTGTTCCGGAGGTGGAAAGCAATCTGGCCTGGCTAGCTGGTTAGCAGAGTCTGATCTTACAAAATGAAGAATAACACATTAGCAGAGACAACTGACCCTTTTTACATGCAGTGAGACTGCATGTAAACTTTTGTGATTGCATGCCGCATGCAAAACAGATGACAAGAAAACAGGAATGATCTCTATGAACAAAGAGCTGAAAGTCATTCTGTGATTTCCTCTTGGAGAAAATCGATACACAGAATGAGCAAAGGAACAACAGATGAGATGCTGACAAGGCAGAGGAGACTAATGGAGAAAAGGGCTCCCGTGGCAGGTTATGTGCGGTTGTTTGGAGGAAGAGTGTCATTGTTCAGTCCTATAATCTACAGTTGACTAATACTGTTATGTGTTCATACTGAACTGATATTGTGAGCAGGACAGAATAGTGTGGCACATGCCGCAGACTCACACAGGTGATTCATTGATCAGCTAACATGCAAAGAGATTAGAGAACCAGGAGAAAGAGGCTTGAGACAGTCTCTTTGAATCTGGAAGGTTTGGTGCTGTGTTTTCTAGACAACTGTGCCACTCTCACCACCATTCACATCCCCTGATGGTCCTGAAGCGGTTCTAAGTGAATGTACCTTGTGCCATGGGCCCACTCTGCTCAGCGGATGGAGAGGGGGGAGGGGAGGGAGGCAAATTGGCTGAGTCATCCACTGTGAAGGCAGAGAAAAAGAGAAAGACACACCGGGAAGACGAGACGTGGATGGGAGGAAGGAAATGAGAAACAAGTAGCGGCTGACCTCATCTTTGTGTATGACCTCCCTTTGAATTTACCTGAAGAGCGAAGCTTTTTGTTTATTGTATACTGGTGGCAAACAGAGCACCGACTTTCTTCAGGGGGTGTACATATGCCAAAAAATGAGCATGTGACCATTCTTTTTAAATGAAATAAATAAGTAATAAAAAATAATACACTTACAAATAATACCTTTGCCTATCTAAACATCCCAATTCTAATATATTAACCAGGATTCCAAAAAGTTGAGACACTGTAAAGCGTGAATTACAACAGAATATGATGATTTGCAAATCTCATGAACTATTTTTTTTTCTTTTTCATAACAGAACATTAAAAACAGATGTTTACACAAACATTTAAAATGGGACATTTGGCCATTTCATGAAAGATGTTACCTCATCTTGAATATGATGGCAGCAACACATTTTTAAAAAGTTGGGATGAAGCAACAAATGGTTGAAAACTACATGGCAGTAAAAAGAAACAACTGGGGAAACATGTTCTAATTAGGTGGCAACAGTCAGTAACATGACTGGTAATAGAAAAATCACCTACAGTAAGAGAGGATGAGTCTCATTGGTTTAGATGCAGTTATAGATTGTCTTCCCAAATGTTCATGACATAACATTGGAGAACTCTGAATATTCTATCATCTACTGTAAATCACTGGTTCCCAACTAGGGATGTAACGATATGAAAAATTCATATCACGGTTATTGTGACAAAAATGTTCACGGTTATCATTATTATCACGGTATTATTGAAATCACCCCCCAGTATCATTAAAAACATCCAAATGGATCTAGAATCACTTTGTCCTTTTAAAGAGGGTCACTTTTTCAAAGCACAGTAATAAATCACGGTTTTAAAGTTAATTAAAATTTAAACGGTGTTACTAATCATTAATTTTACAGTTGGAATCATTTTACCAGTAATCGTTACATCCCTATTCCCAACCTATTTTCCCTAGGACCCCTTCAAGCAACTACCAAGAAGCTGTAGGCCCCCTGCCCCATGTTGAAACCATGCTCGGTTTAACGCTTTCACTAGCTGCTTTTCACCATAAATGATGCATTCTGGCTGACTCCTTTTCTCTGATAAAAACCAAATTTAAGGTGATTTCCAACATATATGCTTACTTAAAAAAAAAATCTTTCTAAATAAAAATGACTCATATGCACTAGCTTTTCTCAGACATCTCATCAATGAAATGCTGCAAAGTTTGTGTTTCTGGGCTCCCAAAATACTGATTCCATGTGAATGAAACACATTCCCAAATGATAAAAACAAACACAAGCACTTCCCTTTTTCTCTGTGTGGACATAGCCTTCATTTAAATCACACTGGCTCTGAACATTCACATTGCACACTTAAGCAAGACAAACCTTAATCACACACCTCACATCTGTTATAAGAGCATGGTTTCACAATAGAAAAGTCCAGGTGATGGACTGGAATACGTGCAACCCTGAACTTATAGAAACTGAAAATATTTTCTGTGTCAAAAGTAAAACAAAGACAAACTCAGCAGATAGAATCCTATAGCAGACAAAAAGAAGACAACACTCCTCTTTAAGAGGTCCAACAGCTGCTCTCCTTGAACCACAGATGCTTACAGACTATTGCTAAAAGAACATAATGTAATAGTCCTGTTTCAGCTTTTTGAGATGTGCTGTTGCAATCAAATTCAATATAAGCTTACTTTATTCCCTAAAATGGCACATTTATCAAATGTTTTATTTAAATGTTCAAATGTAAATCAAATATTTATTGCTAAGATTTGCAAATCATTGCGTTTTGTTTTTATTCAAATTTTACACTACTGAATGGGAACTGAGCTTATGAATCATAAATATGGAGAGATTGACTAGTTTTCATATTAGCTACTGTAATTGCATGCTTATATCCATTGTTTATACAGCAATCATGATTCTGAAATGCACCCACTTCATATGAACTAAAGCCTTCTGCTCTAGTTGTAGCGAGCACCAAACTTTTAGATAGTCGAGCCCATGAGGGAACTTTGTCTGCAGGGATCATTTGTGGACAAAGTTTAATTTGTTCAACTCCCTGGAGGGGATTGATTGCCCTTGCCAGGCATCATGGAGCCTATTACAACACACGCAGCTGTAGACCCATCTGGTGGCGTGTGTGTGGGCAATCCAATAAATGTCAGTGACACTGCGCTGCATTCACATGCTTATTAACACTTGCAAATACACCATGAACCTACCTGTCGTTCCAGGGTGTGCAGCTGCCCCACCATGGTACCCATTCTCCCTGTAGGCAGAGCTGTAGGCCGAGTAGCCGTTCTCACTGTTCTCCTGGCCGTTCGAGGCCCAGTGCTCCTCTGGTTGCCTGCCGTCTGCCATGCCTGCCTGCTGGGAAACTGGGGAGGGGACGGGTCGCCTGGTGGATATAAGGGGACGCAGAAGGTGGAGGGAGAATAAGAGATAAATCCAGAACAGGGGATGAACTATACTGACAAACCCTACGTGGTAAAGCTTCACAAATCAGCCACCAGAGGGAGTCAGATGCCATACTGTTTCCTCTAATGACTCTGGTCTTTGTCTCAGCATCCATGTGCTGACACAGAAAGGGAAAGACTGAAAATCAGCACCACATTGCACTGTTTCTTTACTTTAACAGTGCAAATGGACACGGCACATTTAAAGGTTAAAATACACACATTCCCGAACATCTGATAACCTGCAGTAGAAGGCTCACAAAATGTGAGAATGGTGATTGGAGGAAAATGCATTTTCAAAAGACCTTCATGTTTCCTTTGCTCTGATAAGCAGGTTGTTGCTGTGGCAACCAGAACAGGTCTTTTGGGGGTCTAGCAGATGGATCTGAAAGGTTTGCCCCCCCCCCCAAAAAAAAAAAAAAGGCTCCATAAGCACAAGTGCAGGACATCACATTAGTGGTGATTATGTATTATTTCCCACTGCTGTTGACACAACAGGTTTTTTTCAGCTAATTGTAATAAATACTTTAATCCTAATGGAGCATTCACATAAATACATTGTTTTCCCCTCAAGAGGATACAAATAATGTTGCTTTTTAAACAAGATTAGCAGGGGGCCATCTAGTGCCTAAAGCTTCGTTAAAAGCATCATTATCATCAAGCAGCTGCAGCTAATTTGATCCCGACATCATCACTCCCAGCAGGGAAGCAAATAAGTTTGTTTGCTAAAATGTCAATTCTCTTTTTTCAACCTTTCCCCCGGTCTCTTCCACGCAGTCCTGCAGTGCTGCATGGCAACAAGCTTGCAGCAGTTGTGGGAAATGTCTGCTGCAGTGTGAGGATCGGAGAAGAAAAAGAGAAGAGGAAGGAGGAGGAGAAAGACCTACTGACACTCAAAGATACTGGGCCAAACTGTCTGAGAGAGAGAATCTGAGCCCAGGGCTTAGTCACGGGCCAGTCTGGTCTCAGCTGTTGCTAAGGAAGGAAACTTGTGTATTGACAGGCTGCTGGTGCTGATGGTGATTTTGGGATTGAAGTGACCTGCTTTCGGCTGCTGTTTGGCAATATCATGCTACTCTTCAGTGTCCCTGCAAAATGATGTCCCAAATAGCCTACCAGCTGCACGAAGTTCTTGTGGTTTCTTCTTTTAGCTGCCAAATGCTCAACACACCTTGCATTCTCAGACTAAATTCCTAAAATTATTTGTTAAATATGCTGGTGTGACAATGAAAAGCCTTCATGAGAAGCAGACTGAAAAAGATATAACAGCCTTTAAATACAAACTGATTTTTGATTCAGGCTTTTAGTTGTTTGGTATGAACAAAATTTGTCTTATTTCTATTTATATACTGGACACAGTGGAATGTAAATAGAATAAGTGGAAAAAAATAGCATTTATTTGAGTTTCATGACCTTGCTTGAACAATCTGTGAGATATATTCTCATGTGGAATGCCATTTTCAAATTTTATTTAAAGTAGTTTCATACCAGATGTGTCTTGATGTGTCAGTAAAACATCATAGATGCTGATATAAAATTTCAGCCATTAAAATCCCTTAGCTCTTTAAGCATTCAGCTATTAGCCATCATGGTAATCCACCCCCTTTCCCATTAATCTTGAGGCTAGTTAGCTAACAGTGTTAACTTCATATGCTATTATTTACTTTTAGCGATATATGTGGGTTGTTCATCACTTTTAATACCTGATCTGTTATCTGTTACTTGTAGCACACAGTTTACTTTGATCATTACTTTCATCTGACAATTTTGATTGATTTTACATTATTTTTTGAACATTTGAAAAAATGTTAGCCTATTTTTGGTTTAGCTAAGGTGCTGCAGGTTCATTTGTTCCAAAATGAGATAGGCTACTGTAACTGGGAATGATACCATAATGACAAAAAACTGTTGCCCATTAAAAAAATACTGCTGTACATAGTTAAGTTGTTTATTACTATAGGATAGACTTGTGTTTGTAAGATTAATAGAAAAAATAAATATATGAGCCCCATTCAAAAGTTTTACATTTCTTCACTTGTTATAGCTTTTTCAGACTAACAACTAATCTGAACTTAATATGTTCAAATTATTGACTATAAAATGTGACTTTTTATACCAGAGTAAGCTAACCATAATACAAGCAAAAAGGGTTTATAACTGAAAAAAGGTGATAAAAAACCCGATGAAACTCAAATGTTGACATATTTAATTGGTGACATGTTAGAAAATCATAAAAATTTGTGAAAAAAAACAAAATATAACTGTGCTTTAAAGTCATGCTTTTGTAGTCGGAGCTCAGCTAGCCAAAAATGTCTTCTGCCCCATGTAGCAAAAAGAAAGAAAAAAAAAAAAAAGGATTTCCCCAATAATAGCCCAAATCTAGGCGGCCAGGGTAGAATTCAGGTCACTGCATGTGATCCAGATTTTATTAAAAGCAGCTACATTAGCCAATAACCTACCAAAATTGGCCCACACACCAAAATCTAAGTAAAACATGGCGGCTGCTTTTAAGCTGCCACTTTCAGCTGGATTTGGGCGGCTATCCTTCACGTTAAAGTTAAATTCAACAAATCAGCCAAGTCCTTTTCTAACTTTGGAAAATTGTTTCTCTCATCTCATTTTTTTAGGGATGTAACATGCCCATATTTCATTTTCTTCTGGTGAACCAGCATTGCTCTCTACTCTCCTTCTGCTGTTTATCAGTCTGTGTTAGCAAGGATAGGCTAAATTGTATAACGGCAATCTTCACAAATAACTCCAAAGCTGAAGGTTAAATGAGACATACTCATTCATCCAACAATTTATCGCAGTAATTATCTCTCAGAAGACCTTTTAAAAAAACACTTTGTGAGATGGGTTTGGCATTTATTTAGCAGATAGTTGATGAAGTGGAAAAATTGCTATCATGAGATAGAAAAACATGTTTACTACCTGCGTTTGGTCTTTGCTGACATTAAAATCCCCCTACAGCCTTTCAACAACTCTTGACCCTGTTACCCTACTGAATCTATATTTTAGCCTGTCTGGACATGATATTATGATTCTTTATATATTGACCTTCATATTTTTCGAGGCAAGAAACCTGCTCAGCATGAGGTGTCCTATTAATGAAAGGGTTAAACCAACAGCACCAGGAGTGAAAGAAAGACTGTCAGAACTCATCATATCTCAGGATTGATGTCTCAAACTGAACACGCTGCCATGCTTTCCAAAATGAGTTGGTAGGTGTGGCAGCAGGCCTGAGGCTCATAGGACTCTCCTCCTCGTTCGTCTCTCAGCATTGTCATCTCACAGTTCCATGCCTCTACCTTCTGCCCCCCCGCAGGCCTCTTTTCCACTGAATATACCCCACCCAAGCCTTAATCCAATCTCACTTCCCTCCCTTTCTGCGCCTCACACCCCCCCACCCCTCCACCCACCAACCCCACCTCAATCTGGGTCAGCCATCACGCCTCCATTGAGCGCCGCTCACATCGGAATGTCACCATCCATTTAGGAGGGAGGATCTCTGGCAGTCTGTCTCAGTAGGCCAACCTGGCCTTAATCTCGCGTGTGAGCGGCTGAGTGTGTGTCTGAGAACCTCTGTGTCTGCAGCTTGGATCAGGAAAGTCCCTGATTTAGGGGATGATTTTCTACTCTGCTGTCTTTCGAGAGATGATTAACCTTTAGCTACAAGAACTCCTGCGCTGTCACCCCAACTAACGACCTCTGTATGTTTAACCTTTCACACCTCCTTCTCTCAGTTTGACAGACTTTCAGCGAAAGTCGAGTTAGGTTGTGAATTTCCGTTTTGGATCTACATCAAATGTCCTCCCACGGAGCAAAATAAGAAAACCTGAATCAAACTGAAGGAAAACTTTCTGGAAATAAGCAGAAGTGTTCACATCTTTTCAATTCTCACATGAGCATTTGATGGTTGTCATTAGAGATGCACGATATTGGAATTTTGGCCGATATCCGATATGCCTCTATTTTAAAACTCATGTGGCCAATAACCGATATCGATACCGATATTAAAGCTGAAAAATAAATGATGCAGTATTCATCCCTTGTGCAAAATTAGACAAATACCTCAACTTGTGTTACGTATAACAAGTCAAACTTAATGACAGTTGATATAATATAAAAATAATAACCATATTATGTAGTCATAATATTATGTTATGTAGTAATATCTTCCCACTCCTTTTGCACATGCTGTAGACCTTTTTCTTTTCTTCTTCAGTAGTATCTTCTTTTATTGTCTCTTGTTTGTTTTTAATTGTTTGTCTTATGTTAAGGATTGATATGATATCAATCCTGATATCATATTGATATTTAAAAATGCAGTATTGATCTATTTTACTAACAAAATCTTGCAAGATTTTGTCATTCTGTTACAAAATCTCACAGGTTTTCATGAAATTTCGTGAGATTTCATAAGGGAATGATGAAAATAGATCAATATTGCGTTTTCAAATATCAATATGAAATCTGCATATGAAAATGCTGTAATATTTCAGTGCATCGATATTTTTTCCCAAACCTAATATTGGGTTATTTACACAAATGAGCATGTATAAACTGTCTTTAGAAGTTTTAAAGTCTGTAAAAAAAAGTTTTTGAAGAAGGAGCTTTTGGTTTTTATAGATTTCAGAAACAGTGGCCTGATCGGTTAAATATCAGTTAAATATCGGTGGGGTGGCCGATGTCCGATTATCAGTTTTAAGGCCCATATAGGCCAATACCGATAGGGGGCCGATTATATCATGCATCCCTAGTTGTTACACAAAGCAACCAGGAGACATTATCCAGAGTTATAGGTTGTCTGACATTCTCAGAAAACAGATTTATAAGCATTTAGGCATGTGAAGCTGCTTCCATCACCCCAAATATTTACAGTTTAATCAAATGACAATGCTCACAGATACACTTTGGGCACTTTCTGTCTATCAAAAGTATAAGTTTGCACATTTTGACATGCGATTTTATTGTTTAGCTTCATGTAAAACGACATAAATGCATATCAATAACACCCAAAACATCTTGGTGTGCAATAACTATGTCTTTTTATGGAAGTAAGCTGTTACTCCAAACTTGTACTGGAAAACAGCTACTGATTTAGATAATCAGAAACATATTATTATGATAAAAAAAACAAAAAAACAAAAAAAAAACAAGTATATTGTTTCCCCAGTGGGTAAACCATTCATAAGTTATTTTCAACATTATGAAAACAGGGTTATGAAATGCATAGAAACCACCAGAAAGACTCCCTGAAGCTCAGGTTGTCTGTTCTCATTTGCTTTTTGTCTGTGTTTGCCAGATTATGTCCCATCTGGCTTTACCTCGCTAATGTAATGGGATTTTAGGTTGTTAATCTCTACCTGTCTGTTCAATAGTATCTTACTTTTAGCTTATTCCTCTCTCCTTTTTTGCATTCCCCTGTATAAACTTAACATAATTAAAGTAAGTAGACTAAATAAAATGCATAAAATACAAATATATATTCTATAATATAGGCAGCATTTATTGCAATTATACAAGGTATAATAAGAATAATATTATCAAAGCATTTTAATTTAATCAAATTTCTGATAGACTATTTTAACAGCTTACTGCATGTTGCATCATATATGGAAAAATGCAATTAATAGATATGTTGCATAGAGACCAGAGACTTTAGCGGATAGGAAACTTAAGGCAACATGGTCTGTTTAACGGAATGCATAAGGGAATAAATATAAAACTTTACATCTCATGCAAGTGGAGTCTAAATGCAGGGAAGCCGCATTGCTGTTCATCCCACCAAACTAGCCGTGAAGGAAACAGTGGGAAGGTAAAAGTGTCTGTGACCTGTAATCAACCCTCTGCAGTGGCCTCCTCCGACTGTGCAGTAGCAGATTAAGCTTCGCTGACTCAGCAAGACATGCGAGGGAGTTAAAGCATAATGAACGCTGCCAGTGAAGTGTGAATGAACTGCATAAATGGTGAACCCCAAGCATGACGAGAAAGGCACGTGCGCACACGCAGACATGAACAAGAGGCAGGGAGAGCAGTTTTCACTCTGCAGATTAAGTGTCGTAATACCAGCAGTAAAGGAGCAGATTATATCACAACTGTGCCACAGTCAGTGACAGAGCTGCAGAATTTCCTGTTAATATTCTGAAAGCTTCTGCTTACTGGATGTTAAAAGTAAAAGTAATCTTTTTTTTTAATTATCTGCAGGCTTCAAAGCCTCCGTAGACTTATTAAAACCATTAACAGACTGTTTTTCTATCAAATATTAAAGTTCCTTTAGCTTCAATTTGCATCAAGTTAAAGCTAGAGTCAGTAATCCTGTTCAGAAACTCTTTTTGTTATACTGTTATAAAGGCAGGAATTGGTCATTCGCAATGTATAGACCTTTTTCACAAAAACCGGAAGTACGTAATGGGCGAGAATCCGGTCTTCCTGTGAGGGCCAGACTTCAGTCAAACGTCAGAAATGGATCATGTTTCCACTCTGGATTTTACATTTGAGCCCGCTTACTCGACTCTGCCTCGATCTTAAGAACCAGAAGTTTTGCCTGCATTGTTTCCATCATGTGACCAATGATGCATTGTTTTGTCATCTGTATGTGTTGAGCTGCTCCCGGGATTTTAAAGAGAGGGAGTTTGTTAATAACAAGCTTTAAATGTAATTCAATCACGTCCGAAACCGAATGTTTATAGAGGAGGTTTACCTCGCGATTATTAATCATTTCTGACATAAGAAAGCATCAGATTAGAATGAAATTTGCAGAGCCGCTCTGATAACATTGACAGGAAATAAAGCGTGACCATGCAGGTGTTATTAATGCATCCAGTACGTGCATAATGTCCGCAAATAAACGTATAATTCCTAAATTATCGCCTCTGCTGAAATAATGCTTTTTTCTTTTTGAAGATTATATAGGTTTGGTCAAACTTTCCTAATCACTCTGATTTCAAAATTTTTATTTTTAAATGATCGTGAACAAAATAAGGATCACAGATGGTAGAATATCGTTGTAACGTGTTAAACTGGAAGAGATCGCAGGAGATCGTAGTTCATTCTGAGTTTGAAATAAAATTAAATAATATTCTGTATGTTTGGTGGCTTTTATTTAACATGCTTTTGTTGTAGCTTTGAGTAACATACATGTATTATTCTAGTACAGCTGTGGGTTACCAGTGTTTTCACGTATGTTATAATGAGAGGCTGAGACGAGGCAGTTCGAGTCCAGTAAAAGATCGCTGGACCCGAACTGGCTCGTCTCAGCCTCTCATTATAACATACACGAGAACATTAATCCACGGCTACAAAGCAGCTTCATGCGCTGCTGTTCAACACAGTCCACCATGAAGATCCCACAGATGACAGCAGCCACGACTTCACACAACACAGTTAAACTATCTCCATGCATGCAAGGGCAAAAATATAAAAACTCTTTTCTTCTGCTTTAACACTAATGGATGAAAACAGTAACTCAGGACTGAGGCAAGAGTTAAGGACATCATTTTATTGTATTTATTTTATTTTATTTTAGCTCTCTGACCGTATCAAATGTTTACAGCAGGGATCGATGCGGTTGCATCCAGTATAACAGTCTGTGCTCACGGCAGTCGTGTCAAAATGACTCGGCGTTTAATGACGCTTCGGTTTTTACATCCCTATTAATGTCTATCATTGATGGATGTTAAAAAGTCCTGGAAATGGATGTTGGACTGCTTTAGAGCAAAAGAAAAACAGCCTGGTGCGCTGCAATGACTTGACTTTCCAGCTTGAGACACTGTTGTCGGAAGCAAAGATCCTCACCCGTTGTGTATTTCCGGTCAAAAAACAAGGAAGTGTGAAAAAGGTCTATAGAAAGAGCAAATTGATGCCTTTATGTCTTGTCTTTGCCCCTCCCCTCTCACTGTCCCCCACGTGGCCCACTCTGTGTGCCGCTCACTGTAAACACATGTAGCTAACGGACTGCTAACTGCTGCCGCACCAAAAAACCCCAAACCAAACCAAAACAACAAATAAGGATTAAGTCTAGGAGGTGTTGACATTTGCAGTGTGGACTTTTTACACCACAGAAGGAGTTGGAGGTGAGTGGATGAACGCTTTTAGAAACGTGGTTTGTCAGCTGTTTACTATCAAGCTAACGAGCTATCCAGTCGTTAACCTGCTCGTAAAACATCGGCGCACCTGTCCCTGCGCTCTGAAGGTGTGGTTTCAGATGGTGTGCTTTTTTAATGTCGCTTGCTCGAACCGTTTTTCCAACATTGCCAATCCTAGCTTTAATGGTTCTTCTTCTCTGTGTTTCTTTTTAAAAGTTCAACTACCATCAACATTTCTTGAAGGTTCAAAGGATCCATGTTAAAGCTTGTTCCACCTTTGATCTTGTGCAGAAAAGCTTTCTTTTCTAGCTATTCAAATCATTTAGCTATGCTGATCAACATCCTGTGACAGATCAGGTCAGTCTATCAGGAGTTCTGTCATTCATTTTGATTCGTAAACTACTGATAATTACTTTTGCTTGTGCTTTTTCAAGATTTTTATTTATTTTTAACGTCTTGTAGTTGGTATTTTGGGTTCAGATCAGCAGGTTTTTGAGTCATGATCAGTTGCCATGCCATGACATGAAGCAGCATGGACATTCTTTAGTTGAGAAAAGTGGCTATGAAATTTAGGTTTGAATTGGTTTAGATTAGGGATGCACGATATAATCCACCCCCTATCGGTATCTGCCTATATCAGCCTTAAAACTGAGTATTGGTTTTGAGGCTGTTACTAAAGTGTAAAAAAAAAAAACAAGACTTCTTCTTCTTCTTCAAAAACTTCTTTTTTAGAGACTTTAAAACTTCTAAAGACGAGGGGAGGGAAAAAATATCAATACACTGAAATATCACGATATTTTCACATGCTGATATATTGACATTTAAAAACCCGGGATCAATTTATTTTACTAATGAAATCTCACGATATGTCATCATTTTGTTACGAAATCTTGCGAGAATTCACAACAATTTTGTGATTTTTCATATGCTGATATCATATTGACATTTAAAAATGCTGTATCGATCTTTTTTACTAACAAAATCTCGCAAGAATTCACAAAATATCGCAAGTTTGTCACAGAACGATGAAATCTAGCAAGATTTTATAAGTAAAATAGATCGATGCCACATTTTTAAATATCAATTTGATATCTGCATATGAAAATATCGTGATATTTCAGTGTATTGATATTTTTTCCCATCCATATTTTTCAAAGTTCCAGAAACAGATAATAAAACTGCTATTTGCAATGACTGTTTTTTTTTTTCAGCTTTAATGTCGGTATCGGTATTGATGTCGATATCGATATCGGTTATCGGCCATGAGTTTTAAAATATCGGCATATCAGAAATCGCCCAAAATTCCAATATCGTGTATTCCTAGTTTAGATGGTGAAAAGTCAACGTTCTGAGGCCCCATCAGAATCAGAATTCCCCCTAAATTTTCCAATCAGCGAAGACTGCTGACTGCTACAGGAATGAAAATGGGAAGAAAACCCCATATTATCGGGAATTACACATCACCCACTGCTAGTTTCGTGTATGATATTTTAACATGATTAAATATCAATAACAGTCTGAATGTAGTTAAACTGCAAACTGAGTCCCAGTCATGACCTGTGTTCTCTGCAACCTAACTCAAACAGACTCATGTCCTTCTCTTTACTCTCAGCATCCATCCTCATCAGACAGTAGATGCTTCCTGGAATATACATCAGCTCCATCCGGTGCTGATGTCATTGTTCCCATGGTGATTTGGAGGCCCTGGGGTGGAAGGGGTTGGCTGTTGTCAGGAGAGGATGTTAGCTGCAGACCATGTTATGGAGCCAGAAATAGGTCACCAGATCCTGCAGGCATGGCCCCTCGAGGGTCCTTCCTAACTGCGCTGACACAAATGGGAGCCGAGCCATTAAAACCAGTCAATACACCAATAGCTGGTTGTGGATCAGACGCTTTTGTAATTTTAGAGCTTTATGATGGCATTGTGGCTTAAAATGAGGTATGTTATGAGTTTTTAAAATGTAAAAGGTTAAGTACTTCACATATTTAAGGTCTGTTGCTATCAAAAGTATGTCAGTATTTGTCAGTCCAAGAATTTTGTTCGACTTGTCTCTGCCATCCACACACAACCTGGTAATATTTTCTAGCAGCACCTCCCAAAAAGAGAGAAAAACAAAATAAACTACAACAAAACTATGAATCAACAAGCAGGAGTTTCCCCCTTTTAAACTGCTTTTAAACTGATGTTTTTTTATGAGAGTATAATGAATGTTTGTTGCCTCTGAGCTAAATGATCTGTATTATCCAAATTTCTGATTAAAATCTTCAAGGGCAAGAAAAAAAAAAGCCAACTCCCACACTTGTCTGACAATCTCTGTAAGGGAGATTTTCTTTATTTACATATCAAACAAATGGCTATCAGGATAAGAAATAAAGCCGCAGTGACATTTTCACACACATTGTTAACAGCATTTAATCCCTCCCTCCTCTGACATCTTGCGTTTCCATGTGTCCATCTTGTTGACAACTTGAAAGTGACAAAAAGCCACAATGTGTACACCCAAACTTTTATTCACCACACACACAATCTGCCCAAGTTCCTTACAGTACCAAATGTATCCACAAGCCCAGAATCTCTGGCTGGCAGCAGACAAATATAGACTCTCAGAAACAACATTTTTACCACTTGCTCTGTCATTAACTTCCTGTTGTGTAACTGGAACATATCTAAGCAAGCTCAGCTGTGAAATGGTTGTTTTTGCCATTTAAAAATATCTTACATGACATCGACTTAAACAATCATTCCCTTCCTTTCTTTCCACATGTTGCCAAGCGCAATTCCCCTGCTATTATGCATCCATGAACAGCCAAGCTAATCATCTGGCTGAGTGAAGCCACTTAGATCTGACTCCAGAGGCCATGTGAGTCATGGGAGAAGTGAGTGTAAAATGTCAGATAACAGTGCAGAGTGTGCCACCTGGGCGGCTTGTGTGTTTTTTGCATGTTATTTTAGCAGTTTTTGTGCAAAATGAACATATCTAAGCAGAAAAAGCTGCAATCGGTCCCAGCACCAGGATGCAGTAGGGATGCATGATATAATCGGACCCCTATCGGTTTCTGCCTATATCGGCCTTAAAACTGAGTATCGGACATCACCAATATTTAACCATCAGCCCACTGTTTCTAAAGTCTAAAAAAAATTTTAAAAATAATAATTTCTTCAAAAACTTCCTTTTTACAGACTTTAAAACTTCTAAAGACTAAGGGGGGAAAAAATATCGATACACTGACATCGTGATATTTTCATTTGCTGATATCATATTGACATTTAAAAACGCAGTATTGATCTATATTACTGATGAAATCTTGCGATATTTTATCATTCTGTTACAAAATCTCATGAGAATTCACAAAAATTTTGCGATATTTTCAGATGCTGATATCATACTGACATTCAAAAACGCGGTATCGATCTATTTTACTAACAAAATCTAGTGAGAATTCACAAAATATCGTTAGATTTTGTAACAGAACGATGAAATCTTGCGAGATTTTCTAAGTAAAATAGATTGATGCCACTCTTTTAAATATCAATTTGATATCGGCATGTGAAAATATCACGATATTTCAGTGTATTGACATTTTTTCCCACCCCTATTTTTCAAAGTGTCAGAAACGGATAACAAAAACTGCTATTTGCAATGACTGCTCATTTTTTTTCAGCTTTAATATCGGTATCGATATCGGTTATTGGCCCCATAAATTTCAAAATATCGGCATATCGGATATCAGCCAAAATTCCAATAATGTGCATCCCTAGAAATGACAGTAATTGTGTAATTTTTGAGCCATTAATCTGCAATATTTTGTGCTGTGGGCCTGCCTGCAAAGCCAACCCTAAACTGTTTTACACATCTACAGCATACATGTGAATCATGGCTGAGTCTTTTGTCCTGAGGACCAACTCCAACTCTACAGTCTCAGGTTGCATCTGGTGATAGTAGTTACTGATCTGCTCATCAGAATCAGAGATTCTCTCACAGTATGAGGAGGGAGTTGAGCCAGTATTAAACAAGCTAACTACAGTACATTCTCCTACTACATAACACTCTTTGTCAGAATGACAAATCAGGAGAAAATTAACTTTGTTTGAGTCCTGTCTGGGTCCCAGCAGCACAATCTTATGAGATCTGACAGCAAGATTACTCTTAACAGAGAAAAAAAACATAAAAGCATAAGGCAATTATAACCTGTTACTTTCAATATTCTTCAATATTCAGTCATCACTTACATCAACTGAATCTGTTCCAATCTACTGTGATTCAACCACATTATGTTCACCACTCTTCATTTATGAGATTATAAATCCAAAAACTCATTTTATCACTCGAGTTTTTCATGCATCATCTTGTGTGTGAAGAGGATATTTTATTAAAGCTATGTGCCTTGTGACTGGAAGCATGTCAGTATGCTAATAAGTCAATGCATGACTATTCTGAGTTTCATCATTTTGGTTCTCAGGTCAAATTCATTGTGTTTTTTTTTTTTTTTTTTTTTTGCTTACCTGAGCTTAGGAGTTGTCTTCACTGACTGATAAAGCTGACAATAGTGGAGTTGAAGCCTCTGCTCAGACCTGAATGAAGAAAAATATGAAGATTAAAAAAACAGCACCATTACAGACTTGATCAGACAACCTTAAGCCCATTCAATGTACCCATATCTTTAAGGTGAAACCTCCAAATCCAGCCTAGCTAACCTCAAATCAAATTAGGGGCTTTTTCACGCAGCTTTCATCTGAGCTTTGTGTTGGACACAGGCTTGCATGAGCCATGCATGCATGCATGCAGCGGCTTAGCTCTGTCACCTGGAGTCTGCCAGCAACATTAATCCAAACCTCAGAGTGGCCTTCTCTCTGTCTGAAGCTGCCGCTGATGGGCTGTGCACAGGAACAAAGCCAGAGACAATCTAATCCATCTGCAATGTGCTAAGTGTAAGCACATGTTGATATTCCTCTTGTCTTGCAGCATTTTATTTGTTATTGCATAATGTATTTTTAGTCAACTAATTATATTTTTCTTGTTTCTCAGTAAAGCAGGATTTCTTTATGATTATTTAAAAATCTTTTAATTATTCTAATACTTTAGTGTGTTTTTTTTTTTTTATAATAATCATTTTTTTTTTATTTTTTTTTTATTTTTTTCTTTCCTTTTGGTTGGTTTTTTTCCTTTTTTTTTTTATTTTCCTTTTTTTTTTTTTTCCTTTTTTTTTTTTATTTTCCGCCTTCCCCCCTCCTTTCCTTCCCTTTTAAATAATTCCTTTTCGAAAGAGACGTTGTCTGTATGGGAGCAGATGTTGCTCTAAAAACCCCCCTATTTAATTTTCAGTGATGATGGAGCTTCAGATATGTAGAAGCTACAAGTTTAGCACAGTTTGTCACACACCGGTGAAACTCTGCCCATCTTTTCCTCTGGGAGACTTTGTCCATCTGAAATGCTCTTACATAGCTTGGTATTAAATATAATATATTGATTCAGGTAATTAAAATTTAACTTTGTACTGAATCAGAAATTTAACTTGAGAAAATAGAAAAAATTGCATGCAACTAGTTTATTCCAAAAATGAAAAGTTGTAACAAAAGCTAAAAATTGTTTACGGTCTTTGTTATGATTATGTTTTTACTTTGATCGCAATTTCTTCTTTGTCTTAAGGTTTAAGATATATTTCTGGTAAATCAAAATTTATGTCTTTAACCACATCATAGATTAAATTTGAGAAAAACTAATAATTTTAGATGTAAGAAATGACAGTATTTTTTTTTTTTTTTAGTTGATCCAATGCATTTTTTTTTTTCCAGTGTACGCAGTCAGGTTACTAACCTGTTAAAGGGGAAGTTCATTTTTTTCAATCTGGACCTATTTTCTAGCATGAAATATGTTCATTTACTCACCCAGACAGTTTTGGTGCAACTTGAATTCCTTCGGGAGATATTTAGATCCACTCCAGATCAGCGCATGTCCAATATGATGGAAGTGATGGGGCAACCAAGCGTAGCCTCTAAATAAGGCATTATTATGTGCTACAAACTCCTTCTTTTCACCAATCTTTTGTTATGAAATATTAGTCCCCTTTTTGGTGTCAGAAATAGACCCCCCAAATCTCCCCCAGTACAAATTTCTTAAATAAGTACATTGGTAAATAAAACATTGGTGAAATGAAGGAGTTTGTGGCAGATAATGCCTTATTTAGAGGCTGCCTCGGTTGCCCCATCACTTCCATTATATTGGACATACGCTGATCTGGAGTGGATCTAAATATCTCCTGAAGGAATTCAATTTGCACCAAACTGTCTGAGTGAGTAAATGAACGCATTTCATGCTAGAAAATAGGTCCAGATTGAAAAAATCAAACTTCCCCTTTAACTTGTCAAATGCTCCTCCAGTTGTATTGCTGTCAACAAATTTCAAGTGAGCAAATATTTTCTATAAAATGGCAAACTGTTTTACATCCGATGTTATTTATGTTCTAAAATATGGGTTTTTGAGAATGGCAGATCATTGTATTTTGTTTTATTTACATTTTATACAGTATCCCATCTTTGTGGAATTGGGTTTGTACAAATAAAGCTCAGTGTTCAAGTTAAGACCGTACAAAAACCTTTAAAAACAGGAGAAAAAGAGGTTTGCGGGAGAGTTTTCAGCATCTACAGGAATAGTAATAATCCAAAAAAAGAGTCTTTTTTTTACAAACATGATTACAAGTATTCTCTCTCTGCCAAGTAGACCGACTCCTCTAGTGAGCTGTTTTTAAGATTTGTCAAATTCTTGGATTGGTCTGTTGGGGTTGAGCCAGGGGATGATGAGTTAAGTCTTAAGCCAGCCATGAAGAAAGACAGATTTGCACTTTTATGCAGCTTTGGGACTGTAAGGAGGTAGAACACTGAGCATCCTGTTAACGTTAAAAGAGTGTGAAAGGACCGTCGAGAGGATTCTGGCGCCAAAACAAGCATTTAGAAAGCAAGAAGGAGACATGGATGAAATGGAGAGAGACAAAAAGTGGAGAACAGAGATTCCCCAAACAGGAAGGAAGCTGATTTATTGGAGAAACGAGAAGAGAAAGAGACCGCCAAAGAAAAAAAGGAGGAAGAGAAAACCCACAGAGGAGGAAAACCAAACTTTTCCACTCCACCATTGAAGAATAATTTGGTTTACTGCAACTACTAACTACAGCTCATGTTTCTGTTGGCAGCAGATGATTATCTGATCATGCATTTCATGTTCTTTTATTAAAATAGCATGTTCCAAATTAAACAGTCGTGTTATTAAATTACAACCACAAGTAACAAAAAAAGGTTGTAATATTTAAATAAATAGCCTATAATGATTTGCAAAAAGATCAAATACTCATTCAAAAGGAATTTGAGACACTGAAACTGATGTTTTATCATTAATATACCTTACAAATACATATAAAATATATATTTTATTAAACTTTCAGCGACATTAAATAATACTTTTTGGTCTTGACTATAGGTTTTTTGGGATGTGCGTCTTAAATGCACTTTAAAGGTACAGTATGTAAGAATTACTGTAATCTAGTGGTAAAGATGGGTATTTGAAATAAAAGATGTTTTCTTTAAAATTACATCATTTTCCAAGCACTGTTGTGAATGTATGGTGGCCGTTAGTGGCCAAAATTCTCCCAGAGATAAAGATGTTTTCATCTTTGTGTAGCTATGACTGTACTATGAGTAACTATTTTTAATGTCGTTCAAGGCATGACTTATCCAAAACAATCTTTAACTCCCATCAAACAAAGCTGGTACAGCAGTTTTAAAGTTCAGAGGTTCTTACTTTACATACATTGTTTTGTCTATTCAGGGACACCGCAGTAAAAATGGCTGAACAAATATGGCAGCCTCCCTATGTACACCCGCCAGCAAGTAGATTTAAATTACTCATTCTAAGAAAATGAGCACATAACAGCTATTCTAGTGCGGCGATTACACATCAATAGAAACACAGTTTTGAATTATATATCACATTTTTCTGCCATTGACCTTTGATTTTTTACATACTGTACCTTTAAAGAAAGTAGAAGTCCCCCATATAGAGGCAAAAATTACAGATACAAATGGACAAATGTCTGAAAAGCTTTTTTGTAAATGAAATATCCAATGATCTTTTTTGTTAGAGGACTTCAAGGACTTCATTAATTCTCAGAAGAAATGTTGGCAGTCACAAAAGTTGCATAAATTGTCATCGGTAAACTAAACATGCAAAACCACTTAGTAGGAGATGGATTTACATCTGAAGGTATGATTTACTGGGCAAACAGATCAAAGGGGGGAAAAATTGAAGAAGTTAAATAAAAAATGGTTCAGTGGGAGCTAAAGCATTTTGTTTTAATTTCCTGCATACTTTTGGGGAGTTATTGTTTAATCTACATGCAGAGAGAAGACAAAAAAAGAGCTTTGAAAAAAAATTAAACAAAAAGGGAACCTATTGATATAATGAAAAGAAAGTTAAAAAAAAAAAGTCACACAGAAAGTATTGTTTCTCCTGGGTTAGAGTTGGCCAGCAAAGGAATTTGTTGTAGCCCAAAAAGAGAAGGCTTAAGAAAGGCAAATAAATGAAGAAATGTGAGGTTTTAGAGCCTTGACCAAAAATATCTACAGCAGGACAAAAATAGAAGCATCAGAGTGAAAGCTACTCATTTTTAAAGTCACAGTAAAGGACTAGTCTGTCACACAACAGCTGGTCTGTTTGGAATCAAGTTTCTACACAAAACAAATGATCATTCTTTGGTTTTCTCCCCCTTAACATATTTATTCAGTGTGACTGATGATAAACTAATAAGTGGAAGCAAAGATAACAGACTTATTCACTTAACTGATTAAATACAAATTTTAGAAAACTATTTTTGGTCTTTCTTCTCACTTTTATCTTTTCAAAGCTCCAGAAATGGCAACTACAGATAAATTCCCATACTCTGTCATCACACAAACTATATGTGCCACATTTTATCTTATCAGAAAACCCATTAATTCCACTTTTTACAGGATGCAAAGCTGACAATTTGACATTTCCCAATCTTATCAGTCATCCCCGGACATCAATCCACCAGTGTAGCTTTGAGATGGGTCACAAACAGTGACCGTGGGGTTAAACAAACATGCATTTCCTCTTGAGTCCCTGGAAAGGTAGAACACAGCTGAAGAGGCACTTTGCATCCTCACACTGGAGTTGACTTGGGTGTTGCTTCCAGGGGCATGAAGCCAAAACGAATTACACATAAGGCAAAAGGGCAAGGAAGGAAGAGATGGAGGTCAGAGGCTGGCCTAATCCACAGATTTGTTCTCTTCGTCAGAAATGAGGCAGGAAATGAATCCTAATCTGGACACTGTGCTAAAAAGCCTGATGAACCTAGATGATTAAATGCTTCAACAGGAAAGATGGCAGATATTTTCAGAATTATCCATCTTTGCTCCACTGAGAGGGACTCTCATCATTACTGTGAGAGAAATTATACCTTTTATGACTAAATCTGAAGTTCAGGTGTAATAACAGCCTGTTGAGTGGACCATTAGGGAAGAGGGGAAAAGGCTAACACTCCATCAATCATTAAAGTTTTCATTCGCAGTTACTAACATGCAAATCTGTCTTTCGTACAAAAGGCTTGTGGGAAATGTTGTCTTGAATGAGATAAGTATGATCTATAATAGGTATGCATGATATAATCGGCCCCCTATCGGTATCGGCCTATATCGACCTTAAAACTGAGTATTGGACATCGACCACCCTGCCAATATTTAACCGATCAGTTCTCTGTTTTTAAACTCTAAAAAAATTAAATAAAATAAAAAAAACTTCTTTTTCTTCTTCAAAAACATCTTTTTTACAGACTTTAAATCTACTAACGACTGGGGGTGGGAAAAATGTTGATACACTGAAATATCGCGATATTTTCAGATGCTGAAATATTGACATTTGAAAACTCGGTACCGATCTGTTATACTCATGAAATCTCACAATATTTAATCGTTCCGTCACAAAATCTCATGAGAATTCAGGAAAATTTTGCAACATTTCAAAATCCTGATATCATCTTGACATTTAAAAACCTGGTTTTGATCTATTTCACTAGCAAAATCTCGCAATATTTCATCGTTGTGTTATGAAATCTTGTGAGAATTCAAGAAATATCGTGAGATTTTGTAACAGAACGATAGAACCTCGCAAGATTTTGTAAGTAAAATAGATCGATACAGTGTTTTTAAATATCAATTTGATATCTGCATATGAAAATATTGCGATATTTCAGTGTATTGATATTTTTTCCCACCCTAATTTTTTGAAGTGTCAGAAAGCGATAACTAAACTGCTATTCGAAATGACTGCTTATTTATTTCAGCTTTAATATTGGTATCGATATCAGTTATCGGCCACTTGAGTTTTGAAATATCGGCATATCAGATATTGGCCAAAATTCCAATATTGCGCATCCCTAATCTATAAAGGGAGAAAAATTAAAGTCAGGCTCAGTTTGTATTTCTTTAGACCAATCATGCAAAATATCCCAAAACATATTCTTTAAAAAAAAACCCTGAACCTTCAAAGTAGAAAAAGTGTAAAGATGTAACTAGGTTATAACTTGTGGGCATCGTAAGAATGGGGAAGCTGAATAAGGAAACTCAGTACATTCCATGTGTTGAAAACATACATAGATCATCAACACAGCCCAAACAAATCTATTAAAGACAGGCATGGTTAATAAATCTTGGGGTGAGAGAAAACAGTTTCCATTTGACTTGATGCAGCACTGAGAACCATAATACATCTTGATTGGACTAAATAGCCTCAGCTGTCTTAGCCAGGGACAGGTTAGTAAAGCGAGACCTTGGTGGTGAAAAAAAACTCAGGGTTAATAATTCAAAAATGAAAAAACAAAAAAAGAATGCTGTTTCTAAATGCAAGGTTTTCTCTGATGGCATTTTACAAAACACTAGCTACAGTAGCTATGTGACACTGAACATAGATCGATTCAAGTTTGCCATCTAATGTATGGCTTTTAAATTGGTTTTTTTTATTGAAAAGGCCTTTTGACCACTGAAGGATTTTGACAATATTTTTGCCAGTCTATAGAAAGTGAAGTGAAACCATTTTGTTAACTAGCCTACTGCAAGAGCTAATGACTTTCCTTGCTAACACAAGCTAGCAAAAGTAAACCAGGACAGTCTTCTAATGGGACAGGTTATTTTATCAAGTATCCATGATTACAAGCAGAAATGAAGAGAAATTTCATGAAAAGTTTACAGAATATCATTCATGTAACCAAGAAAATTTAGCTTTCTGATGTACGGCAAACAAAGACAAAAGGCTAATCATAATCTTTTCTGATCATATGGGTTTTTGGGAGAACAGCTAACAGCATAACAGACAGCAATAGTATTAATGTTTTAAACCACATCCACCGCCCAACCAGCTTCTTCAAGCAAACTTGGTGCCCTTTCTTAAATTTAAATTACCGATCATACTGTTTCCTACAGATATATCAGGCATATTTTCCAAAAGGGGCAAATAACTACATTGGACAGTTGGTTAAAGGTCTTATTGATCCCCAAGACTTGTATTTTAATCAGTTTCATGAGGACATCGAATAAGAGGTAATATTTTATAAGTTTAATTGTGTTATGAAGCAATTACACCATTCTTTAAATCAGTGTTTTTTAAACTGGGGGTCGGGACCCCCATGTGGGTCATATAATAATTTCAGGGGGTCGCCAAATCATTGAAAAAAGAAAATAAAGGCTACATTCAGCAAATAAATTTGGGATTTTGGGGGCCATCAAAATCAATATATTATTGCAAAGAAATTAATCTGTGAAATTAACACTTTAATTTTTAAATACTAATAATCAACAACACCAGAGTTTGTTATTTTGGGGGTCATGGCTCCAAAAGTTTGACTAAAGCACTACTAGGGTTTTATCAGGAGATACTTGGCTCACTAAAACTGACAAAAAATTTTCAAGGAAATCCAGTAAAAGTCATACAAGCATATAAAAAGGGAGACTGATGCTAAAACTGATTTATGGCAATAATCTGACTCCTGAGACAGCCGTGGTTTATTATGTCTGTGTTGGTGGTGTATGGAGGTTCAACCTGGGGGTGCAGCCAGCAAACCATCCAGAGACTCTCCTCCGAGTTCTCTCTGGTTCCTCCCTTTTAAGATGGCCATCAGTCCCCATTTCCTCATCTATAATTCACACAGACGGCCTCCCTCTCCCCACACACAGACATGCACACGCGTGCTTCCCCTCAGGCCAGCACACACCTCAATACAGCAGAAACAGAAGCAAACATGGTTAATACATCAAACCCAAGACATGAACGATATCTCAAAGCGTTTTCTTTGACATTGCTAGAATGATATGATAGATACTACACAGAGAACTATTTTGAAGTCAATTTTGAAAAAAAAATCTTCAGTTTGCTTTGTAAATATTGAAATTAACCAGGACCCAGATATACATAGACACTCCTTTACTATTCTCCCACATCATTAGTATGTTGATAACCATTTCAAAGATGGAACAAAGTGCTTTCGGATCCACATTATCTTTTAATCACGGACTTTGCTTGATGGGAGCCAGTGAGTAATTGTATCTGAGATTCATTTTGCTTTTTCTAATCTCAGCTCTACATGCATATTGCAGGGAAGTCTGTTTGATCAGTGCAATTTAGTAGACAGAGTAAAGAAGCAAATGTAAGACTAAACGAGTCCAACTGCCAGACAACAGGGTTATTAAAGAGAGATGAGCAGATAAGGGTTGATAGAAGAAACAAGGGATTCAGTTGTCTTAACTGGGGCTGTTGGACGCACCGGTGCGTCCAGATCGTATGTCCATTTAAGATGACGTTGTAGCTAAACACAGCAATGTAGAGACTCCATTCCAACTTCTGTAGACAAAGCCGACTTCAAACTATAAACCAGTTTTTAAATCGTGTTAATAGACCAGGTATAACCGGGGGTTATGATGTAAAATGTACATCCTATTTTTCCTGCTGGTATTATATACAGTATATGTTTAATGCACGTTTGGTGAAGGGAAAAACGGTATGGAATTATATGGAAAGTGCTCGTAAGCAAGAAAAAAGAGTCACAAAAACCCAACAACCTCTTTACTGTTGGTAGAAAAAGATGCAACACATCAACCAATAAGAAAATTATATGACAACATGATGCATTTGGTTGCTGAGGAAGAGGGGAGGTGGTGGAAGAACTAAAATTCCCCAAAAGCAGATTGAAGGGCTGCCCCCACACCTGGAAATATCAGACCTGGAATGTCCTCTCTCTTGTGACGGACAGGAACCGTCTTTCTGGACTGGGGCAATTCATCTTTGTGGCATCATATGGTGATAACTGATTGTTTTGTAAATAGTTGGGAAAAACGCCTTAGACTTTGCTGCATTTTAATGTAAATAATTTTTGTATCTCTTTTGATGGCCACTTTCCCAAATATTTTTAAGTTGAACATATGAAATTAGCGTTGGCCAGTCGTTCAGTCAGTGATTGGCTGACCAATCAGATTGGAGGAGGCTTGCCCTTGCTGGCGAATCAGCAAACGAGAAGACCTGAAGTGAAGGTAAACAAAGCAGATGAAGAGCAGACATACTGCAAACTCTCACACATCGTTTGGCATAATATTGGGACCTTGGCTAGCAGTCCTCGCACTCTGCTAGCTATCGTTCCATACCTCTGCGACTACGGGAGATGACATCAGCCAGGTTGTCTTATACCTTTATTGGCACAAACACTTTATACAGGCTGTTATCTTGATAAAACAACGACATTAGCGCTGAGAAAAACGACCATTTTGTAACGTTAACTTACTTAAACGATAGCAACATGGCTTGGCCGCACCGGCCGCTATTGACAAAAGATTGTAAAATAAAAATAAATATTATGCAACAATGAGGTAACTAATCCATATCATGGGCCTAAACTAAGATAATACAATGGTTTTCGTAATATTTATATCTCCATTAACAAAGAAAATACTTAAGATTTGTAGCTCGCCTTCTTTGCCGCTTGCATTCTGGGTAGCCCTTACTCACAAGGGTGGTGTCGGAGAATCTCAATATTGAGGGCGATTCAGCCCTTAAATTTGCCCCTCAACTTAACTTAACTCAATCTGAGAATCGGGACAGCACTTGCACTTCAAGGGAGTGCGCAGTTTTGAGATTGAGGGTTAAGATTGAGGGAATTTACCCATAGACTCTGTGTCAAGATATGGATAGGTCCCTGTTGAGAGTTATTTTCTAGTTTCCAATAAATCTTGTGGTAACACTAAAAAAAACAAACAAAAAAAGGTCTGAAAAATAAAATTACATTAAAAAAAAAAAAAAAAGTGCTTAGACCAATGGACTCTATAGTAGCCTAAGCTTGTTAAGCACTTGCTTCAAAGCATCAGCAGCTAGACTATTTGGGCATTGTGCTGCTCATTAGCTTTAAAATGATGATACAATAAAGACTAAGCAAGGCCTGATTCATACTTTTATCAATCAAAGATACTGAAATCATGATCAAACATCAAATTCATGAATTCAGAATGCTACTTCACAACAGTACGCCATGGTGACTACCTCTGGTTCTTGGTTCTTATATGTAGTATATGACTGAAACCTGTAAGTCTGTCAAGGAATTAAGATATAAATTATTCCACTGACTGTTGCCAAAGTAAATTTGACTCCACCGTAGACCAGTTTTAGCAAAAAGCCTCCAAATCTGTGCAGATAGAAGCCAGTAGCCTTAAAGTGCCTGTCTAGTCATAAACAACTGTACATTATATGTTAACCTTTGGGTTTGGGTATGAGTTAAACTTTACTCTTTTTAAACAGAGATTAATAAAGGATGGAGCCAGACACAGGTACCTCATCATGATGATACATTTGGTAGATATATTTTGTTTATGGGTTGCATTTCTGATTCTAGGATTAAAAATCTTGCTGTTATTTATTGCATGCAAGTGAAACTGGATGATTTTCAATAAGACGTGGAGAGCGGCAAAATCGCCAAGTCAAAGTCCAAATTTGAGTCCCACTTAGATATGAAGGATTTGTGAGTCAGTACAAAAACCCCTCAAACATTTATTGGAGTAGTTCATGTTTTCAGCAAGTTACTGGCAGAAAATGCTGGACAATTATGCAAAACCCCCACAAGATATTTCTGCTAAAGGGAGCCGAGGGTTCTCGTTCTCTTCCTCAGAATAAATAATTAAAAATTCGTTGTTAGCTATTGATGCAGTTTGAATACTCCTCCTTTACCTGTGGCCATGTTCAAATACAATTCCTTTGTTAGAATATATAGATCTTAAAAGATGAAAAACCAAAACTGCTCATTCCTCTTTGTTTGTATTTACGACCATGCACCAGAAAGTCACCAGAATGTTTGTCACATCTGCACTGACATGACCCTCAGTGGCCCCTCCACCCCTTCTCTCTGTCTGTCTCTGTTTCCGTCTGCCTGCATGGTTGCTGGGTAGCTCTCAGGCGAGCTGTCTCCTTTCTGGAAACCAACTTGCGATGACAACCATGGCGTAGGAGGGGGAAGCAAAGGGGGCAAACACGCCCTTTCTCTGTCCTCTTTTTTTGGGGGACACAAACAGAGGCCTTCCCCCCCGACCATCCCGTGCTGCCTCCTCCCCCCCTACTTCCTCCATCCCTCATTCAGTTCTAGCAACAACATGCCCTCAGAGCCAGGCCGTTGTTTGGATCTGAGGATGCTGTTGCCACTGGTTAACCAACTGTTGCCATGCTGGCATGGCAGAAGCAGTGGGAGGGAGGGAGGGACATTTCTTTGGAGTCAGCTTCACCCATGATTCCAAGTGCTGTTAGTCAGCAATGCATTTATAATGCAGTGGAAATAAATGTAGGTGTTGGAGAGAAGTGTGAAAAAGAAAGACATTGTTTTCCTCCTTCACTTTACAGCTTTTGTCTTCAGTCACAAGAAAGACAAAAGTCCAAGATATTTGGATGCCCTTGGCACTCATTTCTCAAATTTATGTTTCTTTTTAAGATATGAGCTTCTGTTAAAAATAAAAAAAGAAGAAAACTGAAAGAAATAACACTGCTTTCCCTGGATTCTAGCCAAATAGCCACAAGTATTAGATGACAAGTGATGCTTGATCTCTGAGCAGTTCGCCACAGCTTTGACTAGACCGTGAGGTGAGTCACGGAGGCAGATGTGGCTGAATAAACCCGACAGCATGTTGTCTTGGGTTGGACTGCTGCAAAGTTAGCAGAGCCAATATATTTGCTTGTACTCTTAAAGAATAGGCCAATGTGATACAATGCCGGATAATGGAAATCAGAGAAGAAACCAGATGAAAGAAAGAAAGTAGAAGTAAATCTGGTATACACAAGAGATTGATTTTAAAATAAAGTAACTATTTAAACCAACTTTCTTCCCATTAAACCTTCACCCTTCTATTGCTTTATTGCTCTGCAGATACATAGTAATTAAAATGCAAAAGCTAGCCAAGTTTAAAAAACACCAAACACTCCACTGCAGCCATCTAAAAACATTTCTCCATCTTTACATTCCTGACAGTGAAAGTATTCTCTAATAATAAAAGGACGGCCTCAGGGCACCATTTCCAACTGCCTTGTGCTAACATGTTGATTGATTAATGTGCATGTTATGCTCTCCGAGCACTGAAACACTTGCATATAGACCAGTTTTGCCACCTGTCCTTGCTTTAAAGTGCAGCTGTTGCCTTGGAGGCACAAAGATCAGCACCTGGAGGTTTGCATAACTGCTACTTGCATGTTGCCCTTTGCTATTAGTGTCTAATGAGGTGTGGATATCTGCACAGCGTGTAAAAATCAGAAATAAGATGCATTGTATTATTTTTTCAAAAAGACTGTTTTGTATTTGTATGCATAATTTCTCGGCAGATGTTAACTATAACAACTAGAAAGCCTCGAAATCCAAACCATATTTCTCATTGCTTCCTGTCACAAACAGGATATTACTTTTCTCCAGAGCAGCTGCTCCTGACCCTGAGGTCAGGTCGGACTTAGTGGGACTATTATACCAAGCTCATGTCCCATTCTTTCCAATTAAAGTTCCTCTCCAAGTAGATACACAGAGAAATTATTAAGGTTTCCAAATAATTTAGGTCTATTCATTCTTTTTCTGGCCAATTCTTTCACTCTGTGGTTTCATGATTTATGATATAATGGTGCTAATTTGCACTCAGATTGGGGTCATGAAAATGAGTCACTTTCATTAGTGGTTTATCTTTTCAGAGCCTGTTTGTCAACAAGATTACACAAAAACTACGAGGTTGGCTTTCAAGAAACTTAATGGAAAGTTGAAATATTTTTTTTCCATGGGGATTTATGAAGAACCTATAAAAAGAATGTCTAATTCTTGCCTCATATGCAACATAAATACATCAATATCTGGCCAAATGTGACCAAAAAAGTCCTTTTATGGGTGTGGTTTATTATATTTTAGAATTTGCCATTTTTTTGGAAATCACTTTGAAAATAATGCTCAATCAGCAGAGCTTTCAGGAGCAGGGTTTGCCTATAGTCACTGATTTCACAGGAAAAATGCTGAAGCAAACAAGTAGATGCAGTTCATTTCCATTAAGCTGCATGCATACAGTAGGTCTCAGTGGAAGCCTGATGGTTCACCTAAGATAACCATCTAATTTTATTGCATTACTTACACAGGATGCTTCAACAGTATTATTTTGATTTTATGAGAAAATATCCTGTAAATTATTTGAAATTTCATTTAAGCTGTAAGACAAGTGAAGTTGACCTAGTACTATAAAGGTCCAATAGTTCATTGAAACTGGTCATTTGGAATTTTACCAGCTGAATATGCAGTAATTAGTACCAAACAATGTCAAACATGATTTCCAAGAAATGCCTTATTAAAGTTATGTGGGAATTTAAAGACCTGCAGTGTAAATAGTGACAAATATTTGAAAAACTTAACAATTTAATGATTGATCTTTTTTTTCGTGTGTATTTTTTTGGTCAAAGTATGCTGCATGACCCCACTTCTTCATAGCCCTTCCACTTAAATAGCAGCCTAAACTTTGCTGTCCTGCAAGTTTGACTGAACTAGTGATGGGCATATCGATACAATGGAGTCGATACTTCGATACCAGCCAGACAAAATATCAGAATCGATACTTTTTTGAATATCCAGATACCACTGGACAGATACAAAACATTCTTTTTTAATTCACTAACCCTAACCTTGAAAGTTTAAGGCAATGAAATGACGTGTGAAAGCAGCGAGATTCTAGTTTCTGTGTCACATGATTGTGGTAGCCAATCAGATGTCATTCATCATCAATATAATTTATAATTGTTTTAAAAGCATTTCCCAGTACTTCTGTTCACAAATTTTACTTAGATTTATTACCCTCACAATCAAGATATGTGATTTTCTTTCAAGGGGCAAAAAGTATCATATCGGTATCAATGTTGATGAAAAAGTACCATAAACTACTCGTATTGTATCAACAGAAGCGAATTGAATTGAATTATTTAATGTCCTCAAGGTGCTATTAAGATAAAAACATAGCACTAAAAATAATTTGAAACCATGGAAACATTTTGGTATCACCCATACCTAGATTAAACACCCTTCAATTCGTGCTTCCTCTTATGAAACTTGTTATGTGGTGTCGGTCTAACTTGGCATCAAATGTTAAAGGTCAACACAACAAAAGGGGGAATTCAGTTACATTTAAGTAAAGATGCATACCATATTCCCAACATTCCAGCACCAATGTTTAATTTCCAGCCCTACCATCATGAAAGACTAATTTTTGAAATTAACCCTCTGGGTACCAAAGTATAAATGGTCGTTTTACACTACTTTTGTTTTCACCTTTATATTTCAGCTTTTAAAGCTGTTTACCTGCCTTGTTTGGTATCAGCACAACATCACCAGTGTGATTTATAGTCTTTTTCATTTTGACACACTGTATTAACTCAGTTGGCCTAAAACCACACAAAAACATAAAATCAGAGTAGAAAACAGATTTGAAAACCATAAACTTGTTTCACGTACCATTTTTATAATGCAAATATAAGACGGTATTGGCGATGGCTGCAGATGACACAGAACACACCAAACTGACTTCAGAAGACTCCACAATGACACCAGACGGCCAAATATCGGCCCGGTGTGTCTCTGCCTTTAAAGTTATTTTTTTATATCACTGCCATTTGAAGGACTGTTTTCCAGGAGATAATGATGGACAGCACGATGAATCAAGCCAGCAGGGCATTTAATAATGAACATAACTAATTGCTAATATCCAGTGGTGTAGTCTGTGATGTGCTGATATATGCCGTATATTCACAAGAAAAGGTCCCAAATTTCCATATAACTATGGAAAAATGCACAAATACACATATCAGCCTGGTTTTGTGACATAACTTTTACTTTCCCATTCAGAAAGTATGAAGCGGGCATTTTTTGGACCATATAGGGGCTTTTGTAAAGCGTCATGTGAACCTGATATTAACTACTCAGGTCGTGTAAGTATCAACCAGCCTTGAGGAAGCAGTGATGTTGAAGGCACGGGACCCCAGAGTATACCCACTAGAATAAACTAGACTGCACGACTGCTAATATCACCACAGAATGTGAAATACCTCCACTGGGTCACACCACAAATATTTCTCAAATGTTTTTCTTAGTCGTTACCGATACATACACAGCTTACATTTAAATCTGTTAGCATGCCATCATTCTTTATCAGCGGCACTTTAATGTATGACCCATACATGTTCTTTTGTAATAAAGTCAACGTTCCATGTCTCACTATTATTTGGCCACAAATGCTTTAAAAAAAGATAGTTAATCCACAGACTACTGGAACACTGCACTGAAAATACATGGTTGGAATTAGGTCTACATGCTAACTCAGGTGCAACACAGTACATGTTTAGGTCTTAAAATTTACATATTCATACATCACAATTCCATCATTTTACATGAACTCTACCCCACTTTAGTAATGGCAAAGAGATACGTTTATACATAAAATTAATGTATCACATGTTCTCTTGTGATACTATGCAGCTGATGACAACATCTCTGGATTATTGTGCATTTTCTGATGCACATGGCATAACATCCATAAGCTATAGGAGAGTTCTAATGAACTGCATGATGATTCTGCATCCTGGTTGTAATTTTATGTCTGTGAGGATGTGATAAATTTAAGGGTTCACTCATTTTTTTTCATGGCTGCAATCTGTAAGTCAAACTATCAAATTAACATTTGGCTGTTAGCTAATTAATACAAGTTGCAAGCTTGGCCTATTTTGCCCTTTTCCAGGCAATTCAAGCTAAAATACTTAGGATGACAGGAAGAAAGGAAAAAAATATAAGCCAATGAGACAGGAGAAAGAAAAAGAAAAAAGGGGGCAGAGACAGTGGGAGAGACATGAGAGATCACAACAGATTAAAGCAGGATTTTGCAGGGGAGGAATAAACAGAGCAGGAGGGATGAAAGAATGAAGTAGGAAAAAAAGAGTGGGTGAGGAAAGGCGTAGAGAGGAAGCCAAAATTCTTCTCAGTCCATCACCTGCTCCAAAACTCATGCTGACCGAAGCTTTCAGCAAACTTGTGACAACCAGCTCTGCAGACACTGACAGGCAGCATAATGTGTCCCGCGGTCTCGCTTGGTTTGGTGTCACGCCCACGGAGAAACCACCAACAATCTGTTGGCTATGAGTAACTTAACCGCCAAGAGCCACATGCCATTGCAGCCTTCACGATTAAAAACATCACAAATCGTTCAAATGAACATTAAACAAATAAAAAAACTGAAATTAGAGGCTTAAACATTTTGACAGATTCGCTTTTACACACACGCGCACAAGTAAAATAGCGGCACACTCCGAGTGCCGTCCCGGTTGGCTGAATAATCATCGATGTCTAGACGGAGAACGTCACAAAGACTAAAGGTCACCAAAACACAGAAACAGCCCCCGGCTTATCACCACATCAGCTCTTTCACCCAATTGTTTGCGAATGTCGGCAGCAAATATCCTGAACAATTAAAATCTCTGCCAACAAAAGGGATGGCGATACCCAGGGAAATATTGATTAAAGATTATGCAAAGTCAAAAGAGAAGAAAGAAAATCCCTCAGAGTTTTTAATCTGCCTGTTCTAGCTGTTAAATACACATACAGCTATAAAACTAATGAACCAAATTAGAGGTTTTTCCCAAAAAGAAGTGAAGGAACTACTTGCATTTAAATGAAAATGTAAAATATACAGTAAGACCTCTTACCTGGGGGGGTGGGTCCAGTTTTTTGTCAGTAAAGAGGGAAGAAGGGAGGCAGCAAGGCAGCGGCTTCTGCAGAAAGACAGGAAGAAAGAAAAGGGGGAAAATAGATGAGATACAAACAGAGGAAGGAACGGGAATCATAGGGGCAGCACCACACGGACAGAGAGGGTTGATGCGTTTTCGCCGGCAAGCACACTGCCGCAGCTTACACACTCCCCTCCCACAAACACAACAAGCCGACCGGCACGCTGACTTGCATCCCCTTCGCCAGCACACACACTCAAAGAGAGACAGGGCTGCTTAAACCAGTGTCTACACTGCAATGGGGAGGGGGGTGGATATAGGGGGGTTGGGGAAAACAGGGTTCTGCCATGTCTGAGCAAAAAAAAAAATGTGTATGTTTGCTCGTCAGCCCCATTAATTCATGTTTGAAAGGGATATGAAGCTTATCCAGCCCCGAGGGAGTGGAGTTGCATGATAAAAGACCATCTCTTCCCAAGAAATTTCCAGATGAGTGTTCCATTCTGCTGTCGGTGCCGATCTCAGTCGCTCTTCAGCTCAAAGACGGTGACATTATGAATGCTTGAAACATTCAGACATCACAGCGAATGCGGCATGAGTATCTGTAAGTGTGTGTAGAGGAGGGGTGCGGGGCTTGCCCCATGCTGAATAATTACTCTGTCCTGGTGCTCATTTGCAGGCATGGCCGAGTGCTGCAGCAGCACTGAAACAAAGGCAAAGAGGGGGAACGAGGGTGAAAAAGGGGGTCTTACTGCAGAGGCTGGACTACCCGGGGAAAAAAAGCATATTACCCAGAAGCAATGGAAGCCTAAAATTCCCTGCTCATTACTCCAACCTCAAACCACACGAAATAAGATATATTTATAGAGCAGAGACTCACAATGGTCCCACTGTAGCCATCCATCACCTGCACTACTAGAGATGTCAAAGTGAATAAATGCAGGCGTTATAAACTGAGCAAAAGAGTTTATAGAATGAGGGAGTCCGAGTTCACAGAATGGTTTGGATTCATAAAAAATGCATAATGTTATTTGACTTTCTCCATATTAACAATGATAGAGTGAGATGAACCTTTAGAGTTTTGACATTTTTAGATATCAAGCTCATTATAAAGCAGGCAAATCATGTCACCTGAAAAGAATGTCTCATGATTTAAAGGTCATTTAATGCCTTATTTGTATCATAATTAGGATGTAAATTGCATTAGCTGTAGCTACAGTCCCATGAGGGTCCACAGCCCACTGTGTGAAACATAAAATATGAGACCACGCAAACAGTAATGCAGGGCACTTGCAGAATAGACGTGCTTGGGATTTATTCTGACTGTTGAATCCTCATAAATGGATGTAAAAGCTTTAGCTAAAAAGTGCTATTTCACTAGTGATGTGAGCAGGTTCTTGTATTTAAAGATTTTGGCTGTCGTACATTGAAAGGTGGATTGACATCATGAGTCTGTGCTGCTTACATGCAGACAAAAGATGTGACTTTGCTGAAAAATAGATGTTGGTAGCTCTGTATCTCATACTACTATAACAGCATAACTGTGACAAATCAATAGATTCCCCTTTGACAAAGAAATGTTGTATCTACAGTACTCAAATCTGACAATTCCATTACTATTAATTTAGAGGAGGTGTTATTTTGTAGATAACTTCAGCTAACTTCCCTGTGACTGGATGTTACACCAGTTCTCTACAAATTTGTGCTTTAGCTTAATAGGGCATGTTTGCAGCTTAACTAATTTTTCTGGTTTATTTTACTTCTTAAAGGTTGAATATGGAACATTTTTATTAAAAGCTAGATTTTTTAAAGAAATAATACTCTAGATGGACCCATAAACGCTTTCCACGGCATCAAAACACGGAAATGGCGCATTTCCTCCTGGATCGGTAGCTAACTCGTTTGCTAACGTGGCTAACATTAGCTGTCAGTTATAAACTCCTCTGCATAACTTGTTGGACATATTGCAGGCTGCTGGTCACTTGTCTGTTGGCAGAAAGCCTGGCAACCAAGCGGCTGGAGTTATTTTTTTGCCATTGCAACTACAACTTGACACATGTAATGTCGCTGTTCTGTCCGTATTCCTCAACCTTTAACTGTTTTTTTCTGTTTTTTTTTCTGTTCTGCCATAGTTTTCTTGAATTTTATAAATGAAAACTTGTATTTACTACGAGTTATAAAGCTCTGACAACTTTCTATGCAAGCATGGAATGAAGCTAATGAACAGAAAGAGCTAGCTTCCAGCTAAGCAAGTAGTAAGCAAGTAAACTATTTTAGAAAGCTGGTGAACATAAAAAAAGGAAAAAAACAGTGTTAAATTGAAAGTGTATTTAGCAGCCATGCAGCATCACAACTTGAAATAATTTACTAGATGAATGATTATGCAGCAATAAATTTATGCCAACACGTGATCCAGAACACCTTCATAAGCTCATGCAACAATGGTCGTGTCTGAATGTAGACCCTTTTCCCTAAACCCTCATTGCACAGGGCTTCACTAGCACACTGAGTGTACTCATTCTATTGGCAATTTTGACATGAAGCTCCTTGCCGCAGGTCACGTGATTACCAGCCATCACTGAGGCAACCACGATTCATGACATTCCAAATCAAATCCAAGTTTGTTTGTGAAATTATTTATTTTCTTATATTGTACTGTAGTCTCTTTGTTGTATGTCTATTAAAAAAAAAAAAAAAGTCATCTCTCGCCACTCCAAGTGTTTGCTTCTTTATTGCACCATTTTGAGCTTCCCCCCACAATGCATTGTGGTCTATGTTGACCCGTCTAGGGACTATCAATGCTCACTAAATTCCAAGATGCATTGTGGGTAATTTTGAGTGCACTATTTTTTCTCTTTGGACATTCAGACAGCCCTAAAAAATGGCGTGACCCCTACAGCGTGTACATTCAGACACAGCCAGTATCTCAGTATTAGCTTATTTCATTCAAGCTAACATTGAGATATTCTCAAAAAACTACTCCAAAAAAATGGCTGTGTCATGTTTGTAAACATACAAACCCCAAAACGATTTCTGAAAGTAAAATAGGCATCATTGCAGGTGTTAACATCAGTATAAGATTGTTTTTACAACTAGCTTAAACCAAACCAGAAGCCCCGATTGGCATAAAGAGACTCCAGCACATGATCGCCAAACCTCAGAGACAGCTTTGAGGTTAATGTGCGACTGAATCATAAAGGATACCATTAGGTTACCATAACCGCTTGAAAATTAAAGGGGAGGAAGGAAAAGAGTAAGTCAGGCTACTCCTTCCATGTCCTCTATTAGCTTGTCTTGTTTTAAGGAGGCAGAAAGAGTCATCAGTGTGGGACTATAATCAACCTGTCAATGTCGAGGACTGGATCAGGTTTAAAGAAAGCAAATAAGACGTATAAAATGGCAGCAGACATTCAGTTTTTCTCCTTTTTATGTGTGCTTACAGAGGGTAATCAACATAAGGAAATAGAAAAAAGGAAGGTGGTGCTGAGAGGAGAAAGATGGACGGAGGGAATCAGCGCAGCCTTTCAGCGCCTTCATGCCAAAGTCAGAGGCTACAGGACCGACTGACATATAGCCACAAACACCTAATCTCCCAGAGAGCAGATGCTGGCTGTGCTAACACCAATCTGCCAGAACAGAACTGTCAACAGAAACGATGGCACGCTTACACACGATTTCGCTCAGCCTGCGATTATGCAGGATATGTGGATGGTTATAAACCTTCTAGAAGTATAAACAGGTCTCACTGATGCAGGAGTTGTCCGTGTTTTTAAGTATTCTCAAATTATAATGCATGATGTGAGTGCAAAGTCAAAGCAGAAAGTTTTATCTTCTAATCCAGAATTATAAGGTAGGTCAAGCTCATTGCCGTATTGGCAATGGGTTGATAAATGCCTTGGCTGTGCCCCAACTCAATATGATCAGGATTAATGGATCATCCTCTGTAATATGCATGAAGCCCTTCATCCAACTTGGATGACAGATTTCCAAAAATTTACTGAGATATTGCAAATCAGCAACCAGACTAAGAATCTGTGAGGCGATGCTTTTCCTCACATGCCAAGTTTGTTGTCTCAGTGCAAACACACGATAAAAACAGGATATCAACAAGGCTAAGATAAAAAGAGGCATATTTATTATGACGCCTCAAGAATGAATTTCTCTCTTGGGTTAGAGAACCTCTCTTTAGTTAGTGTCCTGAAAACACCTGCCAATTTGGAAGCTGAAAACCACACATGGACACACACCCGGGAGTCCAGTATTAGCCGTAATGAAGGCCGCCCTCTAAGCAAATCACCACAGTGTGAAGGACAACAAATTAAGTATCATCTGCCTCTGCTAAAGGATAAACAGGTGCTGACTATTACTGGATTTTATGTGCATCCAGACTGGCTGATGTATCGTTACATCTGAAAAGCTGCCTGCTGAGCTGTCACAGAATCAGACCTCTTATGAAAGCATGACTCATGCTTTTTAAAAACAGCAGAATTAGCACAAGCTGGGTTTCACTGAACCGTCAAATTCATGAGAGGTGCTACGAGGACAAAGAAAACGTGGGTTTAGTGGTCCGTAAGTCTTTATAACTGTGATTTGCTATGTAAAAGCAAAGTAGTTTAAATAGATAATAAAAATTTTAAATGAGTGCTTCTGGATAATCAAAACAGTGTTGGTCAAAATGTAATGACAAAGCACTTAAATGTGCTAAATGGTAAGCACAGTATCAAAACAAAATCAATAATTCCCTAAAGAACTGTTATTCTGTAGGCTGAAAGATGATTCAGAATGATAATTGAACATTTGGTACGCTAAAAGCTGGGGAATTTGTGCCGCAGATTAATTAATTAATTACACCCAGCAGAGGCAAAAATATCCAAATTTTAGACCTCTGTCATGCTAAAAACTGTTAATTTTAACATCCATTATTCAAGTCAAAGCACAGCATACAGCACGATTCACACCAATCCAGCATAACATTTAACAATCACTGAAGATACGATGAAAAAAATGCTATTTTATGACATTACCTGATTTAGTCTTAATCTACAGCATATCGCTGGTGGGGTTTAATCAATTGCATCAGAACACTTTAGGAAATCTATATCAATATTGCTGATGGTGCTGATGCTACAAATAAAAATCAAGAAAAAACAGCCAATTTCATCCTTATATATAAAAAAAATATACCCAAATGCAAGGCAAAAATAGGAAAGTGGAAACGGCTATGCTCAACTATAATTCTTTTATTGTTTTCTCATGATAACAATTTTCTTGTTATCTTGGAATAAAGATCTTTTTCTTATGAAAACAAGAGAATTTATCTTGCTATTTGGATAATGAAATAAATAATCCCTTTATCACAAGAAAACAGTGATACTAAAAACATGCAAGCATGACCATTCTCAGCTTGAAAAAACTATTTTAATTTAATTTAATTTTATCTGATTTAATTTAATTTTATATTATTTTATTGTATTGCATTGTATCTTATATTATTTTATTTCATCTTATTCAATCTTATTTTATTTTTTCTCATTTTATTTTATTTTATTTTATTTTATCTAATTTTATTTTATTTTATTTATTTATTTTTTTTGCCAAATCATTGGATATAATAGACTTCAACTCAAAGATTTACTATCTTCTAATTAGTATCCAGACCCAAGTCTGACTTCTTATTTTTGGCTTGAAATGATAAAAAATACATGCTTGTTTTGTTGGAAGCGAAGTGAATTGGATTTAAGACCAGAGAGATCTAATTACTCAGATCCGTACTGATCTGTTGTCTGTTCAGAAGTTGACAGCGACTAATCTGTCTCAGACTGTCTGTCAGTCATACAATAGTCTTTTAATTTCATCAGTTACGGCTTTTCATTCTTATTAGATTAAGTCACTTCCTTTGATACAAGATCAGTGCTCAAAAGTCTTTGCACTAAATCTAATTTTAGTTTGCAGACTGGATCATCCAAAGTTAAAGTCATTCGCTGTATTTGTTGTTTGGTTTTAGGATTGACATCAGAAGTCGTATTTAAGGAGCTGAACCACTCCATCCTCTTAAGAATAAGACTGAAAGCACAACCATCTTATCCAAACCCGGTGGTCACGTCACAAACTCATCGTGGGCGCAACAACCAAAGAGAAATTGCAACCTTTTTCCCTGTTATGACCCAAAAATATTTTAATTTTTCATAAAGACTTGTTTGATTTTTTGATATTGAATGAAGGCTTACACAGGCATTTTCCATGTACAACCCTGCTTTGCTGAACTCACAGCAGAATAACGCACAAGCTGAACTAGTCTGTAAATATTTTAGAGGAAACCAACTGTTTATTTTATTATATTGACACAATTATCCTCTCAAAACCATGGCTGTAACAGTTCCTGAAAAGCCCTTCAGACCAAAAACAGCTTTTCTTGTTTGCAATTACTGCCAAGAGCAAATAGCAACCAGTTTATTTGCCAAGTGTGGGTGTTGCACCATCTCAGTGACCGGCTGGCCATTCATAACAAAACTCAAAACTCTTCTAATAAAAATGAATCGCCCTGTGCTCATGTTGTTCAATTAATAGACCGCTGGGTTAAATATTGACCGTGATGGAAAGGAAATGATGTTTTCTCCTCTTTTTCACCTAAAAACATGGCTATGGGGCCACATATTGTCTCCTCGGCCTACATATGCGTACCCACTGTGGAAGCAAACACTCACATCCTCCTTCCCACACTGACAGCCCAAAGATGGTCTGTGCGTGTGTGTTCTGTTTTTGGGCTGCCATTCCTCTCTCATATAAGCAGAACACAGGAAATTCCTTAAATGTGAAATATGCTTTAGAGTTTTGAGGCATAAGAAAGAGAAAGGAAGTGGAGAAAAGCGTGTTGCACAGCGAGGGGGGGGGTTAAGACTGTCGGGGTATTTAGAAGTGAGAACAAAGTCGACTGCTTTTATGGACTTAAATAAACGTGTGCCCGTCTGAGGGCGTGTGCCTGTCTTACAATATATAGCGTGTTATATATATTAGCTGTCTGCCAGCTTTTGTGTGTTTGTGTGTGTTTGTGTGAAGACTCCAGCTTGCGTGTGCCTGGGTTTACACTAACCACAGGGTGTAGCCGTGAGCTTTGATGTCGTCTCTACACCCTGGGCTGAACTCAAACAGGCTACTGTACAAGATCCCAAATGACTCCATGGAAAAATCACAACTCGGGGAACACTGCCCTCTCTATTCCTCTCGTAAAACTTCACCAGGCATTAAAGACGACAGACGATTTGAGCTATTGAAAATAGTTTTGCTGCAGAAATAGTTCATGTAGGCGTTGCCTTCAAAATCACCCAATTTTTTTTTTTTACTGTATATCATAATATGTAAGAACAAACAGCTTTTTTCTAACCTGTATTTGGTGGAGCCATCAAACCTAAATGATCCATTTCCCGCTCTTATTCATTCGTTTATGGAAAGAGAGGCTTCAGTGGTTTACTAAAAACTAAAGAATATATAAAAATATGGTCATTAGTCGTGTATGTGAGAGGGATCTTATTTCTGTGGCTCCCAAACAGATTTCTGCCCTAAAATTTTGATGAAAATTGGAAATATTTATAACTGTGAGAGGTGTAAATTACCCTGGGCTCATATCTAACACTTAATTTTGCTCCTCGCATCCATGGAATATAACAATATCTTCAAAAACTGTGTTTTTCACCTACTTTCCCTGTCAGTACCCCCCCCTTCTACTTAAAAGCTTCTGCTGGAGGACTTTGGCACCAGTTGCTAACCCGGTCCCCAGAGCGAAACGTCACCATGTTACATTCTGACAAACCACAGCTATGTATGATCCAGTGATGTGTCGTTCACAAACGAGCCGGTTCTAAGAGCCAATTCTTTGTAGTGAACAAGAAGAGCAGATTCCTGTCGGAGAAAGCCAAAAGGGGGTCAAGAAGTAGAAGTACAGAAGGAGGTAGAAGGAATTTGTGAATTTAAAGTGTCATCATGTGCAGACTTTGGCCTTTAGCTAACTGACTCACTTGGTGTGGTTCTGTGGTCAGTTGTTCAGTTAAAATTTAAACTACATTTTTAATGTCTAACCCCACAAAAATGAGGTTTTATGATACAAATTTAAATTTGCCAACATCTAAACAATCATAATAGCTAAATAAGACTAAAATAGAAGCTCTGAGTGATACTAAATGAAGAGCTATTTGGAAACCAAAAGAGCTGAATCTTTTACGGGAACTAAGTCTAAGGAGCTGAATCTTTAAAAAGAGCTGAACTGCTCATCACTAGTACGATCCAACTGTCTTTGCAAACTTTGGGCAACAAGCTCATGCAGCTGATTTATGAACCAGTAAACAACCTCAGTTAGGAGTTTGGATGATTGCTGGTGCATTTATCAGTGATATATCGTCACACGTTTGTTTCCAGTGTTAGATTCTGGTGTTTACTGCCACTCGCTGTTTTGACTATTTTACCACAGCAACTTATTTAGGCTTTGAAACAGATCATGAGCTCCTGTGACTAAGAATCCTGATATTTTTCTTCTATTCTTGAGCTGCGGGTCCTTTTTTTCTTCTCTTGTGTTGAAGTGTATAATCCTTGTCTGTACCTGCAGGGTGTCTGAATGAAGCGAAGCGCACAAACAAACCAGGAATTCAACTGTCAGAGATGCTGCACTTCATGAATGAATCAAAAGGTGCCAGAGTAGTAAAACGCAACTCCTATTATTGTCTCCACTTATTTGGCATTTGCCTCGAGTCTTCCTCTGATAATGTCATCTCTCTGTGGATCACTAAAAAGGGCAGGCAACTAGTGAGGAAAGGTAAACGGTGGTAATTTGTAGCAGGGATGTCCCTGTTTCTAAGCCTCTTCCTGTTGATGGGAGATCTGAACCTCGGCGTCTGCATGCCATCTGTTCGAAATTAGCACCTACACGGGGAGTGCTTGGATCTGGGCGGTGGCGGTCAGACGCTGGGGTTTAGAGTCCTAAAGCTGCAGCAGATAGACGTCAGACTGATGAGCAAAAAGTCTCCAAAGACTGAGGTGAATGTAAGAATGTAAGAACGGAGCAACGGTATTGGCCAAAAAAAACGATACCAATATTTACCGATATCACATTTTACTGCCAATATCGGCCGATAATATGGGACATCCTTACTAACATCACATACTTCCTGTTTGGAAATAACCCAACATCATGCGTACTTTTGACAAACTTTTAACATTATCTGTACAAAATATGTCAACTACTACAATTATAGATACGCAATGAAAAAAGTGCCATACTGTATATGTTGTCAATAGCAGCTACAATCATATTCTCCCTGAGATTATCCTGACAAACGCCAGGATAAATATCCACTTCTTCACAAACTATAAACAACATAATACCTTTACAGCTGTGAGGTTTTATCGCTCATATATTGACATTTTGAGTCACGTAGACGTAGAAATTTGTGAATACTGTGTAAAAGTTGTGCCTTGGGATGCACGATATATTCGGCCCCCTATTGGTATCGGCCTATATCTGCCTTAAAACTGAGTATCGGACATCTGCCACCCGACCAATATTTAACCGATATCTAACCAATCAGCCCGCTGTTTCTGAAGTCTAAAAAAAAATAATAAAAAAAAATCTTTCTCAAAAACAGACTTTAAAACTCTTCAAGACTAGGGGTGGGGAAAAAATATCGATACACTGAAATATTGTGATATTTTCATATGCTGATATCATATTGACATTTAAAAACGCTGTATCGATCTATTTTACTAATGAAATCTCACCAGATTTCATAACAGAATGATGAAATATCGAGAATCACGAAAGTTTTATGATATTTTCATATGCTGATATAGTGACATTTAAAAACGCAGAATCAATCTATTTTACTAATGAAATCTTGCGATATTTCATCGTTCTGTTACAAAATCTCGTGAGAATTCACAAAATATTGTGAGATTTTGTAACAGAACGATGAAATCTCACAAGATTTTGCAAATAAAATAGATCAAAACCACGTTTTTAAATATCGATTTGATATTGGCAGATGAAAATATAGTGATATTTCGGTGTATCGATATTTTTTCCCACCCCTATTTTTCAAAGTGTCAGAAACGGATAACAAAACTGCTATTTGCAATCACTGCTTATTTTTTTCAGCTCTAATATCGGTATCGATATCGGCCACATAAGTTTTAAAAATATCGGCAAATCGGAAATCGGCCAAAATTCCAATATTGTGCATCCCTAATAGGAACTGATTGTGTTCACCAGATTTTTCTGACATATTTCAGTCAAGATGTTGGACTGAGTCTGGCTTGGAGGAGAGAGGACACACGTGTCAGTGAGGCTGAGTGAGAGCGGAAGTTTCTGGAAGTGATCAGAGACAAGCAGGGCAGCAGCTGCATGAGACTTTAAAGAGGATGTCACAAATCACCATGCAACTGTCCACACACTCAGTCATCTCCATGCATAAATGCGGGGCATATTGACATGCTGCATGCTGTAATTACAGTAAATAAAGGCTAAAATACAACTGGTGAAACGCATCAGAAGAAGGCCACATACAGGCGCAGCAGGTCAGTGGCCTGACAGGAAAACACTCAGTCAAGTGTTAACACCAATAAACAAGAAACACTTCTCTGAGCTGAAGTCAACAACTGTCAAAGCCTTATGGGGAAAGTCTGTCATTCAGGCGCTGCATGGGAAACCGCCCCGTCAGTAAAGCATCCAAAACAAGCAGGCGGACACTTTTTTTCCCTCCTCCTTCCCTTCCTCCCATCCCCCAAACAAGAATGAGTCATTGCAGGAGGCATGGGAATATGCATGATGTTGATTTTTGGCTGTGCTGAATGGGGGAAAATTGCAAGCCCCACCCTTATGATAAATGAATTACAATGTGCTCTGTTTTAACATATTTATATTGAGAGCCAATGCTTTTCTGCTACCACCAGGTCTTACAGTGCAAGCTTTTTGCAAATCAAGGACACGGCTTTTCCACTATTCCAAGCAGCTGGTGACTTTTATTCTCATCTGAACAGTGTGAGCAACAGTTTTGTGGTCTTTCACCAAATATGATGGCAATTTAGAAAATTTCAGCCCTGATTAAGTCATCTCTGCAGGCTTTTGGGGGCAGAGTTGTGGCTTTAATGAAGCCACAATAATTAGTGTTTCCCATTTGATTTTATCATTTAGAAAGCAACTGCACATAAAATGAGTATGGTGTTTGGGTCTTACGCATAATCTTAAGCTGATCTGCCACGAGTGAAACATATTTCACCTTCTGTGACTGTCTTTAATTAAAAAATCTTCCACAAACTCCCAGTTCAAAGTCCCGCAAATACACAGACTTTGCCACCATTGTGTCTCCTAGTGACTTGCCAGGCAACAATTTACAACCCCAACTTACGCATTGAGTTGCAACATGTCCCTGCAGCTGTTTCTTTTCAGAACCGCTCATTTTCCCAGCCCTTTATTCCCACCATGTTTGAGATGCGCTATCAGTAAGTAATAAACGATTAGCTCCCTTTCTCTGCATTATGTTTGCTTTGCTTGGCTGCAGCTTCTGTAGAGATGTGCACGCTTGCTGATGATCAGATAATCAAGTGCTTCTGATCAGCCGCACCTGGCTGCTATTTACCCTCATAATTCTTATGGAAGAAGCACAAATAGCTTCTGCATTTATGGCTTAGTTTTCATGAAAAAACAACTGTAATATGTGGGATATTCTTGGTTGTATTTACCTACTCTTAAAACTTGTTGAAGATCAAATGATTTTTCATAATGTCCTGATAGGAAAAAACTAGAGATGTCCAATATTATCGGTCAATTTTTGCATTAAAAGGTAATTTCAGAAATAATCTGTAATGGTTTTTACTTTATTAAAGACAAGTTTTACACAGCATGCACATGTTATACATCAAACTCTTCAGTTACTTCTCCTCTAACTCAAAATGTAAAAATATGAGAGCTACAAATTCACAGCTGTATAATGCTGTTTACATTTTGTGAAGAAGTAAAAAAGAAGTAGAAACCCATCGGTATCGAGTGATATCAATATTGGTGGGCAAAATTGATATGTCAGATATCGGTAGATAAGTCAATATTGAACATCCCTTGAAAAAACAATAGCCTACGGGTCTTTTTTACATGATGTTTAAAGATTGTCACCTTAACTATGACTGTAAAACACATTTAAATTATTAGCTTTTATCAAATCGGTTTACGTAAGTATACTGTAAGTGATGTGCAGCTGTATTTTAACAGATTCCAAAAATATATTACTCAGTTACTAAATCAATAGTTTAGAAGCTGCTGTTTTTTCAATTAAAGCAATTGATCATAATTCATAATAAGTCATGAGGTAAAACCTGTCTGTTCAATATTGACCTTTTTTTTTTTCACCAATATATGAAAGTGATGTATTATATGAAAAATTTTAACAGATAACGATAAACAATAATATTCTGCTTCTCATGGTTGATATTGATATAAATATTAAAACTTGAATTGATGCAATATTCATTCCTTGTGCACACTTGGAAAAACATGTCTGCTGCATACTGCGGATTAAGTAGTTGAGTGGTGGGCGCAGCCTTGTGTTGTTCCCATAACCAACAGATAAAAAAAAAAAGAAAAAGAAAAAAAAACAGCACTCCTCAGGCTCGCCACTGAAAAGCATCTGTTATACAGTATATTGGTTAATTATACTGACAACTGTTTAATTTACAATTTAATATTTCTGTATTTTCTCATTCCAAGGAGCCTTTTTAGATCTGGCAATGGACAACAGATTAAAACTAGCCTTTTTGTTAAATCTGACAAACAAGTTTTTTCTTATTTTTTTTTTTTTTTTTTTTGTTGTTTTTTTTTTTTTTTTTTTTTTTTTTTCTTCTATTTTTTTTTTTTATATTCTCTTTTTTTTTTTTTTTTTTTTTTTCTTTCCCCTTTTTTCGTTTTTTTCTTTTTTTTTTTGTTTTTTTTTTTTCTTTTTTTTTCCCCTTTTTTTTCCTTTTTTTTTTTTTTTTTTTTTTTTTTTTGGTTTTTTTTTTTTTTTTTTTTTTTTTTTTTTTTTTTTTTTTAAAATTTAATTCCAAAATTTTCTTTTTCCTTTATTATTTCTAAAACATTTATTTTTTGCAAACGAAATCTCGCAAGAATTAAAATATCACGAGATTTTTCAACAGAACAATGAAATCTCGTGAGATTTTGTAAGTAAAATAGATTGATACTGCGTTTTTAAATATTGATTTAATATTGGCATATGAAAATATCGCGAAATTTCAGTGTATAAATATTTTTCCCCCACATCTATTTTTCAAAGTGTCCGAAACGGATAACAGAACTACTATTTTTTTTCAGCTTTGATATTGGTATCGATATCGGTTATTGGCCACATGAGTTTTAAAATATCGGCATATCGCTCGGCCAAAATTCCAATAAGGTGCATCCCTAGTTGTGCCATTCTAAAAGTAAAAGCAAACCAGTAATTTCCGATATTACATTTTAATGCCAATATTGGCCAATAAGAATCGTAAGCCGATGATATCTGTAAAGCAGCTGAAAGAGTTTTCTCCTTTTTTTTTCTTTGCCGCACACCTAATTTTGTTGCATTTTTTTCCCAAAACATGCACATATACTGTATACGTGCATTATTACATGCATGCCGTCTCCCTAAGAAAGATAGAAAAAAGAAAGAAAAAAAGAACAAGAAACAGTTCCACCAGCAAAAACAGTGGAAGAGCCCTTTTAAGAAAGGGCTACAAGGCAACAAGTGTGAGGAGCTGTGGTGTTGAAAGTGCCTGGATGACTGATAATGTACAGGGGAAATAACAGATCAATCTATTCAAACAGACTAACTCTTCACCTGAATTTTAATAGCAAACAGGCGGTCAAATTTTCAGTTTTCCTGTGTGGACAGGAAGCGTCTCAGCGAGGCTTTCACCTCAATGTGCTCTAAGTGCAGGCTATTAGTGTAAGTGATACAGCAATATTGTGGTCAGAGTGAGAGAATGGATGGTATGAAGAAGGAGGTAATAACACGTTCAAGCCCTCAGGGCTTTAGAAAATGAGGAAGGCGTATGCTGCATCGGAATCACTTGCCATCTTCCATTAACCAGAGAGGATGAAGTGAGGACTGAAGTCTGAGTTATTAAGAATAAAGATCACCGCAGCATCCAGGTTCAATGCACCAGCAGGAGGTTTGGTGTGGTGACGCTGTACAAAGTTCCTGCACTTGAAGGACTCGAGGCTGAGGTCATTCATCATTAACTTCTTTTGACATTTACATGCTTGGAGCCAGCTGCAGCTCAGGACATGTCTGTCTGATTACTTCTGTGGCCTCTGTAAAGTCAGATCCTTCGTTGTGTCCCATTACAGAACATGAAAATAAAAGGATTTGTCAGGATTATCGTCTGGAGCCAAGCGCTTCGGGTCTGAGACTGCAACTCAGCACAAAGTCTACCACTCTTCTGCTTTCTTTCTGAACGTCCAATGAAATACTTCAAATGAATTATGATTCACTTATAAGACCAAAAAACATCCTACCTTTCTGCAGGAGATTAACCTTCGGTCTAATCAATATTTTAGTGTGCAGCTGGGGACGCTGTGTGGGCTCCAGGTTTGCGTGGGGTTTAAGAGCGCTGCACTTTGTTTCCATGACTCTGAGATGAGTCACGATGGTTGCAGCTGCATTCGGAAACAAAGTTAAAGAAGACGGAAGACTGAGGGACTGCGATGGTGGAGCTCTCCATCAGCGGAGAGATGCAGGTAAATGAAAAGACTGGAGCTGCAATCAGTCACTTTTAAAAGCCTTTTATATTTCGTCATTTGATAAACATCCTGTAGTTATTACTGTAACCTGCCTGGAAGCGTACAACTAAATCTGGACTTAGAAAGAAAACCGATCAGCAAAAGCCTAAAATAGCGTTTATAAAATGCCACATCACAAATGAAAAGACTAAATGCCAAAAACAAATAGAAATACTAGTCATAAAACTGGCACAGAAGCTGCAGATTGATGTGATGCAATTTTGCAATTATAAGTGCAACTAAGAGTTTCCAGTAACTATCCACATTGAAATGTTGGAGTCCATTCCTTTGTACAGACAAGCTTCCACTCTGGGATGTTGTTGAGATTCCTCACATTAACATTCAGACGCTTCCATGACATTTCTCTTTAAGCAAGGTCATGATTTTTACTTAACCATTGGAAAATACTAACTTTTCTCTTCTTTAATAAACCTTTGTAGGAATATTCAGTTCACAGACAAAGTCTCTAAAAACATGCTGGTATAACTCAGGATCAGTCTTTACCCCCAATGTCAGAAAACCCTCCCGGCTCAGATGCAGCTAAACCAACCAGATTCATGATGCAACTGTCACCATACGCATGTAACACTCATTTAAACAAACTCTGGCAGAGAAAAGTGAAGCTGATGCAGAAGTGCCAAAAACTGCAGTTCATCCCTCATCCCCTAGGGGCAGGCTCCAAAAGGTAGTCGATCCCAATAGACTCCCATCTTAAAAAGGTTGGTTTTACAGCCTGTTCAAAAATTTAAGTTTAATAGATCAGCTTCAGTTTTTTCTTTTATTAAATATTTAGAAAATGCAACCAAAAAGCAAAATCAAGAGAAACACAGATACAGTAACAAGACATTTTAATCCACCAAGCTTCAGTTCAGCTCATCAGAAACCTGCAGGCGGCTTCACAGACTCCAGAATGCTGTACAGTTTGCATTTAAAGCAAAAACTGAGATTTTTTTGTCTTTTCTTTCTCCATAAAACATGTTTCACATGGACTTTTGAACGCCTTTTCCTGCTTAGAAATAACCTTTTGTGACCTTACAGTGGAGGAAACCTTGCTCTTGGACACAAGCCAGTGTCGTTCTAGTGCAGATCCCATGACAGGATAAATGCTGAGGGTTATTATGTCAGAAAGGCCATCAGATACAAAACCTGTGCCACATCAAATATCTGAATCAGTTCTACATCTGCCATGCTGGACCAGTCAAGGCCCAGATTAACAAGACCACCATCAGTGCTGTGAACCTACAGGGGTGCGAGTAGAAATCAGACTATTGAGTCAAAGAAGGAGAGGAGGAAGACGTGTCTGTAGGCAGAGAGAGAAAAGGAAAACTTAGTGGCTAGGACTGTGATTAGGGGTTTTCAATGTTGAGACTATGACAGGATAAGCTAGGGATTTAGTTGACATGAAGGAAAGGTGAAAGGTGAACACACTGTTTGCCCAGGAGACCAGAAAGGTAGTAAGGCTAAAAGCTTGGAGGCAGGATTTAGGGTTTAAGCAGTTGGATGATGGCGTTGATAGGGAAAATGTTCACTGTACATGTGTAAATTCACATTTTATATAGAATTTAACCTATAAAACATAACCATATTACATATTTAATGTTGTAATTAAAAAGTTCTGAAGATGATTTTTTTTTTTTTAAACAGCAAATCACCACATTGGAGAGACTGGTTTAGAAATTTGTGCTCAATAAATGATCATGACTGATTAGAAAAGTGAAGGGAATGACGTGAATGCAAATGCAAGCAGGTTGATGGTCACAGACACGGAAAAGGAAAGGTGGAAATAAAAAAAAAATTTCCCCATCTGCTTGAAATTAAGGGATACTCTGAAATTCTGCTGACATCCAATATCCCGCCTATTAATGAAGGAATCTATTATTAATTGAATAGAAAAGTGATGACCCAACTAGAGAGGCAGAGCACCAGACAGACAGACTGAGTCAACATCGGTGCAGGTAAGTTCATCTGTCAGATAGAGGCTCGGAGCAGCGCTGGTGTCACTGCATCATCAGCATCCACAGTGCTGCCAGCTCTGCAGCAGACTGACGTCGTCTCCAATGCAAGTGACTGAGTGTCACTTTGGCTTTACACAACCAGACTAAAACACACGCATATGCAAATGTACATCCAAGATGGAGCCACGTGCAAACAGAAAGATGCAGGACAGGCTCAACCAGATAGGGTGTTGTGTTTTTTCACCACTCAGATGTGGAAGTAGATTAAAGCGTCCTGAATCTCCAGCTCTGTGCCGTTGTGGCTTAGATCAGAACTGGTTCACGTGTCTGTTGATGGGATGCCGCCCAGTGCAGGAAATAGCTGGGTTTTAGGACGTGAGAGCTGCTGCTGATAAAATGCATTCTGCTGAATTAGTGGTGGGAATATGGGGAGATAAAAGCAGGACTCTGAGTCTAGCATCTGAAGAGTTTTCTATCCTGTTTGCATCAGCTCTAATCCACACTGAAAAAAGGGGAAAAAAATGCACAGTAAGGAGAGATAATTAGGGGCATTTTTAAAGGTACAGTATGTAAAAAATCAAAGGTCAACGGCAGAAAAATGGGATATATAATTCAAAACTTTGTTTCTATTGATGTGTAATCGCTCCACTAGATTAGCTGTTACATGTTTATGTTCTAAGAATGAGTCATTTATATCTACTTGCTGGGTGGTGCACATATGGTGGCTGCCATATTTGTTCCACCATTTTTACTACGGTGTCCCTGAATGGATAAAACAATGTGTGTGAAGTGAAAACCCTCTGAACTTTAAAACTGCTGCACCAGCTTTGTTTAAAGAGAGTTGGGGCACTGTTTGGGATACATAATGCCTGAAAATAATTACTCATAGTCCAGAGGATCTACACCTGAGACCACTGGATCCTCTCACAGATGAAAACATCTTTATGTCTGGGGGAATTTTGGCCATGAACGGTCACCGTACATTCACAGCAGTGCTTGGAATATGAAGTCATTTGAAAGAAAACATCTTTTCTTTCAAATACCCATCTTTACCACTAGATGTCAGTAATTCTTACACACTGTACCTTTAAAGCAAGACACTACAGGCAAATACGGTGAAAAATTTATCTAACTGGTATCTCTGTGAAACTTTCCTGGTTTATTTCTCACATTAGGGCTATAGTTCAAGTTTTCTGAAATTTTATGTTTAAATGTGCAAATTAGGTGTTATATAGCCAAAAATGCGCTAATTTGCATACATTCCTAGAAAAAAAAAATCTAAACACAGAATTGAGCCAGGTTCAAAGTTTCTTTTGAATTTTGTTCACATATTAAAGTCAAAAGTTTTCACAGAGGGGATTTGGGGTATTGATCATTTCAAAATTTAGAATATACTGTCAACAACCAGAAAAAAACTCATTTTTGGGCATATTTTTGGGATTAAATGTTCTATAAATCAGGCTGTGAATGAGATATCAAAAAATCCTTCTGTAAAACTTTTAATAATATAGTCAGGAGCAAAACTTGAAAGTTTGGTTTCTGTAAGTGCTCCTGAAGTGGAGATCTTTTTACCTGGAATAAAAAAAAAAAAAACTTATTTTGAGAAAACGGCCTTTAAAGTTTTGGATTGTAAAATTCTCCACACTTTTGTTCTGTAACACTATTTACAGACATCAGATCCAATCAGATTCATGAGCTGGAAATATCAAGTTAGGTTGAGATGACATTGTTCAGGAAAAAGAGACGTTTCCAACGATACCAGACATGACGGGGTTCAGACGAGCACCACGGTGCTGCACTCTGTTTAAAAACACCAACATTAGCTGCATTTTGAGGGGATTTGGGTGCATCAGAAAAAGCATCATGAAATAAACTCCTAAAATTATTATTTTTGATATATTTTTTTTTACACTAGTCTGAAAGAAAACATGTTGAAGGAGGGAAAAAAACGAAACTCTCAAAATTGACCAGGTGGTGAAAAAACAGGGTTTTTACCTGTAGTGCCTTCCCTCCTCATTTATCATAGTTACCATAAAAAACAACTTTCCATCCATTATCATTGATCAGATTTGTTTGAAATAATTGGTGTATATGTAGAATAAGATTAAAGGCTTAATTAAAGCTTTCTAACGATACACTTTTGTACTTTTGGTCATTTTGACCAAGTACATATGAAAAAGCTGTACAATAGTTATATGAACTTGAAGTATGATTTGCATTTGACAGTTAGCTCCATTTGCATGAAGGAATGATCACAGATTATGAAAGACAGCAAGATCAAGCAGAAAAGATGAGGATAAATGCAGAAGCAAAAATCCAACAGGGTGGGACTGGAAGATGACATCCCTTAGGAAAACACTGTGTTGTTCCAGTATCTACTAAGACTGTTGTTATATATTGATTGATAAAAATGGATGAAAACATTTCTGGTCTATTATTGGATTATTGAAATTGTGTAAGGATAAGTATAATATCATTTCTAGACAATTGTTTTGGTATAGTTGTCACATAATGCTGGTCCAAAGAATGAATGAATGAACTGGCCTGAGCCAGTGATTTCCAATTTAAGGCTCACAATAACCTCTCACAAAGAAATAGTATGGCTATATCATACTTTTCTTGTATTGCAGTTGTTGATTTTTGGGTCCCTGATGTCCCCTGATCCCACAGGGATTAAATTAACTATACAATTCAGGTAAAAAATTGTGGGAAAATGTGTGTAATTTATGGTTTAAAGAGGTCACATGACCTCTGTGTTTGTCAGAAAGCTACAACTTCGGCATAAATGAAAATCCTGGATGTCTCCTTTACAATGATACCAAACAACCATATATAGTATATTCATAACTTGGAAAATTATAGACATTTCAAACACTGGGTGAATACTCAATCATTTTGCTAATTAATCAACAATTATGACAAAACCATAACTTTTACAGCTTGACATCTGGCAGAAATGGATTCAGCACAAAAAATACTATAGGAACAACCAGGAAAACACATTTACCCCAAAATGCCGACAGGGTTGCACAATCCTGAAGATACAGCCCTGGTTAAACTAAGGAGGGAAAACATTTACACAGTATTTCTTGATGACAGTCATGCCAAGCAGTGAAACGACACCAAATGAGGGTCCTGCTTGGATACAGTGTTTGAATGGACAGGGAGCTCAGCTTCCCAACTAGCTTTGGCACGTGCTGTATCAATCTGAAAACTATTCATTCTGGTTCACTAGCTTTCTAGTACAAACACTAGTAAAACGGAAAGCAACGCAAAGCCAAAAGAACAGGGAGAAATCCTTTTTGTCTTCACTCACATATGGCAAAATCCTATCATCTGCCAACTCTAGCATTCTTGCTCAATCTCAGATTGATTCCAAGGTTTTTCTTTTGCTTTTATGTCCCTTACAGGTCCCCGAGGAAAAAGTTTGATGAGTGACCAAATGATCTTTTTATGTTGACTTCATCCTTTTAAGAATAAACCAGAGAGGACCAATGGTGATAGAATCTCTTCTGAATACATGCTACAACCATAAAGAGGAACTTCCTGGAAAAGCTGCCAAAACATGCTTAATTATGTCATCGTGGAGCTGCAAAGCCAAGCACAATCCCACACACCAGTTAAGGTGCAACCACTCAGAAAATAAGTCTGAGAAGTGTTCCCACTCAAACGAGTGGGAGCCAAACTCTGACCATTCTAAAAAGGTGCATGTAAATCACATCAGCTTCAATTGATCTGCTGGCAGTTTCGGACGGCCTATACGATGCAGCAAAAGCAGTGATTAACTCATCTGGCCAGAAGGCTCTTTGACCGAATGATGTGAGGGGTCATGCTGAAAAAGAAGTCCTTTATACGAGGGCCCATTGCCTCTGGATAGAGGAGGTACATTCTGTGGATTCTCTCTGAACCTCCTCCTATAAATGGCCGCTGTGTGGAGGAAAACAAGGGGTGGGAGCAGGGCACGGGCAGCCTGGCAGCCCCTTCAGGCACAGCAAGCTTTGGGGATTTTTCTCCCCTTTACCCTGTAGCAGCCACAGACTGGAAGGTATCACATACAACCTCTCTCTGTAGGACAAAAGCAGATGGCGTCGGATTAGCATCTGAATGTGGGCATGCAGATCCACAGAGGGGGGGTCCCCTGCTTCTCCTGATTCCCCACAGGGGATAGGTGAGCTGAGGAAAAGAAGGCTTTGGAAAGACAAATCAATAATTGGCAGCGTGCTGCGCTCAGGCAACAGAACCGAGAAAAGCTGGTGGCTTTAAACAGCACCGATTTTCCACGAGAGGTGTTGAATTACACAGTCGGACATTTTTTATGAACGCCCTGCAAAATGTACCACAGAGGAGCAGGTCCAAGATGGTAATCAGGCTTATTGCGACTGTAGACATGGCAGATAACATCAGGGCACATACCATGTGAATGTGCTTTGAACTTCATGTCTGAAATGTTTGGACTTGCCCTTCAAGGTCAGACAATACATGCTGGTATCAACAATGAGCTGTATTCGAGCAGAAAGCTCCTGTTGCTTTAAAAATCTCATCATTAAAACCATCCTACCGTGATGATAGCTAAACTGGAGCAAGACTATGATCAATATTGAACAATATTTATGCATGAAGAAGTTGCTACAGGTTGTTTCCCAGACTTGTTTATTAAAAAAGAAACTTTTCAGTATTGCGGATGCACCATTATAAGTTCAGTCTCTTCAGTTTATCACCAGCCGCTGTGAGCATTCAAAGAATTAACCCTACTGGGTCAATGGCAGCCAGAAATACAAATCTTCCCCTGTCACAAAGCTCATTGTGGTTGAGAACAACACTCTCCTTCCCTAGAGGCCATCCACAAACATCTGTTAATTCACCAAAATACAGCTAATGGCCCCTTTTCCTACCAAGATTTATGCTAGCTGATTTAATGAGGTGACCTGAGGCAGTCAAGTCTTCAAACCAACCTTTAGACAGCACTGTGGGGATGACTCAATGTGATTGTAATGCTGAACAGTGTCTGGTATCACTTACAGTGGGAATTCGTTTTTATTAAAACGATAAACAAGTAAAGATTTTTTTTCCGTTTTTCACAATTGAAACCATTTGGCACCAACAATAACAGCAAGAGATGCCAATCAGAGGACTGCAGTGTGCTGTGATGGTCACAGGTTTTGTTCCGTCCGGTGTATTCTCATCACAAGATGGAGAGAAAAGAATGCTATTTCCTGGGCTCCTGCCTGTATCCTCTTACTACAGAGAGCCACACAGAGGGTCCACACACTGGTACTCAAAAGGGTCATTCCTTTGAGGGGCTGGTTTCCATGGCAGGAGTTGCCTTGGTGAGGGGGGCCCTTGATGGCCCCAATAAAGCAGTGGACACGGTCAATGCTTCAAAACAACACAGACACAGTCTAAAATGGAGAATACTTGTGAATGAAAGGCTAACAGCAGAGAAGTACAAGAGTAATTATTTTCTTTTTTCTTCATATAGCATTTAATCACTTATTTGTTTGGTCTTTCAAACAGTGAATATTTTGAGACAATGGCAGATCATATTACTTACTAAACCTGCTTGCATTTACAGTAAATGAACTGACATTTTAACATAATTTACCACCTTGCTATGCAGGCACTTAATACAGTAGATTCAGCTGTATCAACTGCTGATGTGCATTTTAAAGTAAGCTAGCTCAGGCACAGTGCTGGTTTCCAAACTTAAACAGGCTTTGGATGTGTAGAATTGGGCTGATTGGGCTTAGGGCTAAGAAATTTAGCCAAATTCAGATAACAATGGCTCATGTTTGGACCTGAATTTTGGATAAACAGACCTAGCTCATTTCAAGTGGCCACTGTAGTACCAGAGTATGAGGGTAATGCTGGACATGGGCCATTAGACTTGTAACAGATTTTTGCTTTGTTTGTTACCATAAATTGGATTAATGTTAGCATGCCAGGTTGAACGGAAAAACGTGACATGAAAAGAAGCATTTTATTTAGCAAAGATGGACAAATCATGAATGGTATGAATATGCGGCAACAAAGATCATTGAAACAAAACACTGACATTCCACATTATAGTTTAGGATCATATTTTGCACTGCCATGCTAGCTTATTAGCTATCCATTTGAGTCAGTGTACTTTGCACTAAATGTTAACATGAACAGACGAATGTACTACTCAGCAATACCAGTATGGTTGTGTCATCATTTATTACCTTCACCCTGATTACTTTTTTAGTAAAGCCCGTTAGCATAATAATTATACTCTAATGCTCAACATAAGTGTCCACAGGGGCAACTATGGCTGAATTAGATGGGCAAACTGCAGTGGGTTTCCCATAAAAAAAAAACCTTTGAGAGCTTAAAAACAGCAAGTTCACAGCTGGACTTCCCTATATGAGCTAACCAAAATAAAAGAGTCCATTAACATTTTTTTTTTATGCATCAGTTCTCAATTTGATATAGACTAGATTCTGACATCTACAGTAGCTAATTAGACTACTTTCTGACTGAAACTATTTCAATGCCATCATATACTGTGACCACAAAATGTCTTTGAGATTTCCTGGTATATTAGCCGATGGCACCAAACCTAAAAATGTCCAGTTTACAATGTAACTTTATTTAACTTTTGGTTAGATTTCCTTAAATAACTAAGGTAAGTCAGTTATGTGTGTAAAATATATATTGCTTCCCAAAAGCAAAGGATTCGGTCAATGGGCTCTACGTACAGCTCCACTACTTCCTGAACTTAAGGTAGCCTATTTGTTTCTTGTCTTTCATTACTGGATGAACTGATTAATCCAGGTGTGTCTGGCCAGTTACTAAGATCAGACACAGCTGGGCTAATCAGTTTGTCCTGTAATGAAAGACAGGAAACAAAGGAGCTACCTTGAGTTCAGGAAGTAGTGGAGCTGTGCATAGAGCCCATTCGGTCTTACAAGGGCTGAAATCCTGCAGATTTTCAATGTCTCTCTGCTCCAACATACATGACTCAAGCTAATGAGTCACGGTGCAGGGCTTGATTGGCTATTGGATCTATTTTATTAGAGTCAGGTGTGTTGGAAGAGGGTGATATTTAAACGAATTAAAGTAAGTAGGCCTGCCATAAACCAAAATGGTGCTTTAAAAACAAACCACAAATAATGAGTTCACTATAAGAAAGAGACAAAGAAACCAAACTAGTTGTCAAATTTAGGAAGCTGGAACTCAGTCATTCATTTTAATCATTTCAGTTGGTTCTATAAATCATATTGTGTGTATGTTCTCATCCTCTTTCTCTTCCCCATTTGAGTAATGATGTTGGCTTTTAAGTCTCTCTTCAGACACATTTAGCAATGGTCACGGTAAAATCTCTTACTGGAAGCTGGCCAGGATGTCCGCTCCACACAGTCAGCTGCTGTGTTCATACAGTCCAGTCAAAAACAGACCCACAGAGAACGTGATGTACCATCAACACATTCATGCCCTCCATCTGTTTCTTCATTTCACACTGCCTTCACAGAGCTGCTGTGTGTGACGTTCTCATGAATTGGGGGTTTCCTTTCATCCAAAACATGGCCCTGACCAGCAGATGCACCCAGACAGGCACACTAACACAGTTAGGACATGTTCTGGCTCATAGCTTCAAGCTCTGAGAAGCAATTTTCCTTGAATCCTTGGGGATTTATTTCCATCATCATCCAACCTTTTACCCCTTAATGGATGAAGTGAAACCTACACTGAGAGACTTCACAAAGCATGGAGAAACCCAGTAGAGTCTATGTTCTAACAATACATGAATTCCAACAATGAGCCTCTTTCAGCCTTCCAGCACACTTCACTCTATGTTTTAGAGTAAATCCGCTGCCAGTGCAGTGTTTGTAAAAGGATGAGGAGCAAAACAATCTAGCTGTTTAGCTTGCACATCTGGAAATCATAAAAGCCCAGCACTATGTAGTTTAGCTGCAGCGCTAGGCTAACAGCAGGTCCACAGCCCATTCAGGAGGAAGCTTAGGGCCATTTGTGGTTTCTTCCCACTGCTGGCCCGGGTCACAGTCCGAAAAATAAGACCAGCCACACATGTGCTGCTTGAAGCGCTACTGCTCAGTCTTAAAATCGTTCTGGCTTTGACTTACAAGTGAACGGCTCATTAAGAAGCAGAAATTTGATTTCCCATATTGTATTTTCAAGGCAGCAAAATATAACATGCATATATAGTAAAATGTAAGGGAAAAAAATCCTTAAAATCCAGCCATGTAGCAAATGGATTTCCATGTTTTTCTGCAATTATGTTTTTATAGACAGAATCCTGACTCTTAGTTGACATAAACTTCCTCTACTGTTGTAATTTCAAAGCCTGTAAAATCCAGCAAAGTTTTAGTGATCTGCTAACATTCAAACCCACCAGAGAGCCTGTTAGCTACATGTAGCCACAGATGCTGCCTTAACATCATCCAGAATATGTCAACAACCCAGTTTGTTGCACTCTTGTGTGTTAATTAGGGGTGTGAACCCACAAACACCAAGTTCAAGCTGAACTATGTGTCATTACCTCACTAAGACGGAGACACATAAACTTCCTGTAATAGCTCAGTCATCATACAGCAGGGATTCTTGCTTCCATCCAAAATAAGAACACTTTCTAGAGAAGAGATGAATGTTTGAGCCACATGGGTCAGCATGATGTGGATTTCCTGGACTCATAGCCAACCTTTGACCCCTGAAAATTCAAAGAAATTTGTCTTCTTTCACCGCCTCTTCATGTACAAACCACTGACCTCATGGATTACCTAACATGGCTAAAACACCAAACACGAATTAAAAGCATTGGGGAATATTATGGATGCCAATATCTGAGTGTAAGAAGGCCCGGCATGAGTGTCCTTTCTGTCTAGGAGCATCATCCGTGAGGAATGAAATGTGACACTGGCTGTCAGGGCTTGTTTGGGAAACTTGCTGCTAGCCAGCCATGGATGGGAAGCTGGGACAAGGGCAAACTGCGTGGATGAATGATTAGAAAGATCGTCCTGTACCAAGGAGGTCACGGGCTGGACTTTAGCACCAGATAAATGCTATTTGCTTGACATCTCATGCTCAATTAAGAGGCGTAAATCTTAATTTTACAAGCTGTTTTCACTTGTAACTGAAATGCAAACCATACACGGAGGTCAAGTGTGGTGAAGCATGGGAACATGTGGGGTGTTTTCTACAGTTTGCACCACCGAAATTAGATCACCCGGCTTGTGGGGTCTCTTTAATACCATTTACACATTGCTTCTTCTGTGTTTAAAAGGAGTATCAGGTAAGTGCGAGAGATGTTACATTCATGAACGAATCAATTCTTTTGAACGAGCGATGAGAATCAAAATATGGACTAAAAAAATGTATCATGATAATGTCCATATTTTGATGGTAACGATAAATGATTTAAAAAAAAAAACATCAGGCTTATCATAAATATGTCACTACATTCTGTCTTGAGAGCCCTAAAATAATACTAGAAGCCGCTAAACTACATCAGTTATTGTAAGTTACAGTAGTACACCTGTACTGCAAAACTGTAGTGATGCCATCAAACAAGTCTGAAATATGAGAACAAATATGACATTTATTCAGATGGTGCAAACAGAAAAACTATATAAATAACTGTAAATACAATCCGATTAATTGAATTTCACGTTTTTATCATGGAATGACAAATTATTACCATGGGGAATTTCTTTGATGATATATCACACACGATAACATATCGCTCATCCCTAGTCAGAACCGCACCTTTTTTCTTTCCAAATTTCCCATGCTACCTTCACGTGATGTGTGTGCCATCATGGGAGTCTGATGTCCAACACGTTTCATCATGTGAATGCATCTGTGGGTGGAAAGAAAGAAAACTCACAAATACAATGAGTTCCAAAATGTTAACTAAAATGAACACTTGTGTAACTCAGGTTTATTCTGTTTTCAGTTATATTATTAATCATTTGTAGAAGATCTATATTTTATACTTTATTAGCCTTTATTCTTATTGTGTGTTTTTTGCATCACTAAAATGTTCTTGTGTGGAAAGGTTTTGGTGTAAAGTTCTTTTGCATTGAAATAAATTGTTGCCAGCTCAGTTTTTGTTGTGCCACAAACGTTTTCTTCAGTGAGTTAAAATCCAATATAGTGATTTCACTGTTAAAGGTACAGTATGTAAGAATTACTGACATCTAAAGATGGGTGTTTGAAAGAAAAGATGTTTTCTTTCAAATGACTTCATATTCCAAGGACTGTTGTGAATGTACGGTGGCCGTTAGTGGCCAAAATTCTCCCAGACAGAAAGACGTTTTCATCTGTGAGTGGATCCAGTGGTCTCAGGTGTAGCTATGACTGGACTACGAAACGACTTTTAATGTTTTTTAAGACATTACTGATCCCAAACAGTCTCTAAGTCCCATTAAATAAGGATGGTTCAGCAGTTTTAAAGTTCAGAGGGTTCTTACTTCACACACATTGTTTTGTCCATTCAGGGACACCGTAGTAAAAATGGTGGAACAAATACGGCAGCTTCCATTTGTGCACCGCCCAGCAAGTACATATAAATGACTCATTCTAAGCAAATAAACATTTAACAGTTATTCTAGTGCAGCAATTACACATCAATAGAAACACAGTTTTGAATTATACATCACATTTTTCTGCCGTTGACCTTTGATTTTTTACATACTGTACCTTTAAAGCTCGGGGATATGGAGCCACCTTATAAGATGCTTACAATGAAACAAAGTTTACAGCCAATAATCCAGAGTATTTCCCACCAACTGAGTATGGGGTGTGTGCCTTTTAATTATTCCAGTTCAAATCCTGCATCATAAATTGCTACCAGTCATCATTTACTTCATAAACAGGACTTACTGTTGATTGAAATTTAGAATAAAAAGTAATGAATAAAAAATAAGGTCTTTTGAATGGTTCTTTAGAAGGAACAGCTTCTCAAGATCCCTTCAAAGAGCCATAAATCCCATCTCTAGTAAGTGCATAAATCAATTCCAAGATCATTCATCCTTGGAAAAGTGGACGATGCATTAACTGTCATCAGTCCATTGATCAAAACCAAGAAGCAGGGTGTTTGTTTAAGAAGTATGTCTTCTCCATATGCAGGTCAGTGGGCTGTTCGTCTTCTCTGACGTACAAGAATTAGATTAGGTCCCTCTCACACTCAAGACTTAATCAGTCCTGCCAGCTCCCATTAGGCACCTGTAGCGCAGAAAGCGTCAGACAGGTGGAGCAGCAGGGGAGAAGACGCATCGTGTATCCCAACACACCTGTGACTATGAGAGTACAGCGTACTGTTTACCACGCCAAGTCAACCAAATGTCCACCAAATGTCCACTAAAACAAGCTCCCAGTTGACAGATCTTCACTCCCAAACACTGTTTCAATGTAGTCCCTTCCTTTATGGAAGCAGCAGCCAGGTCTGCATGTCTACATGTCAGTGGAGCCTACAACGGTTCTGACAGCACACCATGACATTGGGAAATAGACTTAACACGGTGCAAGGAGGCTGGATTGGGTTTCCTGGCGGTCGGAAATGTAAGACGTGTCAAAATGTGTGGCTTACTCATAATTCACATGAACATGCAAGAATTAGAGAACTGCAACCTGTTGTTTCCCGATTAAGGTCATTTCAATTACTCCACCGGTGATTAGACTCAGCCCAATCTGGCCTCAAAGGGGCTTGTAGACAAAACTTGATACAACTTGCGCTACTCTCTTAATGCAATTTGTCAACCTCCATTTGGCCCTTATTAAGAAATACCTAATCTGGGGGTAGGGGGTCGCTTCCAGTTCCTGCCTTGCCTGTCAAACTGCATTGACTTCTAGAAGCTGTGAGTGGTCATACATGCAGGTTTTTCCCATGTATTGCAAAGTGCTGCTAGAATGAAATCAATAGAGCTCACCATCACATGGGAAATGATCTAGATAATTTAATCTGGTAAAGATTTTTCTTTGAAGAGTCATTTTTGGAATCCCCTGACCCCGCCACATATAATAAAAACCCACATATACTTCCTTTCTGGTTCTTTATTTTAGTTCCTGAACAGGCGTGAGCTGCAAACATACCAAATTCCATCATGCATGCGAGGACATTGTTTTCATTACCTATCTTTTCCATAGCCAGAGTCTTACGGGATTGTGAGTGGAATGTGCAAACACACAGATCTGAGAAGAGTTTCATGTGAGGGGAGATTTTCCTTTCATGAAGGACTGGTTTAACATCCAGTGGCTTCTTGTCTGCATGTGAAGATGAGGCAGAGCTGCAAGGAGAGGGCTGGGCATGCAGGATAGACATTTTTCTGTTCTTTATCTACAGCATAAAAGAAAGCATTGCTGTCCTGCAGGAAAGATCTCATAATAACACATAAATGATGTGACTGATATTAAAAATGCTTGTGATCTTGAAGCAATGCAATGCAAGGTGTTACTCCTCGGCTGGGTAACTCCCACATCTACCTTGCATGGCCACTGGCAGGACATTTAATACGCAGACTGAGGAAAATTATAATTCCTTTATGTATCTACACGTGTGCTAACTGAATCCACCGCCTTTCCTCACACATGTGGCTCAGGGATTTTGCTGCAGTGGTTGTAGCGGGTGTGCAGCGCCGGTTTCAGCACCACGCAGGCGTGGACCAGAACAAAAGGCGCAGCCTGCAGCAGGGGCGATCGGCGCACCAGGACGCATCAAGACAGCGCAAATAAATCACACTTTTCCCCCTGATTGAGCTCTTTTTTTTTTTTTAAGTAAAACAATCCACAATCTAAAATAAAACGCAATATTTTATCTTACAATCTCCTCAAACTCAGGAATCATATTTGAAAAATCATACACATAACTGCACATGTCACAATCCGCTCGCGCACCGCAGCTGAGGATTAGTGGATACCAGTGCCAACAAGAATACAAAGACTTTGACATCTGCAGAAACTTTTTCAGCTGTCAGAGCTGGATTCAGATGGTTTAAACTCATGAATCGTGATTATTTGAACGACAAAAACGCCCCTTTTCCCAGTAAATGATGGACAAAAGTGTTTCCGGTCTTACCTGGTGCTTTAAGCTGCTGAGCGGCACTAATACCCTTGTGTGTGTGAGGAGCAGTAGTGACAATGAGAGCTGCATGGGGCCCTGAAATCCCTCCCCTCGCATCTCAAGCTTTACCGTAAATACAAGAATACAAGCGCAAATGGGATTACACTGATTGGAATTTGTGCGGCATCTTTTAGGGGGGTAACTATGCAACAGATGCATGCACCAATCACTGATGAATACTGACATGATGCTAGACAGAGTGAAATGTCAAGTCACTATTGAAGGGCTTCTGCTTGTAAAGCATTATGAGAGGCTGTTTTTTGTTCAGGGAGAGGGAAGCACTCTGTCCCTGCAGAGCTGAAGCACCGGGGTGTGGCTGTTGCTGAGGAGAAATGGAGAGGGGAGAGGAGACAGAAGAGGGATGATGATGTGGGAAGGGTGCCAAGGGCGGAAGGAGGAGGGGAAAGGATGAGAGAGGAGCAGTGAAGGGTAGCAACACTCCAGTCCCCTGCAGGTGAGGCGTGGCGGGGATGCTCGACTGGCACTGATGTGGGAGAATCAAAAGGATGGACTCAATTCAAAGACGGTAATAAAGGAACTAAACAGGAATTGTCCACTCCTTAATATAGAGAAATAACTCATGTTGATACCTAAATATATAAATGTTTAGCAAATGGTACCTTATCACCTATAAAAACTTAACATCCTCTCAGATTCTGCTTTCCCTGCTGTAAAGGAATCAAACGGAAGCCTGATCCTCATTCTGCTGCTGGCTTTGCTCGATAACTTGCTGCCACCTACTGATAGAAATAAAGCAACACAGAGGAGGCTTCTATCCCTGTGTGACTGAGGCCTCCATTTCCATAACTTTCATCTTTAAATCTAACACCTGCTGTCACTTAAAAGTGGCAAAAGATGTTATTTTAAGTGCATAAACTCATAAGATTCTCATGGGAAAACAAGACACACAGACTTGAAAACATAAAATCAGATGCTGTAAAACAAATAAATAAAAAGTCAGATTGAAGTTAGAGCTTTCTTTTTTAATCGTTCATTAAAACAGAAACTTTAAATTCATTATTTAAATGATTATGATTGACAGCCTGGAAAAAAAGATATTTTATATTTATTTAATCAAGTGCAAAGAGTCAGTGAACAGATCTGCAACACACAACTAGATAACATTTATACAAAATAACTTTTAGTTTTTGATCTGAATTTTGTTCTTCTCTGTATATTTACATAAACAGTTACACTAGACTAGACGAAGGGCAGCTGAAGCAGCTAACCGCTAACAGAGCTGACATTAGATCATAACCAAAAAAAGTGGTTTCATTTCTAAGATGAAGCAGCTTTTGTTGGTTTAACATCATGAAGAACAGTTTTGCTTTAATGCCATGATGAGTTTGAATAAATTCATGCATTATTAAAGTACATTTGAACTTGTTAAGGCCTCTCTTGATCACATTTGTTCTTTTTAAAACTTCTTCCAGCCATCTTTACAAAGCAGCCCTTGTTCCTCTGAATGCCTCACTTCTGGCCGACGATGCCGCGGGCGATGAGCTCTTTCATGATCTCATTGGTTCCTCCGTAGATGGGCTGAATGCGGGAGTCAACAAACGCTCTGAAAACAAAAGAAAATGTTGTTTTGTGTGACTGGAAAAGACGCAAATGCTGCTTACAGACACTTACTTAGGCGATTGGGTATTCCCACATATAGCCCCAGCCTCCGTGGAGCTGCAGGCACTGAGTGGCCACCTTGTTCTGAAGGTCAGAGGCCCTGGAGAGGAGATGAAGAAGTTAGAAGAGAACTTACTTAGATTAGAAGCTACTTCACTGAAAAAGTATAGTTTTCTAATTTCTAATCAAAATTTCTCATCACACTCTAAGAGAAATTTTCTTGATAAGGTTCCTACATTTCACTGAAATGGTTCTCTTTAGGTGATTTTGTCTTATTTTGTTTTATGGACCCTTTTCATAAATTATCGAATGTCACTCGTGCATGCTCGCAACTGCTCATGACAGTCAGAAAGCTTTGGAAGTCCACTGGAATAGAATAGAGTCTGGTCTTTACGGGGTTAATTACAGTGACCTCCCAAATACTTTTTGTATTTTTGACTATTTTAATCGACGAGGGGAGAACTCTCCTAGACGGGGAACACGTTTTCACTGGTTTCCCGTGAAGAAACACCATCACCGTGTTAAAATTGAACACTTTCACCACAGCACCTGCGCTGCATAAATTACGAAAATTGCCATTGGCAGAATTTTTTTGCTTGTTACAAGCGCTTTAAAACAAGTTAAAAAAAAATAATGAAAATTTGATGTAATGAGCAAAGAAAAAAAATCTACCAATCAAACAAGTGAAATTTTCTTGACAAGATTTCTTGAAATAAGATGCATTTGTCTTAAAACAAGTTCCTATATCTCACTGTAATGTTTCTCTTTCTGTGATTTTGACTTATTTTGAGTGTAATGGGATATTTTGACTCGAAATTAGAAAAATACTCTTGGTAAGATTTGAGTTTTTGCAGCGTTCCACCGTGGTTTCCGAGCATTCTTACCAATATTTAGCCATAGAGGCTGTGGAGGGATCCAGACGCTTCTCAGCAAGGAGCTGAATGCAGTTATCAACGAAGGCTCGGCCAACACAGATCTCAGTCTTCAGCTCTGCTAGCTTGTGCTGCACAGTCTGTGGAGTACAATTATGGATATTCAATATTGGATTTTTTTTACCGATATCTGATGTGCCGATATTGTCCAACTCTTAATTTCTGATATCAACCGATACCTATCTATGCAGACACCCGTAAGGTAGTATCTCTCAAAATATGAGAGATACAACTACATTCTGCTCTGAGAGTAAATATCCCAAAATATCCTTATCTCAGCCAGAGGAGTTTATTTTGGACATCTGGCTGCCATATATCAGATACTAGCAGATATTAGCCAACATGTGGCAAATTCTAATGTTTCTGACAACTTGGTAACTTAACCAACAACTTAAAACCAGACATATTATAAGAAGCATCAAAGCAAGTCAGTCGGCGTATGAGTGAAATTTCCGGAGGATTTTTCCCAAAATATCCTCTTTTTTTTCCAAAATCTCCCAGTTTTCTTTCTCCCAATAACAGTACTTTCTACATATACCAAAGAACAAATAAAATGGAAAGTATTGGTATCGGTTTTTTTTCAGATTGATATTTTTACCAACAAAATCGTGGGAAAATCTCTGTTTTATAACGTTACATGAGATTTCGTTTGTAAAAATATTGATCCAAAAAAAGCGATACCAGTATTTTCCAATATTACATCATAATGTTGGTATCGGCCAATAATATCAGACATCTCTAAGTAAAATGCTTGTATGGGGCTGTGAAAACCTCAAATGTTCCTTGTGGAAAGTTACTGCTTCAGCTGTAGGAGAATAACTACATTGGATTTTCATTGCAGATGCGAACATTTTTACTTATGATTATGATACAAGTTGCACATAATCCGTAGACAAATCCTGATTATCTTGCCTCAATGTATGCTTTTTAATGTTGGAAATTTGCACATTTGTTTGGTGCAAAAACTACTGTCTTGCACAGACCTGCAGGTGAGCAATGGTTTTCCCAAAAGCCTTCCGCTGCAACACATAGTTCCTGGTTTCCTCAAACATAAACTCACAGCTTGCTATGGCCATGTCAGCAATCACCAGACGCTCCTTGTGGAAAAAAAATTAAGAAAAAAGGATGATTAATTCAATGAATTTACAACTGAGATGATTTGTATAGATTTCCTCTGGTCACCTGTGGCAGTTCATTCATCAGGTAGTAAAAACCTTTGTTGAGTTGGCCCAGGAGAGCACTCGCTGGGAGTCGCACATCCTCAAAAAACAGCTCAGCTGTGTCCTTTAAAGAGACAATAATCATCCTGGCATGAGAGAAAAGCTTGGCCTGATGGGGGATTTACAGATGCACCACCTGACTCCACTACCTGCGCCTTCAGACCAATCTTATCCAACTTGCGTCCTTTATGGAAACCCTTCATGCCGTCCTCCACCAGAAACAGACTGATGCCGTGTGCTGCTGTCTTGGCCTCCCGATTGGTCACAGTTACAACCACCACCAGGTCGGCCATCCAGCCGTTTGTGATGAACACCTGAAAAAGCAGGCGGGAAACTTTGAGCTCATGTAGTTACAGTAAGTATTTGGGATTTTAGGACAAATACCTTGTTGCCATTCAGGATCCAGTCGCTGCCGTCCTTCTTGGCGTACGTCCTTACACCCTGAAGATCACTGAGGAAGACACAAGAGAAGAGGTTATCCAAGCTACAACAGAACAGATGTTTCATATGCAGGGATTTTAGACTGAGACCTTCCTGCTCCTGGCTCAGTCATGGCGATGGCAGCGATGCATTTCCCCGCAGTCATGTTGGGACCAAAATGATCAATTTGCTCTTTAGTGCCGTATTTGATGATATAAGGCATGACGATGTCAGAGTGCAAGGCGAAACCCGGGCCACTGCAATTGCAATACATTCTGGGAAAAAAAAAAAATAGTTTGCAACTCTTAGCAAGAGTGTAGTTGCAGATATGAGTGACTGTGATATATAGAGATAACTCACTGCTCCTCCCACGTGATCGCTGCAGAATAAACATCTCCTCCAATGCCGCCATGCTCCTCTGGCATCATTACTCCCAGCAGGCCTTGCTCACCAGCCTTCTCCCACACCTCTCTGCTCACCTGACCCGCTTTCTCCCATCTTGACCAAAGATACACAACTCATTCATCCAGCATCTTTAACGACATTTTACCAACAACCACCTCAGACAGACTCAACTTACTCTTTGTGGTGTGGAACCACCTCCTCTTGAAAGAAGCGCCTCACACTTTGCCTAAACATGTCATGATCCTCGTTGAAGATCCGGCGGGTCCCGATGTCCATCAGGGACCTTGCATTGGAGGTCTCTGGACGGATTGAGGCAATGGGCTGCCCTTGCTCCTGGGGCTGACTATGTTGCTGTCTGGGGGAGAGAAAGGATGAGTCACTTTGTGCTCTAATGGCAACAAATGGTTGATAGCAGTTCATGACACAAAGATACATTTGTATGAAAAACTAACTTCTTATAACTTAACTTTTGCACAAATTTAACATAAAAAAGGGAACCATCATAGTTGAAAACAGGTGTTCCTGTACACCCAATGCTGAAACGTAATGATCTAATTTGGATTTCCAGCTAACATATGCTAATAATAATAATAATAATAATATTAATATAAGATTTTTCATTTAAATTTTATTTTTCATATCCCATCCCAAGTATGGAGGATATACAGTACATACTGCAAGTGACACTTAAACAAAACCAACAAAATAACAAACCTATACAAAACAGCGCGCAATTTAAACTTTAAAAAAAAAAAACATTTTTGGGCACATCTGCAATGTTAAAATGTCATAAAATGTTCATGCAGGGCAACAAAACTGAAGTTTCTACGGTATTTGGGTAATAAAAAATGATGGGTGGCAAAATGTTGCTCCAAGATATGAAGAATATGGCACCATTTAAAAATGTCCTTTCTTTTTAAGCTTAATTTACCTATACTTACAAATTTCTAATGTGTATTCACCGTTTCATTGCATTAAAAGCTATTTTTCCTCTATTAAAAGGCCTCTGTGACTTCAAGTTAAGCTCGCAGGTGACTTGCTACAATAACGGAAGTGTGTCAAAGGTTATTATGACCCACTTATCGATTGACTTTAACAGAATCGAATAAATGACACAACTTTAACAGTAGCATGTATTAAAACTAATACCACGTGAAATAAACAACTTATCATGCAGTTTAAAGTCTCGCAAGTAACCTTCAAGACTATATTAGCAGTGATTATACCAATTTGAGAGAAAAATAACTATTTAAGTAAAATAAATGTAACCTTGCAGTAGCCGCAGAAAGCACCTGCCCGCGTCCCAAGACATTTCTCAGTCCCAAAACACACGGTTTGGTGATTTTCTTTGCAAACATCTTCGCATAAAAGCAACAACTATGACAAAACTCAAGCAACAAGAACAAAGAGTTTCTAATCATAAACCCGTGGAAAGATATTTCACTTGGTGCCTTTATTCAACAGGATGCGTAGCAAACAAAATGTGTGTATTGGTCGTTTTTTTGTTGTGAAATCGTATGTTATTGAAATATAAATTGATTAAAATAAATAAAAAGTGCTTATATAAACTATTTAAATCCTATTTTTATTTCACAAACATTTTAGACGTTTCAAGGGTCTGTCCAAGGGGAAAGCAACAGAGTGAGACATCTTTCTTTTCTGCCTTGGGAGTACAGAGGAGTACGTGCAGATTTCTTCTTTTACTAAATTATACTGAGGATTTAATTGCTGAGCGCTGCCACCTACTGATAGAAAGTGTAACTGCAAAATAGGTGACAAAGAACCACAAATTAAATTAAATTAAATTAAATTAAATTAAATTAAATTAAATTAAATTAAATTAAATTAAATTAAATTAAATTAAAATGAAATAAAATAAATAAGCAGAAAAAAGAGAGGTTCGTATTATGGTGCAAGTTTAACATGATGGTGCAGAAATTAATTAGTACTTTTTGCATATAAAATTAAGCTTTGATCTATAAATCTATCTGTTAAATAAATAATAAATTAAACACGTGTGTTTATTCCTCATGTTAGTCCACTTTTTTGCAGTACCTCAGGGAGGCAGGCTTTCTTAAGATCAGAGTTCCCATATTTACTGCACAGATGAGTGTGACAAGAGCAAATAGTTGAAGGCAAGGTTAATTTGATGATATGTTTAGCAAATAGTTACTTTAGAAATGATGATTTTGACATACAAAGCACATAAAGAGGCTGTGAAATGTGTCATAGATTAAACTGTTTATTGAAGAAAAGTAGAAAAGCATAGACAAGTATTACAAACTATTTCAACAATCATTTATATATGTCGGGGTTTGCGTTGTTTGTTGAACAAAACAAGTACTGCAATGAGATAATTCTGAGTTTTCAGAAATGTAATGACTTATTTGTTTATCAAAAAGCCCAAACTATTGCTCCTTAAATTTAATTAGATTGGCAGCATCGACAGGATGCTGATATTGTCTTTTTTTTTTTTAACTGATATCCAATATACCGATACCGATGTCCAATTCTTAATTTACGATATCTGCTATCAACCAGCCATCATGTGGCTAATTATAATGTTTCTGACAACTTGGTAACTTAACCAACAACTTAAAACCAGACATATAAGCAGCTTTAAAGCCAGTCAGTCTACTCTGTAGCAGCTGCACCGTAGTCACATGACTCTAAAAGGAATGCTGGGATATGTTCTTACAGAATGACAGCGACATTTCTGCATGCTGGATCAATGGAACACCACGATTTTGAAACAGAGTTATGAGATCACGCAAGATATTGATACAATGCTTTTTAATATAGATACGATATCGCAACACAAAATATCATGATATTTATGTCTAGATATTTTCTTAAACCACTACTGATGGATGGCCCCGAGTTTCTGTTGGCATTAAAAAAAAGTAAAAACAAATATAGATATTTTCTGATATCACATATCCAGTAATATCGGACATCTCTCATAGCTCCCTAATCAATATTCCCAATACTTTTATTTAGTTCATTTACAGCACAACTTTGACTTTGAAATGGATGTTTTTGCAGCATTTTTTTTCAGCTGTACAGGAATAAAGTTGCGTACTCAGGCGTGTTCTTGTAGTGGCTTGCTCACAATGAGCTGACTCCGTACTAGCTAATTTCCAGTTTTGTGAAGTTTTGAGGTTTTCAGACCATGTGAGGTGACCCAGCTTTGACCAAAACACTGATCTGGTTCAGTTTCAGCAGGACCTGAATGTCAACAAACTCTTTCAAATGGCCTGAATTGGACCTACAGTAATAGGACCAAACCATGTTGACCAGAAAAAACTATTCTTGTTTTCCACCACTTAGTTACACCATGAAGCAAAAATGCATAAAATTAAGGAAGATTGTAAAAAGAAAATAAGTATACTCTGGCTCCTTTTCAGGGATTGACCGATACAGAATTTTTTTTAGGGCTGATATAATACCTATACCTTTAATATGTGGGGCTGATACTGCATTTGACCCCAAAATTAATACAAAGGACACAATGAAATTTTATTTTGAATTCTTTTAAGATAAAAAGAAACAAAACACTTCAAATAAACATGTAAAAAAAACAATGCACTTGTAAACAAATATTAAATAGAAACATTAACTTGTAATATATACATAAAAACTGCTGCCTGTATAGATGCCTGTCTGTAAATTATGCCAAGGGGACGTAGCCAATCAGCCAATGCCGATACCAGCAAAACACGCAAATATCAGCCTAAAATATCAGCGGGTTGATGTAGCCTCACTCCTTTTAACCTTTCCTGCTCCCATTTTGCTTCTCCTTTCCATAATTTTTGGTGAATTGTAATAATGCATAATTGTGATGACTTAGGACATACTTGACATACTGTACTGTATAACCATGGTAACCTTTAGTACGTTTTTGGTTGGATTTATGCTCAAATTCCACCAAAATATTTCAAATTCCTTCAATTTTCATCGCAAAACTTAATTTAAACTGTGGAAAAACTCAAAAAAATGTTGAAAACTACACAAACTGGCAACCAATTGAGACTCAGAGTTTCTGGGATGTACTAGTCATAGCTTTTGTTGTCTGCAGGTGTATGTGGGCAATGAAAGATCAAGGATCAGCGCAGATGGGATGTACGTTGGAAAAATTTATTCTCAAGTGAACAGAGTGAAAATAAATAAAACTTTCCAGGGGAAGCGGGGGACTTCTGGCGGTCGATCCACGCCTGTTCTCCAGCACCTTTGGTATCGCTGGGCCAGTGATGGCGTGACTGAATGAGGTGGCGGTGGGAAGGGAGGGATCTACCCTCACTTGATGAGCGGTCACCCCTTCTCCCCCGTTCCTCACCCCATGCGGCAAATGGAAAGACGCGCCCCTGTGGGGGGAGGGGAGTAGAGGCCGAGTGATGGGTGGCCTACAACGCAGAGGCGATGTCCTGAGAGATGAGGGTTTGAGACGAAGTGGAAAGGAAAACAAAATAAACAACAAGATGGGTTTGCTTCAACATCCCTTGTACATAGTCCTTGTCTTTCCTTGGTTGGTCTTTAAAACAGTGTAGATGTCCTGAACACCATCGGGCTGTCTGTAGGCGAGCTACAGTTTCTTCAGCACCCTTGCTGCCGGCCTCTTACACAGACATGATGTGCTTGACGAAAGCTGCAAGAAGACAATCCCATCAGCTTCCTGTTCATATGAAATTAAAAAGCAGAAAGATTGAAGTAAAGGCTCACCCTCATAGTGCACACTGCCGTTCTCGTCCTCCTGGCCGGCCATGAGGGCATCAATCTCGGGCTCGCTCATCTTCTCTCCTGTGGACCCGTAAGGATCAATGTCAGGGGTGCGTTCTCCATTTCACACATGTTGCACGCTAAGCAAACTATATTTGGACGCTTCCATATTTGGGGATCGCTCACCCAGAGTGGACAGCACGATGCGCAGCTCAGCGCCCATGACTGTGCCGTTGCCCTCCTTGTCGAAGACGCGGAGACCCTCAACGTAGTCATCAACGGTTCCCTTGGGAAGGGCGTCGACCTCCTTCAGCATGGGCAGGAAAGCCTCAAAGTTCAGCCTCTTGTTTGCCATGTCTGTTGATTGACACGCACTCGTTACACTAGGAGAAAACACACAAAAAGTACTTTTTGAAATGTTTTTTTGGGGGGGGTGACAACTCACCGTCGGCGCTTGGGTTTCCCAGGATCTTAACAACATCCTTGTTGGTAGGGTTCTGGCCCAGAGCGCGCATGATGTCAGCCACCTGATTGTAGGCCACCTGGCTGTCACCAATTCTGTCAAAGAGACCAAAAGCCTCCTTGAAGTCTGGTTGGATGGAGAAGAGAAAACAGAAAACATTGAGTCACAGAGTTCTGACAGAATCTAGTAGCTCTTATTGATATTTCCATGACAACAACACCTTTGGGTTTTCTATTCTCTCTCTTCCAAAATTCCTAATCATCTGTGGCAGCTGTTTGGTGCCAAACTGTACCAGAGGATCAGACAGCCAAAGCCACATACGTCCACCATTGTTCGTAGCTAATTTGGCGCAACAGCTGCGTACAAGCAGCACGGATAAAGACAGGGGCCCCTAACAAAGCTTTGCTATTCCTACGAATCCCATCCGGAGCTCAAAGTGACCTTTTTGACAGATTAATGCTCTTGCGTGGCTCCTGAACAGCAGCAGCAGCTGTACCCTCCTCCCTCCCCCTCCCCTGGGTTTCGTCATTCCTGATCCTGCGTGCCATTTGGGCATCATCAGGAGCAAACTGATACACCCTGACAGTAAAGCTAAATAGAGACGCCCCCACTTAATGAGAATGCTGACTTCAGTATAACATAGACCCTAATGAGATAAACGTATAGAAGTAGCATCTTTCCTTCTTTTTCATTCAAATTTGAAAATCTTTACATCAACATTTAAAGTGCAAAAACCCCCATCCAGACTCCAACATGTCCTCCCTGCTTGTTTACAAAGGCAGGGGATGGTTCGGATTCCTTGTGTAAAGTGATGCCAGCAGGTCTGCATCTTAAACTTTGACCCTTGGGATTAACGCCTCTGTGGATGGTAAGACAAGGCTAGGTCGTCTGAGAATAGACATCCTCCACGACAGCTGGACAAGCCAGGGGAATGGCATCCCTTATTGTGGTCTTTGACCCCATTTCTAACGTTTTAGCAGCTGATTTAGACTAAAATAAGAAAATCTGCTGAAATCTCTATCAAATGTAACAATTTTTCTTTTCCTGCTGGAAATGTTGAAGATTTCTTCTTCACTTACCCTCAATCTGGTCCGCTGTGAACTCAGTCTGTCACCAACATAAAAAAAAAAAAACAAAGAAACATGTAGATGTTTTTTAGAAGACAGAAATGAAACATGTGTATAAAGGTATAAATAGCAAAGACAAAAGAAGGCTTATGTAAGTGGTACAAAAAGATTATAAATGCATGTAGGTGCTGATATTATAACAAGGTTTTTCTTGTGTTTTTATACGAGCTCTCACAGACTTGAGGATGTATTCAAGGCAGTGATCCTGAGAGCAAAATCTCAGGTTTGCAATCTCCAGTAAAGATCCCAATTTTAGGGGAAATGTATGAGAGCTGGTATCCAAACCAAAAAAAAAAGGGGAAAATCCATCTGTACCGCCCCACCCAGGAGGTCCGAAAAAAGAGACACAAATCTGTACACACCATTTTTGGAGAGTTGAAGTTGGAGGAGCGGAAAGAAAGGAGATGAGAAGCTGAAGTCCCAAGACAGAGTGGTCCTGAGCCATGGTCAAAGCCCCCTCTTATTTATCCCAGGCATGTGATGTCACGTATGCAAATGAGGTGGATCAGATGACACGTTGGAACATCTTTAACTTTCTTAGGGAAAGAGGAGCTGTGCACCCTCGGCGCGCCGGGAGAAGGCCTTTAGAAGGGGACAGGGCTATTTTTGGAAGGTCAAGAACTGTGTCAAGACTGTGTCGCAAGATTCAAAATGGGTTTTAATTTCTTAACCAAGCAAAATCCTTCAACCGGTTAGTTACTTGAAGCTATCGCTTTCAGGAGACGGTTTCGTGGGGCGAAAACGCGGAAAAAGTCAGCTGCTCAGCAGCCGACGACCTCCAGACCCAGAGAGTTCACTTACAAGGTGGTATTTTTAAACAGCTGGGCCGCTCCTCCTCTTATGGTTAAATGACAGCAGGGCAAAAAGCGCTTGAAAAGTTGACTCCGCTCAGGCTGGTCTGGGGAATGTCAACTTTGGGTGGCAGTGAACTTGAAAGCAGCAGGTTTCAATAAGGCCACATATAAGCAATAAGAATCATTTTAGAGTTTTTCTTTGTGGGGTTTTGTTTGCTTTCACTTCAACTTGACAGGTGATACAATAAATCCTTTGGGGAGCATTTTATTGGGTTTAATACTATGATTTAATCTAAACAACCAGCTTTTACCCAGTTTGACACCTACTTTGTCAGATTTTAAGACAATGTTTGTCAGATTAAATATAAAAAGAGAAAATAATAATGATTAATTGAGGATTTAATATATATTTGATGACTTGTGTTTCTAGCCTCTGAGCAGAAAGACAACGTTGAACAGAAGCTTCATTCAGAGCTCTCCATGGTGCTGATAGCAGCAACACAAAGGATCTTTGTTTGAAGGTGCAGAAAACTTCCAAATAAATGTGAACATTGCTTATAAATTGGCACGGTTGCACTGTTTAATGCAGTTGCTGCACTCCAGGATGAGAATCTCCCGTTCCACATCCCAAAGCTGCTCTGTTGGACTGAGATCTGGTGACAGTGGAGGTCATTGGAGTACAGGGAACTCATCGTCATGTTTGGAATGATTTGAGCTTTGTGACACGGTGTGTTATCCTGCTGGAAGCAGCCATCAGAAGATGCTGCAATCTGGTCATAAAGGGATGGACATGGTCAGCAACAATACTCAGGCTGTGATGGTTAAAGTAGGACCAAGAAAATCTCTCCGACACTGTCACACCATCAGCAACCTGAAGCGTTGATCCAAGGCAGGATGGATCCATATTTTTATGATATTTCCACCAAAATCTGACCTTATCATCTGATTGTGAAGATGAAATGGAGACTCATAAGGCCAGACAAGACTTTCCATTTAATATAGTAAAGTTTTGGTGAGTCAATCAGTGGTGCCCCCAGGGGGTGGCCAGGGGTGGCCATGGCCACCCTGAACAAAAAGCTGGCCACCCCAGTAAAAATGATAAAAAAAAAATATTTTTTTATTTATATCAACATTTATGTTTTATTTACATGGTGCAAGATGCTTTGCAATATTGTAATGTCAAAATCTGTATAAGTTTATAAAGATCAAAAATATTACACTAGACCTTCCATTTTCTGCCTTTGCTCTCTTCGCTGTCCACTGCAGGCAAAGAGTATAGATACCAAGAGGCGACACTCAGCGGTGTTTTTGGAAACACGTGTCCGCCATTTTGGACTGAATCAGACGTCATTCTGGATATATGGATATGAGTGGACACGTCTATATTCGCAGTAATAGTTAGTTGTGTTTTTTTTTCTATTCTCAATATTAGTTGTAAGAGCCATTTGATTGATCTTTGATTATTTTATTTTTAAGTTGAACAAGGACCCCTGCTGGTCTTTTGGTTATATGGTCCTCATGTAAGATGTGGAGCAGTTGAAGGGTCACTATTTACCTGATTGCAACAGGTAAGTGGAGAAAATTACTTATTTGAAGTGGTGGATTAGTGCACCTTGTAGACGCCAGCAGCATTATGAATTTTCAATTGTGTTGCATTTAATTAAATATTTTTTGTTTCAAGTCTTAAACCGTGCCTTGGATTACTCATTTGATTTGGAAAGCTTATTGAAAGAAAACTTTCAGCATCTACCTGAAAATGGAATACAAGAAGACATTACAATATTTATGAAAATGATTTGTTAGGCCAATATTTTGTAATTTAACTTGTATTATTTTTTAAAATAGTTTTATGTAAATATGAAAATGTTACTTTATTAAAATAAAATGATGATCGGTTTTATAATATAATTATAATATCAGCTGCTTAAGCTGTATTATATCTCCACGAGGATCAGTGAAGATTGCTGAAAACAGCCTGTCAGGATAGTTTGGAATTGTTTATGAATAAAACATTAATTCATTAGAACCACTGGCGGTGGGAATGGATGTAAGTACCTTCCTCTCAATAGTCTTGCTATGTGTTAATGCGTTTTAACGATAATTAAGAAGTTTTAAGCTTTTTAAAATGACGTTGCTGTATTTTATTAGGTCTGTACAACCGCGATAAACTGCTCACTTCAGTCCAAAATGGCGGATGCGCATGGGGGAAATGTTGCAATGGAGTGTTCTATTGAGTGTCGCCTCTTGTTGTAGATACTCTTTGCTGCAGGTCTGTCACGCCGAATTAACTCAGCCTTTCTTATGTAAATTCATCAAGGAAGGTGCCACCCAGAACCCCCCCCCCCCCCCCCCCCCCCCCCCCCCCACCCCCCAACCAGTTTCTAATGCCTCTTTCACATTAGCACCTACTCTGCCCGGCCTTGTTGGGCCGACACCACACTACCCAACAACTGAGGGCAACTGAGGCCGTCTTTAGCTCTGGTGTTCAGTGTGAGTGAGGTCATCATAGTGAAGTTTTGTGAAGTCATTTGTTTGCAACACACACACATTGAACTGCTTATTACAAGCAAAAACAAATAAATAAATCTTGGCCACTCTTTGAAAAAGTAAAAAAAAAAAAAATTATGCTAATAAGCAAAAAAAGAAAAAAATAATCTGCCAATGGAACCAGTGAAATTTTCTTATAAGATTTCTTGAAATAAGATGCATTTATCTTAAAACAAGTTCTTATATCTCACTGAAATGTTTCTTTTTAGGTGATTCTGAGTGTGATGAGATATTTTGACTAGAAATTAGAAAAATACACTTGGTACAGATTTGAGTTTTTGCAGTGTATTGGTGAAATTAAGGAAGTTTACTGCAGATAATATCTTATATAGAGGCCCATTCATTCGGCCCCATTCACGTCCATTATATGGACATACGTGGCTCTTCGACTAATCTTAATACAGGAGCGTCCAAAGGAGTGAGAGTGATGCAGAAATGTTACTGGTGGGTAAATGCATTTACAAATTCCTAGAAATATGATCCAGGTTGAAAGAAACAAAAGTTATCCTTTAATAACCCTTGACCACCCTGCTATTTTCTCTCGCCACCCCATGGCCACCCATAAAAATCTCTGCAGGTGCCCCTGGAGTCAATGAATTGTAGCCTTAGTTTCCTGTTGTTAGCTTCTGCTGCCATCCATCTACTTCAGTGTTTGACACGTTGTGTTCAGAGGTGTATTCTGCATTGGTTGTAACTAGCAGTCATTTGAGTAACTTATTACTGTCCTATCATCTCCAACCAGTCTGCACATTCTCCTCTGATATCAACATGGATTTCCAGGTCATTCTCTGTAAACCCGGGAGATGGTTGTGTGGAAAATCCCAGCTGATCAGCAGCTTCTGCAGTCTAGCACCAAAACATGCTGCGTTCGGTCACTTTAATCTCATCTTTCTCATTCTGATGCTTAGTTTGAACTTTAGCAAGTCTTCATTATCACGACTCAATGCATTATGTGTGCCATGTGATCATGTGGTTGATTAGCTATTTGTGATAAACATTTAAACAGGTGCAACAGGGACCAGGGTGATCGATTTATCTACAGTCGTCCTCAAAATTATTCATACCCTCCAATAAAAGAAGGAAAAAAAATCAGCTGTCAGCGAAATAAGATGAAATTGACAAGAGTAATAATAAATAAAAATTCTTTAAAATTCATGATATTCGTTTTGAATTGTGGTTTGAAAGAAATATCAAAAACAAACACACAAAAAATAAAACAAGTAAACAAGCATGATGGGGCTCCGAAGCTTAAATGTTGTTGAGCAACACTTTGAGGCAATCACTGCAATCAGGTGTTTTCTTTAATGTTCAAAAAGACTTGTACACCTGTTGACAGGTGTTTTGTCCATGGTGTATAGAAAAGGTGCTCTAACGTGTCTGGGACAGTTTTGTTTATTTTTTTTTTTTTTATTATTTCTGACCACAATTCAAAATTAATAGTGGTTTATCAAATTATAATTTTGGAAATTTTTATTTATTTATTAATTTCTTTTTATTTGAATTACTATTGTGAATTTATCATTTTCTTTAATTAGAGGCCATGTATAATTTTAAAGGTTTTCTGTTGTGTTCAATCAGACTTCTGCACCTGTTGACAGGTGTTTTGGCCCACAGTTCATAAGCTGGTGCTCCAATTTGATTGGGAGAGTTTTAAATTATTTTTCAAACTACAATTCAAAATCAGTATTTTGTTTTACAAAATTATAATTTAGTACACTTTTATTTATCATTACTTTTTCAGTTTCTTGCTATATGAATTACTGTTGTGAATTTAGCCTTTAATAAGAGGGTATGTAAACTTTCAAGCACAACTCTATCTATCTAAACCGAGACGAAGGAATCAACATTACATGATTACAGTTAATTACATCAGAGTTTTTACATTTGTTGTGTATTTTGCCTGAAAGTTGAGTATTTCTTTATTAGAATGAAGAGAATAAAGTCTTGTTTGGGAGGAATATTAAAGCACTTTCTGCAGAACTTTTTTCCCCTTTTTATTAAGTGTCTCTGGGTCAACTCATTGTTCTACCAATGCAACATTTACTGTTTAGTTTGTATTTCTTTTTATACTTCTTTAGTTTTCTAAACAGTTTTGGACCCCAGGAAGACGAGCAACCACTCTGTGAAAAAACTAATGGGATCCTAATAAAGAATAATGTGTTTACATGTACGACATGCACATATACAGTTGTGTGAAAATTGATTGCTCCTTAAACCTATTAACTGGTTGGGCCACCCTTAGCAGCAACAACTGCAATCAAGCATTTGCAATAACTGGCAATGAGTCTTCTACAGCGCTGTGGAGGAACTTTGTTCCACTCATCTTTGCAGAATTGTTGTAATTCAGCCATTTTGGAGGGTTTTCCAGCATGAACCGCCTTTTCAAGGTCATGCCACAGCATCTCAATCAGATTCAGGTGGGGACTTTGACTAGGCCACTCCAAAGTCTTCATTTTCTTTTTCTTAAGCCATTCAGAGGTGGACTTGCTGGTGTGTTTTGGATCATTGTCCTGCTGCAGAACCCAAGTGTGCTTCAGCTTGAGGTCATGAACAGATGGCCGAACATTCTCCTTCAGGATTTTTTGGTAGACAGCAGAATTCATGGTTCCATTTACAACAGCAAGTCTTCCAGGTCCTGAAGCAGCAAAACAGCCCCAGACCATCACACTACCACCACCATATTTTACTGTTGGTATGATGTTCCTTTTCTGAAATGCTGTTACTTTTACGTCAGATGTAATGGGACCTACACCTTCCAAAATGTTCAACTTTTGTCTGGTCAGTCCACAGGAGTATTTTCCCAAAAGTCTTGGGGATCATCAAGATGCTTTCTGGCAAACTGAGCAAGCCTATCTCTTTTTGCTCAGCAGTGGTTTTGGTCTTGGAACTCTGCCATGCAGGCCATTTTTGCCCAGTCTCTTTCTGATGGTGGAGTCATGAACACTGACCTTAATTGAGGCAAGTGAGGCCTGCAGTTCTTTGGATGTTGTTCTGGGGTCTTTTGTGACCTCTTGGATGAGTCATAGCTGTGGTCTTGGGGTAATTTTGGTCGGCCAGCCACTCCTGGGAAGGTTCACCACTGTTCCATGTTTTCACCATTTGTGGATAATGGTCCCAAAGCTTTAGAAATGGCTTTGTAACCTTTTCCAGACTGATAGATCTCAATTACTTTGTTTCTTATTTTTTCCTGAATTTCTTTGGATCGCAGCATGATGTTGATGTCTAGGTTTTGAGGATCTTTTGGTCTTTTAAGGTAGAGTCCGAAGTCCCCCCAGTGTTTCTGTTTGCAAACAGCAGCATTCAAACTTAGCGCCCCTCCCTCTTAGGCTAATGGCCGCCTCGTTCTTCAAACTATTCACCTTCAAGCCTCTCCTTCAGAGCTCAGAAGCGGGTAAAAGCCAAACTAATATTGGACTTATATCGTTTATAAGTTATAAACTTATACTTATCCCAAAGACATATAGAACCCTTTTTTTTTCAAAAAACATGGTTTTCCATCGTTTTCCAACTTCATTATCTAAAGCTCTTACCTTTGAGAACAGGTGCGGCAGTAATCCCGCCTGGGTGTGGCTAGAGAAATTGAACTCATCTTTCCAAAGATGGAATAAACCCCAGTTAATTTATGTTTTAACAGAGGGGGAATCACTTTTTCACACAGGGACGTGTGCTTCTGCCCCCCTAATAAAAATCTTCATTCAAAAATGCATTTTCTGTTTACTTGTGCTATCTTTGTCTCACATTTAAATTTATTTGATGATCTGAAACATTCAAGTGTGACAAACAAGCAAAAAAGTAAGAAATCAGGACAACTGTACATATATACACGCATGCACACATACAGACACAGGTGTTGCTTTTACTTTCTCATGAGAATTTTCAAATAAAATTTTAATGATCTTTAAGTATGCACTTTTTCCTATTAAGTTTTCCCATTTTCCTTTTTTTTTTCTATTTTGACCTTTCTTTTCCCTTAATTGTCTTTCCTCTTTAGCTTTGCTCTGAGCTGACTGGGTTTAAGTGTGTTTATTTTCCTCTTTAGAAACTCCACTTTCCCTTATTTCCCCCGACTGCCCTACAAAATGTGGTTTTTTTAACACATCAGAGGTGGGAAATGAAGTTAACCACCAATGCTTCAATCGTTTTGCATCTTTAATTTAGGAAAATGACATTTCTGACATCTTCAAGACACACACCAAAACATTTCTGATATAACAGCAGATTCTGTGACCCAAACAGGAAGGGCAGTAGCACAATTTATTTCAAATTTGCTGATATTTATTTCTGTTTATTTTTATCCATACTCATTTAATTTCTTACTTACAGATGTGTTCCGTTTTTGACATTAGAATGACTCCATGCATATACAATGAGAAAAGCACAGAACGCTTACCCAAAGGATCTATTAGAAATTAATTTCTATATATAGCAGTGATTTATCTAACATGATACATCATGTTAGTATTTTGCTACCTCATTAAAGTAAATTTTTTAAAAGCTTTTCTCTACTTATGCAATAACTGTTGATGTCATCAGAGATGCAAGCTGTGACTCTAAAGCTTTATTTACCAGCCCTGCAACATAAAAGTTTGATATGCTGATAACTACAGCTGCACACTGCTAATGTTGTACAATATAATAAATGCTTATTAATTGAAATTTAATAAGCATGCAAAAATGCAATGTTTTGCAAATTATCTTACTGAGTTAAAAATTTTTCAGAGAATTAAACTGTTGGAAAGTGACTTTATGTGTTAGTTTAGAACCAGCTTGTTTAGTTCAGAGTTGATGGTGCATTACAGAAGGCGTACACTACCCATGTCATATGAAGTGAGGAACCAGCACCTTGACAGATGCTGGCTTTTGATCTGTGTCTCCTGACATTAACTTCACAAATTCAAAAAGAATTTCAGTGTCTTTTTGGGTTTAGCTTCTATCCGTGGATGTTGTGATGAGCTGCTCCCAGCAGCCATTTCCACAACAGAATCACCAACATTCATTTTCAGCTTGTATTGTCCACTGTGTATAAAAAATCTCAGAGAATTCTCTGTTTTATCAATATTTACATGATTAAACTCACACATTTTTTTAACAAGTTGGATACAGGATTATAACACTGTGGTGAAATCCTCTGTGGCTGTACGAAATCTGATCCATGACTGTCAGTGGAGATGCTGTCTGAGGAGCAAATGTACATTTAACTCAGTCGTTGATGGACTAAAAACTTCCTCCAGCCTGACAAATCGCCTTAACATGTCAGAAATACATCCTATTATGTCACATAAACTCAAAAAAGTCCAATTATTAACATGATTTTGGAGTTAACTTGCTCTAGTGCAAAAAAAACAAAAGTGAATTTACATGTGAAGCCTGGTAATTCCCTGACAGTGTGAGAAGCTGGTGTGTTCATGCTGCAAAGCTGCAGTGAGTTGAACTTGTCATCGGCTCTGAGACTCTGTTGGTCGTCAGAGCAAGAACACTGGAGGACATTTGTAGGAGCGCGTGAACCGAAGCAACAGTCGTGTTCAGGAGGCCGCTCCCCTGACACAGATGAGCTCTATTTTTACTCCCATTCCTGTTCCTGTCGGGGTGTTGGATTTCTCCTGCACAGTAGAGGAAGGGAGGGTGGAGAAAAAAAAAAATGATGCTCCCATTTCTCAAGAGCCTCTTGTACAGTAACCACAGCCCTCTTCAGCTCCCCAAAACTCCAGCTGGCTCTGGGTCATAAAGAAGCAGGGGGCTTAAAAAAGAGTGTGGCATTGTGTCGCCGGGTGGTTTTCAGGGTCTTTCATGAGCCTTATTTGGAGTAAAGACTGGACTTGTTGAGGCAAATGCTCCACCATGGAATAGATAAAGGATGTTACAACAGTTTTACATAAAATATTTGGCATCAAACTGCTTTAAAACTGAGCAGATGTTTGTATTCTCTTGTTTTATGCATCCATATCCTCACAGAATATTGAGCATTTTATCCAATCAGCACAAGAACTGGCGGTAAAAAGAGCCACCGGTGAAGAGTCAAGTTGAATGTCGCTCTGCCTGCTGGTTAAAACTGATGGAGGAACTCTCTGCTGCCGTCTAGTGGTTTTTACTGACTGCTGCGTAAATATGAGCCACTGAAACAAAGTGACTTTAAAAAGTTTATTGCAACAGCTTTTACAGGGTGCTGTGGGGGAACACTGCACAGTTCGTACTGCAGCTAGCTTTTGTTTAAGCTTCTAGATTAAACTTTGAGTTAACATAAATGTACAAAAATGCACTTTTTCCACATTCTCATCTGAATTATTCTCATATCATTAAAGTCATCGCAAACACAAAAAGTAAACAGGAAGCTACAGAAGCTCTTAATCTGCACACTGATGAGACAATCTGAGGAATCCTTTTGGTGACAAGACGGCAGGTTTGCAGTAAAGACGAGTTTCTGATTCAACATTAATGCAGTTTGTTTGTGCATGCATCAGCCAGAGAGCAGTGCGAGCCTTCTTCTTGTTAGATGATCTGCGGCGTGGGTGAGGAAGACTACCTGTGGACAACTTCTACACCTCAAACGCTGGGAACCTTGACCTCAGCGGCTGCAGAAGGTCTGCTAAGAAGTAGATGGTGCCAGCCATGCCTGCAAACAGGAAGCCACACCGTTAGTACTTACACTGAATTACATTTTTCTAAATATTCTGAAAAACTGCTTCAACTAAATGGGAATAATTGAGGTAATTATTCTTTGCTTTGTCTTCTTTAATCATTAACATTACAAAAGCAATTTCACTACATTATCTATAAATAACATAACTGACCAGATTGACACACTACAGCTGTGACATCAGAGGCAATAAAGAGCTGCACTGGGGGGGCCAGAGGGCAATTATACATGTTTTTCCTTTTTAATAAGAAGGCAGCAAGAAACAGTGTTTAGCCCCATGTTTAGTTTTGATACCAATTTTAATGTCCCTTGCTGTGTCCAATCGTCCAATTAAGTAAAGTGAGGAACATTGTTGGTGTTACAATTTAATATTCTGGTCTCAGATACTCTTAGATCTCACTTTGACACTACACATCCACTTTAAAATTGTCGCAAATGAAACAATCATCTCTAATTAATGTACAATAATACCCTACATAGAAAGTAAGATGCAGCAGAATGTCTTGTTTTCTCACACAATCCACACTATAAGACATATTCTGTTACCTAATCTGTTTTCAATTTGTGTGCATGAACAGTGGATATAACAAGTGTGCACACTCTTTGTTAAAATGCCAGCTTTTTGTTTTATTTAAATACCTTTTATTCAATCATGGCTTTCAGTCTTCTTGGGTAAGAGTCCATCAGCATGGCATTAGGTCTGGGGTCTGACAGGGGGGTTCTAAACTTTCATTTTCTTCCAGTAAAGTCATTCTCTTATCAATTTGAGTGTATCCTTGAGGTCGTCATTTTGAAAGGTGAGATTTGTCTTCAGCTTCAGCTCGAGGAGGTGCTGGAAATTTTAGGGCCAAAAATGACTGATATTTGGAAATGTTCATCCAGCTAAATAAAAACAACCCCACATCATGATACTGCCACCACCGTGCTTCACTGTGGGTGTGGTGGTTTTTTGCTAATGTAAAGTGGGTTTATTTTGTTTTGGAATTTTGGCCTGAAAGTCCAACCTTGGTCTCATCAGACTAGAGCACATTTTCCCACATGCTTTTGAGAGACTTGATGCAAGTTGTAACCAGGCTTGGATGTTTTTCTTTGCCAGAAAAATCGTATCTTTTGCAACCTTACCCCATAGTCCAGACAAACGGAGAATACGAGAGGTTGTAATCACATGTAGCACACAACCAGTGCTTGCCAGAAATTCCTACAGCCCCTTCAGTGTTGCTATGGGGCTGATATAAACACCGTTTATATCCACTGGATACTTGGCTAAAAAAAAAAGACTTAAAATAAGTCCAAAAAAGAAAACAAGTTCTTTGAGATCATTGTGACTTTCTGGCATAATAATGTGAGATGACACATCATTTCTTTTGCACCTCTGCTGTTTCCTCTTTTTGACTGAATCTCTAAATAAATGGATTAATACTAGAACAGTCTCAAATTTAAGAAACTGTTTCTAATTAACTGCTGCCTCCTTATTTATGGCACAAACAATGTCTTGTTCTGAAGACGAGCATCTGTATCTATTCAGGTTAGTTGACATACATATAACTAATAATTATAAAAGAACATTAAGTGGGTCAAACTGGTGAAAACTGGGAAACAAGCAACCTCTGTAACCCTTAGAGAAGCTGTACTACAGCCCCTGCTTCCAGGACCCATTTAGACTACAGATGAGTTGTTACATAACAGCTTCTTGGCTTCACTCAGTCATCAGTCGACCCGTACCTTCAAAAAGAGAGAAGGGCGTGTCTGGTGTCCTGCATCCATGCCTGCCGTAGTTCATACACCAGTCTGCAAACTTCAGAGACAGAGACAGAGTTCATCACGGATGTGTAGAGGGACCGCCTCAGGAGAGCACCGAGCAATGTCAACAACTGCTAAGACCAGCATCTGTCATGGTATCGGATTAGAAGTGCAACGCCACTCTGCTGCAGTGTGAGGATGAAACGCAGCCAAGGCAGCACATCTAAAGGATCCGCTCCCATCCTCTGTGAATAGACTTATATTAATGAAAGCCCACGTGCGGGGGCTTCAGCCACCCTGACCGCATCCAAACAAAGTCCGTCACCATCCCACTAGAGCTGCTTTGACGCCAACTCACACGGACAGCTAGCAACCTGTTGTCAATAAACATAAAAGGCCCTGCCTCTCACATGCCCGTTATTTTCCGAATAATTTTCAATTTTAGGGCTGGCGAGCAGCCAGTCGTGTTATGAACAGTCACGCTTTAAACAAATTAAATGTGACTTTCATATCTTACATCAAAGTCAGAGAAAAGCAGGGATGGACACAACATAAAGCCCGAAAGAAGGATTAAAATAACGTCGTCTAGCATTTGATATGGATTTATAAATCTATATCTGTGGTGGCTTAGAGGGGGTGTGCGCATCAACTTTAATATCTGCTGTTTAGTGGTGAAAATGCAGCCAAATCACTTAATCAGTGTGTTATTAACTCTGATTCAGTTTTATGATGGAGAAAATGACTAGGTCTAAATATGCAAATATACCTACTTTAATTTAAAGGAAGAAAAAACTAACGCGTGCAAACAATCAGACGGCTGATGTAATGACCTTCCCTCACCATGCAGGCTCTGTACAGCTGCTTCGGGTCCAGTGTTTGCCGGTAAAGAGCCAGGAAGGTGTAGGCATTACCTGCTGCACCGTGGCACAGCCCATAACCCTTTTTCAACAAACCCCACCGCCACACCACCTCACCGCACTGCAGAGCGTCCTCCAGGTACTGCGGGATACCAAAAGCCTGGAACACGGGACAAAAAAAAAAAAAAAAAAAAAAAGTTATTCCAATTCAAATGAATAACAGAAAAAAAATCTGCATTCATAAACTCTGCCACAAGATGGCAGTATGACACCATCAATGATCTATGAATGCCATTTTATAACCCTAAAATACCTCCATTCTTATTTATTCCTTAATTATTTACTTTATATGCCTGCAGGAGCATGTAAACAACCCCTGGAGATCCGTGACACCAGTGCACCAGCAGGTCCCGATCATCCCCGATGCAGGGAGGGTAGTTCCCTGAGGGGAACTTGAGGCGGCAGACGTGGTCGACGCTGGGCTTCACCAGCCTGTGAACGTGCTCCACCGCTGAGACAAAACCCGGCTGCAGAGGAGGGATGAGATTGTTTTTAGCAGAGGATGAAAAAGGTAACAAGTTGGCATTGAAATAAAAAAAATCTCACATGAGGATTTGCTCATTTTCTGTTTAATCACAATTTGAATTGAATCTTTGGCTTCAGGAGGCCCAGCTGGAGCCATGAACAGATACTGAAGAACTGCCAAGTGTGTTTCTGTTGATGGTGCAACTACAGAAAAACTGAACATCCTTATGTCACAATCTTTACCTTCCTCAGAAACCTACTTCTTATCATTTAGGTGTGCATTTATTACTCTATGGTAGATCTTAGTGCTGTGTGATATAGACCAAATATCATATCACAATATATTTATTTTTATGCCGATTTACAATATACACCGGTATTTTTACCCTAATTTGTCTGAATGTTTCATTTCATATCAAACACCTGTTTTTTAGTATTGAAACATGTTTAGCGTAAAGTTATCGCTCCACTCCAGAGATGGAACTGAATGTTTGTTAAATCGAAGTAATTAAAGATAGTTGGCTGTTTTTTTTAGGATTTCTTTGTAAAAGTCTTGGGGAGGATTGTCTTCCAGACAGTTTAAATGATAGGGGTGGGGAAAATATCCATGCACTGAAATATCACAATATATTCATATAGCTACCGATACCATAACTATTTAAAAACGCTGTGTCAAACTATTTTACAAAAGAAATCTCGCAAGATATCATCGTTACGAAATCTCATGAGATTTCATTGTTCTGTTACAAAATCTCGGGGGTATTCCGTGAATCTCATGAGATTTCACGAGATTTCATTGTTCCGTTATAAAATTTGTGAAATCTCATGAGATTTCACAAGATTTCATCGTTCTATTACAAAATCTTGCGGTATTTCGTGAAATCTCATGAGATTTCAAGAGATTTAATCGTTCTGTTACGAAATCTCATGGTATTTTGCAAAATCTCATGAGATTTCACAAGATTTCACGAAATTTTAGCATTCTGTTACGAAATCTCGGTATTTTGTAATATCTACCAGATTTCACAAGATTTCATGAGATTTCGTTGTTGTGATAAAAAATCTCGCGGTATTTTGTGAACGATCATATCTTGTAAGATTTCATGAGTAAAATAGATTGATACCGCATTTTTAAATATAGATATGGTATTGGCATATGAAAATATCGCAATATTTCACTGTATCGATACATTTTCCACCCTTATCAAATAATCAGGTGACCCCTTTGTAGTCAGTCGAGGTTCAGCCGGGTCATTACGAAAAAATAAAGAAGAAAATTTGCACAACTAATACTGGCATATAACGTGTAAATATCATATCTCTCTCATGTAAATATATCGCAATATCATATCAGTATATCGCACAGCCCTCGTCGATCACACACTGGGTTTCCATCAAACATGATGCATAAAAGCTCAATATTTGCTGTCTTTTACAGTCAAACTGTTGTGCTCCATAAATTCATCCTCCAGGCTTCGGCTCTGCTGCTATCTGAGGGAGAATCTGAGGTGGTAATTACTATCCTCCCTTGTTGCAAGTAGAGACATAGTATACCTGCATGAGGAAGTAGTAGATTCCAGCCAGGCCGTGGGCAGCACCGACATACTGCTCCTGGTACCACTCGTACATCAAGGGGCTCTGGTTTTGGACGCGGAACTTCCTGCTGAGGTGCTCGCCTGACGCCAGCACCGCCTCGCTGATCTAACAGAGGATTCAGCACAATGAAGCTCAAAAGATCATCTAATCTGTGCATGTGAAAGATTGCATCTGTGAAAGTGCACCACCTGCTGGATGTACTGCAGCGGGATCCTGTCTTGCCCAAGCTGTTGGTTGATAAAGACGAGGGAGTACAGGTAGCCCATTCGCCCATAAAGCATCTCATCTGGCAGCCCCCCCGACCCATTCACCACTGTCTGGTGATACTGCATCAGTCTGCAGATGAAGCAGAGGAATGAGACGGTTTATATGGCAAACTGTTGCACTCATAAACCGCCTTGTACATTAGATTTGCCATTTACAATGACTTATGCCAGAGTACAATTAATGGTGTCATAAAAACAATCTCAATTCTAAAAAGTGGGAGGGAATTAAACTGGATTTGCACTATTAAACTTGACAAATCAGCTTCAAGCAAGTGTATTTGATAGATCAGAATCAATTAATCACAAATGCACAATAAGACAAAGCAGAGATTTAGTGGGATGGGGAAAAGATGGAAAGCAAAAATAAAACACTAAGAAATGACTGTTTTATCTACACCTAGAAGGGAACGCTGACCTGTTGATGCACTCATCCGCTTCCTGCATCCTCTGACAGCGACAGTAGACCACAGCAGCTACGGCCAGCGGCCCCGCATCCCCGCACAGGAAGGTAACATCATGGCGGCGGGTCAAAGACTTCAGGCTGCGGCTGACGTGTTCAAGTGCTTTATGGAGGAGGGAGTCATCTTTAAACACGCTGTGGAGGTGCAGGTAGAGCAAAGCGATGCCTGTGAATAAACAGAAACACAATGCTGCAAATAACTGGAGCATTTTCAATCAAAACTGTTTTTTTGTTCTTAATAATCATTAAAATAAATAAAAAATGAGCCAATGAGGAAGTGTTTTCTTCACTTTACAGTTTTAAGAAAACTTCTGATCAAGAAAATGAAAAGAAATGCAAAAGATTTGGTTACTCAGGATCTAGTTTTTTACTTTCAACACTAATAAACAGATTATTCAGTTGGAAGATTAATTAATTATCCATTTTCAGACAGTATCAGCATGTTTTCTTAGAGCAAATTCAATCACAAATTACTTCACAAAGCCACTCAACCAAAAGTGATGGCGTAAACAGCTGCACTGCAGCAGGGTTTCTGATCAACTTTAACAATTAAGCAAGTTGATAGTTGCAGAAAAGATCTACTGAAGTGTTCAGTGTTTATAAGACTTATCAGAATAAAAAAAATCCTCTAATTTGCATCAGAGCAATTTATTCTACATGTTTTTGTCAACAACCCCCAATTCCTTAAATGTTGCTGTTTAAAATGTAAATGCAAGATCTAATAAACCCTTATTTTATTACCGATAGAACATGAACAACATGTCAGATGTTGAAATTAAGATATTTTACCTTTTCATGGAAAAAATTAGCTCACTTTGAATTTGTTTGGAACACAGGCAACAAAAAGCTGGAAAAGTAATAAGCAAAAATGAAAAACAACTGGAGGAGTCACTGATGACTAATAAGGTTAACTGGTAACATGTCAGAAACATGACGGGTATAAAAAGGAGCATTTCAAAGAGGCAGAGTCTCTCAGATGTAAATCTGTTGCAGTTGATCAAACTGCAACAAAATGTGTCTGGAAATTGTTAAAAAATTAAGAAGTAAAAAGATTCAGAGAATCAGGAGGAATCTCTGTATGCACGGGACAAGGACAAAAATCAAATATGGATGCTCATGTTTTTTGGAACTTCAGACAGCACTGTATTAAAACTAGTCACGATTCTCTACTCAAAATCACTGCATGAGCTCAGAAACACATTTTCTTTTTAAAATAAGGGATACTAGACAAAGGAAAATGTCATCATACTCCATCTTTGTTGAGATGTGTTACTGCCATCAAATTTTAAATGAGTTTATATTTTCCATGAAATGTTAAAATGTTCCAGTTTTAGCAATAGATACGAGTTGTTTATGGTCTATTGGGAAGGAAATATGGTTTTGAAAGATTTGGAAATTATTTAACTTGGTTTTTAGTTGACACTTTACAGAGTACCCCAACTCTTTTTTTAAAAAATTGAATGTTTACATTGTCAAAAACTCAAATTTGTGTTGTATTGGCTCGGTGTGTGTTACTGGTGAACTACCAGCATTGTATTTCACATGAGATCCATCACTTTAAATTTTTGTATGTCTGAGGGTTGGGAACTATTTCGTTAGCTTTCTTCACATTTCAGGCAATCATGTCTGCTAAAATGAAAGAAACAAGCATTAGTAATGATGCTATACTATCCTTTATCCTCTATTCTTTACATCTCAGTCATTGCTAGACATGAAGGTGCACAGGATAAAACACTACACACTTGTTTAGTCTTCACATAACATGTTGTACACTTTGCACATTTTGCATTCATATGGGAGCAGTTAAAATATTAATATGTCAATAAGAGCAGAAGATTCAGGTGCAGCCCAAACACTGTCAAACAGTTTGATGGAAAGCAGGTGACTTTAATAAAGTTTTTTGTTATATATTCGAAAGATCTTATCCAAAAAAATTGACATAAGAGATTATAATAGCAGGGAAAATGTGATGAATTTACTTGTCATTGAAGCGCAGCTGAAATTCATCCCTGCATCACTGAGACAAACTCCCAATCACATGTTTATAGACATTAATGGTTTAAAACACTATATATCTGCTGAACAGAGGTTAAAAAGTGCCACAGGTCAAATTTATACTTTGAATATGTTCATGACTGATTCAGAGGAGAGAGATTAGAGGTCGGTGGGTTCTTATTTCAGTTATAGTCAACATTATGGGCAGCCCTTTAGCTTGACATTAAGACGCTATGTTGCTTGCAATCATCTATACCAAGTGTGTAATTCTGTCATCACCTGCCCAGCCTGTGTATGCAGTGCAGTCTCTTGGATCAGCAGACTTTAGTCCATTTTCCATGACAGCTAAAAGCTCGCTGACCTTGCTGCTCAGCCTCTGGGCAAACTCTGCTGTGATCTGAAGGTTTTTTTTTTTTTTTTTTTTTTTTTCCAAAAAATGAAGAAATAAATTAATTAAATAATGCGGTGAACTTGAAACACATGCACACGCATCCCTCGTGCATTACCTTTCCTTGAAGTCAAAAAACGGCTGCGTGGATGCAGGACTCCCATCATAGTCAGGATATGGATTCTTTAGAGCTCTTGTATCCATTTTCAGAGACTTATTACGGCTGGAACACCTTAAATCTGGGTCAGACAGAGAGTAATCAGAACAGGAAAAAGCCGCTAACACTAAAAATAGTCGTCAATCGCTGTTTAAATAAGTAAAATAAGGACAGAAAATGCAGCGAGCTAATGGTGCAACATTATACACGCCCACAAACAGCTTGCAGCTTCTAGTTAGCTTGGCTAAAGCTAGCAGCCAGTGAGCTAGCAAATTATTAAACAAGACTGGGATAAAAGACGTTCAAAGCAATAAATGTGCGATGTGAATGAGAAATAAAATTAAAAGGAACGAATCTCGTACATGGTGAAGTACCTCAGCAAATGTGGCTATGTTGATATTCAGTCTTCTTTGTGTTTAATCTTACTGGCGAGACAGCAGCAGTTAGCTGGCTCGCTATCGCCATCTCTTGACGCGGAAGCGGTACTGCAGCTCATATAAGCGCAGAGATCATATAATCACAAATAGGTAAGAAAAGCATAAACAAACAAACAAACCGAAAACAACTAAACTAACTAACTAAATAAACAAATAAAATCCTAATCTATATGAGAGAGAAACATGTGAGAAAAGCAAGGTTCTTTACTTAACAAAGGAGGGCATACAAACCACAGTTGATTTCCAAGATATAAGAAAAATTAACACTCAATTAAGTGGTGAAAAGTTAGTTTTATTACATTTTGCTTAGGCTACATGTTAAAAAAAAGAAAGAAAGAAAGACACAAATGTAATATATTCCTTTACACTCATACAGCTTCAACTCATATTCATTCAGGTAAAATTATTTATTAAATAGGCTATGAATATTGTTTACGGCAGACAAATGAATACTTTTAACATGATTCCCTTTTTTTACTTTTTATATCAAGCATGCTTCCTTTGATACCAAAAAAAACTTCAGTTTTTCAGACAAGAATAGTAGTCTGTGAAATCAGCAAACAGCATGAACATTTTCTCTCTTTATTGAATTGATTAAACAATTATACCCACTCAATGTTGATAATGACTTCAAATACAAACAGAAAAGTATAATTTTGTGATCTCAAGGTTGAGCACAGTTGGCACACGCCACTACCATGGAAACATCATGTGCCATCAACCTGCTCTTTGTCTTCTCGGCATACCTATCGGCATGGTGTATCTGTGGATGCTGATGATGATTACTGTAGTTATAGAGAACGCGGGGGCCTATTGACTGGTGTTTTATTGCCACGTTGTATGAGTCCTTTTTTAAAAGTTCTCCTCCATGAATGGCAGAATAGAGGGGAAGAGTGCAATGATGCCACACAAAGATTTTGCACATTTAAAAAGCAGAGAGCACAATAGGAGCTTTTTAAAGCTATTATCAAAGAAGCATAAACAATAATGTTCTCATTGCAGTAGATAGTATGCTTTTGGTGTAGTTTCTGCAAAATATTTATCCAAGTTTGCCAAGCTTTCAAGTGTGAAGTTTGAACCTGACTTTCTGTGACTCCTTTTTGAGTTGCTTACATTCAGTATTGTGTGCTGTACTTCAGTCCTTCCCATCGTGATTGCTTGAGCGACCTTGTCTTTGATAAGTGCAAATGAGGTTGACCATTATACTGTCCAGAGCGCAGGATTTTGCTTCCATCATCTCTCTCCGTCTTTTATTTTTCTGTTTACCTGTCTGCTCTTTATGTCTGTGTTTGCCCCATTATTTCCATATCAATTGGTTGCCGTAGGTGAAGGCTGGTCATAAGGAGCAAAGTGTACAGACTTTGCTTGCACACCTGGGGACTGCTTTACCTTGCCTTGAGGGACGCAAAATGGAAATGAGGTTGAAAATGCGACAAGATTCAGAAGGAGACCTTCAGACTTTATTAGAGCTTCTAGTTGAAAGACACTTTATTGAACCAAGTGCCCCCCCACCTTCGCTCTGCACTGCTGGGGGAAGGAAAAAAGCTTCCTTAAGGAAAAATATTAACTAGAAGAGATATTGATCCTGTTTTACTTTGGTTGCCAAAACAAGACAGCAAACATGACTTGTTGTAAAGCATAAGAATGCTGATGTTTTATAAGGCTTTTCATGCTAAATGAATACTGCTGTGTAAGAAAAACAACCAAATTATGAAAGCAACATCCATCCTATAAACTACTGTACAGTAAGTCTGTGGAGTCAAATTACCTAAAAAAAAAAAGAAAAAAAGAATCTGCTTCAACCTAACCCAAACAAATTCCAGTAAATAGATGATCATGTTGTGCTGTGTTTATCATAAACCAAACGTGACCCTTACTTTGAAAATAAAAGCATTTTTAAATAAATTTCCTCAAGGAAAGCTCTGATAACAGAGGACCTATGTACTAATAAATGAAAGGGTTGTATCATTTGAGTTTGGTGTTCAGACCTGTGAAGTTGAGCTGACAAGAAACAGAGTTTAAGAAGTTGATTGTTGGAATATTTTCTGAACTGGTCAGAGGATGACAAATCAGGCAGATGTATGACACTGAATAAAACTGCAAAAGATCAATGTGCAGTATCAAAACAAGTGATTCAGGGAATTTGTTTTTGTTTGAGGTCCAAAGTATTTTATCATAAATTTTTAACACTTTAAAGTCTAAACCTCGACAAAAACAACAACAAAAACAACAAAAAAAAACATGACAAAACACACACACACACAAAACAGGGTTACAAAATTATAGATATTTTTTAAAAAGATCTGAAGTCTTTATTCTGTACTGCTTGTCCAATTCAGAATTGGACAAGCTATAATCAGGCGAGAGGCAGGGTACACCCTAAACAGGTCACCAGTCTGTTGCAAGGCCAACACATAATCCCCCGTTGGTCCACGTCTTTGGTCCAATCCAGACCAAGGAGGTGGAGCTAACACACAGCAATTTGTTGATTTGTTGAAAAATCCATCACTTCCCGTGTGACCCGGCGTAAAAACAAAGCCGGGATGGCTCCTTTTGTTTCTGTCACATGTGGTGCGGTGTTTTGATTAGACGGTGTTGCATGACGACGATGTTCACACGATCACGTAGCAGCGCTGTCCAGCTAATAGGGGATTATCACGCTTCCGCGTTCCGGTTTCCGGAAGTTGAAACATCTGAAGCTTCCTCTTCCGGGCCAGGAATGGCTCAATGTTGCTGCTCTGTTCCATTGTGTACATCTAATAAACATCGCCAGCCGTACCTAAGTTTTCATGGATTCCCGACTGAAAAGACACTAAGGAAGAAGTGGATGAAAGTGATTTGTCGGAGTGAAGGACCGAAATTTAAAATAAAACAAGGTTGCACGTATGTCTGTAGTCGGCACTTCAATGATGCAGACTACACTACAGCTAGCGTTAGCAAGCTCGCGTTAGCTGACGTTAACAACTTTTCGCTTGTGAAAACATACAAGCGTCTGAAAACTGGGTCTGTACCCTCCCGTTTCCAGTGGAACAACTGGGGACTGCCAAAAAAAGGAGACGCTTTCAGATGCTTGTGTGTTTTCAGCCACACAAAGTTAGGCACGTCATCGAGCTGGCTAATGCTAGCCTGCCAACACGACTGTGCAGACTGCCGGCTACAAACAAACGTGTGTCGTTTTATTATAAAGTTCGGTCCTTCACCGCGGCGAATCGGTCGTTTTGATCCACTTCTTCCTTAGCATCACTTCAGTCTGGAATGAAAACTTGGCATTGGCGTTTATCCGATTAACAAAGTTTAACAGAGTAGTAGCTGACGGACTACTGTTAGCAGGTTAGCATTAGCCAGCTCGATAACGTGCCTAACTTTGTGCGTCTGAAAACACACAAGCATCTGAAGCGTCTCCTTTCTTGGCAGTCCCCAGTTGTTCCAGTGGAAACGGGGAGGTACAGACCTGATTTTTAGATGTTTGTGTGTTTTAAGACGCACAATGTTAAGCACATCAGTAAACGCTAGCTGGCTAATGCTAGCATGCTGTGAAGTGCCGGTGTTGTGCCCCACCGGCGACAAACAAACGTGTGTTTTATTATAAAGTTCGGCCCTTCACCGCGGCGAATATATCGCTTTGATCCACTTCTTCCTTAGTATCACTTCAGTTTAGAATGAAAACTTAAGTATGTTTGGAGTTTATCCGATTTAAACAGTATAACAGAGCAGGAACGGCTGTCGTTAACATGGCCTGGAAGAGGAAGTGTCAAAATACCGGGAACTTCCGGTAAGCGTGACAATCCCCTATTCTCCGGCTCCAGAATAAGGGTACAGTATGCTGTGGGGAAGCAGCGTGAAATCAACACATCCATACCCAAACCCACCCAATCTGGCCTGGCCCGACCCAGACCTGTGGGTGGAAACGGGGCATAGTGACCCCACCTGTGTTTTCCCATGTGGGTTTCCACATATGGGACCCATGTAACTTAAACTATGAGATCTGGAAATGTGCCCAGTTCAAGCCCATGCCTATAGGCTATATGGGCAAACACAGGTGGAGCCACCATGGAAACCGTGGACAAACCCACTTGGGTTCCTCATATGCTTCCCAAATTTAACCCATATGGGCCCCACGTGGAAATTCTGGCTGGGACCCTCTCGAACACACCTGAATCAAATGGCTAATTCCCTCATGCACATGTTTTTTTTTTTTTTTTTTTTTTTTTTTTTTTTTTTTTTTTTGTCCTGTCCAGCATCGAAGCAAGCAGAATGGAAATCTGATTGCTTTATTCTGTTGAACAGTTTTGCTTTACCAAGCGGAGCTTTATGAACATAAGGCTCCACTTGATATCATGTTTATTCATTTTATTTTTTTATTTAAACATTTGTCTATTACACCATTCCATATCATACTGCTGGGCCTGACAAGGGAGAAATGAAAGTTAACAGAGGTAATGATAGAAAGTGAAACAGAGAGAAAGGAGTAAGGAAGAGGAAGAGAGAGAGAAGAGAAAACATGAATCCATTTACACAGTTCACTGGTACATCTGTACCGCGATCCCTAAACAACCAAGGTCTCTGTTGGAAAGCAAAATCATACAAACACACACAAACACACGCAGAACTACGCAGAGAAGAGGTACAACCTAGTCATCGCAATGGGAAGTAGAGAAGAGGTACAACCTAGTCATCGCAATGGGAAGTAGTGTCACAGTGTCAACATGCATAATAAAGGGTGCTCCGTGGTGATACAGTCATGCAGATGCAACCTCGTCTCTGCAAGGAGGAGAAAGCCCGCAAGGCTCACGACCCAGGCCCCCAGCAGCCACCCAGAGGCCCAGATCCCAGCTACCCCCCCCCAAAGAGCGGACATGCATCCCCCGAAGGGCGGCAAAAGGCGGCCCCAGCCGGAGCCCCCTGCAGTCTGGGGGCCCAGGCCCCAGCGGACCAAGACCAGCAGCTGCCGACCCCACCGGGCGCCCCCCGGAGCGGAGACAGCGCCGGGCCCAGGGCCCAAGCGCCCAGGAGCAGCCACCCCCCCCCCGGACCCGGGCGGCCCAACCGAAACCCAGGAGGACCGGACCCCCCAGACGACGCCCCCCCAGGGCAGGCCAGCCCCCACCCCAACGTCCCTGCCCCACACACCTGACACCAGGGCGCCACCACCTCTACCACCCCCTACCCCGCCACCACGCTCACACACACACTCCCCACACACCTACCCCAACACTAGGGCTGAAAGATATACCGCCCCCGCATCGAGACACGGGCACCCAAGACATCAATACCGCAAGAGCAACCACATACAAGATACAGATCCCCCCTGCGCCCGCCCCGCACAAAAAGCCCCGGAAGCCACAAACAAAACCGCACCCCCCACCAAAGCGCCCGGCCCCCAACCAACCCGCAGCCACACCGCACCACACCGACACCAAGATGCCCGGCACGAACACCGAGATACGAACCTCCGCCCACACCGCCCAGCCCTACCCAACACCTCCGTGTACCCCCCACACACACACATACACCCACCCACTCCGCTCTCCGACCTTACATACCCACACTCCCTCCTCCCTCCACCCCCAACACTCTCCTCCCTCTACCGTCCACACCTACCCCCACCTCCTCATACCCTCTAACACACACATGCACTCCCCCCACATAGCTGCACCAACCCCTCCCTACCCCCCCACACATACGCCCCCACCTCCCTATACCCCCAATACCCCATACAGTCCCCCCCTTACATGTCCAGCCCCGCCCATCCCTCTGACCTATCACACTCCCGCCCTTCCTTCCTTCAGCCCCTCATGACCATCCCTACTAGACACTCACGAGCATGCCACTCCTTCCTCCATCCCCCCTTTCCTCCAACCACTTACCCACATCTCCTCCCTCTTCCAGCCCAAGTTCCTCCCTCCCACATTTCCTCTTTCACACTCTCATTCATTATTCTTACATACCCACCTCTCTCTTGCCCATGCCCTCGTGCCTCCTGAGTGGTAGCTCGGGCCGGGGAAGGAGCCGTGAGCTCCAAGCCCCCAACACGTCCCCCCCCCCACCACCACCCCCATCCCCCACCCCCGGACGCAGCAGGCCAGGCATCCCCCAGGCCAGCAGTTCCCCCGCAATGCAGCCAGCCTTAACCACTGGCGCGTGAAGCAGCCACTGTCCCCCCCCTCCCCCCAGTAGCGCCCGGGAGACCGGGGTATGAAAGGACCCTGCCCCCCCCCCCCCCCCCCCGCTCATGACTGTGTGTGTAAGATGTGTGTTGTTTGCAGTTAAAACTAAGGGGCAGTGCCTCATGCACATGTTATTCAGCTCTACTGAGGCCTGGTAAGGAGCCATTCATATGATTCAGGTGTATTGAAGATGGGTTGCAGCCAAACTTGCAGGATAGTAGTTCTTGAGGACTGGACTTGGACACCCCTGACTTAGAGTGATCAGTTTACCTAACATGCATGTCTTTGGATGGTGGGAGGAAGCTCGAGTATCCGCAGAGATTCCACACATACACATACACAGGAAGAACATGCAAACTCTACACAGCTGGAACTGTTCGAGCTCCTCCCCAGCAGATCTAACAACTGGCTGCAGTGCTACACGACCTTGCAGCCCAATGTGCAGGTTTTAAAAACTACATTCATCCAATATGATACTGTCTGGCATTACAGGCTTAAGTTAGCTCTTCAACCTTTTAAGATTTGGAGTCCCCAAGTTGGGGGACTTGGCGAATGGATGGTGCCAATCTAGTACAATACTAGACATTGGTACATGCTGACATTAGCATAAAACCTTTTTAATAACCCCAGATAGAGCTGTAATTGTCCAGTCTTTGAGTGTTTATTATACTATTTTCATTCTGATATAAAGACTACCGGTACAGTAAGTAAGATAGCATAGTAAATGTTTATAGGGAAAGTATGTCCAGTATAAGTTTGATGAGTTTGCAAAGCTGCACTGCTAATTCCTCCCAGAAAAGAGATTCTGTCACCCAAATAAATATGTAAAACAGGGTAAAATTTTACACACAAGTTCAAATGTTCTACATTCGCTGCAATCCTGTGAGATAAAACTATCTTTGGTGCAGATGCTGATGTCATATCAGCATCCACTCTCTAAGTGCTTAATTAACTACACCTATTCAATTGCTTGCGAACATAAATAGCTAATTAGCCAATCACATGGCAGCACATTTAGACATGTAAATGAGGTCAAGATAACCTGAAGTTCAGATCGAGCATCATAAAAGGGATTTAAGTGGCCGTGATCATGGTGGTTGGTGCCAGATGGGCTGGTCTAAATATTTTCAAACCTGCTCATCTACTGGGGTTGTGAACACCAAGAATTAAGGCAATTCTCAAGAAAAAGGGAGTCCAATCCAGCTGCTGAATCTAAATTTAATTTCTGTTTGGTGTTATTGATTGCTTTTTCTCATATGGATTCATCGGTAAATGTACAATAAAGCTGCCACAAGAGCACACACTATCATCTAATGTTTACAGCTTGGTGAAAAACTGAGCAATGAATAAGTTATGAATACAAAACACGTGATCAAGACTTACTTGATTCATTTGGTGTGGCGTGCACCTTTGTGATGCATAACATCAATAAAAAATGTGAAAACTTATGACTTGGATGTGCTCTCTCCTTCATTTTAATAAAGGATAACTCCAATTCATTCCAGGTGGACCGATATTCAAAATGTATTTCTTTACTATTTACGGATTCAGTTGGACAAAGCAACAACAAACCTGATCCTGCATAGTGGGGGGGCTGGTGGTTGAACTGCAATTCAAATTCTGTAAATTGTTTACGCGGCAACACTTCCATTCCTGTCTAGACAGTTTCCTTTTCTTTCTAAACAGAGAGTACAGAAATGAACATGAAAAGTAAGAACAAACATGATCTTCTGGGATTTGTGATTAGCAATATATTGTCAGCCTGCAAGACATTCTTCTAAATGCACAAACATTTGGTCAAATGGTAGTAAAGACTGATGACTGGTTATTTATTGCCCCCAAGTCTACAGTAAACATTGCAAAGTGAAGGATATTTGTTAAGGAACTGTGGCAAAACACTCTAAAACATGTTGTTTTTGCCTCAGTAATGGAGATATACCAGAAGTGAGTAACCCCCACCTTCATTCACACATGCCGAACACAATCCATGTCACTAAAACCCAAAGTGACAGTCTGACAAACTGAACTACGGATCATTTCTGACTGATTCACCTTCCCTTCCCTGCACTCCGCCCAACTCCCCCACCTCCCTCTGTCTCCCATCACTCCTCCATATTCACGTGGACAGCCGGCCGGCTGCTAGAGAGTGCGAACGCTGCCAGAGTTCAGTCTCGGCAGACTCCAAACTGCGATGCACAAAGTCGACCACTTGACCTCAAGCTGTAGCCTGCAGCAGCCACAAAGCAGCACTCTCTGATCTGTGTCGCCCAAGACAATGACTGGGGGCCGCAAGTGCATCACTCCCAGGGGATTTACAGTTGCACCTGAGGGGATTTGAGTAGATGTAGAGGATGCATATTTGCTCTTGGGAGTTCTTCATTACGATCAGGTTTGATCACAGCACTGGACATAAGCAAAACTGGACCTTCATCCCACAATCTGCTTGGTAATATGTGATTATCGGCTGTGCTCAGGCCTTTTTTATAAATAATAATTTTCCACAAAGACATGACCTGCAATTACACCTCTGCTTAATAACATGTTTGGTTAAGAGCTCCCACAGAGGAGCTGACAGAGCAGCTGCAAGCATTCCCCCCCCACCATTTTTACAAAACACAATTAAAACCTCAATTTGAGGAGTGGGAGAAAGAGGGAAAGATAGCATCTAGTATTCCCTGCCTTCCATCATTTCCCTCTTCAAGTGGACAAGCTCCATTTTGGTTGAAGGGAACAGCCCTGACAGCTGAAATAAAGAACATTCTGGTCTCTGACATGCTGCCACGGCCCCATCTGTGGCGGCGCTAAAAATACATGCAGTCTGGTGTCGCCATACCAGTCAACTGTTGAGGAGATGGCGGGAGGTGAGGGGGAGGGAAGAAACGGAGGTGGCAGACAGACAGATACAACTTGAATCATTTCTGATGAGGCGGAGAGATACTGGAGAAGAGCGACACGTAAGAGAGAAAGATGAAGATGAACAAGATCCGAAGAGAAGGCAAATAAAGAGACGTGCTCTCTGTAACTGTGCTCTCGCAGGGAAGCAACATAAGCTGTGAAAATAAGTTACACCACTCCACTAAATCCTGAGAGCTGATCCAGCACATGACAAGCAAACATGGGGAGGCACAGAGTGTTAAGCCTGCAAATTTGAATAAAAGGGCTAGTTTGTGCAAGTCAAGTACAGTTTCCGATTTCTTGTTTTTTTTGCACGTTTGTCACGCTTAAATGTTTCAGATCAAACAAATTTAAGTGTGATACAAAGATAACACAAGTAAACACAAAATGCAGTTTTTAAATGAAGATTTTTATTTCTAAGGGGGGGGGGGGGGGGGGGGGGGCAATCTTGCATGGCCCTGTGTGAACAAGTGATTGCCACCTGAACCTAATAACTGGTTGGGCCACCCTTAGCAGCAACAACTGCAATCAAGCGTTTGTGATAACTGGCAATGAGTCTTCTTCAGCGCTGTGGAGGAATTTTATTCCACTCATCTTTGCAGAATTGTTGTAATTCAGCCACATTGGAGGGTTTTCCAGCATGAACCACCTTTCTAAGGTCATGCCACAGCATCTTAATCAGGTTCAGGTTGGGACTTTGACTAGGCCACTCCAAAGTCTTCATTTTGTTGTTCTTAAGCCATTCAGAGGTGGACTTGCTGGTGTGTTTTGGATCATTGTCCTGCTGCAGAACCCAAGTGCGCTTCAGCTTGAGGTCATGAACAGATGGCCGGACATTCTCCTTCAGGCTTTATTTTTGGTAGACAGCAGAATTCATGGTTCCATTTACCACAGCAAGTTTTCCAGGTCCTGAAGCAGCAAAACAGCCCCAGACCATCACACTAAAACCACCATATTTTACTATTGGTATGATGTTCCTTTTCTGAAATGCTGTTACTTTTACTGTACGTCAGATGTAATGGGACCTACACCTTCCAAAAAGTTCAACTTCTGTCTCGTCAGTTCACAGCGTATGTTCCCAAAGGTCTTGGGGATCATCAAGATGCTTTCTGGCAAAACTGAGACGAGCCTTTATGTTCTTTTTGCTCAGCAGTGGTTTTGGTCTTGGAACTCTGCCATGCAGGCCATTTTTGCCCAGTCTCTTTCTGATGGTGGAGTCATGAACACTGACCTTAATTGAGGCAAGTGAGGCCTGCAGTTCTTTGGATGTTGTTCTGGGGTCTTTTTTTTTTTTTTTTTTTTTTTTTTTTTTTTTTTTTTTTTTTTCTTCTTTTACTTGTCCTGTCCAGCATCGAAGCAAGCAGAATGGAAATCTGATTGCTTTATTCTGTTGAACAGTTTTGCTTTACCAAGCGGAGCTTTATGAACATAAGGCTCCACTTGATATCATGTTTATTCATTTTATTTTTTTATTTAAACATTTGTCTATTACACCATTCCATATCATACTGCTGGGCCTGACAAGGGAGAAATGAAAGTTAACAGAGGTAATGATAGAAAGTGAAACAGAGAGAAAGGAGTAAGGAAGAGGAAGAGAGAGAGGAGAGAAAACATGAATCCACTTACACAGTTCACTGGTACATCTGTACCGCGATCCCTAAACAACCAAGGTCTCTGTTGGAAAACAAAATCATACAAACACACACAAACACACGCAGAACTACGCAGAGAAGAGGTACAACCTAGTCATCGCAATGGGAAGTAGAGAAGAGGTACAACCTAGTCATCGCAATGGGAAGTAGAGAAGAGGTACAGCCTAGTCATCGCAATGGGAAGCAGTGTCACAGTGTCAACATGCATAATAAAGGGTGCTCCGTGGTGATACAGTCATGCAGATGCAGCCTCGTCTCTGCAAGGAGGAGAAAGCCCGCAAGGCTCACGACCCAGGCCCCCAGCAGCCACCCAGAGGCCCAGATCCCAGCTACCCCCCCCAAAGAGCGGACATGCATCCCCCGAAGGGCGGCAAAAGGCGGCCCCAGCCCCAGACCATCACACTAAAACCACCATATTTTACTATTGGTATGATGTTCCTTTTCTGAAATGCTGTTACTTTTACTGTACGTCAGATGTAATGGGACCTACACCTTCCAAAAAGTTCAACTTCTGTCTCGTCAGTTCACAGCGTATGTTCCCAAAGGTCTTGGGGATCATCAAGATGCTTTCTGGCAAAACTGAGACGAGCCTTTATGTTCTTTTTGCTCAGCAGTGGTTTTGGTCTTGGAACTCTGCCATGCAGGCCATTTTTGCCCAGTCTCTTTCTGATGGTGGAGTCATGAACACTGACCTTAATTGAGGCAAGTGAGGCCTGCAGTTCTTTGGATGTTGTTCTGGGGTCTTTTGTGATCTCTTGGGCGAGTCGTCGCTGTGCTCTTGGGGTAATTTTGGTCGGCCGGCCACTCCTGGGAAAGTTCACCACTGTTCCATGTTTTCACCATTTGTGGATAATGGCTCTCACTGTGGTTCTCTGGAGTCCCAAAGCTTTAGAAATGGCTTTGGAACCTTCGGCGGATCCTATTTAAGTGATTTCTTGATTGAGAACAGGTGTGGCAGTAATCCGGCCTGGGTGTGGCTAGAGAAATTGAATTTAGCTTTCCAAAGATGTGATGAACCACAGTTAATTTATGTTTTAACAGAGGGGGCAATCACTTTTTCACACAAGGCCATGGAGGTTTGGATTACTTTCCTCCGTTATGAATAAGAATCTTCATTTAAAAACTGCATTTTGTGTTTACTTGTGTTATCTTTGTCTCACATTTAAATTTGTTTGATGATCTGAAGCATTCAAGTGTGACAAACATGTCAAAAAATAAGAAATCAGGAAGGGGGCAAAAACTTTTTCACACAACTGTAGTTGTTTTAGTCTTTTTTGGGCACTGATCTCTGTTTTGGTTTATTTTGACTAAAAAGTTAGCACAATAAACTTATGCAGAAGTTAAACATGGAGGACAGGCATTGTGTTATCTCAATTGAAATGGGAACACTTTTCTCTAAGTAATCTTCCAATTTTATTTTGTTATACATGCAAAGTGGTCTAGCCTAAATGTTTACTCTGATTATTGATGGACATAGTATCAGACATATAAGTCATATTATGTTACTTGCTGTAGCAAGTATGTATGAAAACTAGGGGATCCTGAAAAATGATTCAAGCGAGCTACATTTTTAAAAAAAATTATACCTGCCCAAAGCCACGCCTCTATAACGCAGGACCGTACACCCCAATGGCCCTTGAGCAGGTCACTGAAGTCAACCGAAAACAGCAGAGTGTCTAGCTTGTTAGCTAGCTATTAAACAGCTGATTTTCCACGTTTCTAAAAGTATCAATTCACTCACCTCCAACAACTTCAGCAGTGTAAAACGTCCACACTGCAAACGTCAACAGGTGACTAATTTTTTCTGGTTTTGTGTCAGAGTACTTAATTAATTGGCTGCAATCAGGGTGTGAAGGAGATTTTAAGCAATATAGTAAAAAATGCACCTGTAAAACATCATCCACCCTGCCTTTTAAAGAAGAAGAAGAAAAAAAAAGACAATTGAGCAGATTGATGAAAAAATTTGGCTTAGACCCTGAAATCTTGGCTCCCACCAGATGCAGGTGGTATCTGCATTGGAAGAACGAGCAAGTGTTGGCTAAATCTGACAAAATAAACAATTGAAATAGAAACAAAGCACAATGCAACAGCTTGCAAGAGCAGTACTGCCACCATCTGGGCTGGAGCAGGGCAGTGGTGCCAGAGAAACGCAACACAGCACGGCTGGGTGACTGTTTCTGTGGTTCTGGAACCTCAGCAGTACAGTCAAAATAACAACAGGGACTGTTTTTTTCTTTCCTACAAAGTTGACATTTACAGAATATTCTGCTGTGCTCCCTAAAAAAAAGAAAGAAAAAAAGAAAGAGCTGCCAGGAAAACCTTATCCCCTTTAGAGAATTAAAAGTATAGTTGTTGGTGGCTTGAGATTGGTCATGGATCCTTTGCTATTTTCTCTTTACATGCTATCCCTACAGGAAATCATGAGTGGTCAAGACTTCAATTTTTATCGCAGTGAAGATCACACTTAGCTCAATGTCCCATTAAAGCCTGGTGCCATTGATGCATCCAAGGTTATGTTCTGTTTTACTGACATAAACTGGATGTGTAGTGTATTGTACAAATTTCCTGTTGCGGCAATGATACAACGTATGAAATATTCTGTTGTAGAGGCGAATGTAACTAATTACATACTATTAAAAGGTGTCATCACCCGGAAATCCCAATTTTTCATGTTAAAACGTGTGTTGGAATAGAACCTCAGTTACGAGCCAGAAACTTGGACTTGTGAAAGCAGCTTTGGTTTTGAGTGTGAGCTCTCTTTTCACACCAGAATTGGCCACAAGAATGGGCCCTCCACAGTTCACAATTTTTTTTTTTTGTTGACGTGCTCCGTGGAAGCCGCTAGCTGCTAAAATAAGCTTGCCTCCTTCCACCTTCCTTCCTTGAAATCAGCTGAATTAATTTGAATAAACACAAGTTCAAACACCACCAATCATGATAAGAGCAACTTATAGGCTAACCACTATTATCCACAACTACATCTTTAGAGTCTCACTTGTCATGATACTTCATTATTTCTTCATTTTTATTAATCCTTTTAACAACTTCTCCTCTAGCCTGGCTGCCATATCTGGTAATGTGATAAAACACTCAACTTAGATGTCATTTTGACCCACATGTGCCATTTGATGTCCAGGTAACCAAAGTGGTACTTTACCCAACTAAGCTTCCCAAGGTCAGGTCATTTCTATCTAAGGCAGGCTCATAAAAGGTCAACCATTTAATTTAATCCAGACTCGATTACTGCGCAGCACTTTAGGCTTGCATACGCAGGGGAAGCATTCAAAAACTACAGCTGAAGCCAGGCTTTTAATGCAGGCTAAGAAAAGTGACCATATATCAAAAACGTGTGATTATTTCTGACAGTCTGTTGCCATGTGGAAAAAAATGGAGATATTTTGGCAGTGACGGTTGTGACGTATGACTAAAAGCTTCTCAAGGACCATTAATAAATATTGAAGCTCAGGTTGTCCTTTTCTTTGATTTTCAACAAATTTCTTGGCTTTATTTAGGATCTTTTTACTGTTTGAAAATTGGTTGTTTATTAAGTTTGCTATTGAAAATATTCTGCAAACCAGAAGAGAATATTATGCATATGAAAAAAACAAGAAACCCTAATTTCTAGATACAAAAACTAAACAAGATTTTAAGCTTCAGCTCCCTTAAACTGACCACCCTAAGCCATTTTTCTGAAAGTGAAATGGATGGAAACAAAGACAGCTGATTGCAGCCAATACACACAGTTTCACATGTTTCTCCTTCTCCTCCTCCTCCCACTGCATGTTGTCCTCTCCTGAAATTGAATTATGAAAATTTGATCAGGGTCTTAATCCAAAAAGCGTCCATCACTTCTTAAACTTCAACAGCAATCTGCGTGATGGAGAACAGGCTGTAATCAGGATGGCATTTACGGTGTGGATAAAAAGAGCTGTGGCAGAATGTTGTTTTCCTTGTCAACATCTTTATCATGGCTGTCCCTGTGCTACACGCAAGCCCGGGAGCCGTTTTCCTCACAGTTATGGCTCATGTTTGGTTGCAGGTTGGACACATCTGTGAAAAATTGATGATGAGGTGGCTGACATCCCACCCTTTTAACCATCATTTAAACAAATTAAGCTCAAGATGCCATTGGTGTTTACCGCAGTTCTGCAACTGACCACTAGGTGGAGTCCTTGTAATTGCCTTGGTCTTACTTGATAGAATCACCCCTCCATGCACCTGCTTGCGCTCTGTATGACTGCTTTCTTCATCGTTGCTATGACTGTGAAAATTGATTCTTGTCTTTCAGAAAATTTCTGCTTTTTGTATGCAATGATGATAACTCGACATTTGATTCCCCCTCCTTCAGTCCAGCAAACAGCACCCCCTGCACAGCAAGGCTGAGTGCCTTCTTTCCCCCCTAATGGTTGATATTCAGCAACTGGGACTGTTTAGCTTTCCTAATTAGAGAGCAAATGCTAAGCACTTACACAGCCTCCCTGAGTGGACTTAATAAACAGGATCCTCATTAAAAAGAGGCACCATTTAGAGTGGTGCAGAGTGATGAGGACCCCTGGAGCAACACCCATCTTAGCAACACCATCACCACAGCACCCGTCCTCCATTCCTTTCTTTTCTTATGACCAGCACCTTCAGAGGGGAACAACTGAGGCGAAGGAAGTGATTCTACTTATTCAAACAACCAAACACACTCGCAGGAGCTGAAACGAAGGGGGTGGGGGAGCATGCATGTGGATGGTTAACATGGAAACAACAGGTATGGGGGAGTGAAGGGTATAAAGTAGCAAAGCATTGAAGAAGGGAGCTGAAATACTTGCTGGAGTTCAGAGCTGGTGGTGTTAAAGAAACACAATAACATACCTGCGTAGGCAAAGCATAGGCTTTCAAAACTTAGCAAGAAAGAAATACTTCAAATATCTTGCAAGGTGTCTTTAAGAAAAGAAGTAAAGAAGTAAATTTCACTAAACAGTTTCAAACATTTTTATTTCAAAGATATTTTATACCTTAAGCAAAGATATGCTTCAGGCCTTTCTTACTTGTCAATACCTCTCCAGCTTTGGAGAAGACCTCACATTGCACAGCTGGAATACTAACTCTTGGCAAGCTTGTGAATACTAGGATAAACTTTTGTCTTTGAGTTTCTATATTCTAATGTGTATTTTCCTCTGGAGAGTTCGGTCTCAGCCTGACAAATCTGAACCTCCACAACTTTTCACAACACAATCAGAAAAATCTGAGGTGGTGAAACCCATTGTATGCATTTTGTCTTAAGACAAGTTCATTTGTATAGCACATTTCATGTACAGGACAATGCTAATTGTTTTATTTTAAAAAATCAATTAATTAATCAATTAAAGCGTTACAGCGGGGTGCAGAAGAAGCATTGAAATGAAATAAGCACTTCTTTGAAAACTAAACTTTTATTAGGTCTTTCTTTTTGGGTGAATTTCTTATCACTTTTTCTTTTTGGAAAAATAAATGTTCAAACAATTTGTAAGCATTTGTCTTTTTTTCTGCTAGTGTTGTGATCTTTTTCTGTCAGAGTTGTGAGCAATTGTCTGTGCACCTCACCAAAGCTAGCAGCACTGTGGTCAACCTCAGCATAATGTTTGTTTAGCATAACTCTGGAAAGTTGCTAAATCCAAAGTAGCAGCAGTGTGATGAACCTAAGCACAGCATCTACTGTACTGTTGTGAATGGTCTACGTTAATCAAAAACCCATTACTAAACCAAAAACTGACCCAAATATTCTGGCTCACCTCTAGCATATCATGCAAACAGCTGCAAACTAGCATTAGCAACAAAGACTATAGAGCTTGAGGAGTCTGTCTGTCAAAATGAGAGCTGTTGGGAGTTTTAATATTGGAGAAAAAAAAGCAAAGGCGAAGGGCCGTACAGGGATAATTTAATGTCTAGCACAAAAAAGAGTGATTTGGAGAAGTTAGGGGTCATATCCGGACTGGACCTATCTGAGCTGGATGGATAAGAGTGGGACAGTAATCTGGACCACTTACCTCCGTCCTCCATGGAGACATGCGGCTAATGCATTGTAAATTATTTAGTCTTTACAGTCCGTTTGTAAAGTGGTAACATTTGTCATTTTGCTAATGTTAGAGAAGTGTTATTTTGCCTTTTGCACAGTTATCTGTATGCTGCTAGTTAAGAAAAATTTGTGAACTGTCAATAAACACATGTAAAGAGGACGATATTTAACGTGGTTTCAAGCATTTATTTATAAGATAGAAAACAGTGACGAGGGTGTGTCTGATTTGTGAAAGACCAAAATAAGCTGTCAGACTCATACAGATGTCAGTGGTGTCGAACATTGAGTAAATGACAGATAAAAGAAAGTAACCAGAGTTTTCATCAACTCATGTTAGCTTCAGTGCTAGTCTTGGCAACAACACTTTCGCATAAATTTGCAAATGCACAGCAAACAACGACGATCTCATCCAGGGTCGTAGTGTCGGGTTCATTCTCACAGCAAAGCAGCATCTTCACAGGCACACTGGTATGACTGGAATACTGTTTAATTGTTGACACGTTCCACATGACTGCTCCCAGCTGTTCACATCCGTTTGTGAAGGAATGATCTTCATAGTGGCGCGCATCGTGATAATTGATTCCTCATTATTAAAACCCCTATCTGCAAGGACAGCATCACTGGGGAGTTTTTGAAGGATACCACAGTTATCAATCACAAAGGGATCACTAGCTAGAGAAAACACGGTATGCTTTATGTTGCTGAAAGTAATCTTTTTCTTCAGACAGCAGCTGTCAGCCATTCGGTGCCCCCTGTCACTTCAGCAATTTACAATCCTTGATTTTTTTTTTCTCAAACCGGGGATCTTGAAAACCCGTAACGTGCCCTTTTTTTGTCTTTTCTATGATCTTGATTGTGCGAAGACCTGGCACAGTCCTTCACTCAACATTAAAACCCAGCCTCTCCACTCACGACCAACGTAGCTCTCAGCAAGTGAACAACAAACATGGCGCTGGTTTGGAGGGGTGGGATGATATGCTGTGACAACAACTCCTCATCCTCTATCAACCTTAATCCTGAGCTAGCACATGTTGCGATCAATTTCCTGTGAGAAACCGGAAATAGCGCTTCACCATTGACTCACAGTATAAGATGTAGCTTCGGCTAGCGGTTTGTCGAACATTTCAACATGAGTACTGATAACATTTCTAAACAATTTTCCTCAGAAAAATGTACTTGCACAGTTCGTGAACACGTGTGGTTTGTGGTTGTACGAACAAGCAGAAAACGTTGAATTTGTGGCTACAACAGCGATTTGTAGAACGTGCACCTCGGTCTTTGTGAGAGAGTGGCTGCAGGGCTCCAGACTACGACATAGTGGTCGTAGGATCAAAATACCATCTACTTTTAAGTAAATAAGATCATATCTCACCTCTTTCAACAAAACACGACCAACCTTATTCCTCTGTAACACTGCTCCCAATCTCTGGAACTCCAGATCTCCGCAGTGGACTCCTTCCCTCTCTCCAAATCCAGACTCAAAACTCCTATGTACAGACGTCTGATTTCACCTAATTCTAATTAATACAATGTTGCTTTCTGTGTTCTGCTTAGTGTTTTAGTTTAATGTTTTGTCCTCTTTGTACAGTGTCCTTTGGTGCTTTGATAAGGCGCCTGTCAAATTAAACGTATTTACTATTATTATTATTATTATTATGTAGGTACTGATAAGCCTCGGAGCTTTTACGATTGCTCATTGCTTCACAGTCAAACGTGACAGAGCTAGGAAGCAGCTCAAGGCTGCTGTTTGTTATTTTTGGCTAGATCGTCATCCTCCCTCCCACCCCTCTGTTGCAGGAGGCGGAGGGAATGTGACGTTGTCCTGTCTGAGCTGTGACAGCTGATGTTCCCACGTAGTTTACCAAAAAAGCTCGTAAAATGTGGAGTAGCGTGAACATCTAGCATGTAAATAAATGCCCATTCCGGTCGAACCGGAAGTTGCTCGCATATTTCACGCAAGGGCTCATGGGGCATAGGAATAAGGTGGATAGGTGTCTGTTGATACTTTCCGGCTGGTGCAAATATGCAAAGTACAAAAATGGTGCAGATTTAAATTGTGATTTCTCTTGGTGCAAGAAGAAAGATCTGGATGACATCATGTCACTTCTTCAAAGTTTAGCATTTTTTCCTGCAATTATAAGCAGAGCTTACACCCCTTTTATATATATTTCAGCTATACAGATACTGTATCCGTCCCAGCTTGTGCAGTCACATTTATAAACTACCATCATCTTCCAAGACTGATAACACAATCGAGAAGCGGTGCACGATTCTCATCGCCTCTGTCTTCCTCCACTCATCCCCTGCAGAGCTGAAGTTCTTGCCTCCCTGTAGGGAAGCAAGCTCGGACACTTAAGCTAACAGTTGGTGAACGGGTAGAACTACCTGGAACCCCTCTGTGAGTTAGAAGACGCCCTGAACATGTCTCATCATTCAAAATCACATTAGTCTGCCACTCCTGAAAACACAGCGAAGGGAGAAAAACATCAGAGACTGTTTACTTGTGTTTCACAGTGCTAAATTTGTTGCACATCCCACATAACCACAGATAAATTAAAACTGTGACTCTAATTTCTGGCAATGAGGGGGAAATTTGTGCATGTATCTCCAGCCATGAAACTTGTTCCACCTTCATTCCTTCTACCTCCTAAAACACTACATCATAAGGGAGTGTTTTGTCCTAGCAACAAGTATTTACCCAGGTGATGTTTAATTAACAGTACCAGGGATACAGGACAATTTGCGCATGCATCATAGATTTTACCAGCTTTGGCGAAATGTCAGCCTTTGACATCCTCGGAATGAATATGAGTTATCTGCCTTCTTTTATCTCTCATTATATCTGCCGTTCTTTGTATCTGTGCATTCCATCTTCTCAGAAACGTGCCACGCGCTGTCTTTCCATCCACCCATTTTGCATTTATCCATCTGGGATTCATCCATCTACCCATGTCTTGGGGAGATGAAAGCCGAACAACAAGCAGATGTTTCTAACAGACGTTGTAGAAAGGAGGAAGATTTTGTGGCTTGAAGCCCTAGTTTGGTATGAGTCAGCAGTCCACTGACAAAGCCATAGTAACAGAGGAGTGTTTTTTTAAAAGAATAATAAATAAAAAAAAAAAAAAAACCTGTGTCCTGTCATGAATCATGCTGGGCGGCCATGCAGACTGCCCTTTGCCTCCCCTTCTGTTCTCTGCCTCCACTCTGGTCCATCTCCCCTACCTCCTCTCTCCTCCATCCAAGCTTAAATCTCTTGAAGCTCAGATGCGAGCTGACAGTGGTTATTTCTTATCACGCCACGACAGTTTTATGTGTCACAAGCGCTCAATACACATCGGACAGAAGCGTACAGGGTCATTATGAATCCCAACACCCTGGCGGGGCTGACGACGCCTTGCCATTCCAGGAGCTGCCGATACTGTCATGTTTTATACTCGTCCCCTCTCAGAGTTTGTGTGCACATTAATCTGTATGTCTGAGAGGGAAGGTTCACAGGGTTACGGCCACCAGCTAGCCGGGCCCGGCACTCTGCCCTCTGCATAGCTGGAGGGTCAGTGTCACAGTCCTTTTGGCATAAACAGTACAAAAGGGCCAAAACACAGTGCACAGAGAGCACAGCCTCTGTGCTCTCCGGTGATGTTTCAGCTGACTGCACAGCCCAAATCAAACAGATAATCCTAATGGTAAACACTTACTGGATGTGCTGATAAAGCAGGAGCAGAACTATTAAACAAGAAACTTAACAGCAATGGAAAAGTGCAACTTAACAAGTGAATGCAACTCTAAAACACAGCGTAATTAAAGGCTTGGAAGAATAATGCTAATTCTGCTGGCCTGTTGAGACCCAGCTGCAACCACAAACAGGCTGCACCTCAAATATAAGCAGTCAATGACTCATAGAGTGAAATACAACTGTGCGGTACATTTTCTGAGCTGATCCGCCTCACCAAGTGTTTAGCATTACAAACAGTGTTTACTTTCTCTGCTGTGCTTGAACCAGCACATGCACACCATTAAAATATTTACCCCTTCATGCACAGCTGGAAATAAGACGAAGGATTCTTCAAGGGAAGTTTGAACTGGGAAGTTAAACTGGGTGAGTAATTAGATCAGTTAAGGCTTCAGTCACGCAGAAAACATCTTTATATTTGGGGGGGAAGCAAGTACTAGAGACACTGCGGGTTGTAAGGGTTGATGCATTCTGCTACATGTGATTCATGTGCTGAATGCTAAACAGAAGGCAAAGGGGGACAAAAGGTAAAACACCTCTTTGGATAAAAATCTGTGTAATTAAGTGAAGAATAAAACTTTTTCTACCACAGAGAATCTCTTCTTTTGTTTCTTTGTATGATAGAAAGAAAGAAAAGTCATGATGGGCATGTGTGAGGGCAACAGGCGGACTTTATATCTATGCAGAAACACCTCCCACTCTACATTAAGCACACGCTTCCCTCCCAGTGAAAGAAACGATCCATCCATAAGCCCTATCCCCAACTGAGGCATACAAGTGCACTCAATGCGCAGATTCCAAATTGAAGCTGCTTCTGCACACAAAGAGACTCTACTTATGATACATGTCGGCCTTGCCGACCGTGGAGATCTAATATCTGCTGTGAGTCATCATCTATGGAGGGAAAAACAGCAGCCATTTTCTTTCTATTTGGCTGCAGGTACATTGAAGTGCATTAAATTCCCATTAGGGGACCTGAGGTCTGTGTCTTCACCCATAGTGGCTGACTAATGGGAGAACCAGGCCGGGATGAATCCGTCATGGTTTAGCTGCACTGGTGGTGGTGACTTGGCCCTGGCGAAAGCAGCCACAATAGGTCCTCTGCTTTGCTCAAAGACTGCTATTGATCTGCGAGTGGCTGGGAATCAGAAGGACGTGGAAGGAATCATAAGGCACTCTCTGCCCAAGCTCCCCACAAATTGTCCCCTGCAGAGAGGGGGACCCCTGCTAGGAGCCCAGGCCCCAGTCAGAGGTGGTTTTTCTGCAACGTGTTTGGAGGCCTGGAGGCCAAGAACGCTGTCATTGTAATGATGCTGCCAATGTTATTTCTAAACCAAAGTTATGTGGTGTGCCACAGTCAATGGAGCTTATTTACGACATTTTCATTTGTAATTCTGAGGTTTTGCCGCTATTAAACCACAGGAAAAAGTTAATCCCAGATTAAAGTCAGTTTGTTAAAGGTGCATTCGCAAGTTAAAAAGTTAAATACTATTCTTTTCTTTCCTCCACATGCTCTTACAATTGCCTGATGTGTAGAATGAGCTGATCTTTCTTTACTGCGGTGGTCTCTAATACTGTTTCTGAATGCTCAATACAAGAGCTTCAGGTATGAAGCCTCAAGGGGGCGTATGTGGGGGGGGGGGAGACGAGCTGTGCATTCTCGTTCGTCTAGCTGTGCCGGTGTCATGTACTCCGCCACCGCAGCACTGCGCACATCGAGACAACCCTGACTGCTGCTGAAAGATGGAGAAAGGGTGCCTCTCAAACTCCAACTCCAGTGAGACAAAGAAGAAAAGTTTTGTCTTGTGAGACGAAGGGAACCAAGCTTGAGTCTGAGTGGTGCCAAAAAACGCCCCCCCTGCAGCGGGGGGGTTGTTTTTTGCCACCAGCACTGGAGTAAGACGGGAGTAAACTGAGCAACTTTTTTTCTTTCTCTTTTTAATTGGAGGGAGCTACGATCTGCTCAGGGAATAAAACGGGTTAACCTGACCTGATTTCTCCTCCGAATTATTCGCAATTTTGTGCCATTTATTCGCATCCGTCCAACGCAGTCAAAGCAGCTCATGCGTGTGCATGACATTGGCGTCACAACCACTTGTCGCCAGAGGGGGCGTGCTTCTGAAAAAAAGCTGGAATTTGCGCTGTACTCCTTTAATTAAGTGAAATGTCAAATGGGTCATCCTGCAGCATGTCTAACTGTTAGAATCTTCATTTATAAAGAAGATATAGTGGTTTTTGGTATTAACAGCTGTTACAAAAGCACCCATATGCCAAAAATAAACTGATTTTTGGCTGATATTCTTGCTAAGAAAGATCCAAATTTGAATTTTAAAATAGCATCTGTAATAACTTAGTTTCTGGACACTTGATGAGAAGAATACTAAATGTAAGGCTTGAGAATATCAGAAAATTCATAAATTGGGAGGATGGTCTTGGTGGATTCAGTTCGCTGCTGTAACAAAACACCTACATGGCCAAAATCAGCTTCTCTCCATGAGATAATCCCAAATTTAGATTGTCAAGACTGCATGAGTATAACTTTGTTTTTTATGCATTAATTTGTTGAAGAATTTGAAGAATGTTATTTTCACATACTGATCTCTTTGCACCAACATGGTCATTTTGACAGCTCTAATAAAAATCCAAACTTTATTTGGTAAATAAAGGCTATATGTTTGTTGCAATTAACTGGGAACCTCCTGAAATTAACTTGAAAATTATCCATGGTTGGGAAAGACAGACGTGGACATCCCTGGTTCACAAAGTAAAAATCCTGTCTTGCAGTTGTTTCGAAGCACAGCTCCTCTGTGGGTAGATGAGCTCGTTAGTGAAAACACTTGTTCTAAATGTACAGGCAGATTCAAAAACATGGCAAGATTTTTACTCTCTGGAACCTGAACTGTCCACCTTTGGGGATCATGACCCCAAAGGTGGTCTTAAAAACGCTGGTCTTAGTTGTACCCCACAGGTTGGATTTGGATTCGTAGGTGTAAAATGACATATACTGTGCAGACAAAAGGGAGGGGCACTTTCATGCCAATGTGGGGTTCAGTATCTTTCCCAAGGACAAATATTGTGAAGTTGGCATCTGGGAAACGAACCACAGACATTCTTATTGATGGATTACCATTTTAGGGTGGAAAATGTCACCTTGATGGTAATTATCTGATGATTCTTTTCTCTTACATTGCATTGGCCTGCATGTGCAACAAATTGGCAATAAGATTTAAAAAAAGTGAGGGGAACAGGCACTGCATTTTGGGAACGAGGAAAACAAAGAATCAAATGAGAGTCATTTTTGCTGACAAGTCAAGCCTCTGACATGGCAACAGACCTCATCTACAGTAGCAACCAGCAAACTCCCCAGATACCTATCTGACAGGAGCTGATCGCATCAGTGGGAAGCAAGCCCAATCCACAAAGACCTCCACAACCCAAAGAGCCCAGGGATGAATTGCTAACAGTATCAGACACTCCAGATGTTCTTCGTCTCCTCCCTGACTGGTTCCCTGACCTCTTTTAGCAGCATTTGAGGAAGATCTCCTCCATATCAGGGGAGTGGATTTAATGCAAGCTGAATCAGGTTACTTATTTAAATGTAAATTGGATCCAAATATCAATTTTCAGCGTATTTGATTCATAACCATCTTTTCTGGGCTGAAAAACCCATATCTGGCGACCATAAGTGTAATAATTTAGTATGTCTGACACCAGGTAAAGATTAATGTACTGAGACAGGTCTCACAGCATGTGATGCACAGCAGGTCATCCAAACATCCAGAGAGAGAAATTTACTGGCAAGCGTGCAGTTCAGCACATATGGAGCAAAGATTCACATAATAATAAATAAATAAAAGAGAAAAAAAGTTTTCCTCTTGGCTTGTGTCAGTCATAGCTTTTTTAAACACAAAAATCATTATTTTCTAAGTATATATGCTGTAAATCCAAACACAATTATATTCGAATATCAATAAATGACAGTTTTGATGAGTTAAAGCAACTGGATAAAGGACTTAATCTGTATGTTCCCTTAAGGAGACAGAAGCCAGAGCACTCTCAGATGGAGGATGAAATCATTTCCTTATGGGTATGCTAAAGCCAAAAAGTGATTTTTTTCACCATTCAGAAGATATTTCAATCATATCTCCTCTGCCTCAGATGGATATAGATTTTTTTCTTAAAAGACAAGTAAAAGTAAGTATAATAAATGAAATAGAAAAAACGGTACATCTGAAAAGTTGATCAGACATACAGCAATTTCAAGAGGATTAGATTATATCCGAATATGGAGTTGGGGGAAGTTTGTTTGTCTAACACAGAGGCAGCTTCTTTACAGGGTCAGTTTTTCCATAATATCTTAAACAAGCGGCAAACGCCAGTGGCCAACTATGAGGCTACCCGGAAAAAGTCATTTTCTGGACTTCTCCCTTGATCTGCTAGAGGCTGGCTGCAAAACAGAACAAATCCCCATAGACTCCCATGTTAAAAACGTCAATTTCACAGCAGAAATAAACATGTATAGCTACAGCCTGGTTAAAAAAATCAGTTTAGGTTTAAATGGTCAAGTTCACCTTCATGTCAACTGTAAGGGGGGGTGAAGTTTTTTTTTATAACTCATCCGTTTAGATGCTATTTAGTCTTAAAATTACACGTAATTAACGGTGTGTCCTTTTGACTAGCATGCGGCAGACCGGAAGCCCAGCCTGTTGACAGGTGGCTCCTAGTTAGCTCCTTGTTTGCTCTCAGTAAGGTCTCAGTTTGCAGCAGAGTCGCACAACGGCGGTTTTTAGTCAGCTAATAGCAAGTCTAAGTGTGTTGTACCTTTATCCCACCGTTTAGGGGGCTAATCTTCGTTAGCTCCTGTTAGTTTCCAGTTTGCTCGGTTAGCGTTTAGCCAAGAGTACGTTAGCTGTCACTCATTTGCCTGCAGCTCAGAGTGGCCTTGCCTTTGCCCATTTTAGTGTTTTCCAGGAGTGACGACACATGTGACACGGCAAGATGATGACGGTGGGACATGCCCAACTGGCTTTAGTTTTAGCACTTCAGAAACCAACGGGTGACGTAGCAGAAGGTTCGTCCCTCTCTATTAACGGTCTATGATCTTAAATTAATGGTTTTAATCAGTTGTTTGAATGTATAAAAACTAAAAGGATAAACCAAATTCTTAAGGTGCACCAATCATAGGTCAATGCCTGAAAAATGTAATTTATGATTCAAAACTGTGTTTTTCTTGATGTGTAATCATTTCACTAGAATAGCTGTGACTGTACATGCTTATTTTCTTAGAATGAGTCATTTATATCTACTTGCTGTGGGTCCACATGCATGGAGGCCGCTATATTTGTGCCACCATTTTCAGTACAGTGTCTCTGATGGGACAAAACAATGTGTGAAGTGCAAACTTTCTGATTTTTAAAAATGCTGTTCCAGTTTTGCTTAATGGGAGTTGGAGCACTGTTTGGGATAAGTAACGCCTTAAAAGAAATTAAAAGTAGTTCCCTATGGTACAGTCATAGCTTCACCTGAGACCACTGGATCCACTCACAGATAAAACATCGTCGTGTCTGTGAGAGTTTTGGTCATTGACGGCCACCATACATTCACAACAGTGCTTGGCATATAAAGTTATTGCTATACTGATCTTCACCACTAGATGTCAGTAATTCTTACACACTATCTTTAAATTTGAGCATTTTTGATTTGATGAAGAGTTGATTGGATTGTCCTGTGTTGGTGGTTTTGTTCATGATTCTTACAGCTTTTTTTTTTTTTTTTTTTGGCTAAATGTTTAATGGATGGGAGTTTGTTCTGTAGGTGTCTCCCCACTCATTTAGCAATATGTGGAAGTAAAGGAACAGTGTGTAATAACCTCAGACAATGACCTCTTAATGCCTGAAATAATTAGTTTCCTTGGTCTCCTTAAACTGGCTCCACAGTTCAACCACATCTGCTCAAACCTGCCAAGTGTTTCTTTAAAAAGATAACCACTTCCAGAGGTATATTAGTACACTGAAGGCAAACAGCGAGGTCAGTGATGATGTAATCCAAAACAACTCCAGATCAGGGACACAAAATTCGAAAAAGATTCATCTTATCCCTGACCACCAAAGGTGTCAGCAATGTAAAGAAGAATCTGAACTTACAAACCTCGTCGTGGGCAAGGTAAGGAGGCAAGGTCGCCGACATGAAGGCAGATCTGAAACAAAACCAAGCTGCAGGCGGAGGCAGAAAACAAGGTCATAAACTCTGAGAATTACATACAAAGGAAAACAGGTGGGTAGCATGTACTCATGGTAAAACACTGATAAGTACTTCAAATAACCTTTGACCACTGTGAATACATTATTAAAGAGAAACCAACCACCTTCCACTTGATATGTTGCATTTTTCAGTGAAATCAAAAATGAAATATTTCCCCAAGAAGCTGAAGAATGAACTGCAAAATAATTCAAATGTTCTCATGTTTAAATGACCGTATAAGTAAATAGTATGGAATCTGAGCAGATTGATATTTTCTTAGGGAAAAGAAAAGGTTTGACCACAAACTTATTAAAAGAAAAAATAATCTGTTATTACTTTAACAACTTGTTTTCATCTATAAATCATTAGTTGCTGAGGAGTAGCAGCATAACCAACGTCTTGCTCTGTGGAAGCTTCTCTTGCATGACAAGCACCAACTCACCCAATTATGTTTTTTTCAAGCCAGTTGACCAAATACATATCACAGCATGGGAAACAGAACTACTCATTAGTCCCTGTGCCTCACCACAGCCTGTTTTAACCATTCAGCCTGTTATCTTTTTTTTCCGTCTTCGCTTTTAGATTCACATCATGTTTCTCGCCTCGTGCCACATCTTGCTTGGCGCTGTGTTCAACCTGGACCCTTCATTAATAATGAGTGAGAATGAGGTGTGGTCCTGTCTGTCTCTTGCGGCTGGCTGCGTGTGTGTGTTGCTAACCGGTTCCTTGAAATGCAGAAACGGGTCCTGAGGATGTCCACTGACTCAAAGCGAAAGTAGAGGTCCAGCTTCGTTAGAGGAACGTGTAAAAGGATAAGCAATGGGGCAAAATGAGCCTAACATCTGATGCTGTCTTCTGAAAAGACGTACCATTTGACAGAGCAACGGCTACAGAGAATAAAAGATATTTGTGGAATAGTCTGGACAACAAAGAATACCGTGGCTTGCAGAATGTAACAGCGAAGGGATTAAAGCCCACACACCAAGCCCCTTCTCTCCTCATTTCTGTTGTTTCCCATGAGAGAATACAAACAGCAGAGGGAAGGTGAAAGTGATGCATGCTGGTACAAAAGCATCTCAGCCTCTAGGAGCTTTATTTTCACTATCAGATACAGCCATTGTCCAAAGATCGCTAACAGCAGGACAAGTGTCTTCAAAGTGTACATATGTCTCCATGGAGACCTTCAAAGAAACCTCTGAGACTGGATCACATCTGGAGCCAAACAAAGCTGTAGTCATATTTATCGTTTGATTTGACTGCAAGAAATTCAAATTACACTTATTCTTTTCCCCTGATTGCACATATTCATTGCAGGATTGACCTGTGATAATTCGTTGGTCACATGCAGGGACTTGCTGCCAGCCGTTCTTTCTAATGAAGGAATCATTATCCCAGACTCAAATCTGTCCAGCTTCTTCAAGGAATTACTAGTTTTGCAGTAAGCTAATAAGGAGAAAATTTGAAAGGCTTTCAAATATGTTGAAGAATTGGCAGACACCTTCAGGTCCAACTTTAAGCTTTTGTTTCTGTTATTTGCAGTTTTATGGAAACAAAGATGGAAAAATACCCCGTATATAGGGTTGGAAATATCAACTTGGACAAAATTCACAGCTTGTTAAGACAACACGACATAACCTTCTGACCTTAAACTCTGCTTCTTTCTCATTTTGATGGCACACTGACATTAATTATAGACATTCCAGCAGCTGTTGTCACCATGCAGCATCCTGAGACTGTGAAATTGACCTTCACACAACCCACACCCAGTCCCAGAGCATCATCTTAAAGCTGTGTTTCACTGTTGCACTGCATTACATGCCGGCAACAGGATGGCTACACACTGGTTATTTGGACAATGGTTGGTTTGGCAAAGAAACGCACAAGAACATTATCAGAGGAAGTGAGAAAAATAGAGAGATGACACAAGAGTAGACATCAGACTGACTTTTACCGACTAGAGAGAGCTCAGAGAGGAGACAGGATGCAAGACTGATGCTAAATTAGTATCTGTTAAGGGGCACCAATGTATAAAAAAATCAGCCAAAGTTCAATCGTGCCAAAGTTCTGAAGCTATCTTGCTAGGGTCTGCTAATTGCTACAAAGTAAAGGTTAAACAACAAGGAGCCGTGCATTTTACAGTTTTAATGCACAACAAGTCTAGAGCGTATCGTGGTGTTCCTCCCAAGGGCCAAACTCCACTAGAAAAGTGTGAAGCCTGGAAGTTAAGTTAAATAATTGTAGTTTTTTTTTTTTTCATCTGCTAGGAGCAAATCTCCATAGACTCCCATGTTATAATGGCTGGTTCAAAAAATCATTTTAGGTTTAATAGGTCAAGTTTACCTTCATGTCAACTGTGTGACACACACTGAACTGTGTGGATGTTATTTAATCTTGAAATTACACATAATTAGGGGCATGCCCTTTTGATTGACAGGTGGCAGACCAGATGCCGGTTTTAGCCAGGGAGGCTAATAGTAGCTCCCTGCTTGCTCTCAGCAGAATGTAGCACAGTTGCACAACGCTGGTTTTTGGCTGGTTAACAGCAAGTCTGAGCATGCCTTACCTTTAAACTGCCTATCTTTGTCCGTTCCTATTTATTTTGGATTAGCTCAGTTAGCATTTGCTTGGCTGTCAATCATTTGCCCTGCGGCTTGGAGCGGCCCTGTCTTTGCCCATTTTAGTATTTTCTGGGAGTGATGACACACACGACGTGGCAAGATGGCGACTGTGGGAAGCGCCCAACTGGCTCCAATTTCCCCTCTTCAAGGGTGACAGGATTCTAGGCCCATTTTTTTTTGTCTTTGGTTCCTCCACCTGTTGCCAACCTCACCACCCTTGTTTACAGCACCTCCTCATCTGCAAAAATCTCATGCAAAAGTTTTCCTGTTATGGCTCCTCATCATTTGCATCAAGTCCTCAGATCAAAATGATCACATGCAGAGATTTTCATACCTTTAAATGGGTTATTGAAGCCATAACAGCTTAATTGAGAGCACTGCCCTTACAAGCTGCAAAAAGGGAAAGGAATAGAGATTACAACTCTAAAGTGGTTCATTTAACTAGCCTTAAAAATCCTTATAAGAAGAGAGCATGGCTGGTATTTCGCAGATACACGTGCCAGTGGGGAGGGGAGTCGGTAGCCTTGTGGTAGCATCGTGGGCTTTGGCGCGGAGGACCCGGGTTTGAGTCCCCGACACAACCTCTAGGTGACCCCTGAGCAAGGTCCTTAATCTCCACCAATTGCTCCCTGGGCACTTTAAGTAGCAGCCCACTGCTCTCTGATACTCATAGTACAGAGATGGGTAAAATGCAGAGCCCTAATTTCCCCTCAGGGATCTTACCAGTATATATTTACATATAAAAAAAAGTGCTTTTGACTGTGGGATGCATTTTGAGACCCATATAAATGTTTTTCAATTCTTAGCAGTGGTCAGTTAATAACTCAAGAACACTTTGCACTTCCTGGTTAGATTTAGGTGATAACAATAATCAGTTAGGGTTACATAAAGAATTGAATAGGACTGAAATGCATCTTCTTTATTATGCTGCTGTCTCCAAAGTCATGCCATTTCTCCAGTTTACTTTAGGCTATCTGCAGTCAGAAAAGGCTTTTATAATGTGAGTTTGTTTTTGTCATGATACAGGTATCTACTAAATCATGCAAGGTTTTTTGCACACTGTGCAAAAGATTCATTTAATTTCATACCCCAAAAGACAACCCTGGTGAAGTCAGCTACTGAATGAATCATTTATGTGGCTAGGCTACATTATTTCTAAATAAGTATAGTCTTAACTGAAATTACATTTTGGTAATAGGTTAGGACTATTGATACATTACTAAGCTACCAAAAGTTTGAGCTTTGTAGAGTCTTTGAATCCACAATCTCTGCAGATTGATGACTGAAAACAATGCCTGTGTAGGCCCCCCAGTGAATTTACAAGATAGCCAAATAATGCTAACTGTTGAATAAACAATTTCTGTGTACAGTTAAAACTGAAGGACAGAAGAAAACCTCAGATTGTTCCAAGGATAAAAAAAACCTGAATATATTTAGATTTCACTAGTAAATACAGAGTCTGGATCAATCTCTTACTAATAACACAAAACCCACACACAAAATGTTTGCAACTGACCATGAAGGACTTTCCAAAAGTTTGGACCCCTGTCAAGGTCTAAGGAGAAATCAATCATCACAAAGACAAGTATGTAAGCATGCTCACAGACAGACAAAAGCTTGAAATCACAAATATCTCTGGACTGATATACAAGGACGTAAAGCATCACTCTGCTGGTCTAATCTGCTTTTATAGAGTGACCTGGGTGCTTTAGTCCTGTTGCATGTTTGCTCCTGCTTATCAAACTGAAGCCACTTTAAGAAATTTCTCTCCTCTTTACAAGACCTTATTCCCCCTTTCAGAGCTTTCTGTCATGTGCGACGTGCCAACGCTTCACTGGCTTAAACCCACAATGCTTTCCAGCCCCAATAAAACCCAGCCCAACAGAAAAAGCCTTCTGTGTAACAGATATTCCATCGGATTTTGCCTCGAAAACCATGAAGCCTGAAGATGAGTTGGTGGTTTTCAAGTTATTTACAAAGAGTTGAAGTTTCTGTTTGAATTCACAGAAGCTAAAGTAAAATTGTTCGATGTGGCAGATTCAACTGCAATATGTAAATTTGCATGTTGATTTGCAATTGCATGTTTTTATAAAGTTCTTTACTATAAAATATTAAAGTAAAAAAGCCTTACTGGGGTCATAATAGGTTTATATTATTACATTTCTTTATATTATGAAAGTAAAACAGTAAAACAAGTGGAAAGACAGTAGCTGTATAAAGTAAAGTAAAGCGGGGTTGTACTAGAAGGGACTGCATGGCATTGGGGAGGTAAGCATCACGGCCTCACTGCAAAAAGGTCTCTGGTTTGAGCCTTGGCTGGGACGGGATTTCAACAGGCTGCTTTAGAGCTAATATGTTCTTTCCATGTATGCACTGGTTCTCTCCAGGTACACCAGGTTCCTCCTAACATCTAAAGACATGCAGGTTTGGTAAACAGGTCCCCCTTGCAAAAGAGACTGCATGTCTCAATTGGACTTACTTGCATAAATAAATCAATTTACCAAAGAAAAGAATTTTAACAAGCTCATACTCCCTGTACCCTTTGTTGAGTTAGTTATTTTTTAAATGTAATTTTCAGACAGTTTTCCAGGCATCTTGAAGGACTTTCCAAAGGTCTTCTTTGGAAGTTGGCTGCCTTTTGTTCCATTCTGTGTCCAGATTATCCCCCGGTGCTTGAATAATGATAAGATCCAGGCTCTGGGGAGGATTTATCACCCCATAAGACCTGATGCTACTGATTTTTGGACCATTCTTATGTCAGTTGACATACTTGAACCTTTTCTCCATGTTCCCTTTCCTTAAGGATTGTTTCTTAACAGCCACCTTTCCATGGAGACAATTTCTGATGAGGCTCCCGCCAACAGTGTTAAATGGAGATCCAGTTGTATCTCAGGTATGTTGTTCCTGTTTTGTAAGGACTTTCAGATCCTGTTTATCTGCTGTAGATTGTGGTTTTAGGCCTGGCAGTTGTTGTTTTCAGTTTTCAGCTAATAACTTTTTGAAAATCACCTTGTTCTTAAATAGTATTTCTTGTTTGGCATTTACAGATGCAATCAAAGACATAAGAAAACATCGTGTTCTTGCAATGGGGTGCTAGTGTGGCAGGGTGAAGAAGGGCCCAGGTGGGGTTTGCACCCTTGCCTCCTGGGTAAAAGCCAAGCGCGTAGTGGGTGACAGCCTGCATGGAGCACAAGGATATGTTATTGGAAAGAGAGGGAGAGATGTGACAGTTGGGGGTCCTGTCACTATGCCTCAAACAGATCATGCCCTTTGGATACTTGGCCACAGGGAGGTCCGTTTTGTTGAATGGTCAGCACATGTGGTTCTTACTCAGGTGATTGGGGTTCAAACCCCAACTGGGCCCTCCTTTGCCCTGCCACACTAGTAACAAAGTGCCTAAAGAGTCAATATAAAATTGTTTTTTTGCAGTCAAACTCGCTCATCCATTGACTTAGGAATCTTTTTTTTTTCCATTCATTTATATAATTGAATAAAGATTCAGATATAAAGTTTGGAAAGGGTGAAATTGCAGCTAATTTCCAAATAAAAAATAGACTTTCAGAAAACCTAGAAACCTATTAGGCTACTCAAGACAAATCTAAATAATTGTATGAAAGTATGTCTCATTGGAAACAGCACGACGAAATGAGGGTCGAATCAATTTATCTTAATATGTTTGACTTTTATTTACTGTACTATGTTGTGAGTTAAGGCCTTCAAATTCATCTTGAACATGATGTAACATCAAGGCAGCTATTGCGCACAAAGATATAAATCTACAGTACTACCACCCACCAATGAAACATAAAAATCCACTTCTCCTCCTTGCAAACCAACACAGAAAATAACCTTTTATTTCAGGGATTAAATTTAACACAAAAGCACAGCAACAACAGCTATCATCTTCTGCTGAATTCAAGTATGATTTAAGAATGACCCCATCACTTTCCTACCCAGTCGCCCTTGAGATGGGATCATCATACCTCCTTCTTTTCTGCAAAAATCCACTGAAGACTTCATTGTCTCTGTGACAATCAATGAACATGTACATCCACCACCTGCAATTTTCTCTCATGTATCCACTTCATCTCTTTTGTGCATCTGCATTCTCTTCAAGTGTGTTAATGGGACTTCTAATTGTGCATTTGGCAGTTATCATAACAAAAATGCTCTCTTTATGTGCATTCACATGTGAAGAGCAATGCAATTAGGTACATCAAATGCATAAAAGCTCTTCTGCTAATGATGCCAATGCACATCTCTTGAGGTAAAATAATGTTTTGTGTGTTTGGGCAAAATTCCAAATTAGCAAATTAGCCAAAATCAGATGAGCAAGAAGGTAAGATGCGTGTGCAATTATAGAGCTATGCATGTGGAGGCATGCATGCAGGAGTTCAATATTAAATTACAGCTAAAAACTCATTAATTATGAAAGATTGTTTCATCACTTCTTCTAATAACTCAGTTCATTTTTAATTCATTAAAGAAATTTAAATAGCAAAACACAGTTCTCTGTTTTCATAATGACACATCCTATTTCTCAGCCAATTAAACATCACCTACGTCTTGTTCTAGAAAGCTCAACAGCTGCTACCAAGAAGATTTGTGCCTCTGTTAGAAGTCTGATGGGAGTTTATTTAACTTGTCTCACTACTACCTTCTTGGATCACCCCTGTGGGGATGCAAGGGAAAGAAAGAAGTGAGATAAAACAAGAGTGACAGAAGAAGAAGGAATTACACAGGAGGAAACACATATATGGGCAAAATATAGGTAAAAAATACAACAGAGACAGAGTGGTTCAAGGCTACTGATGATGACAGCGATAACCTACCTGTGTCTTTTTCATGAATGGAAGGGGATAAACTTGTAATGGAAAACATGGACAAGATGAGGAAAAGCATTCTGGCATTTGAAGAAAAGCTACAAAAGATGCTTTTATGATTAAGTCTTGATTCACCTGCATCATAGAAAGGAAATGAGAAAGCATAATGGGCCGAATGGGAAAATAAACAGTAAAATCTGTTTTCATAAACCCGAGTCAGTGAAAAAAAAAAAAAAAAAAAAAAGCATGTACTGTATGGTTACTGAGTGGGAGAAAGACACGACTGTTTCCATGGCTCAAAAAACAGAATCCATGTCAAAAATGGGAGCTGATGTCAGATCCAGAAAAAGGTCAGATATCTACAAACACTTCCCATCTCTTTTGTTTGTCTCATTTTCTTTGTTTATTTAAAAAAAAAAAAAAAAAAAACTCCTCTTGAATTGAACAGATGCAGCATCTGTCACTGAAATAACTACACATCTACAGTGTCATCAAGTTAGTGACAGCAGCTGCATTTAAATTACACTTACTGACTACTGTACAATTGTGCAAAACCTAAATATCACAAAAACTGGTAATGGAAAAACCTAAATTTAAAAAGAAAATCTCAAATATTACTGAAAAAAACTTTTTAAACTTTCTTGAGGTTCAGAGGTGTTGATATGGAAATATATAGCAAAAGTGTAATGGAAACGTTTACATTTATGCCATCGGACATGATGTGGGGGAAGAAAAAAGGTTTCTATTCTTATTTATGATGTTTATGATCATTTATAGTCACATAGAAAATCCAAAATGGCCTTATCTCAGCATGACGAGTCCATTTTGGAAAACAAAATGCCAACATGGTGCAAGTTCTCGATGCATCAGTAATGACTGGCTACAAGTTATGTTGTTCTCTTTTAAACCTCGTTCGGTATCTCACAATGGAAAGCGCCCTCTGGCGTGACCAATCACGGAACCAATCAATTCTCACCAAGTCTGTCAAAGACAGACCAATCACATGCCTGGCACAGGGGGCACCTGCCCCCCTTTATAAGGGCCTGTCGGCCTGCCCGACATTCTCGCTTTCTTCCTTGTGAAGATCATTGAGCTCCTCAGCTATCCTGTTTTCGGATTGCCCGTTTAACTGTTTGTTGAAGAGCCATCAAGGTAGTCTCTGAACGCGGGTTGTCTTGTTTTCAGATATTACAACTCTCATTCATAAAGAAGAAGAGAAGGCTATACATGGGTGGTTATTGTGTTGTGACGGACCTCTTGTCGTATTTCCCAACACCAAGGTTAGCTTGTTGGTGGTTTTCCTGACTGTTAGTATAGCTCTCAGGGCTGTACTAGCATGATGGCTACCGCTGGCTCCTCTCAGGGGAACCCGGGTGAAGACAAGGTGAGGGATGTCGTGTCCAGACCTTGTCCTGCCGCTTGTGGGTTGACCATCTCGGGGAAGGACCCCCACCCGTTCTGCATCACATGCATGGGTGTGAAGTATGCTCAGGCGTTGGTGGCAGACCAAAGCTCATGCGAGCACTGCCGAGCTTTGCCGCTCTGGGTCTTACCTGCGAGTGTCCGCAACCTCAAAAACCAATGCCCACATTTTAGACACTGTGGCGAAGCTCGAGGTTAAATCCGGTGAAAAGCTTACAGCAAGTGTTTGCTGGGGGGACACGGTGGACGACCCCGATGCGGTTTTTCCTCCTTTTGACCAGCTCCTCGATTCCAAAGAGGATGTTGGTTACAGTGTATAAGATGATGAGGACGTGAACTTAGACCTCCTTAATAATGATGACGACGATGAAAACACCATCCTCCCCCCTGCTCTGGCCTCACGGTCTGGCAGCTCCACCAGCGACAGCACTCTGCCTTCTTCGGCCTCCCGCGAGGTCGACCTGCACTAGGTGTGCAAGCGGGCGGTAACCCGGCTGGCCATTGACTGGCCTGCATCGCAGCATGGTGGTGGAGAAGAGAGGGATTTGTACAATGGTAAAATCCTGCCATTGCGCCCAGCTCCGGCTAAACAGCTCATACCCGCTGTACCCGCATGCATGAAGGAGATGAGGTGTTATTGGGATAAACCTCTTCGTCACAGAGTCCCCATCAAGGGCTACTCTGGCCTGGAAATCGCTAACAGCGATGCTTTCGGTCTTGCTGACCCGCCAGTGGTGGAGCAGTCGGTGGCGTATCACCTCCACCCCAACCGCTGCTCCACTCTGGCTTCTGCAGGGCTGACTCTCCCTGGTAAAATGGAGCACTTCATAGCCTCTATGTCCCAGAATTTTACAAGTCGGTGGCTCAGTCCATTAACAATCTGAACATGGTCACACTTCTGTCAGCTTATCAGACTCAGCTGTTTCAGGAGATGAGCCATCTTTTGGATAAAGGTACCCCAAGTCCAGCTGTCTGGGAGGAGATTTGTGTTGTCACTGACCTCATCCTCAGAGTGTCGAGAGGCGCAGTACAGGGCTGTGGCCGCGTAATAGGCCTCGCTGTGGCAGGGGAGCGGTCGTTATGGCTTAACCTCTCCAGCCTGTTGGACCAGAACAAGCAGGTTATCATGGATTCTCTGTTCGACCCATCACGGGCTAAGGGTCTGTTAGGGGAGGCGGTCACCGCCATGCAGCAGGCTAGCGAACTCCAGAAGAAACAGGGTGATGCCTTGGATCTCTGTCTTCCTCGCAGAGCTGCACCTTGCCAGCCACAACGACCACGGCAGAGTTTTGCGGCCATGGCTGCCAGGGGTCACACTAATGATTACAGGGGACTGAGGTTTCAATCGCCTGAGATGCTCGCGGCACCCCAGCATGGACCCAGACAGTGGGGCAAGAAGTTTTCTGCTGCTACAGCGGCAGCCGGAGCCGCGCCCCCTGCAGCGCAGAACAGAACCTGTCGCCCTCCGGGAGGAAAGAAGAGGCGGTCGACTTAGTTACCGTGGTGGCAGACCACTGCTCAGCAGGCAGCACTCGCAGAGATCCCTGCTCTGAGCTTAAAGAGACATGTTCAGTGGATCACTCCATCTACCAAGAGAGCAAGACGGGAGGAAGTATCCCTGAGTCCCTCTCAGCACTGTGTAATGGCCTGCCCTGTTTATCCCGTTTATATTTATATTATATTTATTGCTTGCATTGTGACGTTGTTTGCTACACATGAGCCGCAAATTAAAACTTGATGACACTGTCCCATAATCTAAGCTACTGGTCATTGACTGTGTACAATAAAACAATCAAACAAATGAGAATTTCCCGTTCCACCACATCCCAAAGATGTTCTGTAGGATTGAGATGCCATTGGAGTACAGCGAACTCATTGTCATGTTCTAGAAAGCAGTTGGAGATGATTTGATATTTGGTTCACTGTACTACTGGGAGTAGCCATCAGAAGATACTTACTGTGGTCATAAAAGGATGGTTTCCTGTTCTTTGCTAACAAGAGTGGGACATGCTGTATCATTGCTTTTCTATCCTCACAAACCAGTTTGCCCACTCCCCACTGACCTCTGACCTCAACATGGTATTTTGGTGCAGACAACTGCTACTCACTGGATACTATCTCTTTTTCTGACCATTCTCTGTGAAAAATAGAGATAGTTCTGCATGAAAACCCCAGGACAATAAATCCACAGTTTCCTAAAAATACTCAGACCAGTTTTAGGTGATTTAAGATTTATGACATAGCACAAACAACCACGCCACATTAAAAATCACTTAGATCCCCTTTCTTCACCATTTTGATGCTCAGTTTGAACTTTAGTTTGGCGTCTTTACCTTGTCTACATCCCTAAATGCATGGAGTTTCTGCCATGCGATTGTTGGAAGGAATTGAACTGGTATACTGGATAAAGTGGCCATATATTTCAGACTTTTCTTTGTATTATTTATGAAAAATACATTGATTTCCAGTGGCTGCTGTATGAAATTATTTCATATACATGCTTATTTCAAGTACCAAGAGTTTCCAACTCACTCTAAGTTCTCATATATTTTTTTTCTTCCCAAAAGTGTGTCCATCAGACGGAGGACGGTACTGCTGGGTCTTTTTGTTTCTTTCTTTCTCAGGTGTCCCCATCTTCGTGATTGCACTCAGTAAAAGCTCGTTAGTGTGCGGGCTTGAAGCCCCCGGGTTGTGATTATTACAATTCAAACTGGGTCTACTGATGGCAGGAGAGCCCCCTCCTGTCCACTCCACCCTGTCACCTTGGTTTGCCCTTAGGCTACCATCCCGCTCTAACTGCCCTGTAGTAATTCAGACTGCACTTCCACCCTGATTATCCCACACAGAGCTGCTGGCGGTGGGCCTACCGTCCCACTGGCTGCGGCCCCAGAGTCTAATGGTGAGGACAGTGGGGGGAAGCTCCACCTGCATGCGTTTTTATGCTTTCTGGAGTAAGACTGTGCTTCTGAGCCACTGCCGCCGATTACTCTCAGGTTTGGCCTCTGTGGTGGGAAAGTTGTTTGGTATGGCTTGTGGACACGGTCTCGCAGGGGAAGGTGGAAGATTGAAATAAAGATGCAGCTGCACTAACCGGGAAAAAGGTGGAAGGAGACAAGAATGACAGTTTTGAGAGTGCACTCAGAAAATGGTTCGAAGAAAGCTCCAGTGAAATGTAAAAAATAGGTTGTTGAGGATTCCTACCCTGTTTATAGGATCCTGTTTATGATGACTTGACACATTAAAAAACCCCTTTAAGAGTCTGAAAATAAAAAACCTAATTGAATTTGTCATAAAAAGGCTCCCATGGTGCTCTTGATAGCCACTCTTGTTTCCAAAAATGGTAAATATTGCCAGACAATTGGGAAATATGCCTCATTGTACAAGAAATGCGTTCCCTTAACCTTCTTTCTGCTTTCATGTAAAACAGCACTTTGCATAAAAGGTCCCCATTCTCCTTCCTCTTGGTAGACTGAAAAGTGAAGTCTGGTGTTATTCTGTTTTTCTTTTAAATAACCAAACCAGAAAGTGATTTGTAAGCCAAAGGCTGATATATCTCTTTCCTCTGAGTTACGTTTGTCCAAACACTGTTATACACATCAGCGAGCTACACCGCTGCACTGGCTGACTTGTTCTTTCATTACCTTGAACATGTACACTGGGATTTATTTCATCAAACCCACATATATCTTTCTGCTGCTGGAGCCATTATTGGAAACGAGTTTTATTCTGCAGCTGAAAATAGTCAGCAACAAATGCACCATTTAGTTTCCAGCAGTTTCCAGAAATTACTGAAGCTTTTTGTTTTTTGCGTGATGTTTCATCTCCATTAAGAATGACTCGGGTCTCCTATTTTAAGCATTGCCACCCCTCATTGCTAGTTTTAGTGGATCATTCAAAAATTATGGCTAGGCATTCTTATTTTGCTATATATTAGCATAGTGTACCAACCACTTGTTTTCTACCAAGTTAGAAAAAATAACTGTGATTTTTGTGTAATTTAAAACGTAAAAAAAATGTGCTTGTGTTAGCTTGATAAATTATTTCAGAATACTTTGTTATCAATACCTTCCTTTGCATACGAGGGTCAGGAAGTGGTCTACTGCAAATCTGCTTGTTAATGACTGCAAAACCAGCAAGAAATGTTTATTTTCTCAAGCTGAGCTATTCACAGCTGACAAGTGAAATCAATAAAAGCACTATCTGCATTTGACTTAACCCTGACCAGCCCACATCTCAGAGGTCTAAAGAATGAAATACAAAACAAAATCTGGGTTATAATCAAAATTTTGCAGACTCCTCAAGACTACTTGGCATGAAAAGAAAGACACAAATTGGGGGTTCAAATCAATTACTAATAGGCTAATATGATATTTCCAGTATGCTTGGGTCAAAGTTTACCCCAAATTAGTCCCTAAATGGAAAGAAAATTAAGAAAAGAAAAAAAACTGTACTTGTAACAAAGTCATTTACCTGGGGAGCTAAAGCTGGATACAGCAGCTTACCCTGATGCTTTTCCGTTGATTCCAACAGAAAAATGAACACACATTGCAACTAGGGATGTATATCGTTAGGATTTTATCGATACCGATACCAATATCGATACTCCTTATCGATACCGGTATTTATCGATTCTCTTATTGATACTATAACATAATTTAGGTAACTAATGAAGACATTACAAGATGTTACAAGATCCAGTGGTGGAGAATATTTGTTCAGATGATGTTGAAGAAGCCTGGACATAAAAGTGGGTGAAGGACAGCTGGGAAAATAAGGGAATTGTGTCTGTCTTATTTCATCACTGTGATTATTTGACTGCGTAATGATAACTCGATGGTTAGGTAGATGTTCAAAAAGTATCAATAAGAGTATCGTTTGTCCAGAATCTTAACGGTACCCTGGTATCGTTACGATTAGGAACCGGTACCAAACGATACCGGTACTCGGTATACATCCCTAATTGCAACACATTTTGTTGTGTATGGGGTTGTTTAGACTGATCAGGGTGGTGTGGCACAAAAGATCCCACCTGGATTGATGAAAAACATTTTACCCTACATCATGTGGATGGCCAGTTTCCATGTGTATCACTTACCTTCAGATGACATGACAACATGCTCAATGGAAGGAAGCAAAGTAGCAAAGGTGATCTGATGCTTCAGTCTGTGTTCTGCAGGCAGAACTGTTGACGCATACAGTTCCACTTGAATGCAAATATTTTCGCTGACCACGAACACCTTCTATGGATATGATATTTCCTGATGACAACCTCTTTCAGCAGAATAATGCTAGGTTGGAGAATCATTTGAGGAACAAAACAATATTCAAGTGTTGATTTAGCCTCAAGCAAATCAGCATGGATGTGCTGGCAAACGAATCTACCCACAAAGCTACTTTGCAATTCACCACCCCAAGTAGATCTTCTTACGTTATATATTCCCTATATTCATAGGTCTAGTGAAGTGGACATGTGCGAGCTGTTTTAGGTGAAAAAAAGGGGAACCCACACAATATGAGGCAAATGGTCATAAGATGTAAGGTTTAAATCAAATAAAAGTTTATCTATAAATAACTTTTCATGCCAAAGGAAATAAAGTGCTTGACATAATAAAAGAAATGCATTTCAAAATAAAAACAAGCCTTCACACGTCCAAGTATATAACATGGAACACACACAGCTACACACGCACAAATGTACACACCCCTTCACAATTCTACAATACACATGGCCCCTAACCCCTAATTTCTGTCTCATTACTGAAAAGATAAAAAACTAATATAATAAACATCTGGTTTAGGCCAGCCCACCCATGGTCACAGAGGGCATCACCACCTATATCAGGGCAGACCGGGGTCCACTCCGCAGTTGTAGGACTGCAGTGCACCAAAGACAAGGGCAGTCACCGCAGCAACTAACCCCCAGTCTGAAAAGGCAAAGCCCCCGGAGCAAAGGATCCCAATGAAGAAACACCAGAGTTAAAAATGTTAAATAAATAAATAAAGATCAAATAACTCTAAAAACAAGAAGACACAGATAAAAGCAACAAGAATAAAATACACATAAAGGAAGTCAGGAAAATAATATACTAAAAGACTGAATAGGAATCTAAATGCAATAAAAATTAATTAGAATAGAAATGAAATAAAGTTTAAAAAAAAAAAGTAAAATCCAGGCTAAAAAAGGGACGTATTTAAGAGCCTGCTGGTTGTATTAAAGATTTTTAAATACTCTTTCTTAGCAGGAGATTCTGACAGTGATCTACTTGTGCTTTTGGACTTAACAGCTGTCTGAAACTGTACCTCATGTGATGTTTATCTCCATCACAGGCTCAGCTCTCCAGTGATTAAGGTTCTACCACTCAAATTTTGGTGTCCACATTGATGATTTTACCTCCACCTCTGCTGCCTTCCCGGAGGAATACCACAAGGCTCCATTCTTAGACCACTTCTATTCTCTTTGCGCCTACTTTCACTTGACACTGTTTTACAAAAGCATACATTTGCTTTTTATCTTTATGCAGAAATGTCAAATTTACTTTTCTGTAAAGCATATTGTGCATACTCTGCTAAATCTTATTGACTACAATACGATTACTGAATTTTAATGAAGTCATGTTACTTATCTCTGACTCCTTACCTGTTAAAATCCAACCGAATAGGGGCTACTACCTACAAAAGAATTAATGACATCAAACAACATATTTTGACAAATAAACTAGGGCTGGACGATTATGGAAAAAATTATAATCTCGATTATTTTGACTGATATTGAAATCACGATTAATATACACAGTTATTCATTGATTTTTATAAAAAGTGTTTATTGAATCATATATCTCAACTTCAAATATAACTTTTTATAAAATTAAACCGAAAATAAATTAGAAACAAGTAAAGGAGTAAAATAAGAATATTATTCAAAATAATAATAGCAATAAAAATGAAAACTAAGTCTACATGCATTCCTGTTCTATACTCCCTGCAGTTTGCTTCCTATAACTCCACCAGTCTGTTCACTTTAGGATTAATTGTTTTTCTTCGATTACAGTGTTTTTATGATTGTGAAAAGCCAAAATTGAAATCACGATTAAAATTCGATTAATTGTCCAGCCCTAAAATAAATTCTCCAAATTCTCCCTCTTAAGGGTTGAGAAATGTAAAAATTCAAATTCAATTTTCTTGAAAGAGCATAAATCTGTAACCACTGGTAGATAAAATACAGTTTTCAAGTTATAGTCTTACCAGTAGCTTTAAGGTAAAAAAAAAAAAAAAAAAAAAAAAAAAAAGGGGGGGGGGGGGGGGAATGAAACAATACAGTGAAAGAATTAATTCAGTCAGTCAGAACCGGAGGCAGTGGGCCTCTCCCTGAGGCAGTGACACCAGTATTAGCCAGACAGAGTGGAGGCTTGCCGCCCCACTGGGCCCATGTGACAGGGCTCTAACTCCTCCATCCCATTCCAGGCAGACCTGACTGTGAGGCAACCTATTGAATCCCAGCACAGAGAGCACAAAGCCCCATACATTAAAGTTTTGTCAGCAAGACCTAGGATACTGTCTGAGCCGCTTCACTGCTTCATAATAGGGCTGTTACCTACACCAACCACATATGGTATAAATGAGCCACTGCAAATGGAGCTTGCAAGCAGAAGAATTATGAGCATTCACATGTGGAGTATGGTGAAACATATGCTTATACATGGGCACACACAACGTTTTCCTTACCTTTTATTCCAGCTCCATCACTTATTTTCCTTCTGCATTGACTATTCTATTTCAGCACTCCTCTTATTTCTCCCTTTCTCTGCTTAGATCCACACATGCACGACCAAGCAGCATTCTGAGTATGTTAAAAGGGTTACATCTTATTTTCCTCTCTGTTACGCTTCTACAGAAGGGAGGTCCGATCGTCAATGCTTCAGCACAGCGCGAGTGATTTCACTTCGAAACCTGTGGAAGCGGCATTTTTCCAGACCTGCACCAAGAGGTCTGGGGGGTATTTTAGAGTTTAAAAGCATGTATTTAAATTAGACATGGCTTTTAATTATTTTGTGGCAGTGTAATTTCTTCGCTGAGGGCAGTCTAGTCTTTGCTGAGGCTGCATTTCCATAATTCCCTAGCATCTCCAAGACACCTTCAAAGTCCTCAGATGATAGGCTGCATATATTAATTGAAATTGAAATGTCAGCTGTAAAGGTCCCACGTGTCCCCCCTGTGAAGTACAACAGTCAACTTTACTTATTAAAAAGTGACAATTTAAATCTAGACATATTGTTCGAATTAACCCAGAAACAGCCAGTGAAACATAAAAGCGGATGGCTCCAGGCAAAAGTGGTTGGATTCGATGAAATATTACCAAAGCTGATGAACCATCAAAATTCAAAGAGGTCAGTGTGTGGTTGTGTGCGCAGTGATTGTACTCTTAAGGGAGGAGAAGCCTGAAGGTATTTCCTACCTCCTGTCCTCAGGGGGCAAAGAGAAGCATCTGTTTGTTGTACGAGTCTGAAAAGAGACAGCGAAAGCTGCAGGGTCCTATTTAATTCCCTTTCATTGATTTCAGATGTTCAGGAAAAGACATTATCAACCATTCTCACATGCAATGACTTCTAATTAAGGCAGCTTTAGGAAAATCTAAGAGGAACTCAGTGGTGCTGGGCAACTACAAGGGAAGTCTGGTGTCAGTTTTACAGAAAGGAGCCACAAAAAGTGACATATTGGCTACTAAAGGGTTGGATCATGAACTGAAAGTTTCAGGCTGGTTAAATTACACAGCCTCTTTCAAGTAGCTCAAATTTAGGACATCTATTTTCAGAGCCATATATTTCTTTAGCCAGGGTTTAGCCTTTACCTCATCATTTTCTGTGAATCACAAGCCCGATCGAGCATGCCAGCACTAAACTACAAATGGAGGCGACAGAGCTGCAGAGTTGTTGGCTAATGGAGCGTTCACTCAGACGGAAGGAAGAGATGGGAAAACAGAAAGACACTGTCATTCAGTTACAAGAAATGTGAAGAGAAACAACCATGAGGATGAAGTGTTTTTCACATGTCGTATTCCTGTTTTCCTGCCTTTTAATATAAACTTCTAATAGTTTGCATTGGACTGACTTTGTGATCAGACAACCGTAAATTGTACTTTTGAGCTTATTTGAGCTTATTTGAGGTTTTTTTTATAACCTCCATTTCATTCATTATTTTTTGTAAAACATGGTGGTGAAGCCTTTCCCCTTCTACTTTATATAAATATGAAAACGTGCCACTCTTCATGCTAACACCAAAAAAACTAAAGACTGGATAAACATTGTCCAAATAAACACAGGAAAACATAGAAGTATTGTGATAAGACAAGGTTAAGAAATACTGTAGAGAAAAATGGAATAAAAAAATAATTTTTGTTCAAAATGTTAATGTAGGCAATTTAAGTTTTTTTTTTTAAATTTTAATTTAAATCAATGATCATCTCTAAATAACTTGTCATGTGAATTCCTTATTCTTGTAACTTTTCAGGTTTATGTTCTCTGTAGTTTTATATTATCACTTTAAAAACATTTTTTGAATATATTCGGGGGAAAAAAATCCAGTAATTCAGTTTTAATGTAGCAAAAATTAAGGAAAATACATGGAATTTGATGTAATCCTTTGGATTTATATATGAGCTCCTTGTGGGAGCTCCATGGAAATCTGTAAAGAAAAATTCCAGGAGAGATTATGATTAATAATCAAGAATGTGAACATATAGTGGAGGAAGAAGAAATTGAAGATTTGAATAACAACAAGAGCATGTTATTAAAACAATTTTTCATTTCCTGGTTGAGTTAATGCAACAACAGAGCCTTTTAATGGCCTATGGGTGCCATTTTGCCTGTTGCCCCGCTTACATGTAAACATAACAAATTAGAAATAAAATCTATTACTTCCCAGATGGATTAAGCCAATTACATAACTTAGTTCGTATTAGAAATCAAAACAACAAAAATGATCATGGTGCCTCATAATATGAAGCCTATCTGGTTATTTGAGGAAAAAACATTTTATTGCATGGCCACAGACACTTAAACACATGGACAAGATAATTAAGCTGTGGTCATACAGTAGATCAGTGATTCCCAACCCTGGCGCCTGTACGACGAAGCCGGATTTTCTCTTATCGAGGTAACTTCAGGGTTAACCCTGGTTTTTCGTCCTGTGACGCTGGTTAACTTCTGATCCGGTTATATCTCCCCGATAACTTATGCTGAACGCCTAACCTGGTCCGGACCAGGTTAAGTTCTGGATAAGAGATCTCCGACTATAAAAGCACCACCCCCTAAACAATCAGCACTCTTGGAAAATAGCCTGCCCATTTTTAGAAGTTCCTGTCGATGCCGGTGCGCAGATTGTGAGAGGAGTTCTTAGAAGAGAAAGAATATTCAGAGATGGTGCACCCTTTTTGATTTGCCACATGACACTTTATATGAAAGATATAGGTTTTCCTCTGCTGGACTCTGTTACATCTGTCAGCTGTTAGAGCCGTACATCACAAATGTACCGCATCGCAGCCGGACACCGACAACACCACAGATGCTCTGCATCATACTGAGGTCTTATTAATGTTAGACTAATTGAATTAATTTTGATATAGACCAACGCCTCACCTTTATTTTATTTAACTTCATAAAAATAATTTTTTTTTGGGGGTTTTATTTAATAAATCCCCCTACCTCCCCAAGGGGGATTTTTTTTTATTTTTTTATTTCTTTTTTTTTTTTTTTCTAAATATTTTTTTTTTTGGATTTCTTTATTTCTCTATATCCCCCCCCCTCCCTTGAAAAAAAAATAGTGCTGTACTGATGTAGCTGAATAGCTTTTCTTTTGTAGCTGAATTATGCTCATGGTCCCACTCAGTAAAACGTCATTCATTTATTCATTCATTCATTCACTGGTAGGTTTGATGCACACCGTTGGTGACGCTGAAAACGTATGCAAAAACATGTCTTTGTAATACCCGCTTTTTCCCTGTGGGCTGCACAAATATTAAATGAAATTCCATTCATTCATGAAAGAGTGTGGCAAAATAGAATCTTGTCACTGACCGGTTTGGATTATATATTTGTATTTGTTCTTTACTTGTTCCCATGATGGTCTTGCGCGCGCCGCTGGGGTTGCATCTGAAATAATGTGATTAAGAGGTCACACATGTAGAAAACATGAATTATGGAGTGCACACCCACCCATGCCATCATGGTGAAGGGTTACAACACGTGCACGATATGAGCCTGAAATATCTATATGCACAGTATGAGAAGCAAATACACTGAGGAAGCGCTGTAGTGTGATGAACACTAAACTGCAATTTACCTTTTTCTTTTTCTCTTCCTTTATCTCTCTTCTCTCCTCCAAGACCCTTCCCTCTTGTATTTTTTTTTTTTTCTGGATCCATGTCCCCCTTCCGTTTTTATAATAATGAAAAAATATAAAAAAATTTTTTCCTTGTCCCTTGTTGTGTTTTTCCTTTATCCTCCCCCCCTCCCTCTTGCGGTTTTTTGAATTGCTGGAACTTAATTACCCTTTCCCCCCCCCCCTCCCCCCCAGAACATAACCTCCCCCCGGCTCTTCCTCCCCCCCTCTCCTTTTTTTTTTAATATTTTTTCAAAAATACTTTAATTTATTCTCTTTTTTTTTTTTTTTCTTTTTTTTAATCCCTTTTTTAAAAGTTTTTTTTTTAAATTTTAATTTTTTTTGAATAAAATTTTTTTATGTATTTTCCCCCCTCTTTATCCATCCCCCTTTATTTATTTCCTAATATTTATATATTTATTCACTAGACTGCAGTTGCAGGCGCGCCGTGTCTGACACGGACCCGGTGGAAATCCGCCTTAATACACATTTAGAGCACCCCTTTTCCATCACTCATCGCACCTGAATCAAATGACTTAATTACCTCATGCGCATGTCATTCAGCTCTGCAAACACCTGGTAACAAGGTAACGAGCCACTCATTTGATTCAGGTCCGTTGAAGAAGGTAAGCCCCAAAGCAGGGGTAGGCAACTCCGGTCCTCGAGGTCAAGCATCCTGCAGGTATTAGGAGTTTCCCTGCTGTAACACACCTGACTCCAATCAATGGGTAATTGTGCAGAACTTGATGTCAAGCTCTGCACAAGTCACATGGAAACTCCTAATACCTGCAAGATATCAAGAGCTACTATCTACATTGTTTCTCTTTGAGTGTTGTCGACTATGGACTTAACTTTCTGTTGTTTCCACTCTAAGCAAGCGAGCCTGTTTTTAAAGGGACATTGTGTCACAATTGTATATTGCGAGCAGCTCCCTTGTACTTTTCATGCTGCGTTCGCGTTCGTCAGTTTCAGTGACTTCAGTCCACATCTGATATGTTGTCATGGCGACGTCGTATTGTTTTCCCTGACCCATGTTTTACCGTCTTTCTCTCGGCTTCTGTGATTAAAATGACATCTGGTTTGTTACCGACAGCCATCTGCCCGACTGCACGTGAACCCAGCATCAGTGTGACACTGGTTCCTCCTGACTGCATTTCAAAAACATTACCTCGAACTGGGCTGACAGCTCTGGTGTCTCTGGTGAGTTTCTGTGCTTTCCTATTGTAACACTTCTATCAAACGTAAAAACATGGCGATACAACATGGTAGCCACCACTGAGCCGACCCGTTCCATGTAGATATGAATGATACGAACGGCAAATTCAGAACTTAGAGGAGCACTTCAGTTTGTTGATGGGGGTGATTACTGATTAATGGAAAAACACTTTTGAACGAAATAATCAGTTTTTGTGAATAAATAACAGGAGAACTCACACAATATCCCTTTAAGCTCCTTCACATGACTCACTTCACAAGGCTGACCAGGTCCAGTTCTCATCTACAATGCGAGCATATGCATTGTGCGTGTGGCGCATTTCTTCTGCTAACTACTACTCGTCGGGTCGTGTCTATCTTTCAACTTCACTGTTTCCATAAGGCTGTTTTTTATAGTACTAGCGTGCACTGAAAGGATACAACACTGATGATGTGCCTTCATTTTCTACTCACCCTCATGCTGAGGAAGACTCTGGAGCACTATTTTAATATCTCAAATGCAGCTGGAGATCGGTGGGGGTGGGGGTTCGTTATCCACCGACTTTCACATAATGGAGGTGACTGACACTCAAAACAAAAGGTCCATAAAAGTCCATAAACACGAGGCAATATTCCTCCATACTGCTCGTCCATTGTAATCCAAGTGTCCTGAGGGGGTAGCGTCCATAATTTACTCAAAACAACATTATTTAGTATATTTTTTATTGCCTAAACAGTATTATATCCCACTTCCCCTAAGCGCATGCATGCAAGTTCACGACACTACGGTAGCCGCGGCAGACCAAACCAGATGTGAGGGCGCGTTCAGCGCCTACTCTGCTGATAATGCAAGTGTAGAAGAAGAAATCCTGCTTTTCATCTGATTACATTCTGCTGTGAGCTAGACAAGGACGATGGCGTAAATGAATAATCAAGCTTTTTCCAACTCGGGCAGACACTGACCTCATCCTCATCTGCTGCGGCTTCCGTAGTGTCGTGGACTCGCATGGACGCGCATCAGGGAAGTGTGATGTACTACTGTTTTAGTTCTATAAAAATTTACTAAATTACGTCATTTCGAGTAAATTATGGACCGTACCCACTCAGGACACTTGGATTACACTGGACGAGCAGTATGGAGGAATGTTGCCAAGTTTTTGTGGACTTTTATGGATCTTTATGTTGATCTCCGTCTGCATTTGCGATATTAACAAAGTGTTCCAGAGTCTTGCTCAGCATCAGGGTGAGTAGAAAATGAGGGCGCATCATTCTGTGGGTGTTGTGGGCTATCCCAAAAGTAATTAAAGTGAGGGCTCTTCATGCTTGACAGAAGCCCCTGTATGGTCCAAAAGTTCCAGCTTTGTGACACAGAGAAGACGCTTTGCCCACAACAAGTCTCAAAAATAATCTGAACAAAATTTAGCAGTCATAACTTTATAACTTTAACAACATGAAGAACTTGCAAAATATCTTCACTTTGGAATTTTTAGCATCAGTTTGTAAAATCCCTGCAGCTCTAAACTCTTTAACTAACTTAATAGAACTCTATAAACTGCTGAGAGTCACATTTTCATTTCACCTCAGATCAAAGTCTCACTTATTCACAAGGCAATAGGCCTGTTGCAGTGTTCAATGTTTACTTTTATTTGTCAATTTCAGAAAAATATACATATTTTGAAGCGAGTAGTTTGCACTACTGTGCTCTTTGATCTGTGATGGATTCAGTGGTTCTAATACAGAAAACAGATCTATTTTTTACTATCTCCACAGTGTGGGAAGCTTAAACAGGCTCAGCATGAACAGTTTTCCCTTCATTCTGCTGACAAAGGGAAAATGTAATGCATTTTCCTCTTCTATATTCCAGTCTGTTGTAGAATAATCTAAAGATGTGTTGAAACAGATCAATTTGGTGGACAGTTTCCACGCTTCGATTGGATCCAATAGACCAGTGAAGGCACTGAGGTGCATTTGAAGACATTTTGACAATCATCGCTCGCATTCACAGTGAGAACCTGACTCATGAGCTGAAGGTAATCATCCAAAATACAGATCACCTGCTAGAAAGAGAGACTTCAAGACATCAGTCTAAACTTTTTGTTATGGCCACCTGTTAACTTCATCCGTCTCTAATTCTACATGCAAATCCTCCTGTTTCAACCTTCCTGCTTGATTGGACCGGCACCACAACACCTTCATCTCCTCCCTCCTCACCTGCTAAAAAGTCATCAATCTCAGCTGGAGCTGCCTTGCATGCAGCTACAAAAGAACCGTGCAGACCTTCACCCTGGCTTTACACCTGGTCCGTGACGTGAGCGCAGCGGCTTTGCTGCGACTTCCTCGGCATGAGCATTTACACCGTTCACTGTGCGGCTGCGCAACGCACCCGCAAGTGTTGTTAGATTCGTGACATCACGGAATCACGAGAGGACTGCTAAATCGCCTGTGATTCTCATCCAAATGGTTCATTTTGTCCGCATGTTCATGCGCCATGGTTTCTTATTTCACTGTAACCTTGTGGACACGGACATGTTGTCATGTTTAGGTAGTTCAGCAGTTTAAAAGCTGCACAGAGGCTTTTGTCTAGGAAGTTATCGGATATTTTACGCTGAACCTGTGTCTGACCTTCCTGTCTGGTTCGATCTGAAGTACTCATATTGACGCGGTGTTGGTGCGTGGTGCTGCGCGGCATGCCGGAGCGACGACGGACCGCTCACGCGCCGCGGCGTGATCAATATGTTTTAAACCATTGATTACATGGGCGCGATCCGGTGTGCATGGCGCGCCGCTGCGCTGCACTGATGTCACGGACCAGGTGTAAAGCCGGGGTCTGTCAGTTGCAACTGTCTGGTGTGGGGACAGTATTCCCATAGTTTGCTTATTTTGTGGCATTTGGTAACTTAGTAAATTTTTTGTTGTCGTGTCACAATTACTTGTTTTTGGTTACTACTTGACAACTTTAGGTTTCTTTAGTTTAGGCTTTCCAGGTATTTACATATTTTGGTTAGTTGGTTGGTCTCCATTAGTTGTCTTTGTATTGTTTTTTACACTGGGTTAGTTTTGGAGTTTGGAGTTGGATGGTTTTGTTATGATTGTGTTTTGAACATGTTCAAATTGTTAGTTAATTGGTGCTGCTCCTTTCCCCTTTTGGTTTGTAGAAATGCTAGATTAAGTTCGCGTTTGTTCCCCCCCCTCCCCAATTTGGCTCCTCTTTTAGTGTAAGCTGTCTGTTTTGATTTCATTTGTTTGAGTAGCATCGCTAACCCCCTGCGTCCACTGCCTCTGCTCCGGTCTGCACGACGCAGCAAATCCGTTGCTATTTTAATCATGAGCAGCAGTCCACTACTCCGCCAGCGCTCCGCTCCGCTCCGACACATCCGCTCAGGTCCGTCGGCCTCCGCCAAAAATACGGATCAACTCTATTTTCTGGTCCGCCCCATTCCGTTTGGAGGAAGTTGCAGAGCTGAAACATCCGGTTTATAAATGAGAACTGTAGCATGACAATGGGGCATATTTGCTAAAATCATGTAATACAGGCAAACAAAGCCTTTCGAAATAAACAATAACTTGTTGTGGACAATGTACTCACCCATAATTGATGGTAAACGTATCAAAAACCTGGCATGTACGACGCAATGTCTCCTTCGAAGTTGCAAGGAATGAAAAGTTTGTTGTCCCCACTGTTCATCTACACCATTTACTGCGTGGAGTGGGAAATCTCGCACATGTTCCTTTGCCTGCTTTCTAACAGAATGGAGAGGGTGCTGGCTGAGTCAGGCGGAGTATGTGTGGGTTTTTGCAGCCTGCCAGAAAAGACGGACTGGAGCGGATCGGAGCAGGGCGGAGCAGAGGCAGTGGACGGGAGGTGTAAACCATCGCCTTTTCAGTTTTTAGTCCCAGTGTTTGTGGTTTAATTTTGCCTCGTGAACAATAAAACTACATATCTCCATCTTAAACATCCAAATGAAAAGTATTCATTAGTTGCTTCCCGGAACCCTAACGAGGTTGGTTTGTTTGTTCATTAGGATTCCCATTAGCTTTTGCAAAGCAGCAGCTATTCTTCCTGGGGTCTTCAAACTTCTACGTATGAGTGACAATACATAAAATACACAGCTAATACTGTACAACACAATGCAAACAATACATTAAAACAAACTCTTACAAAACATATGGCACATACAAAATACAAATACGATACTGAGACGGACATACAGGAACTAAAAAACATGCAACACAAGCTCCTCCCTTGAATCATTGTTAAAAAGAAATAAATTAAATGTATTAATACACATGCCTGAATGTTTTAAAATAATCAGTTAAATTGCGATCAAATAATCATTTTCATTAATTAGAATAATATCCCATCAAAGTTATTTGTATAATAATAATTTTTTGTTTAAGTAAGGGGGGCTTGGCACGATTTTTTCATAGTAAATTTTTACGTAAAACCTGTTTGTTTCAGTTGTGCAAACCGACAATAGTAAAAATGTGAGAATATCTCTCTCTCTCTCTCTCTCTCTCTCTCTCTCTCTCTCTCTCTCTCTCTCTCTCTCTCTCTCTCTCTCTCTCTCTCTCTCTCTCTCTCTCTCTCTCTCTCTCTCTCTCTCTCTCTCTCTCTCTCTCTCTCTCTCTCTCTCTCTCTCTCTCTTCAGAATAAACCTGCCTGTATGTTGCATTGATTTGTAAACAAAAGCTTATATATTTTATAAAATTACAAATTTTTTGGATTTTTTTTGAAAAAATATTGAAAAAAATCAGCAGACAGCTCTAAAAAAAAAATATTTTTTTTATAATTTTTTATATATAAAATTAAATTTTCCTCTCCAAAAAGAAAAAAAGTACTAGACATGTAAGGAGAAAAAGAAATGCATAAATGAAAGAAGCTCAATTCTAAAAGCAAGTTGACATATTGTGCAAAAACATATTACCAAACAAACAACGGTTCAGACATATAAAGTTTTATGGATTATCAAGTAATTACATTTTAGATTCAATTTATCATTTTGCTTCCTCAGTTTCATGTCTATATTGTGCAAAAAATGTTCACTAGTGATAAGGAAGCCTTGTCCTATTGGCATAGCTTATTTGGAATGAACAGTAAAGGAAAAAACAAAAGGGTAGCAACACATTTAAAAGGAACAGGGATAAAGGCTGGAAAAATAATTTGGCACAAATTAAAAACAAGTGGAAGAGTATTTGACACCGAAGTACATTAATTGGATCTACCACACATGGCATACATGTTATTGCAGCCTGTTTTGCACAGTGTGTCACCACCTTTTTTTTTTTTCTTTAAAGGTCCAGTGTGTAACTAATTTGGCTTTTTTGTTAGCAAAAAATCAAGTATTTCTTTCATAAATAAATGTATTTTACCAAAGTCTAATCACAATCACATGCAAATGAAAGTGTTCTCATAGCTTAGAATAAGTTGTTAATAGATACATAGGAGGTGCTGCACGCAACTGCAGGCTGCCAAGGTGCATCGCAGTCTTTGAACATGATAGCCAAAAGGGGACAAACTTGTTAACCCTACAAGTTTTGGTTGTGAATCCCTGCATGTTGTTGGGAGCGGGGGAGGAGAAAAAAGAAAGATAACTGCAGATCATTTAATTTGCCATTTTTCATTATAAAGGAGGACCATTCATATTTTTTGTCCCACTAGAGGGAGGATAAAATAGCCAAGAAAAGAATGATAACCGGGAGGAAAGGCATCAGATGATTTGCTTCTCTGTGCCAATAAGGTTTTTATTGCAGTCTCACATAAACGTCGTCTGCAGCTACTAGCATAAAGCACAATTAATCCCAACTTTTGTTGGGGCCTGACATGATGGATTGTCTTGTATAAACGATCTCATAAAGATCCAGCTGCTTTGCAGTAAATTCATAACATCTCTGGAAAATGCCAATGCCGTCATTCATATCAGAAACTATCTAAAGACACTTTAAAACAGAGTCAACTGTGAGCAGCTTCCTGTCTGGTAAATGATGGGCATTAAGGTGAAGCTAGTTAACATCTCCATATAGACCCATGCATATCTTACACAGGGTTATAACTTAGCCCTAACACTCAAAAACAAACAAAGATGATGTTTTAGGGGTTGGTTTGTCAGCTTGGAATGCATAATTTTAATCTTTACCACCCTGAAACTGCTCATAAAGTTGTTCCAGTTCCTCTTTATCATGAACACAGGTTATGCATGCTGCTGCGACAAAACACCGCAAGACAACTTGTTCCCGTTCAAACCCCTACCAGATCTGACATCAAAAAGGAAACCTGAATTTATGAAAAGATGCAGAGAGTTTATTTTTCTCTGAAACCAGTGAGATGGGAAACTGTGAGACAGCAAGTGAGCATTATAATCATCCATCACCTCCACTAAACTAAGTTTCAAACAGTAAGTACTTGTAATGTGCAAAGGGACAAATGTGGCTGATAAAACTGCTTGGGGCAACTTCCCCCCAAAACAAAAATGACACTGTTCAAACATAGAATAGCCGTTGTAAGGATGAAATATACTGTAAGGTCAGCCATAAAGCTCATCAGTAAAATATGCTGTCACTGTAAAAAGGTTGGTTATGGCTAATGTTCATACACTTGTTGGCCATTTTATTAGGTTCACTTGGTTAATTACTTGCAATTACAAACAGCTAATCAACTGATTACATGGCAAAACTCTAGATGAAAATGCCTCATTGATATCAGAGGGGAGAAAGGGAAGACTGGATTGAGGTGATAGAAGGCAACAGGAACTCAAACTGTCACAACCAAGGAATGCCCAATATAATCTACACAATACATCCAGCCTTGAAACAGATGGGCTTTAGCAGCAGAATGGGTGCCATTTATGTCAACTACTGTAGGAAACCGAGTCTACAATTCAAACAGACTCACCAAAACTGGACCAAGGAAGACTTGAAAAAAACGTTGCCTGGTCTGATGAGGCTCCATCTCAGCTGCAACATTTACTGTAGATAGAAGGGTCAGAATTAGGAGAGAATATTAAAATCATGGGCCAATCCTGGTTTGTATCAGAGGCTCAGGGTGGTGGTGGTGTTTTAATGCAGGGATATTTTCTTGCCACCCTTTGGGCCCCCATTGCACCATCGGAGTATTGTTTAAACCCAAGTACTGTTGCCGACCATGTTTTAGTGCAATGTTTTATAGACTGCTTATTCTCACAGTTACCCAATCAGTTTGGCAAAAAATAACTGCAAGACAAATTGTTCAATCATTTGAGAATTCTGCAGCTTTATAGGGGCTCAATTTCAAGTGTACTTTATAATTCCCTTCAAATATTCATTATTAAAAATGTAATTTTGCTTCACTACTGGTTGGTATACTTCCAATGCCTGTACCAAATAACAGGCAAATAACAAATAAAACATAAAAATTCGGATTGAAATGTTACAGATTCCTGCATCCAGGAGGCTTTTTTTTTTTTAGCTATTTAACGGAGGACATTCAGTTTCAAATGTTGGGTGATGACTACAGAAATGTTTCCTTTTTTGTGTGTTTCATACAAGCGGCAACCTCCCATGGCCAACAGTGAGGCCAATACGGAAATCTGGAAAAGTGCTAAAAAATTGTTCTCTTTATCCACTAGGGTCTGGCTCCAAAATAGAGCAAATTCACATAGACTCCCATGTTAAAAAGGCCAACTTCACAGCAGAAATAAACATGTTTAAAGCCTGGTTCAAAACATCATTTTAGGTTTAATGGGTTATATGCACAACTCCTCTACTTCCTGAACTTAGTAGTGCTACCCTGTTCCCTGTCTTTCATTATTAAACAAACTGATTAATCCAGGTGTGTCTGGCCATTGTCATCGTGGTTACTGAGGATCTGACACACTTGGATTAATCATTAATCTGGATTTGTCCAATCATGAAAGACAGGAAACAGAGGAGTTGAGAAAATAGCCCATAGGGGAAGTTTATCTTCATGTCAACTGTGAAGGGGGTGAATTTTCTTTTGTAACTCATCTGTTTGGATGTCATTTAATCTTGAAATTACACATAATTAGGGGCGTGTCCTTTTGATTGACAGGTGGCAGACCGAATGCTGGCCTGCCAGCCGGTGGCTCTCAGTTAGTTCCTTGTTTGCTCTCGGTACAGTCTCAGGCTGCGTACACACCAAATGCGATTTTGGCGTTAAAATCGCGCCTGACACCCAAAGTTGGACGCTTGGTCTCTAAAAAGTCAGATACTTGATTTCCAGTGTCTTGATGCCTCTGACGCGCGGCGAGGGATGCCCAGCCAAGGCGCGCTTGACGCCCCTCGGGAGGAGCCCCTCCTTTTTCTTTTTCCTGTCAACGGTCTGTCTGCACCATGGCAGATGCAGTAGAGAGAGGGGTGCAGCTTTGTGATAAATGAATAAAGCTAGGGAATGCCGTGGCGTCTCTGCTCCGTGTCTGGTTCATCAGATGATTCCAGGTGTTCTGAGTGTGATGAGTTTCACCATTTACTCCATGCGCTGAGTGCTGGTGAGGGGCGCTTTCAGCCGTCTGATCAGGGTCCTGTCAGTAAATGTGTGTCTGTTTCATGACTTTGAGCCGCTCTGATTGGTCGACGCCAAAGTTCAGATTTTTCAATTGCCGCCCGTGATGCCCGTGACGCGCGTAACATGCGTGAACAGTCGAAAGCTCAAAACTAGCCGTGCGAATCGCACAAAAGTGCCATGCCAGCCGGGCATAACGCGCCGCAGGCTTTTCGACACCTCCTTGACACGTGTCGGCCATTGACTTTGCATGTAAACCTGACGCCCTTGATGCCAGCTAACAGCAAGTCCAAACATGCCTTACCGTTAGTCCACCACTTAAGGGGCTAATCTTTCTTCCCTTTCGTTAGTTTTGAGTTAGCTCAGTTAACATTTAGCCCAGAGTAAGCTAGCTGTCAATCATTTGCCCTGAGGTGCCTCTTTGCCAATTTTCAAATTTTCTGGGAGTGACGACACAAGCGACACGACAAGATGGCGACGATGGGAAACGCCCAACTGGCTTCACTCTCAGCTCTTCGTCTTTGGTTGCATAACAAAAGGTACCTTAAAGGATTTAACGTTGCATTTCAGTCACTCTTTTGGTTTAGGAATCAAAACTACTTGATAGGATTAGGAAAAAAATTAAACAAAAAAAAAACAATGAATTTTTCCTGTTCCTTATAGATCACATCATATGATATACACACATTCATTTAAATAGTACCTGTGAAGAAATACATTTTATTTATAATCCAGCTTCTTTGCAGTCATTTTGGCTTTCCTCAACTGTTTGGGACACATTGACTGCTTCACAGCCACTTGCCACTGTTGGGCACAATCAAGCTCGCTGATAATGTCAACAACATATTGTAGAGACCACACAAAGCCATGTAGATAAGCAAAAAGACATGATAAAGACAGAAAAAAGCCAGCGAAAGGCTGCCAGTGAAAGGCTGCTGTAGAAAGAGTCTGTGGGATTCCACAGGAGGATGTGAAGAAGGTGAAGAGCCACTCTGATCATGTTTAATTCCTGTTTTTATTGGCAGCGCCGCCGAAAAAAGCCTTTGTTACACACAGGCTGAGAATCATCGCATTGGGACAGAAAGGCTGTGCACACAACAGACAAGGACACTTGAGAAATATTTAAAGCTCAGCTGCAGCTTGCTCTCTTTACTACTTCCCACAAAGCAAATAAATTTCAATAAATTATGATGCAGACACCTTCAAATCTAACAGGCATGAGGATTGAATTTGGTTTAAATTTGTGGTCATTTTTAAGTTACTTGTATCATTTTGGCAAGTTTTTCATGCTTGGCTTTTTGAGCGATGGTCCACTGAAATGTCCACTGAGCCAAAGATGTCTGTTAGACGTCACGTCTAAGTTTAGACCAAAATAACACGACCATAAACGGTCTATATTTTAGCCCAAATCAAGACATTAGAATTTAATACATTAATATTAAATTTAAATGAAAAAACAACTCTAATGGTGTGTTCAGACTGACTGCGGCAGGGGCGTCAAGTTTACATGCAAAGTCTATGTAAACGCGCGTCGAGGAGCGTCAAACCTTCCTGCGGCGCGTTTAGGGCGTCGGGTGTCAAGCGTGTTTTTGCTGCCAACAACGTGGTCGGTCTGAACACACTGTATAAATGATGGTAAATGGTAAATGGACTGTACTTACATAGCACTTTTCCAGTTGTACTGACCGCTCAAAGTGCTTTACACTACGTCACATTCACCCAGTCACACACACAATCATACACACATTTATACCCCGATAGGCACATCAGGAGGCAGCTTGGGGTTCGGTGTCTTGCCCAAGGACACTTCGGCATGTAATCTGGAGAAGCCTGGAATCGATCCCCCGACCCTCCGGCTGAAGGATGACTGCTCTTCCACCTTAGCTACAGCCACCCTATGTTGATGGCCAAATGCTGGACTAAAACATTTTAACAGTCATTGATCAATGTACTGTGTAGTTTCGATTTAGTCTAAGCTAGTTTAAGCTTCAGACAGCTAAAAAAACTTTCACTTTTAGATCAGTGGTAGAACCGATTTTAGCCTAGACATCTAAGGACTATTAGACGTCTATTAGACGTCTTTTTAGACTTTTAGGTGGGTGAGGACAGTTTTGAGTTGGTTTCTCTTCCTCAATATCTTTTCTGAAGCCATGGCAAATAACAGCCACCTGTAGCATAGGGTATAGAAATTCACAGATTTGAATCAGTGGTCTGAGAGATGTGTGCGATGCGACTGCAATAATAACTTCAGCGCGCAGTGGATACAGCTGGTAGCTAAATGTGCAATCTTTCTTGGTGTGTATGAATTGGTAAAACCCATGGTTACACCGATCATGACATAGTTTATCTCCTTTGTGATAATGATTTCAAAGATGCCATGAATGCACCATCACTAACGTTTGTCGTTTTGTTATCAAAGTATATGGGAGCTGGGTGGTGCAGATGCAGTTATAACAGCAAACATGGAGGGAAGCTAGACAACAGGTGAAGAGGTGAAAATCTGCATATGTTTATGCACAAGTCAAAGGTTTGGCGATACTTCAGGTTTTCAAAAGTAAGATGGAAAACTCAAGACATCTGGGATTTGCAAACACTGTTGTGCCGCTGTAAAAGATGTTGGCAGCATGGCAGGCAGCATGGTGTTGATACCGCTAATGTTGCTCCTCCACCTCTTTCTCAAATGATTGTACTGATGCACATAAATGAGGCAAACAAAACTAATGAAATATCTTTTTTTCCCTTTTTTAAACAGAAATCTGATACTCCTCTGACAGTCAGTTCTGTCTGTACCAGAGTGAATTGTGTCTTTAAGATGGATTTATTGGTTTGCTTTATAGAAAACTATCAAGTATCAAATAAATCCTTCACAGCGAACGAGAGGAAAAATAACTGTGACATTTAAAAACCAGAAGTGGATTTTGTCTTTTAAATTCTTTGTTTTGTGTTGAGTGATTTTGAACTGCAGCATGAATTGCACTGTACTGAATAGCATTGTAAAGTCAAATCGTTGTCAAATCCTTAATGGAACGTCATATCGGCAAGGGGCTTCATTATATTGTTGATGTATTGCTGACAGCGTATCGACATGCCGATCAAATCGGTCTCATTGGTTGGGATTCACATCCCTACTGTAGCAGCTTCCACCACCTTGGGATGCTCTTAGGGTGCTTTCACACCTACATGATTTGGTCCGGTTAAAGTGGACTGGGGACTTCCGGTGGCGAGAGAATGAGGATGGCTGTGTAACAGCTCAGCTCCCGACTGAACTACCTTTAACCCCGATCAAAAATAGGAGATTTATCTGTAAGGAGTTTTATTGCGAATTCTAATGGCAGGGGGAGAAGAAAGGTGTCTTAGTATGGCATTGAGAAGCAAGAAGAAGGATACTGACACGGAAGATGCAAGTGGCAGCGACGGGGCTATGCTAACAGAAGCGGTGTCGTTAGCCTCCATCCGCGACACCATAGACAAAACAATGGCGAAGGCAATGTCTGGTCTACAGGAAAATATCGCTAAACAACTCTCAGAATTCCAGCTCGGCTTCCAGGAGGATGTCAAAAAACAGCTTGGCGAATTGAGAGCCGACATTAACCAGAAGATGGCTATTACTACGGAGAAAATAGAGGCCAGCCTCCAGAGACTTGACGAGGCCGAGCAACGTATATCAGAGATGGAAAATTTCGATGTGGAGGTGCAGGAGATTCTGGACCAAATGCAAAACGCCCAGGTGGAACTCAAATCCAAACTCACCGAACTCGAGGGACACTCGCGCCGCAGTAACATCCGGATTTACGGTCTCAGGGAGGGAGCGGAGGGAACATCAATGCTTCGCTTTGTGGAGAGCTTTCTGAAAGCTGAACTTGGCGAGAGCATCGGCCTGAGCGAGCTGGGCATCGAACGAGCACACAGAGCGCTCGGGCCAAGACCTGCCGACACTGCACCCCCCCGATCCACGGTGGTCAAATTCCAAAATTACACCACGAAGGAGAAAGTCATCAGCGCGGCGTGGAAGAAGAAAGTAACCCTGGACGGGAAACGGGTGTTCTTCGACCATGATTACGCAACCGGCGTGTTGAATAAAAGGAGAGAATATTCGTCCATTAAGAAAGTGTTAAAGGAAAGAGGGATCAGATTTCACACTCCAATGACAAAGATGCGAGTCTTCCTGGATACGGGAGCCGTCACTTATGAGAGCGCATCGCAAGCCGCTGATGACCTACGAGCGAGAGGTTTCCAGATACCAGCGGGACCGGAGAGCGGGCTGAGAGATCCATCGCGACTGAGCACCCGCTGGGAGAAAGCGAAAGGCAACCGGCGCAGAAGTGGAGGCGAATATCAGCAGCGGATCCGAGAGAAACTTCGCGGATTTAACCGAAACCCTGGACCGGATTCAGAAGACAGATAATTCATCTCCGCCCACCGTATATCCATCTGTTTTTCACGACCACTCTCCACACATTCCTTTTTTTCCTCCCTCATCTTCCAAGAGAGGAAACTTGAGAGCATGCCTCATTCCCCAAAGGTATAAGTACTATTTTGAATTAAAACCCTGTGTTAGCATGTTAAGCATATCTGCTTATTGAATTCAGCTTATTTTTATTTTTAAAAACTGAGGTGGTCAGTCTACAGAGAATGAAAGTCACCCACAGAGACAATTTAAGGGGGCCCCTCCACCCGGTGGCGGGAATATCCCCCTACACAAGAGGTTTATGGTCAACCTCTTTGATGGAAGCCCAATATTTACATGTCTGGCTTTTTTGGTATTGCTGTTCTGAGTTCACTGTTCGTAGATGTTGTGTGTTGTTTTGGGGAAAAAAAGAGCAGTTGTCTGGCAGAAATCTGGAATATAAATGCATAACAAAGAATTTAAGGTTGTCACCTTCAATGTGAATGGTTTGACTAGTCCTACTAAGAGGGGGAAAATAATATCTAAGACAAAGAAGGAAAAGGCACAAGTTATATTCTGGCAAGAAACTCACCTAACAGACCTAGAACATGAGAAGATAAAGAAAATGGGTTTTAGGCACACTTACTACTCATCCTATAAAACCGGACGTAAAAGGGGTGTAGCTGTTCTTTTGCCAAATTATGTTCATTTCGAGCTTTTATCAGAAACTAAAGATAAATATGGCAGGTTTATTATGGTAAAAGGTAAACTAGACAATAAAGAGGTAACACTGCTAAACATCTATGCACCCCCAGGTAGTAACAAAATGTTCTTTACCAAGGTATTTGAATTAATTGCATCTCACACCACTGGAGTCATGATATGTGGAGGCGACTTTAATGTGATTTTGAACCCAGAGCGTGACACAAGTAATCAAAAACGAAAAAACACTAGCATTGAAAGATGGATTAAAAGAAGGATGCAGGACCTCAGTTTGATAGACGTCTGGAGAGATTTTCACAACCAGGACAAACAGTACACATTTTACTCAAACCGACATAATGCCTACTCAAGGATTGACTATCTATTTATGTTTAACTCCGAGAGACACAGGCTGAAAGAATGCGAGATAGGCCACAGGGATCTATCAGATCATTCCCCTGTCCACTTAAAATTTCATTTGAACACTCGAGACAAAGCAACAACCTGGAAACTAAATACCAGCATTCTGAACAGCTCTGAATTCAAACAAAAGATGACAAAGGAGCTCAAAACTTATTTGGAGGATAATGATAATGGGAATGTGAATCCAGTGATATTATGGGATGCGGCCAAAGCAGTTTTGAGGGGGAAAATTATATCAGAAACCTCTTATATCAGAAAGGTAAAATCTCAAAGACTCCTAACCCTGCAGAAGCAACTCTTGGACCTTGAACAACAACATAGCAGAAAAAAGGATCCACTACTCCTCCAACAGATGAGACCAATTAAACAAGAAATAGACAAATTTTACTGCGATGAAGTGGAGAAAAACCTAAGATTTACTAAACAGAGATTTTATGAGGCAGGCAGTAAAGCCTCAAAAATATTAGCTTGGAGACTACGAAAACAGCGTTCAGAAAACACAGTGTATAAAATTAAGGATCCTGCCACAAAGAAGATGACTTATAAATTAGAGGAAATACAAGAAGCATTTGAAAAATTTTATCAGGCTCTTTATACTCAGCGTACAACACCTGACGCAGACAAGATTGGGGAATTTCTGAACCAGTTGGATCTACCCTCACTTGGTAAATTACAAAATGAAAAACTAATGAAGGAGATAACCGTTGTGGAAATTGAGAGGGCTATTTCTTCCCTGAGGTCGGGTAAGTCGCCTGGGACTGATGGATTTCCGGGAGAGTGGTACCAATCATTCAGGGAGCAACTAATACCATTACTATATAGGAGCTTTAATTACACTTTTCGCGAGGGTGTCCTCCCTCCCTCCTGGAGGGAAGCCACCATTTCATTGATTCCGAAGGAGGGCAAGGACCTAACCGAATGTGGCGCATATAGACCTATCAGTGTCCTGAACCAGGATTACAAAATATATGCATCTATTCTAACAAAAAGAATTGAGGAATTTATGCCCTCCCTGATTGACGAGGACCAAACAGGGTTTATTAAATGTAGACAGACTCAAGACAATATCAGAAGGACCCTTCACATTATCGAGCACATACAAAGAGAAAAACCAGGGGCTCTATTGCTGAGTATGGATGCAGAAAAAGCATTCGACTCAGTGGGGTGGGGGTTTCTTTATAAGGTTATGGGCAAATTCGGCTTTCATGAAAAGTTCATTAATAACATAAGAACCTTATATACATCCCCTACAGCTAGAATCAAGGTAAACGGAGACCTGTCTAGAATCATACACCTACAACGTGGTTGCCGCCAGGGCTGCCCGCTAAGCCCAGTGCTATTTAATCTATTCATCGAACCACTTGCTCAGGCCATAAGACAGGACCTAACCATAGAGGGTGTCACAATAAGAGATATAGAGTACAAGATATGCCTTTACGCAGATGATGTGTTGGTAAGTCTAAAGAACCCAGAACTTGGAGTCCCGAGATTAATGGACCTGTTGGAGGAGTATGGAACCCTATCAGGCTATACCTTAAATATTAGTAAAACGCAAGCCCTGGTATTCAATTTTGCCCCACCACTCGCATTACAAAACAAGTATAACTTTAAATGGGACTCCACAACCATCAAGTACCTAGGTGTGAAATTAACAAAAGATAATAATCAGTTGTATTCTGAAAACTATATAGATATTAACAAAAAAATAAAGGAGGATCTTGACAGATGGACCCATTTACCTTTGGACATTGGAAATAGAATAATGGTGATAAAAACAAATATCTTGCCCAGACTTCTTTATTTGTTTCAGTCTTTACCTATCCAAATTTCTGACAACCAATTTAGTGAATGGGACAAAGTGATTTCCCGATTTATTTGGAATGGCAAGACCCCAAGGGTAAGATACAAAACACTACAACTACCCAGACAAAATGGAGGGATGGGCCTACCTAGCCTCAAGGACTATTATTTAGCAGCACAGATAAGGCCGCTCATGCTCTGGTGCAATCAAGAAATATATACAAAATGGAAAGTTTTAGAGCTGTCTCTTCTGAAGACACCTCTACAGAGTTTGCTGAGTTGCCCTCAGGTTGCTAAACAGTATAATATTCTGAGCCAATTAGTGAAATTTTCTTTTGATATCTGGTCTAGCGTGGTAAGACAACTTAATATTCAGCGAGAAATTATGATCTTAACATGGCCAATACATGATCCAGCTTTTAAACTTGCAGTGGCTTCGGGGGGTATTGCCCAGTGGGAGAGACAAGGAATCACAGCACTGTGCTTAATGATGGAGGATCAGGAATTCATAGACTTTGGGACGATGTCGGAAAGATTCAGCCTGACTAGACAGGACTTTTATAAATTTCTTCAACTTAGACATTTCTTTGATAAAAACATTAAAGGACTCATGCCAAGAAATCTATCAGGTATTACACAAATGTTTGTCCGGGCTTATAACAAAAAACTGTCCAGAAAAATTATTGGTGAATTATACAGGCACATAATTGATCTTAGAGGCCATACAACTTATTACATAAAGGCAAAATGGGAGGAAGAATTGGAAATAGCAATCTCTCCAGAGGAATGGACAAATATAATCAATACACAGATGACAACCACCTTTTCACAAGCCTGGAGAGTTTTTTTCATGGAAAAACTGTGTGAGATTCTTCTTAACCCCGAAGCAAATGTCTAAACAAACTGGAGCTCAACCCAAATGCTGGAGAGGATGTGGACATTCCCCAGCAGACCATACACATATATTCTGGAGCTGCTCCGCTATCCAGCCTTTCTGGAAGAATATCCACACCATCACTGGAGAAGTCTTAGGTTACAGCATGGATTTTGCATGTATCTACCTCTATTTAGGGCACATGGATCTCAGCTTGCCCAAAAATGACAGATACCTTATGAAAATATTCATGGCAGCGAGTAAAAAGGCTATAACAAGACGGTGGCTCTGTAAGGAACCTCCCACTATTATTCAGTGGGTAGCCATAATTAGACAAATAAAAGATATGGAATGTATGACTCTGAGCTTAAGGCTCCAGAAGGACAAAAGTGATGTCCTCTGGGAAAAGTGGAACAGTTATTTAGCAAAGAAAGGTGACAAACTATCTATTAACTGATTAACTCTGAAAGTATTATTAATGTAACATAGTCCATGGCATTCTGCTCTGACCCCACTAGTTATCTTACTATGTACATGCTTGTTATTCATGTTACAATGTTAGACCCCAGTCTGTTTCTGTTACACTCCGTTTTGTCTTAAAACTGGAAAAATCTCTTTCAATAAAAATAAAGTTACAAAAAAAGTGGACTGGAGTTTGGAACACCTGCAAGTACGGTACGTTTGGGAAGTCTGAAAAAGGACCAGGTTGTTTTGGTCTGGACAAAAGAACCATACCAACACTGACTTTTGGAGGTGGTCTTGGTACGGTTCCATGTGGACTCCCGTACAGTTCGCTAATGGTGAAAACGCTGCACGGCCTCGATTCGGCCCATTTACAGCAGTTCCATTCATTCTAAATGATAAATGAAACAGAAGCTACCGGAGAAGCCGCCAAAGATGTCTCCAAAATACAAGATGGTTCAGGTTTGGAGCTTAGCCTGTTGGTCTTTCAACTTTGCTTGCAACACATCTTCTCCGTAGGGAGAGAAAAAAAAAACTTGCAGTGCTCTCACACAGTATGCAAGTTTCATGCTGTAACAACAGCAGCATTTGTGCTTCCTGCATAAAATAATGATAATAACAAATAAAAACAAATGTGAGCAGAAGAGCACAAAAAACACAGCCGGATTTTTTCTTCTGGGAATATTCGACCTCGCCCGCTTTGCCTATCAGCTTCAACACAAAACACAGTATTTTCTGAACAGCGCCGCCACATGCCTGGGGCGGATATATATCATCCATAGCGGTTGTTTCATTAGCAGAAATACTGGTGCGAATGTGAACTGGACTAGTTGAGAATTGCAACATTGTTACAACTGAACCACTGTACTGGACTAACAGGTTTGAAAGTACCCTTAGCCAGGCAGGATGGACCTTTCCTTTGGTTTTCATCTTTATTCAGTCCAGCGGTCACCAACAATGGCTACTGTCCTGCTGGTTTCTTGGGTCCCTGCTGCAACACACCTGACTCAAATCAATGGGTTATTAAGAAGCTTGTGGTGGTCCTGACAAGCTGTTGGAGAACCATTTCATTCAAATCAGGTGTGTTAAGGCAAGGACACGTCTGAAACCTGATGGACAGTAGCCCAAGGGGACTGGAGGTGGTGACCCCTGACAGAGATTGCAGGTCTCTACATCTGTGTGAACAGAAACTTGTAAGGACTTGACAGAACATTGTGTCGATTTCACTTTTGCTTAATGTCAAAAACGCAAATGCAAATGATTTTATACAACAGAAAGCTTGCATGTCACTGGCTCAAAATGTTGCCATGGCCTTTAACCTCTTCTCAAAGTGTCCCCTTTTTATTTTTTTCTCTCTGTAGCTTCAGTAACTTGTTAAAAATCACCTTTTTTGCACTGTCCGACACTGTCACATATACAAGCCTTTGATTTAGCTTTTTCCAGTTCTCCGCTGAAGCTATATAATATTTATATGGATAGAAATATTAAACCCAATACTTCAAGCATTTTATGGCTGAACCACTCCATCAGCTGTAACTTTTGTCATTTAAATCGTTTTACACACATTTGGCCAGAATATAACCTGACAACTTGGGACTGGGACCAGAACTTAATAACTGGGGCATCAATTACTGCTTTACAGGTAAAACATCTGTCAGCATTAGACACTGTCTAGGGCTGACTGCTGCTCCTCTTATATAATGAAGTGCAATGAATATGGCTAAAAGGATACAGGAAGTAAATCGTGGCTTTGAGACCCGGACTTTGGTTTACATTTATATCTATCTTGGGCTTTCCATAAAAGAAAAAGTTAGTTGTGAATTTAAAATTGTGGTTCCTTGTCAGTTGGATCCCAGATAGAATCAAGAACCATGTTGATTGGCTGAATGTTAAATTCATGACAAACACAAGCAAAAATAAAGTGTTGCAAATAAGCATGTAGATGCTTTCTCATGTGGAGAATGGGGAACGAGACCTGGTGGTTATTTCACCCTCTTTACCAGTCTGGTCACGACTCCCCCACCCCACCCTCCCCTCTCATCCTGCCTTGGGCTCACATTGTGTATTCATTACCATTAAAGACTCCCCAGCTTGTTTCGCCATTAGGCTGCATTACTCCGCTCTGCGCTTTCTGACATTGGTCACACTCTGATCGGTAATCTGGTCTGAATTGATGCAGGATTTCCTTGCGGGGACTCTCCACAAGTTGCATGAGAGTTAGAAACAGACACACACACACACACTTGGATTACATTTCTAGTCAATGCTTATGCTTCATTGAAATGTATCCAGAACCAGTGGCCGCAGCTTTTGATGACTTGCCCACCGTGGCCGAGACCAATCTGCACTGAGGCATTGTAATGATGGCTGAAGAATCACTGTGTTGCACTTATGATGTAGAGGGAAGAGTACAAACAACTCAAGCAGGCTGTCATGTGTGACAATCAATCCCTTTAGATTTGCGTAAACATGGCCTGATGAATTATTGATGTCCCAAACATTTTGGTTTTGTGGCATAAACATGCCCTGAAGATTAAATCTTTAACATTTTGAGATGGTATCAATCAGACCCTCCAAAATTCTAATGTAGTCGAAAATAAAAGGGGGGATTGATTTATGAAAAAAGGGGCCTACAATCACAAATCTGCTGTCACACAGGTGGTTACTTTATTTTTACAAGACTAGGCTGACCACTGTCATGAGGGTGGTTTTGATTCAACTGGGGTAAAACTTGTTTTTTTTAGCCTGAGGTCTGGTGATTTCGACATAATCCTCCACAACCCTTCCAACTTCTTACATTTTCTTTCGAGAAATGTTAATATACACCATCATATACACAAAAAAATTACTTTACCCCTCTTCGTTTGCAAGGAAAAGGTTTGAAAGAAAGGTAGATGCCAGTATAAGATAGTGAAGAACTGCTGAAGGCAGACCAAACAGGATACTGGTTTTGCAAACAAAAATTAAAGAAGGACCTTAATTTGATGATCAAATTTGTGCAGATGAAAATTTTTAGAATTTTGTAATAAGATTTTAGAGCTGTTACTTATCCAAGGATAAGTTTCCAAACATGTTGTCTTCAAAGAAGCCAGCACTAGTGCCAAAAGGTGATTGATTTGCTGAAACAAAGATCTGAAACAACTTCACTCTACAACCTGCATGACTTCAAGGATCAACCCCCATTATCATACTGGTACCAGTTAGGACAGTAGAATGTATTGAAATGTTATTGCAGTATTAGCCTGTGCAAAACAAGGACAAACAGGTATACTGATGAGTGCTGCACCCAATGATCTATATGCACAACCCCACTGATTCCTAAACTTAGTAGTGCTCCTTTGTTTCCTGTCGTTCATTATTGGACAAACGAATTAATCCAGGTGTGCCTGACCTCAATAACTGGCCAGACACACTTGGATTAATCAGTTTGCTCAGTAATGAAAGACAGTAGACAAAGGAGCGCTCCTAAGTTCAGGAAGTTGTGGGGTTGTGCATAGCCCATTAGAGCAAGTTCTGCTTTCATGTACTGTATGCTCTACAATAACAAGCATAGAGGTACACAAGTGCAATGTGACCCTCATTCATACACCCAAGATTAGAGACATATATTGAAGTATCTTAGTATACTGTAAGCTAGAGATCACCAACTCCGGACCTCTTGGGCCAGTGTCTGGAAGGTTTTCAAATTCACCCTGTGCCAACACACCTGCCGAAATTAATGAGTCATTGTGCCGAACTTCATAGGCTGTCGGACCCATTTAATTTGAGTCAGGTGCGTTGGAGCACGGAAATGTTGAAAACCTTCCGGACACATGGCCCAAGAGGTCCGAAGTTGGTGATCCCTGCATTGCAATGTAATAATATCACCTGTTTCCAGAATAATATGAAGTCGCAGTGCCAAATAGCACAAAGGAACTTCAGGGTTCTTGCAGAATCCATGTTTTGGGTGGCTTGATGGCTCATGAAAAATACAACTGTCAACCTATTTCATCTAAGGCTTTTTAAAATTTCTCTTGAAATTTTGAAAACATGGAACTGGATTTATGATTTATCAATAATAATGTGCCAAAAAAAGCGACCCTGACTTTAAACTGATTATTTGTTATGGAATACACTCTGACCACAGGGGTGATTTGGAAAATTCAGTGCACTGTAAGTTACCTTTACTTTTACTACTTCTCCAACTGCTGCTGCTATTTTTGTTGTGACCACTAATGTGATCTCAATCTGTCCAACTCCCAAATAAAAACCATATGGGTCGTTTATTAATGCAGGAAACAGAGATGTACAAAGCCTAAAAGAACATGCGACTCCTTGTAGCCTTCATCTTCACTTTTATTGTTGACATTCATCTCTACCTCCTCTCTTTTCTTGTAGTCTTCTTTTTCAAATTGTCTAATCCGTCTTTTTTTTATTTTGATCTACGCATCACTTTGTTTAAATTTGGCTTCGCATTCAGCTGCACTTATTTCAAGCAGTAGCACATAAATGACACCACATGCTAAAGAAAGCACACAGCCAATGGATGTCCTGTATGATACTGATGGAATAGTGGTCATGATAGCATTGCCAAGACAAATCACCAAAATGATTTCCTTCATTCATCACCTGCCAAACTAAACATAATGTTTTCAACTATACCTTTCAAAGTAAATTTGAACTCTTGTTTGGACTGGGAGATGTTATTTTAGATCCCTGATTGTAAGAGTAATTACATGGAAAGTGTCAAAAAGCCATCCAGTGTGGTGAATATGAACCCCCCCCCCCCCCAGGTGCCTGTAACAAGATCAGTGATCATTGACTGACAAATGTTATGTCCATAAAACATTGATAAAAATTTATATGATCACTTTACAAAAATAACTTATCTAAATTCTATTACAATGAGCCATATCTACTTTTTGTGGGTCCACAAACTGTAAATGGCAGCTGTGGTATCTGACTGTGCAAACAACTCTAAAGTAAGAACCCGTTGAGCTTTAAACCTGCAGTACTAGCTTTGTGTGATATATTTAAGAGCACCATTTGGGATATGTATTTCATAGATCACACTGTATGAAAACATGTTCATGTCTGGAAGAATTTTGCCTCTGAAGGCCAGAGTCCATTAGTGGTGTGAAATTATTCAAATATCGACAATACCAAAGTTGGCATGAATATTGATTGATCGATACCAACATTGGTATCAATCGATATAAAAGTGTAATTACATCAATACTCTAATGTAAGGCTTGAAAATTTTTAGAATTTTCATTAATAAGGATGATAAAGTGGGGTTGTTTTTGTTAGATTTGGTTCACTGCTGTGAGAAAAGACCAACATCCCCAAAATCAGCTTCTCTCACTGAGATAATGCCAACTATAGATTCTTAAAATGGCACCAATAACTTTTTACTTGACATCTGTTGGTAAACGGATCTAAATGTAAGCCCAAAAATGACCACAATCACATATGAAGAGAATATTTTGTTTTTTGTGGATCCACTTCAACACTGTGACAAGGCACTTTCATGCTGAAAACCAGCCTCTCTTGCTGAGTTAACACTATATTCGAATTTATATGTTTTAAAATATAATTATTTTTTTAAGTATTAATTTTGACAGCCCTATTAAAAAGTATCAATATTATTATTGGTCTTGACGATACTAGCCCTTTATTTTCTTGGTATCAGACTTATACCAAATCTTGTATACACACCCCTTTGGTCTATTCACAACTGTCCTTGGCATTTTCTATGCCCATCTTTACAACTAGATGTCAGTAATTCTTACACACTGTACCTTTAAGTTATGATTTTTAACCCCAAGTTAGTGATGCTATGTGCTAAACTTGGTGGTCTTGCAATGATTTTGTCACCATGGCAGCCAACACAATAGCACCCATTGATCACTTTCAAACTAACCAAGAAATAATACTACTTAAACCAAGCTTTCAAGTGTTCTAGTAAAAGTGCTCCTATGTAACTCAGAAGTGAATATTATATCTGGGTGTCTATCTTGTGTCCCACGATTGAATGTGCTGGTTAAGTTTAAAGAATTCCCAAATGGCACATGCACAAAGATATTTCAGTATATTTAAAATCTAACCATCTGATTAATCTCTTACTACAAGCGTAACCCCCAAATACTAATCTCTTCACGGCTCAATCAAGAAACTTTCTCTGCCAACTTATTCATTGTCCAATAACAACATTATCTCCGTCATCATCCCATTAAAGTGTATGTGACTAGATGTTGCGCATCAATTCATTATGAGGGCTATGAGCTGACATTTCCCCTCCAGAATGGATCATTTATTTGGAGCACCTTGATGGCAGCGGCGGCCGTTAAAGCCGGCGAGCCAATTCACAGACGGGGAGCAAGTTATTGTGACAGCCAGCCGCCTAATTGTTCATTTGAGGTAATCACCCGACAAGTTAGAGCAATTTCGAGCACAATGCCAGGGACTAATGGAGGCGGACGTGCTCGCTTGATGAGATCAGAATCATGGTGCTGCCCGTCTGCTGAGTGCCAGGGGCCCCTAAGAGGGCATCTTTCTTGATATTCAGGGAATTATCTTCTTCTCTGTGGCATGACTGAGCTCTCACTGGAGGGGTATTAGCAGGAAAAGGGTAGCATAGCAATACCATTGGCATTTATGCATCAAAAGATTGAGCGTTGGCCATTTTTAGGGGCAAAAAAAGAGAGAAAGCAATATAATACTGAAATAAAAAAACATTTTGTTCTCAAAACAAGTTGAATAATGTAAGCTACCTTCCAATTGAGGCTGAAAATTTATTTTCACACCTCAATCAAGATGCGGTGTGAGGCTGCCACTATGTGATGCATACCTCCTTAGCATGCAGGAAGACACTCCTGCCACTGTTTTCTCTCTGTACTGGTGTGTGTATGTGTGTTTGGAGGTGGGGGGTTGGCTTGGTGGGTGCATGTGATGGATGACCGTGCAGTGCTGGGGCGTTCTCGGTTTAATTGTGATGTCAGTGCATGTCTGTGGCAACCCCGGCGGTGAGCGGTGATAGACAGGAGTGTGTAGATGTGGGTGTGTGTGTACATCTTTGTCTATAAAATGAAAGGGAGGAGAGCGCTGAGGAACTCTGACATGATGTTGTTGGGGATTTTCAACCGACTGCTGACCGCAGGGTTGGAGGAGGTGGGTTTGAGGATTTTGGCAGAGAATACTAGCCAATCGGAGAAGGTGGACAGGCCAGACAATGTCAAGATCAGTTTAACAACCTGGTAGAAGGGTCAGGGAGAGGTAAAAGGAAAAAAGTCCTGCATCCTTGGTTGTGTTTGCGCATCTTCTAATACCTTAAAGATGCTGTTTGTAACTTTCGCACCTTGAGCACAGAAATGCAAAGAGACATTAGAAAAAGAGAGAAAAAAAATAAGAAATAGGACAAGGGTCAACATCAGACTGACTTTTACCATCTGGAGAAAGTTCAAAGTACAGGTAGCATGCAAGATGGATGCCTAATTAGCTGTTGTAGGGGGTGCATCACTGAGAAAATATGCCACACTTCTGCCACACGTCTATGAAAAACTCTAACATGCATTTCCTGTCAAACCTCTCTCGAAAACAATCAAAAGGAACAACAAAATCCTATCCTAGAACCTTTCCATCTATATTCAGGTCTTGTTTCTCCATTTCCCTTAAAGAAAGGCTTCATCTTCTCCCTTTTAGGCCGTATCAGCTACCATGATATTTAGATTAAGGGGACCATGGCAAAAATCTTCATTTTGCACCTCTTGGAAGTAGTTTTGGTTTTCAAGGTGTGTTTAGGGTCCTCTTTCTGCCCGAGTTGTCTTGTTTTTATCTCCAGCTTTACTTTACAGACAGTCTGATATTCATTTCTAAATTTTGCCGGTATGGTCACACATATGGTGCCACCTTCACCTTTTCACGTAATTTCAGCCATGCCTCCTGTACAAAAGTTAAATCTTTACAACAATAGCTTCAGGTTCTAGTCATGACCAATGACCCTTTGTCCCATGTCACCCCCCCTTCTCTCCCTCTAAACTAACTGACAGAAATTCTGTAATTCTTGCAGCCAGTGGGAGATGTTAGATTGCTGGATTGAACTTTAATGGTTTGCATCGGCCTCTCTTTTCAAATGATAGCTTTGTAGCCCTTTTTCCGAGTCAAGTGTAATGGCTTTAGAAAAGTGATTCACAAACTCAAATCTTTTGGGAGGTCTGGATTTTTGCAGGGCAAACCGCCACCCCCTCCAAAAAAAAAAAAAAACAACAAAAAAAAAGTAATAAATAAATAAAAATGTACCACTGTCTGAAAACATTACCAAGCCAAAGTCGGCAAGATGTCCTGGGTGTATAATTTGGGTTCTGAGTCACACTTTGGCTGAAGGAGGACCTGCAATTCTCCAGCATGGTCAGAGGGTGGTACTGTTGGACCTAACCGTCCAAACCATCTCAGTTTTCCTAAATTGATAATGCATATTGAAAGACATTTCACAGTGATTCAAACAGAGGCATGCAGGGAAATCATCATTTAATTTAATGCTGATTGAAAAGGAAATAATTCAAGAAAATATTCTATTTGGGTGCAACATTTTTTGATTAATTTTGACACTCAAGGATATTTGGGAGATTACATCTCATAAATCTAAACTTTTCTTATAGAGTTTAAGAATACCTCATAATGTTTCATTTTCATGGGAGATATATGCTATAATCTTTACAGAAACAGATCTGATCATGCATCCGTGTGCATCCTTTTTTGCTATTCAGCTCAGGTTTGGAAAACCAGGAGTTGTGTTGTTTGTAAGAGGGGAGAGTCGGTCTCTCTCAGGAGAGAGACTTTTCAGTGAACATAGTGTGGACTTCTTCAGGGAGAATATGTAATAAGAAACATAGCTGCAGCCTCTCCTTTCTGGGGACTAAGTTCTTTTAGACACACAGATAAACAGGCAGGCTGGCTTGGCTAGACAGAAATAGAACTGACCAACTGCGCTCATCCGATGCCAGTTTAAGCTCACAAAAAAACAGCAGACGATACCAGATGTGGAAAGAAGAAAATATCTGAAAATATCTTTGATTCTTGCCAGACTCCAAATGGAATCAACACATCTTCGCTGCAGGAGTATAGAAAACTAAACAGATAACTAAACATTACAGTCCCATGAAGCATTTTCACTTTGAAGAGAATTAAGAGCTCTCTGAACTTTTGGGCTGCAAACTTAATTTGAATGACACCATAAAAGTCTTTTCATACAGGTTTAAACATTTATGATTAACAAAATCCTTCAGCTGCATGGTTTTTCAGAGGGCTCTGGAGAGAACATAAGAACTTCTGTGACCTTACTGCAATGATGCAGCTCTGCTTTCGCACAAGTGCCTGTTTCCATTTCATTCATATTCAATCTTGAATTGGATATTGCTACAAAAGGCCAATAGACTGTAATGTGATTTGTATAAAAAGGCCAAACATAAGAGGCTCAGAAGCGGCCAGCAACGAGGTTAAAGCGTGCCGGCAAAGGTTATTCTACTGTGAATTGGTTGCCTCAATCCATTTATCGCCAGCACATTCCAGACGCTGTGAAAGAGTGAGGTGTTCGAAAATCCCTCACGAGGGACTGTGCCTCCTGTACGGGATTTGTTTTGGTGTGCGGCGACAAAGAGTGTTCACACACACTGGGTTTAGCTCAAGGTAGTTTCATTTCTTGAATCAATGGCTCGTTTACAGGGATCCTCACCACAAGGCTGAGTGATAATTGCTCGCTGGTTGGGAGGGTTTTTCACTCGAACTGACAACTTGGGTGACATATTGAGCTCCTCGAAAAGGAAGTGACACAGAAAACGTTGAGTCTGACCAGTGAATCCTTGTGTTGCAGACCTCCTTATGCCAACCTGATCCCACTAATGAATTCTGCCCCACAGTGTGTGCGCTCAGAGTGGCAGCATGGCACCGGTCATTGAGTGGGCTCGGGGGATAGGAAGGGTGTAAGATGCCATCTGTTGTGCCACTGTGCTATCCATTTCCTTTTGCACAAACTCAAGAGGACTTTAAAACCACGAGAGATCCAGTTCGGGTGGGGAAAAAAAAGGCCCCTTGCATTTTGAAGTTGCAATGTGACTCGAAAGGAGTTGGGACATGTGAAAACTTTCAGCACAAATTACAGCTTTCACTCCCACTGCACTCCCCCCCACCCCCCTTGACTCGTCAGAATCAATATGAGCTGTAGGCATCAAGTGATTTGCAATAATTGCAGCGACTGCGAGCAATTTTAAATCTAACTCGGTCTGTCATGTCGGGTGTTTGTAAAGCCTCCAGCTGAAATTACCTGCATTCTTGTAAAGGTCTGCATAGAAATATTAATCCAGTATGCTGTTCGTTAAGTTATTTTTTTCATCATTCTCTCATTACAGATATAATTTAGTGTCATTCTGAGTAAAGTGTCCATAAATCTAACAGAAAATGATCAAAATCATATTCAAATACATAAACTTAAGCCATTTTTTTTTTTTCTTTATTTTTGAGTGTTAGATGGAAAGTGTCATTCCCATTTATGGTTACTGATGTAATCATGGAAAAGTGTCAAACATTGTCTGAGATCAAGATAAAACTTGATTTTGTATGAGTTACAATACAAATGGATGAAAAAAAAATAGGAAACATGAAAACAATAAATGTCCTGCATGTCATGTGGAAATAAATGTTTGAGAAAACACCACTTGCGTTATAAAGACAGTCCAGTCAGATACAAGACCCTTTCATGGAAAAACATCTCAAATGCACAGTTTCAATGAAGAGCTGAACCAACAAATGAAAGGAAGATGAAAAATATTCAGCAGAGATGAGATCTGCTGCAGTCAAATTACACCTAATCAAGATAGCGGATGAGTGTGAGATGGAACTGGTCCAACTTAATCTTTGTATGTTGGAGGAAGACATTCAGTTAGAAAGCAGTGACCCCTTTATTAAGTATACATAGTCAATTGCTTGTTAGCACAAACTACAAATCCGCCAGCCTTGGAGCCGATTGGCTACAGCAGCAGAAGACCTCACCAGGTGCTTCTTCTGTCAGCTAAAAATTGAGGCTATAATTTAGACTCACCAAAACTGAACAACAGAAGATTAGAAAAATGCTGCCTGGGCAGATGGGTATCAATTTTAGCTGCGACATTCAGATAATAAGGTCTAGGGGTGTGTGATACTGACATTTGGTATTGATCTGAAACAGTAAATAAAGGGCTAGTATTGCAATACCGATACTTTCTGATAGGGGAAGAATGGTGGGACTGCGGTTCCTATAACTTCATCCGTTTCCTTTTTTTTTTTATTTTTTTTCCTTTTTTCATTTTATTCTTTATTTCTTATATCTATTATAAATTTATAACAATTTATAAAAACTTTTTTTTTATTATATATTTTTTCTAATTTTTTATATTAAAAAATAAAAAAAAATTATTATTTTATAAATTTTTTGTTTTTAAATAATAAAAATTTTTTATTTTTTTATACCAATAATAAATATTTTTGGAACAACTCAAAACTATTTTTTTATTTATAAAAAATTATAAATATCCCCACCCCCTCTTTTTTTTTTTTTTATAATGAGAATCTTTAACCATCTCCCACCACCCCCCCAAAAAAAAAAAAAAAGAGAATTTTTTTTTTATTTATTATTGAATTAAATAATTATTTATTTATATATATATATATATATATATATATATAATTATTATTATTTCCCTCTCCCTTCAAATTTTTTTTTTTTTTGCCCGTTGCCTTGAATTTAAAAAGAAACATCCCCATACCTATTTCCCACCCATTCCTTCGTTCCTCCCTACTTTCTATAGGCTTTCAAAATGAAGGTGTTAATGCAAAAGAGATTATTATATGGAATTAATGCACTGTTTGTATTTTAACACACTGACTTATTTCTTTAACCACAAATATTGGAATTTACTATTATCTCAGAAAGAGAAGCAGATTTGGGGCATGTAGGTGCTTTGTCTTAGCTGTGATTTGAATTAACCCCCAAATTTTTATCCTCCTTATTTATGAAGTTTCTGAAAGTTTTGAGGGTAACATTGATGTATTAATGTTAGCACACTAGTATTGATATATATATCAATACCAATATTGATATTCATCAATATTTGGATCGATCTGCCAACTACTGATATGGTCAGAATATGGTATAAACATGAGCAGTGATTCATCCTTCCTTATTTTAAAGGCCTCCTTCCACTGAAAACCCGTTTCACTTGCTCCTTCTGAAATACGGAGGGTTTCCCCTTGTTTACTTACACATGCTGACTTGCTAGCGTTGCGTTCCCCCCAGTCGGCTGTGATTTCTCATCAGAGAAACAATACGAAGAAAAGAGCGAATCGGGAACAGCCTTGCACTTCTACGTAACATTGCAAATAGTGTATCCCACGTGGGGTTTCTATCTGTCCATTGGAAGGCAGGTAACCCTCCACTACACACTAGAAGTGGAGACAGCACGACTGTAGTTTCGGAGTTGAGAAGCTAATTAGCTAACTGTTTGTTAGCATGGCGGAACAAACTTGTTTGTCGGCTCTATTTCCTGTCTGTAACAAAATAAGAGCGGAGGGCGGAGCTTCCTTCATACACTCATGGGAGGGAGCCAATCAGACGGAAATTCATGAGAAGGACCCGGAAAAGCCTGCCGTTGGACCACAAGCCTCTCTTCTAGTATACAAATACATCTGGATACAAAGATACCAGAAGGTTTTTTTTAAACAGAAACGATGCAGAACGCATTCAATAATAATGGAGAACACAGAAATATTAATGAAATGACCATGGAAGTACAACTTTAAATGGATGAGGCTGGTGGTGTGGGGACTATCACACTATGGGCCCCATAAGACCAGGGGCCTAATAAAACCTTAAAGCGCACTATAGGCAGCGGATGTAGGAAAAACAGGAAGTGCGCCGCACAAATACTTCCAGATTTATAAGAGTCCATACGCATGTTCTGCGCCTGCTTCTGTTAACAAAATCAGAATCAACTCTAAGGGTGCTTTCACATCTACATGATTTGGTCCGGTTAAAGTGGACTGGAGTCCGGAACACCTAATAGCATGGTACGTTTGGGCAGGTGTGAAAATGGACCAGTTTTGTTTTGGTCCGGACTAAAGAACTGTAACAACACCCACTTCTGGAGGTGGTCTTGGTATGGTTCCATGCAGACTTTAGTACGGTTTGCTGATGGCGGGAACGCTGCGTGGCCTCGATTCGGCCCATTTACAACAGTTTCCTTCATCCTACATGATAAATGAAACAGAGGCTATCGGAGAAATTGCCGAGGATGTCTCCAAAATACAAGACGGTTCCGTTTAGGAGCTTAGCCCATTTGCTGTGTCTTGCAACACATGGGGGAAAAAAAACAACAAAAAAAAACTTGCAGTGCTCTTGTGCCGAATGCAAGTTTCATGCAGTAACAACAGCAGTATTTGTGCTTGCTGCATAAAGCAATGATAATATATTGCCACAATAACGAACAGAAGAACACAACAAATAAATCTGGATTTTTTCTTCTGGGATTCTCCTTCTTCATCAATCAGTTTTAACACAAAGCAGTATTTTCTGAACAGCGCCACCACATGCCTGGGTCAGATATAGGCATTTCCCAAAAAATGAGAATATCCTAAAAAAATTCACGCATCTCTGTAATTCAACTTAGAAAAGTGCAATTTACAGTACATATTGTATAGACAAATAATATGTGAATCAATATATTTCAAGATTTTATTTGTTTGGATAATGCTAATTAGAAGTTGCAGCTTAAGAAAACCTCTAAATCAAAAACTCAAAAAATTAGAATACTGTGCAAAGCTCCAGTATTGTAGGCTCAGAGTGTCACAGTCTAATCAGATAAGTAATCCAAAACATCTGCAAAAGTGTCCTGAGCCTTTAAAAAGTCTCTGTCTTGGTTTAGAAGAATTCACAACCATGGGGAAGACTGCTGATCTGACCGTTGTGCAGAAAACCATCATTGACTCCCTGCACAAGGTGGGAAAGACACAAAAAGTGATAGCAAAAGAGGCTGGATGTTCTCAGAGTGCTGTCTCAAAGCACATTAATGGACAGTTAAGTGGAAGGAAGAAGTGTGGAAGAAAACAGTGTACAAGCGAGAGGGCTGACAGCAGCCTGGAGAAGATGGTCAGGAAAGGGCCTTTCAAAAGTGTGGAGGAACTTCATAAGGAATGGACTGAGGCTGGAGTTACTGCTTCAAGAGAAACAACACACAGGCGGATGCTGGACATGGGCTTCAAATGTCGAATTCCTGTTGTCAAGCTACTCCTCAACAGCAAGAAACGCCAGATGCACCTTAGCTGGGCTTAGAGAAAAGAAGAACTGGTCTGTTGCCTAGTGGTCAAAAGTCCTCTTTTCTGATTAGAGCAAGTTTTGCATCTCATTTGGAAACAAAGGTCCCAGAGTCTGGAGGAAGACCGGAGAGGCGCTAGATAGAAGATGCATGAAGTCCAGTGTTCAGTTTCCCCAGTCTAGTTATGACCTGGGAATCCATGTCAGCTGCTGGTGTTGCTCCTCTGTGCTTCATCAAGTCCAGCATAAATGCAGCCGTCTACCAGGACATTTTGGAGCACTTGATTTTAGCCAAACTAACGAGCATTTTTGCACAACAATCACGTCATTTGAAATGGTTAAAAACTCATTTATATGGCATATAGTATGTTGGCAGCAGACTGTTTTCCTTACTTTTCATGTGAATGGACTTCCTAACAATATGCAGAATTTATTTCACAATGGCCGATCATATTTTAGTGGTTGAGGTTCTTGTTCAGTAAAATATGCCTATTCTTTTAAAAATCCTGATTTAATCTTATTTCAAGTATGTCAGGACATGCAATCCCAGCACTATCAAATACAAAATATGCCTCTATTCATTTTTCCAAATGACTTTAATATAACTGTGAAACATTATTTTACTTTGCACAAATGTCACATTTTCTTGCTTTTATTCTCCTGCCGTTGATATTACAGTTTTCAGTTTCTCCAGATTTTGAGCCTACCAGGGTCAGAACTGCTGTAGATTTAGACATTTTTCTGCCAAGTTTGTATTTTGTAAATCCAAAAAGTTGACTATCTTTGACGTTATGGCAATTTTTGTACATACGCCAGCTTTACAAATGAGGCCCCAACTGAGGAAGATTTAAACATCAGCCTACCAGAGTATTGTTGCTCCATGGTCATCCCTTTATGACCACAGTGTAACATCTTCTGATGGCTACTTCCAGTAGGATAATGCAACATATGAAAGCTCAAATCAGCTTCTTGAAGATTAGTACTCCAATGGCCTTCACAGTCAACAGATCTCAATCCCACAGAGCATCTTTGGGATGTGGTAAAACAGGAGATTCAAGTCACGGATTTGCAACTGCATGATGCTACTGTGTCAACATAAATCTAAATCTCTGAAGAATGTTTCCAACACTTTTTTGAATCGCCTCCGAGAATCAGGGCATTTATAAAGTCCCATCATTTAGATAATTAAATGACAGTTTTCTGTCAAAATTAACCCTTAACCTTTTAGGTTGTAACACCTAACCCCTCCCAAAAAGTATGTGACTTAAAAAATTCAAATGCCTTTAAGACGCAAGTAGGCAGGACAGGAGTCGAACTTGACTCTTTAATTTTGCAGTTGGGTGTGTAGCATCATTCTCCAACCCCTCCAACCTCTAAATGTGGACTGGGTTTTAATTATTAAATGTGATGCACAGTGACAATGTGATCATTTAATGAAATCTGGTCACAATATTACTTTACAGTGATATTTGTGTTCAGTTATATGAAAAAAAAAAAAAATGCTACAAAGATAAGGGTCCAGTGAAACTGTGACGACCTACTTAGAAGCTCCATCATTAAAAGGCTGAAAACAAAAACCCTTAGTGTTGACAGGATGGTGTCAACACTGTTTTGTGTCCTTAACTTTCATTTTCTGCTTGTGAGCCTCTAATGCAGGATCTGAATCTAGTCCAATTACAGCAAAACGTGAATCGAGGAGAGCATTTAGCATTCCTCAATAACACTCTTAGAATATAATACACCTAAAGGATGTATTCATGGAAATAGCCCTCATGCTTTATCATTAAACTCTAATCATACAGTTATTAAATCTACTCCCTGGGTTTGAATTAATTTTTGAACATGGGCTTTTGATGACAAGAGCACAAACAGACCAAATCAAATTTATCCTTCCCTTTAACTGGAACGTTTCTCTTCATTTCAAATCCCTTTACTGTATGTGTCCCAATCAGCATAGTTAACAAACAGCCTTTACGTTGCACAGAAAGAGAAATATCCCACCACTCAAGGCTCTGGTGGAGAATTGAACCTTTTTTTTTGGTTTTTTCTTTGTCCAGTATAGCAATCCAATTATGAAGCAAGACCCAGTTACAAGGTTGCAATGACAGAATCAATGAAAACAATATAGAAGAGGCTCATTTTAAACACGTGTTATGGGAAAGAGCCAAGGACCTTTTTTTTAAAGGAAAGCACCAGAAACGACGTTGTGAGATGAAATAAAAGTGAAGCCGGAGCAAACAGCTTAATGATTTATTGAGTTAAAGAAGTGAGTCTAAATAGAAGCAGTGCCAGCAGAGAGCTCAGCCAGTGGGAACACCCTTCAGCAAGTTATACTTTGCTTAGTCTGAAGAAAACTGCCTCAATTTTTCTAATGAAAAAAATACAGTCCTTCATTATCTAAGCTAGACATGATATAGTCATCCAGCAAAAATATTAGCAACACATGGTAATGCAAATGCATGTCTTGGAGGCGAGTTAACTCTGATATCTTACATCCAAAATGATCACAGTGTTCATTTAATCTTCATGCACATCGCAAAAAATCACAATAAATTTAACTACTTTCACCCGTGATTACCATTCAGGGCCATAGAAGCGAAGCTGCCTCTGAACTACTCGCAAGTGTTGCAAGGGCAGGCTGCCTCACCGAACTTGGCTGCATTTCAGACAAGTGTGGGGGAGGATGAAGGCTCGCTTCCTCGCCTTGCTCAGCGAGAGAGCAAAGGCCCCACAACATTCTCAACCCACATCTGTAGAGGAAGACGAGGGGAGAGCGAAGCGAGTCGCCCACATGGCGAATGGAGACGGCAGAGGGGGCACCAGACACGCTACGCCCAAGTGTTAGCATGAGGGAGGGGGCTTGTTTCACATGCAGGTACTATTTTCAGTGAGACAGAAATGCACAATTTGCAGAGTTTGCACTTGTTTATTTTTTATTTTTTTTAAGGAATGATAAAGATTTAACATTGTGTCTTCTACTTTATGCCTCTGGCTCTATAAGCCCTGCGTCAACCCTCATTTCTGTATAATTACCATGAAAATGCAATAAAAGTTCATTAATTTACTGAAATATACAAACATAAATGGAGGCAGCATAGAGTGCAGATGAGTTTTTACAATTGAGTTAAGCTTTAAAGTAAATGTGTGGCAAGTGTGTCTGTCTTACTCCACTGGGATTACGAGACATGTCATGATTATGCAACGGTTGGTTCAAAAAGTATCGATAACTGTCGTTAAAATTAGGATCTGGCACCAAACAATACCTGTACTCGGTATACAGTACATCCCTACTCTTACGACTTGTTTTTGGCACATCAGCCAAGCAGAACTTTCTTCTCGTGGGGCTCCAAGTGGACTTCCAAGTTGGCCGTAGAATTAAAAGGCATTATCAAAGATGTTTCTTTCAACAACTTTTGCAATATTTAAGAAAATTGGATTCACTACCCCGTATGCTATGATTGATTAAAAGCTTTAAATATAGAAATATTATTACAGATCAGTTGTGAAAGATGTGGGGCTGAAAAAACCTCCGCTAATCTCTCTGAATTCTTTACATTTTTCATTTGCCTATTGGCTCGTCAGTCACTTTTTACTACTGTAGTAAGAGTGATTGACGGTCAATTCAACGGGTAATACTGTAGGCGAGACTGATCAATGAGAGCGATTGATTGGTTGTGCCCGAAGCTGCACTCTTGTCCTTTCAAGGGGGAAAAAAAAATGTGCATACCTGCTCAGCATAGTATTTTCCTCCACTACAGAATATGCTGATTGTGGTAGTACTATTGGAACTACAAGGTCAGGAAAGTAGGACTGTGGTCAGGAGTTTGCTGGTCTTCTCTTCAACCAATAGGGATTCATTCATCATTGTACCGGTGATATGGTGTCTTTGGGTTTTGCTCTATAAAGAATCCCAGAGAAACAACAACAACAACAAAGAACAACTGGAACTGACCAACCATGAGCTGCCTCAGCTTTTCCGTCCTCTGCCTCGCTGCTTTCTATGTCCTGGCGGTGTTTACTGGCAGTAATTAGGCCATTTATCAAGTTAATGGAACATCTGAGAATATTCTAACAGTACCGTCTCCCACAGAGCCACCTCACATTGCTCTAGACCCCCAGCTGAGGGTGAAACTTCCTGGTTCATGACCTGGTGCAGCTAAGCAGACCCGCCCATCTGTCAAAGCTACTCTCCGAGCCACCAGCTACATCATCCACATGTGTGCAGCCTGGCATTGCAACAGAGGCCACATGTAACCACTCTCAGCATGCTTTGCTGCAGAGTTTTAATCTGCTTGACTGATGCAAGCTCTGATGACAGGATGGCTGTGAAGGTTGTGGCCTTAAAGAAGTGCCATACCAGCCAGCTGACCTGAGAAAAAAGCTGGAGTCGGGTCCTTTGGATGGTGGCTTTTTTCTCCCCAGTAATTCTACTGAACACCACTGATGCATCCAAATGGAAAATCTTGTGCACTTTGTAAGGCTGTGTTGCAGAAATTTCTGTCAGGTGGCCAAGGCTAAGGTTAAAGTAAAAAATATCCCATCCCAGAAGAAATCACTCAAAAAGGAGCTCATCAACAGTATCACAACAGCAGCTGAATGAAATGTATGTTATCTAACCTACAATAATGAAATTTGCTATGAAATATTTGTTTTATAATACCTCTAACATTAGTGTCAACTGCAAGTCAGTGTAGCTGTACTTCACATCCATCTTTTACTTTCCTTCAGATGTTAACGTACAGAAAAGGTTTTAGATTCTACAAGAAATGCACAAAGTGTCATAATCCACTGGTCAAAACTATTCAAGACTTAGGGTGTATTCCAATTCCTGTCTTAACCCTCAATCTCAAAAATGCGCACTCCCGCAAAGTGCAAGTGCTGTCCAGATTCTCAGAACATTAAGTTGAAGAGCAGGTTTGAGGGCTGCATCGCCCTCAACATTGAGATTCTCCGTCACCACCCTTGTGAGTAAGGGCTACCAAGCAGCAAAGAAGGCGAGCTACAAATACTAAGTATTTTCTTTGTTAATGGAGATACAAATGTTACGAAAACTTTGTATTATCTTAGTTTAGGCCCATGTTGTGGATTAGTTACCTCATTGTTGCATAATATTCATTTTTATTTTACAATCTTTTTTTCAATAACGACTGGTGCGGTCAAGCCATGTTGCTATCGTTTAAGCTAGTTAACATTACAAAATGGTCATTTTTCTCGGTGCTAATGTAGTTTTATCAAGATAACAGCCCGTGTAATATGCATGTGCTGATAATGGTTTAAGACGACCGGGTCATCTCCCATAGCTGCAGAGTTATCTAACAATAGTTGTTTCATTCCTTCAAGACTCCCAGTGGCAGTTAACAAAGTAGATACGTCTCCTTGCGCTCCTCGCAGGTCGAGTCCTAATGACAACAAAGTCAATCAGGTGACGTGTACGGCAGCTGACTGGCAGTCATCCAGGAATTCACAGAACCACAGCTACCTACGTAACTTTCGTCATAGCTGGTGTTTACCTTTCAATAAGCTGTGGTATGCGGTGACAGCTGAATATGTCCATGGTGGTGTCATTTATACAGACCATTTGTGGTGATAACTCTAACAGAAGGAATAACTGACAGATAGTCCACAACAATTTCAAAAACATGGACCTGATGGACCTGCCAATGATAGCTGTGTTTGTGGCTGATGATCAAACAGACAGTGCTCTATAACAGAGCAGATAAATGTAAATGCTTCTTCTTCTTCTTTTTCTGAATTGACAGGCTGCATGCCGCTTTGGTGTAATGCTGTCCCCCACAGTTTGAAGACGTATCTGCATTGAAGGGGTATCCCAATTCTAAGTCACAAAATAGCCCTTAAAGGTAGAGTCCGACGTTTACCCCCCTGAAAATAAACGTTAGACTTGTGCAAGTGGAAATCTGTCTCAATTTGCGCCTTTGGGCCTCTACTCGCGTGCCGTGGCAATTCTCTCTCCCCCTGCCTGTAATCCGCTCTTTAGCTTTGTTTTGTTGTGTTTGGAACGTTTCCGGGTGGAGATCTCCGTTTATATCGCCAGCCAATGACAGAACTAAGGACATGACGCCGTGTGAGGATAAGCTCATGATTGGAGAAGACGCCAGTCACTCGAACTCTCAAAGGAAAAAAAGAAAGAAAGAAAGAAAGATGGCGGCTGCACTGAAGAAAAGGTAAGAGCTTTAGATAATGCAAGTTGAAAAACCAGGGCTAATATTAGTTTGGCTTTTACCTGCTTCTGAGCTCTGAAGGAGAAGCTTGAAGCTGAATAGTTTGAAGAACGAGGCGGCCATGAGCCTGAGAGGGAGGGGCGCTAAGTTTAAATGCTGCTTTTTGCAAACAGAAACGGTGGTGGGGACTTTGGACTCTACCTTAAACCTTGGTTTTGAGGGCTACTAAGATTTAAGGTTAAGATAGGAATTGGAATTGGCCCTTAGATTAATTTGACTGACATTGTATTTTCAGTAAATTTTAGGTGCCAGAAAAAATTTCCTTAACACTGTTACAACTATTAAAGCAGCCTCAACCATTGATATGAGGCAGAATTGGTCCATTTATGTTGTTTAGGCTAAATTTTAATGCCACGGCTGAAACTGGCTGATTTACATTTTTGTTATTAGAGTATTTGCCCCCAAAACAAGCAATAAAGTACTTTTTGAGTGAAAAATTAATAGAGTGAAGAGGGTGCCATGCTACTTTAAGTTGTGTTAAAAAAAAAAAAAACAACTATTATTTTATCAGATTTTATTTACCAAATGCCAACTTAAAAAATGCTTCAATGTTAATGAGATTTTATTTCTCTGACCTGTCACAGCCCCATCACTCCAAATATACTTAGCACCACGAGAATTCCAATAAAAACTCAGATTTTGCTTACCAGTGTTCTTCCTCCAGCCATCGTCTCCACTGTCTCTGGAGCATACCGTCATCTGCCCCCGTCGGCAGGCCTCAGCTCATCCCAGCCCGTCTCCCAAACAAGCAGAGGTGTAATTGCTTGTCAGAGCTGTCTGCGTGCCTGTTTTTCTTCTTGCCACCACGCACCTGACAAGAAACACATATTTACACACAAAAATGAAATTACAGTCAATTTGATAGCAGCAGCTTCAGAGGCAACGCCTGCCATCGAGCTGTCCAAGTGGATGAACTCCTCTCACCCCTGGTGCTGCATCAACTTGAAAAAAGATGGAGAAGATCTCAATTTGAGATCCTCCCCTGCCCTTTTTTTCTTCTTTTTTCCTATAAGAAAAGCAAAATTTTGTAATCTTCAAGTCACTTTTGGAACAAGTCAACCCATTCAGTTACAATCATTCAAGCAGGGCTGAATGAGTAAAGTACAGTATCACAGCTCTGCCTGCTGAGGTGCTGTGTCATATTGAGCCGTCTGCAATGAAACACAAAAGAATTAATATGTCACCATTGAAGGAATTACCCACCTTAATTACACTGACTCATTTAGGTGAAGTAGCTGCTTCTGGGATGCTTGATAATATTAAGTGTGGAAAAAAAAAATATTAAAAAATAAGAAATGTGTGCAAAAAATGTGTGCATTCAAGGTCAGATGTGATAAACTAACAGGCTTTTACTCCAAAGTACTGAATGTTTAGTCTCTGATAAATATACAAAATCGTTACTTTATGTTTTATGTCTAAATGACATGGTGAGAAAAATAGCTAAACAAATCTGAAAAAAAAAAAAAAAAAACGAATTCAATGAATAAAACCAGATGTATAAACCTTCTCTGCTATGAAGGTCTGATTATGTTTGCAATATGTAGCTGGTTGATATTTTAGATAAACATACTAGTAGATAAACTAGAGCCATGACAGACTGGCAACATGTAGAATATATGTACAAACGAGAGTTATTCACAAATTTGATTCAGCTGTGTGAAATTAATGCACAGGTGCATGCTTTATGCGAGTTGTAGCCACTGTGATGCACAAGTGAGGCGTGACTCATTGTGCTTCACAACGAGCTGAATTAGATCTGATTTCTTGATAGGAAATTAGTTCTGTTACCTCGGCTATAGTATATGCTCTTGTAAGCGAAGGATTCCACCAGATACCTTGCGCTGTTCTGGTTGCCTGCTGGGAGGAAATGATAGTTACTGGATGCAACCTATTCTAAAGGGTGCCGGTGATTTAAAACTCCCCCAAAATTATATGCAAATTTTTGCAAAAGGATCTAGAAAGATGGTGTTTAACAATGTGGGGGTGTTGACGGTTTGAGGACTCTGATTGTTACAGTATAATGGGATAAAACGAACTGCAGGTGCTCTCCCAGGTGTTTCACATATCTGATGAAAACACATTTACAAACTCTGCTTGTTGGACAGATTAGTGAAAAGAAGAAAAGTAGTCAGTCAGGTGGTTGTGTAGGAGGATAATTGTTACAATCTAATATATTTCTATAATAAAGTAAACTTTTCCTTATTTTATTTCTTTTTTCTTTCTTTTTGTTTCGTATGTAAATATAGCTCATGTAAAATGTGAATAAAATATCTAAATATTTCTCTTTTACTTTAACCTGTTTTTCCAAATTTAATTCTGAAATGTCTTCATTATGTTTCAAGTGCAAAATAAATACTGGTATCCGCACATTTTGCATTGTCCTCTGTCTTACAAAGATACTGGGCAGCAGAACTACAGAAGTAGGAACCGAGTTCTGTATTTCTTCCTACATCAGGAATCATGTGAATGTCTAAGGAGACTATTCAAAGTCCAGGCATATTGCACAAAGAAAAATCACCGAATGGATTTCTCATGAAGTCCCCACGGTATCTCACTGCTGCCGGTACAGGGGTGCACTAACACTTGCTTACTCAATTAGCATTAGCAACATTACAGAATCAGCTAACCGTTAGTTAGCATAGCAAGTGTCCAGGAGGAAAGTGGTATCGTCTGTGCGGCTTTTGAACCCCTTTGTTACCTTCACCCTCATTCTGCTTTGTTTTTTACCCACTTGAATTCGAAAAATGGAACAAAAAGAACATAGGATTTCTACCATAGACAGTTAATAGAGAGGGACGAACCTTCTGCTACATCACCCGATGGTTTCTGAAGAGCTAAAGGTGAAGCCAGTTGGGTGTGTCCAGAGGTGTCAAAAGTAAAGTAAAAGTAGTTTTCAAGTACAAATCCTGCCATGTTTTTGGATCTGCCAGTACATTTAGAACAGCTGTTTTCACTAACGAGCTCATCTACCTGAGAGAGGAGCTAAATAAACCCAGCTGGTTCAGTGATTGGCTGGAAAAACTGCCGGACAGGGTTTCTACTTTCTACTTCTACCCAGTTTTTTACACCTCTGGGCGTATCCCACTGTCACCATCTTGCCGTGTGACGTGTGTCGTAACTGTCAGAAAATACTAAAATGGGCAAAGGCAAGGCTGCTCCGAGCCGTGGGGCAAATGATTGACAGCAGATGTACTCTGGGCTAAACACTAACCAAGCTAACTTGAAACTTACAAGAGCTAACGAAGATTAGCCCCCTAAGCAGCAGGGTAAAGGTAAGACATGCTTAGACTTGCTATTATCTGACGAAAAACCGCCGTTCTGCGACTCTGCTACAAACCTTCCCGAGAGCAAACAAGGAGCTAACTAGGAGCCACCGGTCGGCAGGCCGGGCTTCTGGTCTGCTGCATGTCAATCAAAAGGACACGTCCTTAATTATGTGTACTTTCAAGATTAAATAACATCTAAACGGATGACTTATAAAAAAATTCACCCCCCTCACAGTTGACATGAAGGTAAACTTGACCCATTAAACCTAAAATGACTTTTTGAACCAGGCTGTAAACATTTTTACTTTTGCTGTGAAGTTCTGTGTTTTTAACATGGGAGTCTATGGGGATTTGCTCTGTTTTGCAGCCAGCCCCTAGCGTATCAAGGGAGAACTACAAAAGATAATTTCTTTTGGGTAGCCTCATAGTTGGCCACCGGAGGTTGCCACCTGATTTCTACACATAGCAATTGACCTATCAACTCCAGAGCAGATGTAAATATCACTTTTTAGACCAGCCAAAACTGATCAAACAATTATATGTTATAAAAAATTTGGGATTAAAAGAACTTATTTTGCACACCTCTAGATGTTCTGTAGATGTACTTTTTTGGGGCGAAATTACTGTTTTAATGAAAAAGTTGTAGCTGTCACTAGGGATGTATACCGAGTACCGGTATCGTTTGGTACCGGTTCCTAATCTTAACGATACCAGGGTACCGTTAAGATTCTGGACTAACGATACTCTTATTGATACTTTTTGTACATCTACCTAACCATCAAGTTATCATTACATAGTCAAATAATCACAATGATGGACTAAGACAGACACAATTCCCTTATTCTCTCAGCTGTCCTTCACACACTTTTATGTCCAGGCTTCTTCAACATCATCTGAACAAATATTCTCCACCACTGGATCTTGTAACATCTTGTAATGTCTTTATTATTTACTCTAAATTATGTTATAGTATCAATAAGAGAATCGATAAATACCGGTATCGATAAGGAGTATCGATATTGGTATCGGTATCGATAAAATCATAACGATATACATCCCTAGCTGTCACCTTAAATTTGTTCAAAGTTTTTTGTTTTTTTGTTGTTTGTTTGTTTGAAAGGATTTTGGGCTCTTGTGGCCTTTATTTGACAGTGATAAACAGGAAAGGGGGTCATAGAGAGAGTGTGGGGGGATGACATTCAGCAAGGGGTCCAAGACCGTGAAGCGAACCTAGGCTGGCTGCGCTGAGGACCAGTAGCCTCAACCAGTTGAGCTAAACTCCACCCCTATATCATGCGAAGTTAAAACAATTACAAACATCATTAAAAACTGTGCTTTCTTAACATCATGAATAAAAATACTAGTATTTTATCTTATTATAATCATGACTTCATTGTTATTGTCGTCATTAGGAAAAATGTTAAATACAAATTAGAATACTAAAATGACAGCTTCATTCCGAAAATGAAATTTTCATTAACAAAATTACCAATAATACTCATTAACATATTTCATATTCAAATAATATTATATTATATTATATTATATTATATTATATTATATTTTTTAAACATATGTCTAAATTTCTCTCACTTTTAACTGTTTACTGGAGAACTTTCTTCACCATTTGTACATATGAAATCTTCTTTTTTCATTTTAGATTTTGCTCCTTTATCAGTGCTATGGCTTGTTTATGTTCTACTTTTAACTACAGGGCATGTATTTCACTCTCAGTGAATCCTAATATATTTGTAATGACAGTTCCTCATTTCTCTCTTGTCCCCAAAGCTCATCACCCTGTCAGAATATGAGACCATTTCAGAATACAAAACCTCTTTACAACAATGGTAGCAGCCATCCCAGCTGTGTAAAAAGCCGCACTCTGCATGTCAGCCATGTTTGTGGGTGTTTGCTTCTGAGCTGAATTGTGCTTGACATTTGTTCCAGACAGATCTGTTCGGGCCTGGTGGTATTTTGGGATGAGAAGTCAACAGAGGCAAGATGCGAAGCAAAGATGTGAGAAGGGTCGTGATGGGGAAGCCTATGATTGATATTCCCATTAGCCACCTGACAAGGTGAGGACAAGGCTCTGATAATGAATTGTGACACATTAATGAGCTTGTCTAGCTCAGACAATACCTGATCAGCCCTCTTACCGTTTAACCTTTGATACCATGAGGGGAAATTGCAGGCAAATAAGGGTTTTGTGTCATCTGCAAAGACGGTATGTGACTTAAAACAAATCTGCATTAAGGGTAGGCTTTAGCTAATATGGTTGGAGATGTTAAGGAAACTGATTTAATGATAGTTTGAGTCTATTTCTGAACTTCGAAAAAAAAAAAATCTTATTTTTCTTTACTTGCGCAGTTTAGCAAGATGCAGCGTCATGTCACATCACTCCCGGAAAACACAAAAATGAGCAAACAGGTGGGGGGCTGTGAGCGTGGGGGTAAATGACTGAGCCACTTTCAACTAGGAGCTTTTTGGATAGGAACTTTTTTTTTTTTTTTTAAATGTGCTTTGCGCCATGCCCCGCTGTTGTAAAACCGCTATAACCCACGGCTTCTTGGGGCTTATTGCTTTATTCCATATTCTGTGCCGTTCAGTCCATATTCCACACCATTTATTCCATATTTCACACGTTTAATCTATATTCCACACCATTTAATCCATATTCTGTGCCATTCAGTCCATATTCCACACCTTTTAGTCCATATTCCACACATTTTAATCCACATTCCATGCCGTTTAATCCACATTCCCCACCATTTCATTGACATTCCAGGCCATTCAGTCCATATTCCACACCTTTTAATCCATATTCCACACCATTTCATCCACATTTCACGCCATTCAGTCCACTGTTCATACCGTTTAATCCATATTCCATATCGTTTAATCCATACCATTTAAACCACATGCAAATGCAGTTTGGGATATTGGAAGGGAGATCTTTGGAAAATACCTTCATGCTCCTATCTGTGAATATCCACAGGTCTTTTCTTTCTTTAGGTGGAAACAGCAGTATTTGCCAAGAAAGTGTGCTAACTGTGCGAACAGAACTTTTTACATGTTTGCACATATAAGGCGCATTCAGACCGAGAGGTTCTAAGAACGCAGTTCCTATAACTATGCCTCCCGAGTTTAGTTACAGGAACTATCCTTCGCCTTTAGTGTGCGTTCGCACATGAGGGAGGACGTTTTTAGGGACCATGTGGGACGCAATCGTTGCAACAGTGACAAATTTATGCCCCAGCAGGTCTAATACAAAACTGAGGTCTCTCATCTCTTTTATTCAAAGCTATTATAAAAGCTAACTTACCGGCTTTCCCTCATCATGGACATATGTATCATGTAACGGAACAGCCCCCCATTGGAAAGCTGCTCTTCTAATGCCTTGTTTACCTTTTCGTTGAAGTATGCCCGGACACTTTAGTGGACGGACCGGGGTTCGTTCACTAAATTGGCGCAGATTGTACTGACACAATTTGCAACTTTATTTGGGTTTTCCATCTCTTTTATTCAAAGCTACTATAAAAGCTAACTTACCAGCTTTCCCTCCCTCTCCCTTGTTTACCTTTTGTTGAAGTGCGCCTGGAACTTTAGTGGCCGGTTCACTAAAGTGTCCGGGCGGCAGCCGCAGATTCTACTGCCACACTTTGCAGCTGTATTTGGGTCATTAAATTATTATGAATATAATTGCTTTTGGACATTTCAAGAAAGTTATTGATTCGGGACGTGCACCATTGTGATCGATTTAATAATGAATTGGTGCACTCTTACTGTATTAGTTCATGTCGTTTTTACGATCTCTGTAAACAGGTAAACAGCTGTGAGACTTTTTAAATATGGCGGGGCTGGAAGAAGTGGAGCTCATGTAAGGGGCGCGGCTTGCCAGTTCTACCAATCACCTAACACTTATTTATTTCAGTTCCTATGGAACCCCGATAAGACCGTGCCTTGGAGCAGGAGCTAAAAAGGTTATAGGAACTGAGGTCTGAGGTCCCTAATTCCTACATGTCCGAATGTGCAAAAAAACGGCCTCGTTCCCGAAAAGGTTATAGGAACTCCAAAGGGTTCCTACAGTCCGAAAGCGCCTATACACTCATTCACTAACTTTTTTAAGGTGCCAAATGTGTTAATCGGCATTCATGCCACACCATTTAATCAAAATTGCATGCTGTTTAACCAACATTCCACACCATTTAAACCAAAGTCTACGCTGTTTAATCAACATTCAATGCCATTTTATCCACATTCCACTCAGCTTAATTGACATTCAGTGCCATTTAATCCACAATCCACACCATTTGATCCATATTCCACGCCATTTCATCCATATTCTACACTGTTTAATCCACATTCAGTGTCATTCAGTCCATATTCTACACAGTTTAATTCATATTCCATTCCATTTAAAACACATTTCACATTATTTAATCCAAATTCCATGCCATTTAATCGACATTCAACACCATTTAATCCACATTCCACATTATTCCATGCCGTTTAAACCACATTTCACGGGATTTAATCCACATTCCACGCCGTTAAATCCACATTTCACGCCATTTAATCTACATTCTACACCATTTAAAACACATTCCACGCTGTTTAATCCACACTCTACATCATTTAATGCACATTCTGCATCGTTTCGTCGACATTCCACGTTATTTAATCCACATTCTACGCCATTTAATCCACATTACATGCCTTTTAATCCACATTCCACGCCATTTAATCCACATTCCACACCATCTAAACCACATTCCATGCTGTTAAATCCACATTCCACATTGTTTAATCCACATTTCACACCGTTTAATCCACATTCAATGCCATTTAAACCACATTCCACAATATTTAATCCCCATTTCACACAGTTTAATCCACATCCCAAGCCATTTAACACATGAAGAGTTCATTTGCAAAAACAGTTAACCACCATTCAAAAAAAAAAAAACAGAGTTAACTGCTTTTCGTCGCCGTCGGGTGCAAACCTACTATCTCCATTTAACATAATTAAAACCCTCTACTTCATGTGAGTGTGATTTGGTGAAAATATTCAAAAAGTAAATGAAGAGTTTATTTGCAGAAGCAGTTAACTCCATTTTTTCTAAATGGTGGTTAACTGTTTTTGCAAATAAGCTCTTGACATATTCCACACCATTTAATTCACGTGCCACACTGTTAAATCCCCATTCCATGCCATTCAGTCCATATTCCACACTGTTTAATCCTTATTCCACGAAATTTAACTGGTTAAACCCTCAGCATTGATGCCTTTCAGCAAGTCACTGAAACTTTTCTGAAAAGATGAGCTTTATCTTTATTTACACATTTACAATAAGTGGTGCAAACAGGGTTTTCCCTCTCCCCCTTACTCAAAAACTTTGTGATTTTGTGCCAAGGTGTGTGCACTGTTTGTGTGTGTATCGATGTCACCCTCACGTCCCACCCCATACAAAACCCCCCTCTCAGTTGTGCCTCATTGGGACGCTGGCTGCCTAAGTTTAATCCCGAGGGAGCTCATTAGAATCAGCAGAGAGGAGAGGGCCCCAGACAGGGTCAGGACAAACTGCACCGCTGAGCTGCATAGTGATGCTTTCCGCTCTGTCTTTATGTCCGATTGGTTTGGCTGCATGTCAGTTCGTCTGAGTGGATGGCAGATGAGAGATTGGTCTGCTCAAGCACTTGACAACCATGTTGAATACCCTGCAGGCTCATGCATGCACACATAAACACACCTAAAGACACATGGAGCTAGCACACACACCAGCTGACGATGCTGATACCCACACTCCATCACAACCTGATGAGCATTTACTCAGTCGATGTGCTCTTCCATAAACTTCCTAATCCAGAGTTTTCATGTTTGATCAGGCACACATACAGAAAGGTCCGTCAGTCCCCTCCCTGTCAGACTACACTTCGGAGCGTCCTGTGTGATGTGTGACAGTAAGAGGGGAGTATGAGCAAGGTCACTGCCACCCACAAGACACTCATTAAATGCTTATGAATCTCAAGTGGAATCCTGCAGATGATGTGTTTGGGCGTTATGTCTTTCCATTCATACGTGCTTTTGTGTGTCATTGTGTTTGATGTGAAATTAGCCAGTTAGTTGTTGAGTAAAAGTCGAGTTTTCATGTAATGTTGCTAAGCAACACTAGGATAATATTTTATTTTGACAGTGATTTTATAAATGCTGATGTTTTTGTGCATTCGCACTAAGCTTTCATATGCAAATGCAGTTTTGGATATTGGAAGTCAGCTCTTTAGAAAATGTCTTGCTATCTCTGCACAGATATTTCCTTTTGAGGCAAGATATGCAATGAGAGCCCAGGCGGGATTCGATCCCACAGGCTCCCAGATGAGAGTCACGCACGCTTGCCAGTCAGCCAAAGGGATATCCCTGTGGTCTAGCGGCCAGGGAGTATGATCACCCAGAGGCATAGTGACAGGACCCCACACTGTCACACTTTCTTTAGGTGAAAACAGCAGGGTTAGCCAAGAAAGTACATGCTAACAGAACTTATTTCAATTTAGCACATATACGCTTATTCACTAACTTTTTCTAAGGACCAAGGAGTTAAGAAGTATTCTACAACACAAAACAATACCTTACATGGTTTTTAAGATGACCTTTTGTGCCTTTGCTGTCTAAGCTTGAACCATTGATATCTTCTTGTGCAGCTGGTCCTTCTACACGAGATAACAGCCATTATTTTATCTGCCATCTTGGACCATTTGGGAAACCTACAGCAATAACAAGCACATAGAAAAAGAGTGTTGTTCATAATCCCATGATGATGAGCAAATTGGTGGAATCAATGGCTGATGCTGCTCTGTGAGAATGTTTGAGAGCATATTTTCTGAAATGTGGTGATACTTTCAACATACTGCATGAACATGGAGTGGCACATGTGAAGGGAGTTTGAGTGATGGTGTGAAAAGGAGAAATATAGATGGAGATATTTGATGTGACATATAAATTGCTTGTTTTATTGGTATGACAGAGCCAATTGCAATATTTTACGAAACTATATACCGTATTTTCTGGACTATAAGTCACTCCGGAGTATAGGTCGCACCAGTCTAATAATGCATCATGAAGAACAAAAAAACATATAAAGTCACACTTGATTATAATTTGTGGTCATTTGCTGTAGATTACAGCAAAGTAGGGTGATTTTTGGATTTTTCATATCCTTTTTGTTACTGCTAAAACTTCCCAATCACTCCAATTCCAAAGTTAATGCCTGTAAATGATCAAATATATGTTATAGTTAAGAAGGATAATCATTGTTTTTTGAGGGTTCGTTCCAGGCAGTACAGCCACATGTTCAAAATGAACTCCTTTTGCTGAGATAAGGCTGTTTTGGGATCTTTACCACTGGAGCAGAATATAGTAGTCACAAGACTAGAGCGCCATCATGTGACATTAGACAATTATGTTTACTTCTTGGCTCATGTCAGTCAATATGAATTAACACGACATAAGTCGCATGAGCAGCAAAACTATGAAAAAAAGTGTGACTTATAGTCCGGAAAATACGGTACAATTTTAAAGATAAACGCAGTCAAAACAGAGGTTACACTTTAACTTCCATAGTATGAAGTATGTAAGGTTTTGATAAGACATGAATTGAGTTTCATGGCTTATCAAGAAATAACTGTAAATTGTTTCCCACCTTTTTCTGCTTGCAGCTGGCCGGCTTAGTCATCGCCACCCCTGGGAGGTCTTCTCTGCCTGTGTCGCTCAAAGCAGCATCGCTAAGCTGCTCAAATTCTGAGTCCTGCTGAAATGGATGGTGAAGGGTGAAGAGGGCCAGGGATGCTGTTATTGCTCCACAAAAGCCTGTGGACACATAAAGAGTTTATCATCTGGGCGAGCAGAGAGCAAGCTTGCTAATATCCCGAGGCAACACTGTCCAATGAAGTCTGATTGACTCCATACATCAAAGGGTGTGTATGTCTGCATGTGTGTGCCGGAAAAAAAGGAAGATGGAGAGAGCTTGACACATCTCTTTGCTTTTGGGCGACAATGAAATCACACACAGGAGTGCGGGACTTTGGTATAATTGGGAAAGTGCTGTGAGAGATGCGAGGTTGAGGGAATTGGGGGGGGGGAGGCAGAGCGGTCACAGGAGCTCAGTCAGAGACCAGGAAGACGGTGGGGTGTTGGCTGCTGTTCTACCCACCGGAGGGGGGCAACAGCCATTATGAATGGATGAAACAGCAGGACGGGAGGCTTGATTGGAAGCAACCGGAACCTGTTTGTTGTTTGAAAAAAGGCCTTTTTCTCTTTGTGTGTATGTCAGTGTGTATTCATGCCGCTCTCCCTCGCTCCCTCCGTCTCTGTGTAATTAGGCTGCTGGCTGGAAGAATGATCAGCTGTCATCCCCAATGGTGGCCTTCCACTGCCTGAATGTCAACACTGTCTGAGACCTCCTGTCTGAGCGAGCAGCACACTCAATTAGAGACACTCAGTCACCGCAGGGGCCGCGAGGACAAACACACTGACACATTTACAAAAACACAAACAGCACGCACATACATATGAGACTCATTTCATTCTCCAACAGTGCCATATATCCATGCGCCGGGGTTCATTCTGATTCATCACGGCGGCAGCCCTCCCGCAGCCCTCGGTGGTTACATTAATTAAATCACACCTCTTCAAGACATAAAAGTAAGTTGCTTACTGCGACTTTCTTGCATTTGTGGGAATCCCTCTGCAGGCTAACAGGCTTTACTCCTGGATGAAAGTGGAGGCAGGTAGGCGGCAGTGAGATGCCTCCTTTGCTCCGTTCAGCCACATCAAAGAGTTTAGAGTTAAGGGGTGAGACAGCAAGGAGGACTTTAGCTTTGTGCTTTTTTTTTTTTTTTTTTTTGAGGACTCACTGGGTAGTTTTCTGCTTTTCTTAAACATGATTTACTGTTTACTGTTGGACAAAATGCTTTTATAGCCAACAATTCTGCAGAGAATGATACAAAAGAAGAGTCGAAGTCCAACCAGATTTTGGAAAATGTGTTGCAAATGTGAAATTACTTTCATTTCAAAACAGAGAAAAAATGTGTGCAGTTTTAAAGAGGTTATGATCTATTATTATACGGCTCTTTAGAACGTTGTAGAATGCTCTATTTACTTGAATGGGCTTTCCCAACGTTCCAGCGGTCATTATGTAAGGGATAATGTATGGAACGCAGGTTATTATCGGGAAATACTGACCGACAGGGCGAATGCAGACCGGACGCGAAGCGAGCACTTAGTGACACCTCGTGATCGAAAATGGATGACTTCCCAATTAATTTGAACGTCTTTGGCGAGTGTGGAGATTTTGAGCACTGGGTCCAGGCCGAGTTTAAGGATTCACCCTCTCCAAAGTGAAACAGACAAAAAGAAGACCAGTGGTAAGACGCATACAGCTAACAGCAGAGAGGGAAAAGTCCAGTTTAACTTAAAGAAATAGCCGGTGCTAGCCAAATTCCAGCCGCCATGTTTTAACTAACAAATGTTGCTAAGCAACAAGTTCCCCGACTGTGAGGAACTATTTTATTCTTAGCGTAAAACATCAGAACAGCAGAGGAAGAAATGTCCAGTTCAACATACAGGAATAGCCGATGCTAGCCAAAGGTGCTAACATGAATTCCAGCTGCCGTGACTCAAATAACAAACGTTGCTAAGCAACAAGTTCCCCGACCTGGCGGCGACTGTGGGAAACAACAGTATTTTAATCTGAGCATAAAACATCAGAAAGTTATTTGACCCTTGCAAAAATAGAAGACTTTCATTCTAATTTTATTTTTTGCAAGTAGCCGTATAATAAGTGGGATAATGTATGGAACGCAGGTCATTATCAGGAAATACTGAGCGACAGGGCGAATGCAGACCCAGACACGAAGCATTCGCCCTGTCGGTCAGTATTTCCTGATAATGACCTGTGTTCCATACATTATCCCTAACAAAAAAGGCATCAAACACAAAACTTTTAATTAGACTCTAGCCTAAAATAAAAAAAGAAAAATAAAAGAAAAACTGTACAAGCAAGCCAGCCTCATCTAATTTCGGGCTTTCTGCCTGTATTTGCTTAATTTCTCACACTACCCAGCATAATTTTCTTTGACAAATTATAGAGCTGCTACAGGCCATCTGGACCTCTCCAGGCTTCTTTATATTTTAGGGATTTAGCTGATGCTATTATCCACAGCAATGCATAGTATGATGAAGTGAGCAGGTGGAGGTTTACTTTCAGTAACAGGGAAGGACTGTTTGGTTGCATAATTAAAATGCATTGTCATGAATAGGTCTCCACTGCTGACTCATGCAAGGATGGAGAAGCCCCTGACACACTTTCATCATTCTGCAGTTTTCGAAGAGTCAACTAAGTGTGATTGGACACAGTAGTGTGGTGGTTAATAGGCCCTATATGTGTTTATATGATAAATATTTCCACTGTCTATATCTGATTGGGATTGTGTGCAGCTTTACGAGTGAGAAAGAGAGGAGATTGAGTCTAGAGGGATGGAGAGACTTTGTGGGCCCAGTGGAAATTAGAGCTCTCCATCTCTGTCCTCAGGCCAGTCTCTTTGTGTGTTTCTGTGTGTAGTTTTGCCTCTGTCTGACTTGCCAGGGGTCACTGTAGGAATATCGAAAGAAAAATCGAAAACCTCTCACTGAAAATCTTAAATTTTGCAGGAAAAAAAAGAAGTCTTGCAGCTGACAAAACCAGGAAATATATATGGGCTGTTTAAGGGGGTTGGGAGAAACTGATGCTTCCAGGGAACCTCTTGTCGTTGTTGGAGCCCAAACCAAACCTTGATAAAGCCATTAGAAAGGCCCACAAAGCCCAACCAAACAAAAGCTTTAGCATGAGTCTTTTGTATTTATTTCGTCAGAAAACCTACTATTTCCTTCCAGTATCTCACCACACTGGAATTTATTTTGATTCCATAAAGCTGCAACAGTGCTAGTTAGAAAATAAAGCCAATACATGAAGTCATTGAAAGTGCAATTCACTGGACTCTTTGGGCTACCTCCACAGGTGAGACAATCCATAAAGACCACCATGTTAAGAATGTTAAACATCCTGTGTCAATACTGAAGTTGATTTCTTTTTCTAAAAAGATTAATAAAACCATTCAGATTTTTTTTTTTTCAAAGAGAAGAAAACAAAAAAGATGTTTCTCAATATTGACTAACGGGCCTCCAGACAATATTCTACACGGATGTTTCTGTACTCTTGGTTATGGCGTTTCATGTATTCTTTTCCTGCTGTTAGGTGTTGGATTGTCTCAGGTCCTCTTTGCACAGCCTGCACCTGGGATCCTGCCTGGTGTGGTTGCTCTGGTGTTCAAGGCTTGCTCCTCCGCCACTATGCAGTCCTTCATTCCAGGCTTCTCTAGCCATTCGGACAGGATTCGTAGGAGTACTTCATATCAGTCTCTTCTGCTTTTTGCCCCATGAAGGGGTTTTTTCTCACATGATGGTTCCTGCAGCACATCTTGATCATGGAGCTTTAACGTTTTATCTTGGATAGTAGCTGTGATGCTAACTAGACATGTACTTCCTCCTTTAAAAGCAGGGTAGGGGATCCTGGAAAACAGGGCCGGTTCTAGAAAATGATAGGGGTGCAGCGCAGATCAGAGGGGGTGGACATACCTTGCACGTTATTCAACACTAAATGATGCATTTTCCCGTCATTTAAAGTGGAATTGATACTATTCAAACAAGAATATTTAAAGTGTCTCTGAAATGCTTTATTGCAGCAATATTGTAGCAAAATAAAGAAAATGCTACATTTCGTCTGGGCTACCTCACCCGTCACACAATCTAGTAACAGATGTTTCTTACACCTGAATATTAAAAATAGAAAAATGAATAACAAAAAATAAATAAATATAACCTGTGTGGTCCATTTAATCTGGCAGAAACCACCATACCATAGCAAATGGTGCAAATGGTGGGAGACAGTCTTAGGCACTTCCAGGATAGTGGCACACTGACACCACCAGGGGGCAAGGGACCCTTATTGGACAGAGAGAGATGACAAAGGTTAAACTACGCTCATAAAAATAACATAGGGCACAGTAAAACAGAATTCTGTTAAAATATAGGCCCACCTAGAGAAACAGCATACCTTTACTTAGTAGAGCTGCAGCCTCTTTGAAGATGTGTTGAATTTTCTCAGCAGTTTCTGTCTCCACTCTCCAGTGAACTTCTAGGGGAGGTCCTTCTCAACAGCAATCTGAATCAGATGGGCTTTTCTTTCGTGCAACATGCTCCTTCTGTATTCGCTGAACACATTCTTCAACATTGAGAATGAATTTTCACATGTTGCGGTTGATGCCACTGATGTCATGTGTTCTCTGCTTCCTTCATGCTTTGCTAGTCCCATATCGTGCACAAGAGCATGGTGCCAGTTGTTGTAGCCACTAGTGGTGAAGGCATCTCTTTTACTATGGCCAAATCCAAACTTTCTACACGCGTAGCAAAATACGTCATTTTTGCAGGAATATTCTAGCCATTCTCTGTTATCGAACCATGAGCTGCAAAAGGAACGCTTCACTCCTCCAAAAGATGATGATGGATATTTCTGTAAACGCACTTGAAGTGGCTCTTCCATACCTGGGTCATTGGGTGGACCGGGCACCTGCTCTGGGCCTCGGGGTGAAGGGAGGGGGCTGCGGCGGTAACAGCTTGGGCTGGAGTGAGCAGCCAGACGAAGCTACTGCTTGCTCCCCAGCAGCAGCTAAAGCCCTATTCTGACTGGATTAGTATTATATAGGGACCACATGTAATTTGTAATAATTACAGAGGTTGTCTGTGATTTTAATCCAGTGTGAATCGGTCATGTCTGTGATTTGCGATGTAATAATTCCCCCGCAAATTACGTACTATAATTTGCTAAACTCAGAGGTCCTCTGATAATACTAATCCAGTGCGAATGGACATCTCTGTGATTTGGACAGAAATGACCCGTAATTTGGTGGTATTTGTTTCCTGGACGCATTTCATTTCCTTTTTGGCGAAAAATGGAGGCTTCAAAAGAATTTTTCCTTTAAAGTATCATGTTTATGATAATATAGGCTAAAGCATTAACTTTGGAGTCGGAGTGATCAGTAGAGTTTCACTAGTCCCGTTTCCGCAGCGAGAAACGTTTAGGTTTGGACAACATGCTGACATGGTACAAGTTCTTAAAGCGTTGGTTACGACTATCGGTGTGTTATTTAACATATTTGTCTCTGAATGATCATCCACTGCCGATGGAAACACAGCTCGTAAGAGCAGATGTTACGCAATATGCAGCACGTTGACATCATATCTGCTGGATGTCTGTGTATTTCAGTCAAATCTCAGACTTCAGTTATCCAGTGTGAATGCGCCACATAAAAAACAGACGTCGGGGGGTAATTTATTTATTACATGTGGTCCCTAGATAATACTAATCCCGTCAGAATAGGGCTTAAGCTAACTTCACAAAGTTCAAGTTGAGATCGAGTCTCTGTCTCACAAGCACCGTTGTCTGACTTGCTGGCGTGGTTGTGCTTGCACCACTTTCAAATATCCATCGTTTAATTTGTATTAACGGTGTAGCTGAGAGCAGCATCTCGCAGGTAACTGCGCGTGGACGCTGATGGGTGACGTGCACTGATGGGCACGCGCAACTCCAGAGCACAGGAACATGTGCGCCAATGGTTTACGAGCAGGTTGCCGAACATAACCAACAACAGCAGAGTGGATAGCTTGTTAGCTTGCTAGTCAACAGCTGAGGAAACACGTTTCTAAAAGTGATCATTCGTTCACCTCCAACTTCTGCTGTGTAAAACATCCACACTGCAAATGTCAACACCTCCACGACTTGATCCACATCCGTTTTTTTTCTTTTCAGTGGATTTTAAGAGCAAACAGCTACAGAGATAACAGCAGCGAGCAGCCATGTTTGTTTACACTGTGAGACGTTCACAGCGCATAGCAAGCGAGGAGAGGTGGGGAAGGTGGGGAGAGGGAAAGACAAATGGTAGTTCAGTTTGATATATATATATATATATATATATATATATATATATGTATGTATTGTTTATATATAAAATGTTACAATGTCAGGAAAATGTAAAACGTTCATACGTCAGTCATATAATATCACTAATGTCGGACATTTAACTATAAGTATGATGTGGTATTTCCTCCATCTCAAACAATTTGTTGAAAGAAAATTTAACAACAATGGTGGCACCATAACATAAAAATGACAATGTCTCAATAACCAATGTCGTCTTGCTCTGATGATGTCTAAATGTGACCAGGATGATAAAGAGGACCGTTTAAAAACAAAGTGTCATTGAACCAGAACATTTAGAGGTCAAGTCATGGTTGAAACACTACTTCTGTATTTTTACAGTAATTATCTTAAAAAAAAAAAAACTGCATTATGTACAATAAATATTTAAACACTGAACAATGTAAATGTGCATTCAAAAATTTAGAGAAAGTTTAATTAAATTCACCTAGAAAGGTTAGAGTGCATTTTAGGGGAATTCTGACATAAAACTCCTGTGAATAGTATATATTGAAGCTGTTATCAGATGATGTAAAACTAGATTGTTTTGACAGTCACATCAGGGATCCTTGTCACAATATTATGTGTAGTTTTCACAGTTTTTGATATCATGTTAAACCCTCTTCAGTATTGCTTCAACTTTTTTAGACAACAACAGCTCCAAACCCAACAGAGGTGATCTTGAGCAGCCCTCGACAGTTTGCCTCAGGCTGTTGTGTCCAACCTTTACCTTTTCCCTCATTTGGCCTCTTCTGCCTCACTCTCCTCTCCCTCTTGTTTTCGGCTGCCTTCCTTCTCAGCCAGCGTTTCTGCTTAGATTATTATGCTATGTGGCAAAGCTGCCTCACGGGAAGTTGCCTTCCTGCCTCGTTTTCTTTCTCTTCCACACACTAATCCTCTGGTACAGACTGGACTGAGCGTCTTCACCGGCTCGCTGCAGACGGGTCTCTTTGGGGCTGTCTTTTCCCCAGACTTGTGTGTGAGCCTCAAGCTTGGAGCTACAGCAAAGTGTCTCACAAGTTTTCATCAACTCACAGACCAGGCAACCATAACAGCCTGCAGTTTTATATATATATATAAAAGATATAACACCTATTTTAAATAAGATATATTGGGATATAAATTTAGTGGTTGCAATTGATTTGGCAATCTGCATTCATCTTCATTCATCAAGCCTTGCGGTTAAACGGTTTCACTAAGATCAAATCAGCAAGAAATCAATTGACTAAAAGGTGTGATGAGTGGGATATTTTCTAAATGATTGCACTTAATGACTCTTAACTGTATCTTTGGCAGGATTGTTGAGGAATACCAATGGATTATTGATACTTAAGCTCCTTATCTGTAGCCATAAAATGCCATTTCTATTACCAGTAAAATGGCACCCTGCGAATTAGCACTATAAATCCTGTCAAGATCACAAAGAAGAAACGACAATCCTTTTAATGAATCAAGCTTGACTGAACAGCTGAGAAACAGCTCAACATAAATTTCTGAAAGAAAGCACGTTTCTTTTTAAAACACTTCATCGCAGTTGTAACCCAGAAAACCTCTTGTAAATAAGCATCATGGCACAGCAGGAGGGGCTGAAGCCCCTTGATAGAAGATAACTATGATTTATGCTTCATATCCTTAACCACATTAAGGAAACATCAGTACTGACAGATTCTAAATTTAATTGCAAATTACACGAGTAGGATTCTCCATGTTATTATGTAAATACACCATCTGAAAATGAAACCAGTAATATGCTTATATAATGATGTCAGATTAGCATTTACAGGTTGGGAAAGAGTGTTTAATATGTTAAAATGATTTTTTTTCAGAATTAAATATTTATGAATAAATATTATGATTATTACCCAATTTGATTAAATTGTAGGCTTATTTGAAACAGGTCTTCATGGAACGCATTGGATCAGCGCGAGCCTACGTCACAACCCGGAATTCACATGACCACAAAGCTGGTAGTGGTGAAAACATGCTTCACACTTGAATGGCGTCAGATGGACTATGAGCCTCAAAAACTGTTTTTGCACCCTTTTTAAAATTTTTTCTCTGCCAGTCTGTCTTTGAAATAATGTTGAAATGTCGTCCAGTTATATTGAAAGCCTTACCGCCGAGGATAGAAGATACGAAACAAAACTAGTATCTGTTGGACTAAGTGATGCCCATCTTCTGCTGCTAGAGCCTGGTTAGACGAACTAACGGCCTGATGATCAGTTTCCCAATCTCATTATGTATTTGGTTTCATCAGGTAAGCCCCATGTTCAAACCATTTATTCTTTATTAATTTTCCCCCGGATTTTAAGAAATGGTGGTATTTCTTTGATGTCTTTCTCAGGAGTTTACTCTCATTGATAAAGCAACCTGATTTCACAAAAATATGTGACATGAGCACGAACGGTTTTACTCATATACGTGTCTGCTTTAAATTACGTGCTGATGACACGTAAAACTGTACAAATAAAATCAAGTCCTCTAAAAAAATCATAATAATCATGGATATTAAAAACATAATATTGTCCGTATTTTTGTGCACAAACGACCTAATATGGGTGTGATTTTTTTTAGAGGACTTGTTGATTTTGTATTGCACAGTTTTACGTGGAAAAATCTGTGTCTGGGGACATGAAAAGCATCCCCATTGACTTAACATTGTGCAGCTTTACGTGTCAGTGACACGTAATTTGAAGCAGTTACGTGTCGGGGACACGTATATGAGTAAAACCGTTTGTGCTCATGTCACGTATTTTTGTGAGATCAGGTTGGATAAAGCTATAAATTACCTGTAGAAACTCATTGGTATTTTACTGGTTATGACTGTGCAGTGTTTATAACGCTGCAAATGCTTTTCTGACACTTTTTCTGCTTTTATTGTTATGTGGGAATATTGATGGCAGTAATCTGGATGAACGTGAGGTCCGTGGTCCTGGGGAGACGGGAACAGCGGGCGGAGCTGTGATTCTCTACATCCATTGATTTAATGGCGTTTTCTATTATCTGTACAAAGAGAGACCGCATTATATGCTTTTTTTTAATCAGTCACAAAGTGATCCAAAGATATTGTTAGATGTTTCCATGATTTCCAGCTTGAACTGTCAGCATTTATGGGCTTGATAGCCGCTAACTACAGTGCTTAGCATGTTGTTCGGAATTTTTTCTGTTGTTTTGGGAACTGGAAAAAACATCCTATCTTGTCCATGTGGTAGTTATGTTTATGGCAGCCATACACAGCGGTACTTCTCAGTATTTCCAAAGTAGAATAAACGAAGACTGACAAGTAATGAAGCAGGTAATCAAATAGCTCTCCTATGTAACGAAGCAATGTTTTCACCTTCTGCCTAAACGGATGTGACAAATTTGGCGAAAATTCCCGGATGCTCATGGTGATCCATAGCAACAAGTTTTATTCCTCCTCGTCAGTAAATGGTGCACTCACTCTGGCTTACTCAATTATCTTTGCAACGTTAAAGAACCGGCTAACTAGTCATTAGCATAAGCAGATGTTTAACTTGCATGTCCAGGAAGCAAGAGGCAACCTCCATAAGGCTTTTGAGTCCCTTTGATATCTTCACTGTCTTCCTGCTTTGTTTTTTTGTCCGCTTGAATTTGAGAAATGTGAGACGAGGAGAATACTATTTCCTATACATAGCAATTAAGCTAGCAATTCCTGAGCTCGTAATCCCAGAATCCTGGATGTTGGACTGGTGATCAGATGTAAATATTTTTGGACCCGTCAAAATTGATAAAATAATCATTTATGTGCTCAAAAAAATCTGTAAATTTAACTCTCGTTTTCTGCACCCCTCTAGATGTTTCTGTGGATGTATTACTTTTTAAATTATTTTTTGGGGGGGTGAAAAAGTTGTCACATTTAAAGTGAGACTGTTCTAAATGAGTGCATCAAAATTATTAATTAAAGACTAAATCAATGAAACCATAAAAATGATATTTCTCACCTGTGACATAGATAATGGTGTCTGTGTATAATTGGAGAGATTAGCATTGGTCAAATTCCATGTTACCTCAGTGAATCTCACTAATGCCACCCTATAAAATGTAAAACATACAGCAAACTACTAATATGATATAAACTGATTGTAACATACTTATTCAAATAGAAATGAGACGTTAGTTATCTTTAAAAACAAGGTTAATATAAGCATATAAGAAAAGAATAAAGAAAAATAACTACAGAAATGAATTAGAAAATTTATTTCTTCACAGTTTTAAGTGTAAAATGCATATTCTGTTTTAATATTAACATATTAAAACATCTCAGTTTTATTGCTAAACAAACTCGGAGACATACAGAACCAATTTTACTAATAAAATGGTCAGAGTAATACTGAACAATAAATATGAGATTCACAAAAGTCTTTGAAAGGAAAATAAATTAATTGGGCTAATAAATATGTAAATATTATGTAAAGCAGGGCGCATCAGGCAATCTTGATGTCTCCTGTGACAGCTTTTTCATTTCTATCTCATTCTTTTCCAGGAGGTGATAAAAGAGGAGAAAAAAGAAATAAAAAACTAAATCACTACCTTGTGTCTTAATTTCTACATTTACCAATTTGAAGAAACCAGGTTTTGACCCTAAAGACTATGACAGCAACTGGCCAAGCTACAACTTTCTACTCCTGCTTAAATTCTTGGAAAAAAGGAGTAGCTGTCTAACTCAATAACTGTCCCAACCATGAGCTCTTTGAAACCCTTCAGTGTGGTTTTCTGAAGCAGAGCACAGAGGTTGTCCTCATCAAAATCACCAGTGATCTTCTCACTGCTGCCAGCTCAAGACACATCTGATTTTTCATGCTCCTTGACCTACCACACCCTTTGATACAATCTCCCACTGCATTTTCCTTGACCTTCTGTCTCACCAACTAGACATCACCAGAGCAACTTTCTCTGGTTTCATTCCTATCTCTCTGCCCAGCTTGGTCAAGCAAGGTGTGCCACATGGCTCTGTTCTTGGGCTCCTTTCACTTCATCAATCTGAATGTGGCCCCTTGAAATAAAAGCCTTGATGTCTTTCAGTCTTCTTAAATTAAACAGTAAAAAAAAATGGTTGTGGTCCTTGAGTCTCTTCTGGCAAAAATCAAAGATCTTGTCCTGGAGATAGATAAATACCTCATCCATCCGCCCCCAGAGGTCTGCAGCCTGCAGCATCATCCTGGATTCCACCCTCCTCTAGGTGATATAAAATCCATGATCAAATCAGCCTATTTCCACTTTAAAAGCATCAGTACACTCAATCAGTCTCTGACATGATTGCCCAAACCCCTCACCTTGATTCCTAGCACAGAGACCTGCATGGGATGGCCAGCAAAACCCTTGACAGGCTCCAACACATCCAGAATTCTACTACCATGGTCATCACACATCAACACATCACTCCTACTCTTCTCTGGCTCCCATTCAAATGCTTTTGTATCCTCTTTCTCACTTAGAAATTAATTCACCAACTTGCCCCTTCATACCTCACAGACCTTCTCATGCTACACTTCATCACAAACTCCGGCCTGCTCTCCTCCCCACACATCAGCCTGATGACTTTTAGGGACAGAGATTTCAGCCTCAACCTCAACACTCTGGAAATTATTATCTGCTAACATCTGACTTGCTCCATTTCTGGAAAAGTGTGAGAAAAACAAAAACGCCTCAAGTATCATTTGTTCACCTCAGCTTACAAAATCCTCTTTCAATTTAGTTTCTGTTTGTCTTGTCTGTATCTTTTAATGGAGCCCCACCATGAAATCAGCCTCGGGTGTTTCTGTATTTTCAGATGGCATAATCTTTGTAAAAGGTGAAGATGACAGAAACATCAGTAACATTTCTTGCTGAGACGGAACTAATAGAGTCAGGGTTATGATATGGACCGTGCAGACCATGCATATTAGATAAAAAATTTTCTCCATCTTCTCATGGGTGGGTGGTACATAAATTAACCACAGCCATAAAGTAACTCCAAGGAATAGGTTTCAGCTATCTTAATGCTGTACTCCCTGTTCATTGGCGAGGATGCAGAAATAAGACTGTTTTAGCTAAATTAGCACGCCATCTCTCCTTCAAAGTTTATATAGGCTATGAATTATGTCAGAGTACAAAAATTAAACCTCAAATCAGATGTATCCATAAGCATGATGAGAGGGTGCAGATCTGAAGATGGTAACACAAAAAATAGTGAATAAAGTTATGTTTATGTCTTTACCTTAACAAATGTGGTCAATGAAATATGAGAAAGGGGGGGGGGGGGGGGGGGTGGGATTCGGATAATCGAATGGTGCTAATTCAATATGACATGTTGGGGAGCTCCATCATTTGTTCATCCCTTTGTTGATAAAGACAAGGAGTGAGTTTTACAGTGTCTCGAAATGAGCATTAAAGGTGTCCATAACACCATGTTTTACATTGCAAGATTCATGTCATTGCAGGTTGATTAGTGCAGATGTCTGAAAAGATTTCAACAAAAGTTACACCTCTGCATCCTTGAATATAGCTCCTCTGGCGAGCCTCTAGCTGCCCTACATTATTTAGCACCTCCTCTTTCCTCCAGGTGCATTTTAGGAATTGAGATATCCTTCAAAATGTTGTGCAGGGATTAACTTCAGGGTCACAGGTATGAGGAAAGAAGAGACGAGGAGGCACCAATAAGTGGAACAAGACGAGGCTTAAAGGCCTCCTTCCACTGAAAACCCGTTTAACTTGCTCCTTCTGAAATACGGAGGGTTCCCCCTTGTTTACTTACACATGCTGACTTGCTAGCGTTGCGCTCCCCCCAGTCGGCTGTGCTTCCTCATCACAGAAACAATACGAAGAGAAGAGCAAATCGGGAACAGCCTTGCACTTCTACGTAACATTGCAAATAGCGTATCCCACGTGGGGTTTCTATCTGTCCATTGGAAGGCAGGTAGCCCTCCACTACACACTAGAAGTAAAGACGGCACGACTGTAGCTTCGGAGTTGAGAAGCTAATTAGCTAACTGTTTGTTAGCATGGCGGAACAAACTTGTTTGTCGGCTCTATTTCCTGTCTGTAGCGAAATAAGAGCGGAGGGCGGAGCTTCCTTCATACACTGACGGGAGCCAGCCAATCAGACGGAAATTCATGAGAAGGACCCGGAAAAGCCTGCCGTTGGACCACAAGCCTCTCTTCTAGTATACAAATACAGCTGGATACTAATCAACCAGAAGGTTTTTTTTTAAACAGAAACGATGCAGAATGCATTCAATAATAATGGAGAACACAGAAATATTAATGAAATGACCACGGAAGTACAACTTTAAATACAGGCCTGGCTTTGAAAACTATATTGTGACAAAGATGGTCCACAAATACTGTATCTCAAATGTTTCAGCCTTACTGCCTGGTTTTATGCAGGCTAGATGAATGCTGACAATGTACTACTGACATTGAATGAGTATGGTGGGTATCGTGCTTCCAAATAAAGTGCATGGTAAAATTGTTTGATATGCACTCACTAGACACTTGTGCTCTGCAGTGACGTTATTGTCATGTTGGAGATGATCTAAGGTTTGTGACATGATGCATTATCCTGTTGGATATGATTGGGCCCAGATTGGGACCCAATCCCAAACCGCCCCTACACACTACCCCTTAAAGGAATAGTCCACCCACAGAATGATATGCCTTCATTTTGTACTCACCCTCATGCTGAGCAAAATTCTGGAGCACTTTTGCAGCTGGAGATTGGGGACATTTTCGTTTTCCCCCAACTTTCATATAATGGAGTTCACCGGCACTTGAAACAAAAAGGTCCATAAAAGTCCACAAAAACTTGGCAATATTCCTCCATACTGCTCGTCCAATATAATCCAAGTGTCCGGAGTGGGTACGGTCCATAATTTACTTGAAACAACATCATTTAGTATATTTTTATAGCCTAAACAGTAGTACTTTGCACTTCTTATTTGCGCATTCATGTGAGTTCACGACACTATGGAAGCTGTGGCATTCAGCACCTACTCTGCTGATAATGCAAGTGTAGAAGAAGAAATTTGCTTTTTACATTATGGTAAGAGCAAACGAGGTGCAGACAAACACAAGAGGGTTTTGCTATTGATTTAAAGCAAAGAAATAAAGAAAGAAAGAATGCACAATCTCGTCTGCCAAGGCTTCCATAGTGTTGTGAACTCACACAAATAGGAAGTGCGATGTTCCACTGTTTAAGCTATGAAAATATACTAAATGATGCCGTTTATTACTAAACTAAATTTTATACTAAATATATAATAATTATATACTAAATTATTGACGCTACCCACTCAGGACACTTAGATTACATTGAACATGAAGTATGGAGGAATACTGCTAAGTATTTGTGGACTTATGGACCTTTTTTGATTTGGCGCTGGTGAACTCCATTATATGAAAGTTGGGGAAAAACGAAAACCTGTCCGATCTCCAGCTGCATTTGAGATATTAAAAAGTGCTCCAGAGTCTTGCTCAGCATGAGGGTGAGTAGAAAATGAAGGCACATCATTCTGTGGGTGTACAATTCCTTTAACTATCGAGTGTCACTCATAATAAAGTCACACTTGCAGCTGTGGGGGGCGCTTTGATTGGAGTTGGAGGGTGTAAATGAAAATGAGACGCCCTCTTCCCTCCACTGGAAAAGGAATGCAGTCATCACCGTGTAAACACACCCGTGTCAAACAAATCTGTGTGGAAATAACTCACACTCGTGTGTGAAGAACAATGTTTTATTTTAAATAAATAATAATAACGATCCTCAGTCATTTTCTTTCTTTACCGCTTATCCAGTTCAGGGTCGGGGGGGGTTGCTGGAGCCTATCTCAGCTATTATCAGGCAAGAGGCAAGGTACATCCTGGACAAGTTGCCAGTCTGTCACAGGACCAACACAGCAAGACAAACAACCATTCACACTCACATTCACTCCTAGGGACAATTTAGAGTGACCAGTTAACCTAACATGCATGTGTTTGGATGGTGGGAGGAAGCCGGAGTACCCAGAGAGAACCCACGCATACACGGGGAGAACATGCAAACTCCATACAGGAAGGCCACTGTAGGAATTGTTCGAAGCCCCTCCCCAGCCGGGAATCGAACTTGCAACCTTCTTACTGTGAGGCTGCAGTGCTATCCAACATACCCCAGTGCAGCCAATAGCAATCCTAAACGATTAAATAAATTATCAAATTATTATTGTTACTACTAGCAGGCCTAATAATTATCATCATTACTACTGCTACTATGATCATTTGTTATTATTGTGCCAATAAGAGGATTATAATCCTCTTTTCCTGCTAAAGCATTCCCTTTTATGAGCGCCAGTTTGAGGAAAACCTGATACTGATTTTCTATCAGTATTGACAAACGTGCAGAACTCCTGCGGAACACGGCTGTTTCCTCCTCCATTTAGCCGTTGCACCCGTTGCAAAATTCTAGCGAGTCTGCACTGATGCAGACTTGCTGATTAAGGGCTGAACTGTCCACTCGCCCTCCACCCTACATGGTGAGACAGCCCTTAATATGGCGGAACCTCTGTGGTAGCGTGCAAACGGAGGAGTAGTGCAGGGGTCGGTTTGGGATTGGGCCGAGGGGTGAACTACAATTTTTGGCAACCAGGAAGTAGCTTAATTTTTCTTGATGGTTGCCGCTTGATTTGGAACCTTTGGACACCTGAACTAAGACACTACAAAATGGTATTTACATGGTTTTAACATGTTATAGTCACGTTAGAGATATTTAATTTATTTTTTCTTTTTCAGAGTGGGTTTGTTTTGAATGCTTATGAACAGTTTGTGTTTTGATAGCAGCTAGGCTTTTTGGATAGTTTCCTTCTAGCCTGTTTAAAACCACCTGGGCGCCGGCGCCCAGGCTGTGTTTTAGTCACACTTTTGTAATTTATATTTTCAGAAACTAGAAGGTGTAAGCTTTCAAATGATGTCTCACACAAGTAATTTGGCCTTACAGTTCCTCTGTTATTTGCATTTCCATTTGGGTATGCAAAATAGGCGAGGATTACTTAAAAAGGTGGGAGTTAAGAGGCTAGACATTACTTTTGCAGTGATGTAAAAGATTAACCCCCCTTTTTAAAAAAAAAAAAAGAAAAGAAAGAAAACATGCTTGCAAAGCTCACTGGTAACATATCCAAAATAGGAATCACATTGAATGTCATTGTTGCTCACGCAGTAACTCACTTTTGTTGTTTTACCACACTTGTTCTGGGAGTTGACCTACTGAACCGTCACCAGTCACCGACAATCAGTGGCAGGATACAGGATGGAGCCGCAGTGATGCAGAGCAACGTGGTTGTTTGGCTCAGAAATTATAACTGACGTAAAACCAATGCTGTGTAAAACCACTTCTACTTGCTCAAACCTTTTACAGGTTGGAGTTGTTTTAGAGGGGAAGATATTTTACTCTTTCTGAAGTCTAGCTTTTATTTGTATCTCACCCTTCTGATTCTCCAAACTCAGTGCAGCCTGACCTCTATCTGCTGTAGGTAAGATACAAACTGTTCACAAGTACTTCACATAATACCATGTTTTCTTTCCATAGGTGCACATACTGTACACCTTTGTGATAGCTGTGCACAGAAACCCATAAAAAACAGGATTTATTCAGAGAATCATCCTAACTCCTCTTCCATGGCCCTTTACTCTTGATTAGAATACTTGAAATAATGCAATTTTTAAGATATGTATATTTAAATACATACTGTATAGCTTAATAGTCAAGCCCACAGGGAAAATATAAATTAATCACCAAGTTTATGGAGGCTTTTTAATCAGTTACCTTGTTTCTTCGTTGACATGTGGGTAAAACACCCTGTCAAGGTGACACACTGCAATTAAACAGCGGCGACCGGCTTGCAATGAGCTGTCATCACCCGGCTATGTCACAGGCACACAGAGGAGCTTTAAGTATAATCACTGAAGCCCTACAGGACGGAGCTGAACCTCATCTCCTGAGGGCAACATCAGGTGTCGTCGGAAGATCGACTTTAAAGGTGTCTTGTAATACCTGACAAATGGTTGTACTGCAGTTGCCAAATTAACAGTGACCTCCCTTTCTTTGCTGTCTGGTGTGGGTGATAACGTGCAGAGTCCTTTTGGGGAAGTGTGCTTAATGTTCGGGATAATCTGTCTATTATGTGTGTTCAGTGTTCAGATGGAAGTGAGCATCAATTAAATTGTCTTTTACAAAGCAAATGGGAAGCATTTCCTTTTATTTTTGGCTCATCTGATTTGACAACACACACCTAACATAGATTTTGTACATGAAGTTTATTGGAATATAGCAGGAAATAACTCAAATAGGGTTCATATGCAACAGAAACCCCCACCCTAAATTACTATGGTGGAACTAGATGTGCTTACTAATTGAGTCTCAGTGCTCCAAAGAGACGAATAGAGGGAAAAAAAGGAGGAAAAGAAAGGAAGGGAGGGGGTTTCTGTTCATAAATAGTGTTTACTTTAAGCAAGCCGTTGCCTTATTAGTATTAATAGCAGTGACTTCAGAAAGCTCATATTCTGCCATTGGACAGTTTTGTATTATTTATGATTGAAATGAAAGCCAGGGAGTGCACTAGTAGCGGAGGAGCGCTGCATAGCAAATGATGTTGCCTATGCCAGTTTACATAACCAACACTTGGGTAAACAGCGGATTAAGCACAGCACGGGGCGAGAGAAAAACGAGAGCAAAATGTTATATCCACATCAGCCTGTTTGAGGCAAGCTTTCGGAGGAAGCTGGAAGAGAACGCTGCAGACCTTTTGATGCAGCTGGTCTTCATCTGCAAGTCCTTTTGAGCATGAAAGCGTAGCGCGCTGCAGAATCTCATCGCCAGTGCAACTTCTGCGGTGTTGATCTTTAGAAGTCAGGTCAAAATAAGCATGCTGTAACTTGAGAGCCCCTTCATCTTAATTAAGAACATCATCTGTAAAATTTTATCATTAAAGCATACGCGTTCGAGCATCCAAAGAGGCTTTAATTTTTCTGGGCTGTTTACAGGCAGCTGGGTGGGATGTCAGGCAGAGAAATGGATCTGTTTTGAGCCTCCCTGCTGTGGTTAATAAGACACCAAATGCCCAAGAGGATTGTGGAGAGGGCTGGTCATATTCACTGGCATGATACTACTAAATTTTGAATGAAAATATTTTTTCAAATAAATTAAAATAAATGACTTTTTATGAATATTTCTTTTTAAAAAAGAAAAACTTTGTGTATATCGTTGAAAAAACAGATAGCTAAAGAGAAAGCTAGTAAGGCGGATTCACATGTTGGGTTTTAGCAGGTCGGTGGGAGCCATAACTGGAAAAGATATACTGATTTAATCTGACCCACTCTTAGTCCTATCCAGACTGAAGTTTGGAGAATTCTCTCTTCTTTTTTAAATTTTCCTTTTTTTTTTCTATAATTTATATGAGTATTCTCCTCCCTCTCCTTCCTCTCTCCTAATCTCCCTCTCGTATAACCCAAAAATAACCATTTTTTTATTTTAAATTTATTTTTTTTTATTTTTTTTTCTCCCCCCATTTTTCCCCCCTCCAACTCCCCCCTAAACCCCCCCCAGAAAATTTCCCCAAATTTTTTCCCCCCCTCTTTGATTTTTTTTTTTCTCTCCCCCCTGTTTTAAGGTCAGAGTTTTCTTCATCTCCGCAACCCCGCCATCATAATATTTTTTCCATTTTCCCATTGGAATTTACATCATGTGTGGGTTTTCTATTGCTTTTTTTTTGTCGCTCTTTTTTTTTTTCCATAAATACAATACCCCATAAAGGCAGCATAAGTCAGTTAAGGTGACATTTAAGTGGTAAAAGCAAAACTCTAATGCATGATTATTAGAGATGTTTGACATTGGCTTTTTTACCAATATCTGATATACCGATATTGCTCAACTCTTAATTCCCGATATCCCAGAATAACGGTGACTTTTCAACACGCTGGACCAAGATCTCAGGAGATTTCATAACAGAACAACAAGATCTCGCGAGATTTTGTTAAAAGAAACTTTGGTCCAAAAAACCCAATGGCGATATTTTCCAATATCACATTCTAATATCACACTTTAATACATTCTTATACCAATAATATCACGTCTCTAATGATCATATTTCAAATTTGGCAAGTCAAAGGATCTTCTTAGCACTAGCATCAAACCCAGGCGAACCCCCTTCCCCCGTATCGACGCCGCCATCCTCTCTTTCCCCATTCCCCCTCATATCCCCCCTCCCCCCCCTAGCATCGGTGACCACCTGCAACCAGAAAAACAGGATTAAATATGCTGAAACAGTCTCCAGTGATAAATAACTAAAAAATAAGGCACTATTTCAAAACTTCTGAAATATCCCTTTAAGTCAAAGGATTGATGGCTTTTAACTTAAAATACAAAGACAAAGCATTATGTTCGGGCCAAGCTGATGATGTTTCTCTTGTAAAACCCATTTAATAGTGTTAAAACAGCAGATTAATGAAGTGGAATCCATTTTTTTTTCTTATCTATGGCTTTAATCAAAACTTAAATCAGTTTTATCTTTTAAAAATGTCAAATGTGTGATTCATTCATTAATTGCATCCTACTTGGAGTAGTGTAATTTGCTGTATGCACGTCTCAACCAAACCTCCCTGGCTCGCCTGCAGCTCGTCCAAAATGCAGCTGCTCGTTTTTTACCTGGCACCAAACAGCATGAACAGATAACCCCCATCCTGGCTTCATTACACTGTCTCCTAGTCAGTTTTAGGAATAATATAAAATTTTATTCTTCGTTCTTATATCCTCAAATGGGTAAACGCCATCAGAGATATAAACCTTTTAGAACGAAACACTCCATCTACAGATCAGCTACTTGTTCCAAAACCCAGATTTTAGTACATAACAGTTATTTTAGTCTTTGTTTTACACTGCAAAAACTGATTTTCAAGAAAGTAAAAGAAATTTTTATTTTAACCTGGAACTTATTTCTAGGAGTATGTACATGCATTTACTCACCGGGAAAGTTTCTGCATCACTTTGACTCCTTGGGAAGATATTACGTTGAGTCGCCCTTCGGTGTACATCCAGTAAAATGGCGGAGACGGGGCAACCATAAGATTAAACTATTAAACTCCTTGATTTCATCAATGCTTTAGGTAGAATGAACGACTGACTGAGTACTATTGTCTTGTGAGTTCAGAGTTTCGCAAATTGTGTTTTTGTTGTTGTCTTGGAATCAAGCTGCTTCTCACAGCTTCTCAGCTGTACTACGGAAGCGCACATTGTGAACGCGCAGCCCCGAAAAGTGTGCAGAACACCCTGATAACTAACAGAAAGCTAAATCTGAACTCACGGGAAAATAGTACTCGTTGGTTCGTTCATTCTACTTAAAATATTGGCGAAAATCAAGGAGTTTTGCTGTAGATAATGCCTTCTATATTGACTGCCCTGTCTCCATAATTATATGGATCTACACAGAAGGGCGACTCAACTTTAATATCTTCTGATAGGCTAAAAGTGAAAAAAGTTCAATCTTTTAACAAGCAAGCTTTGTATGAGAAAATTAAGCTTATCTTTAGAACTAATTACTGTACTAACTTTTTCTTAACCTTCATATTATGTTAAGGGTCAATTTGACCCGTTTCAATGTTTCTTTTTCCTCATGAAATTTTGTGACTTTTCCTGATTTGGGGTCATGAACTAATGTGTAAATTGTGGACGCTGATGTGTTCTGGAGTGTCTCTGCAGTTTGTATACAAAGATGATGTTAAGGGTCATTTTGACACAGACCCTTTAATATGGGTAAGAACATGTTCAAATCAAAAATGAACATGTCTCTTTGATTTCACAATTATTTATCCTCTATTGCATCTGAAGAGACATTTAGACCCAGAGAGCCAGGTGTGGTTAGGGTAGAAACTTTCTCTCCCTGGTCCTTGTCACTGTTCTCGTGTTATCTCTTTGAAAACACACTAAAAAATGATGAAGAAGAACAGATTATAGGGACAGAACCTGGTATTCAGAATCTGCCACTCAGAACCTGAGGACCATGTTATTGATGATCCAGATTGTAATTTTGTAAGTTCTTATGATGAGGGGAATTCAAGGGAGAAGTGTGAAATCAACCAAGAATGGAATGCTGGCAAAATTGTACCAATTTCGTTATTTCCTGGAAAAACTAAGCAAAGCACTTTCACTCCCAAGATCCAGAGGTGAGCCAGGTCAGCTCGATCCCCAGACACCATCATTGAAAAAGTCCAGTTTGTGCCATCCAGTTGTGACAGTTGACGGTCCTGCCACTATGCCTCCAATTGATCAATTGTGTACAGTACTTGGCCACAGGGATATCTCTTTGACTGAATGGTTAGCATGCATGGCTCTTACTCAGGAGACTGGGTTCAAACTCTGCCGGGGCCATTCTTCATCCTACTATATAACCAATTTGCAAAGGATAGAGTAGATACAGGTGAAAAGAAACAGAAAGAAGCCAGGTCTGTCCCTCCCAAGAGGACAGTAAAACAAGCAAGAATTACATTTCCAGAAAGCACAGTTACATTCTGCCCATCATGTGGAGAACATCGAAAATGATTGACATCATTAATCTAAAGAAATGGGGTAAGTTAAAAAGAAATGGCTTTGTGAAGAAAGAGCAACTCAATCTAAATAGTTATGAAAAATAATTTTGGAATTAAAAATTGTACTGTCTGTTTATATATGTTTATCTAATCAAAAATACATTTGTTAATTGTTTTATCGTTTTTTAACCTATTCTGAATGGATTTATACAGTATGGGTCAATGACCCGCAACATAATCAGTGGAATTTTTTTTCAACATAATACAAGGGTTAAGATATTTTAACTCATTTTGAGCCATACAGTATTTACCTGTTACAAGTTATGATACCAGTTTGGTTGAAATTTTAGAAAAAGAATAAAATTATTATTCCTATTTATAAAATAACACTTCTTGAACAACTTGTCAGCTCAAGAAATGTATTTAAGGACACCTTAATTTCACTTTTCAAGTTTCACATTCAGTCCAAGTGTTTTATTTATATATCTTTTTGGATGTGTAGAATAATGGACTGTGTGTGAAATGCATTTGGGTATCTATGTAAGGCATTTATGTCTTGAATATGTACATCACATCGACAACCATGTGCTAATTTTCTTTTAATATGCTATATAAATCAAGGACTTTAATGGGAAACATGACAAAATTCTTTGGATGTGCCCCCTTTTCTTAACAAATGAAACAAAACAGATGCACAAAAATCACCACAAAAAATACGGAATCAATCTTTATTTATATTAAATTAAAAATATACTTTTGACAGATTCATGTACCAAACATGAGGAACGGTATTTCTATGATATAAAGCTTTGGGTATGGTTTCAAAGTACTCAAAAGGGTAGTCAGTATTGACCATGTTTGATAAAGGGGAGGAGAGGGAGGAGTGTTGAAAGGCGAAGAGTTTTAGCTGATGATGCCTTCTCTCCAATATGTCTTCACAAAAAGCATGCAAAACATCTGGGGACTTTAATGGAGACAGGTCTGTATGTGAAAAGCTGTGCTCTGCCTTTAAGGAAAGAAGTTAGACTTGGCTCAGTAATATTTCTGGTAGAAACTAAGCAGAGACGGTAGCACTGACTCCAGGTTAGTCGGCAGCACTGGTTTCAGTTTTACAATAATAATAAGAGGGGCTGATATGGAGTAAAAGGACTTGGATTTCTGTTTTAATGCAGCAGACATGAGGGAGTTGGAACAGATTCGCATGGACTGATCAGCCTGCCACCTTCACTTTGATAAGAGTTTTACAGTGTTCACCTAAACTCAGATTACATGAGGATAGTCACAAATGTCCAGAACAGGGCCACTGAACAGTTTTCACATGAGAAAAAGGTTAACAAGCACTTTTTAAAAACAAATCCCCATTAGCCCAAAGGTACACTCACATAAAGCAAATATGTACGGCTCTTTTTGTACAACTTGTTATAAGCAGGAGAAAACAGCAGTAGGAGAGAAGACCGATATAAATTCAAAGCATTGCTTCCTTATTTACAAATTCACCATGTTGGCCATTTTTAGTGCTTTATAAAAATACTATTCACATTTGTTGTTGAAGTGTTAGATAAATTTGGAGGAAACCCCAAAGATTCTGTACAGATACACTGATTTGGTAATTTGAACATTGAAAAATGAATGACTTCCATTTATAAATGAGGATTTGTGCAATTAAAATGCAAACAAGAAAAAAAAAACTGAGCTAGAATAACAATGCTGAACAACGTACAGTAGCCGACACAGTAGTGTAAATAAGTATATCCTCAATGGTATGGACAAAACTGAATACTAAAAAGACAATGAGTACCACAAACACACACACAAAGCGTCATGAATACTTTCAGAAATAATAATTCCTAGATTGTGCTACTAAACTCAGTAAAAAATATCTGCGCAATCCGTCCCACGTTGGGCGGAAATGTCAATATTACTGTCATAGGTGAAAAGATACAAAGATGGAGGGCAGTAAAACACTCACTTTGGGTACCATGCAAATGTATATTAACTGTACAACAGGCTGCTGTAGCCTGCATTGTGGGAGAAAGGATTCACTTCAGTACATGGCTACATGCCTTTGTACCTTGGCTTAGAGGAAAAGGTACCGATAAAAAGAAAGAAAAACCCCTAAAAGATAAGTTATCTAAGGCCTGGTCAATACATACATGGATTTCTTTTTTAACTTAAAAGAAAAAAACAAAAAACAAAAAGAAAAGTGAAATTTGACAGTGTCAACAGCATGCCAAACCAACCATCATTTTTATCTTTATTTTCTTTGTGTTATGGTCAATTGTAGTCCTGAAAGCCTACCCTATTGGAGAAAGGAGATAATGGTGCATTCAATGTTTGCATGAGATTCTCACGAGAAATCGTCGTGCTTTCTTTGCAACAACTTGAAAATAGCTGCTGAGGCTCCTTGATGACTGCGGTTGTGTTAAAATCAATGCCACATGTATCTGTGGACACACTATCGAGGACTGAGTGGAAGGCCGTAAACGTGTCGGTAAACTCAAGTGCATGTATGAAAGCTGCTTGGGAAAGGGTTTTCCAAAAGTTTCACTTTCAGTGACCTAAAACCACAGTAGCATGGGGATAATAGGCGATTCAAAAACTTAGACTTCTAAGAAATCCCCCTGCACACATGTGCAAGGCCTCAAACAACAGTTTTGTTGTGGCTTTTTTTTTGTACAATGAGCAATCTGAGACCAGTAGCAGCAGGTAACGCAGCCCAACACCGAGGCAAAATATGCACCGAGTCAGAAGATTTCTACAAAAATACATTTCTTATTTAAAGAAAAGGTAACCAGGGCATTTGGATGACAAAAGAAGGATGGAAAAAATGCAGAGTTTATGGTTCAGGTGTGTTTTTCTTCCAATCTGCCAATAAATCTGAGGATGACTTGATTAAAAAAAACAAACAAACAAAAACAGAAGGCTGTAAGTGCCTCAGATTTCCATCGGTCTTATCAGAGCCTCTCTATCAGTGACTCAAGCGCATATTTTGCCTGGGTATGCACTTTAGTTCAGGGCGAACGAGATCCAGGCATGTCCTTGCCTTTTTTTCCTCCCATCATCTTCTTTTTCCCCTCTTTTTAAAACCCAGATTTGGCAATCACTTCCATCGCTCAGTATAAACAAGCGGAAACGCGGCATTAATATTTAACACTGATATTAAATGCTGTCTCTATTTTATAGAATTAGAGCTCTAAGAGGGACTACAAAATACTCCTTCATCAATTAATCATGATATCATCAAAGCAACATTATAAATAACACTTTAAAGCAAATAATGATAATAATAAATCTTAAAAAGAAAAAGCAAAAACACGGAAACGAGGACATTCTTGAAGCTGGTCAGTACCACTGCGAACGTGTTCTGGTTTTGAACTCTTGACCGCAGCACCTTACACAGATTTCTGTGAAAGCTTTTGCTTTCAGAAGTCGTAAACAACCAGATAAACAAGTTTCAGTAAAGAACGCTGGAAATGCTTTTTTTTCTAATAACAACTTTGATCAAAGTGCTCCACGGGGAGGAAAAACATACAGCTTTACATGTGCATAGACAAACGCTTTCAGACACGCTACACGGGATAAATAGCCTCGACGAGAAAACGACTTAGACGCGGCCTCTTATAGTAAAACGAAGAAAAGCTGTTTGAACAATTACAAAGCAGAAGTTAAACTTAACTGTAAATGACTGTAAATGTCAACCTAATTAAAGTTTCCATGTCCAAAACACTTTTCTTACATTTAGAGAACTGATATTTGATTCCAGGGAGATATTGCAACCGGACTTCTGAGACAAACCAACATGATATACAGTAAGTTTTATCTTTTATGATCATGTTTTTGTACCCGCAGGTTGCTCTGTATGGCTTTTTGCAATAAAAAATAGCAGTAAAACCGGTGCTTTTAGCAGCATGGTGTGGTAGTTTGCTCGTAGAGGCATCAGTCGAGAAGGTTACGAATATTTTCTTAAGAGTAACTAAAGGATGAACACTTGGAGTCTTAGGCTTTATGATGATGTCACTATAGGCTAACAAGCAAAGGGGAGTCAAACGGTTGCTAGACAATACATGTGCTAATTAAAATTCTGTGAAAGGATAAAAGAACAAGTTATAGCTGCACCAGAAAAAAAAAAGACAACACTTTATAATAACTACATTTATCTATTAAGCTGACTATGAAAAACAACTACACTGACATTAAGAACTACTTTCCGTTACTAGATGTGTAGATCAACCCTGTACCCCAAATACTGTGTTGGTGAAAAATAGTGCTAATTTGTCTTCATCATTGTTTTGGGCGATTGTAATCGATGTATGGGTCTCGTGTACCATATAAAACAAATGAAAAAGGGAGCTTGCACCAAGAACATGCGTCAAATCAGGTCTGGTTTGGACTTTTCAGCCTGAATCGAATCCAGATGAACCGTCTTCACAAGATGATTTTGGTGAAAATGAAACATTTAAGTGGAAAACTTTTGGAGACGGTTCGAAGTAGTTAAAAGAAATTACAGGTGGGTATCATCAAAATCTAAACATAACACAAGAGATGATTTTAAGATGACAATATAAGTCAACCAACCCATCAAATACACGCTGGTGTCAGAATTATCCCTTCCTATGAACCAATATATGGCACAAACACGCCTGGGTGATAGCAGATTGACATAAATGTGATGTTGATCTAGTTTTTATCAATAGAGCAAAACAACCAATCACCAAGCACAATGAAATACAACAGCCATATATATCTGGCCATCACTTCAAAACACACACCCATTTATTACTCGGAAATATGTTTGAGCTGCCAATGGAGACGAAGACGGGATTCATGTGGAGGGAGAATGAGTGGACCCAACGGGAAGCATAAAGCAGAGGTGAGAGTGATTTTTTTACCCAAGCTGTTGAGGTAATTGTTAATTTCAGAAGTTTTTTTTTTTACCCAAAACAGCAACATCTTTAGCTATAAAGCTGCAAGCAATCCCTTTCTTCTCTGTCTTTAAGCAACAACCCCTCCCCTCTATATGCAGCGAATCAATGAAACGAGGCCTGTTGAATGATTATGCTGCTACCTGAGTGCTTTTGTGGCAAGAATTAAACTCTCAAGATTGTGATTGAGATCAATAGAAAATATGTGATCGTATTTTTCACCTTATTAAAGGCAAATATGCACAGTCCGGGAAAACTAATGGCGACAGGTAGTGATGCTTCTTGTAAGGGTTTGTAGTACATAGTAAATCAGATTAATTATATGCAACATTACAAATAAACTGTTTTAAGAATGAATTTTGATTCAACTTGTCTAAATCAGTGTTTTTAGAACTTTTTGAGCCACAACCCACAAAATAACATACTTTGGTGTTCATGACCCTGTTCACGAACACCAAAATCAACTTCTCTCACTGAGATAATGCCATATTTGGATTTTAAACAGGCTATTAGTAATAACTTAGTTATTTATGCAATAATTAAGAAACAAATGTGTCAATTTCAAAGATTAATCTCTCTTCAATAATGTGTTAATATTGATAGCCCCCCAAATCCCAAATTTATTGATATATGTAGGCTTTATTTCTTTTTCCACAATGATCTGGTGATTCGCCGAAATTACAATGTGACTCACATGGGGGTCCCGACTGCCACTTTGAAAACCACTGCTCTACATATTACATACATTTTCCATAAAAAATTTGCCCTTTCCTTTACCTCAGCAATATGCCGGTTTTCTACATGTCGCCATAAAAAGCTTAATAACAGTAATTTCTATGCTGTGCAAATGGATGATAGACATTTTGTCCAATTAAAATGAACATCAAAATCCTTCCCTCATTATCTTGGATAAAATCTAGCATTGATTTCCTCTTAACATCGCAGAACAATAGTTATATATTCTATTTCTTACATTTTCTCTTATTCATCTTTAGATTTTTCTGAATTTTATTTATTTCTTTTCAAAGTTTGTTTTCTAGTGCACCCCGCTGTAGTGCTTTTAATGTTTTATGTAAAGCACCTTGAATTACTCTGCACATGAAATGCGCTATACAAATAAATTTACCCGGCCTTCCCCTTTTTTCCTTCAGATGTAACTTCTTCCTAATTTGTGAATTTTCTCATATCAAGTTTTGTAAAAAATAGCCACATTTTTCTTTTAAGTTTTAAATTTCAGCTACAGAAGTTGTGAATTTCCTGAAGGTACACGATTACCCCTTCAGGGCAAAGATGGTGAAATAAGTAAAACCAGGTGCAATTAGAGAATGGACTTGAAAAGTCCTCCAACTTTTGTGTAGATTAGGCTCTCATGGATCGTAATTACAGCATGTGGCACTGGTTTTGAAGGACATTTTAACATAAAAGTACTAATGTGCTGTCTTGGGTGTGGATTTGACTTGTTTTTGGGTTGTTGAGCCAACAACTCAAGCGTAGACGATGCCATGGATTATTTAAAAGGAAATTGCACTGGAATGGCTGCAAGAAAACCAATGAAGCAGGGGACAAAAGGTCTGTAATAAATAGCTGCATCCATTTCCTGCTGTTTCAGTAATTGAATCTCATTAGAATAGCTGCTATAGATAAGAGACTATTATCTTGTGTGCAACAATAAATCCTATGTAACACCGCCTGTTTCTTACTTTAAATAACATATTGGAGTACAAAACAAATAGCTTAGGACTTGAGAGATTCGGTGCAATCAGGTCACTCCACGAACTTTTGATTCAAGCTTGATTTGTCCGCTACATGACAGCGTGTATCCAGTAAAAAAGCCTCGTTGAGGCTGCTGTTGGTTACCATAAAACTAAACATCTTTAGCTGTCGATTCCACTGTCACTGATTCCTGCAACATTCTTTTTTTCCCAAAGATATCCCGATGGGTTCAAGCAGACTTGATAATATGTGAATGTACACACCCAGACTCATCCCAATCACACAGACATAAACACACACATAAAAAGTTTTACTGTGCTCTGCTGGTGTTGCCTTCTTCATTCCTTGAGGTCTTCATTAGTCAGCTTGTATGAACCTTCCCTCTGCTCTCTGTAGACTTTTTTTCTCTCTAGCTTTCTCTCTCTGTGATCACCATTTTGAGCTCTGCTGCTTTATGGATGATCTTGACACAGAATTTAGCTGTACGCAGCAATTTCCATAACTACATTTACTCTTAGTTAGCTTCATGGTTTAAATGGGAAAACCAGTGTATAAAAAAATCTAACTTTTCAGCTCTGCAACCAGGGCTTATAAAAGTATTAACAGTGTATTTTTCCCCTTATACCCTTTGCCTTGACGAAGCCGTTTTTGATCAGCTTCTCCAAGTAGACAGCAGTCAAGCATGAACAACATAACAGCAGTTGCCCTGCGTCTTTCAGACAATGGAAAAAGTCCATGGTTGAACTACAAATGCAAAAGAAAAGGGCACTGTAGTTGTAGCCATCACAGTATCATAGTTACAGTAGGATTAGATGGATTTCACACATTGGATGGAAAATTTAAGAACAAACTTGATAATCCTATTGGCAAAAACACTGAATGTGATTTAGTGCTCCATCCACTGACTTTTTTTCCCTCTATATTTTGCTTTTTTCACCTCGCTCTAAGGTCATTCACAAAGCCAGACATCTAGCAGACTATTTGTTCTGTCTGTTTACTTATTTCAGAAACCCTCAGCAGAGTATAGCTCATCCTCAGGCTTTAATGCTGCAGAACAGCAAAAGAAAAGAAAAGAAAAAAGCATTTGTTCCTCTCACGAATCTTACACCCAAGTGGCTGGCAGTGAGTTCAGGTCCCCAAAGATTAATCCTCTGTGTTTGACAGTGGCGTGCCTGCCTTGGTGCGACAACATGACCCAGTGTGCCCACAGCTGTGAGTCCATTCTTTGTTGAAAACTCATATAACCTTCACACTCTTGTAGAGTTGGAGCAGAGTCTCTATCTACAGAAGAGAAATGGACCGGACTGGATATAGTGAAGGTGTCTGAGTTGATTCCGCTTGTCCACCTCCTTTGGATGTTGCTACAGCAGATGGCACATTATCTGGAACAAGTGGGGGATGGCTTTGGTTGCCGCCTCTGATGGTGCAACCAAGGAGGATGTCAGGGTAGTTGGAGGGTAGAGTGAGACTGGGGAGTGATCTAGACCACAGTGTTTCGCTGCCTGTAGGGAGGGGGTGGCAACACTGCGCCGGATTTCAGGGAAAACTCTGACATGTACTCAGGATTTTCAGCTACTGCCGGCCGTATGTGTCCATTCTGTTTATAGAAGAGCTTGGCGTTGGTGGAGCCTCCCTGGGCTGCATCGGGGGCCATCTGGATAGATGATTTGGGAGGCAAGCTGTGCTGCCAGTATTCAGGATTGTCAAAGGTTACCTTCAGCTTCTTTCCACTGGCTTTACCTGATGTATGCCCTCCATGCTTCAGCATGCTTGCAGGGTGTGCAGTAGTGTGGCTCTGGTAGGCTGGCAAGCTTCCATGCCCGATGGTGGCCGAAGAGGACAGGGCACCTGATTGGCTCACCGGGACTTGAGCAGTACTTCCTGTTTGGCTCTGACTGACGGAGCCACCGCTTGAATTGCCAGGTTGTCCTGGGGGTTTGATGGTGTGGTGGGCGTGGAGGATGTGAGTCGCTGGACCGTGGAGGCAGGGCACACCAGATGGAGATGGCTGGGCTGAGGGGAGGGGGAAGTGGGGCAGGCTGGTCTGGATGGTAAGTGGGAGGTGGGAGCCTGAGGTTGAGGCTGAGATGGAGGAGGGAGGCTGGGTAGGTAAGGGCAGACCGTTTCTCCTCAGGGCCTCCAGGCCCAGCTCCACGGGGCTGTGGAAGGTGTTGAGGTAGAGGGGCTCGTTGATGTACTCATCCTCTCCTTTGGGCTGGCTGTTAGGGGTGCTATGGTAGCCTGGGTTGTCCAGTGCATGGATCTCGCCATTTTTACGCCGTGAGACGAAGGGGTTCTCCTCAATTGGATTCAGATATTCTGCAGCATAGATCAGAGACGGGAAGACGGTAGAAATTAGAAGAAGAGAAATGGAATTTATGTGGGACGATGAGACTGTGAGAAAAATGCACTGAAATTAAATCAATAGAAGAGTAAACAAAGCAAATGGAAATTGAAAGAGAGTTAGAGAAAGAGATCAGTGGCTAATGAGGAGATGAGATGGTAATGGCGATGATGGCAGCCATTGAGGACTAGATGGGCAACATGCCAGCAGTTCTTTGGCACTGGAAACTCCATCTGCCTGGGGTGAAAGTGCCAACAAATGACCCCTCTTCACTACTTCGAAGCGCTATAATAGTGGGGTGTGAAACCTATTGATTTTGCCCACTCTTGAGCTCCTTGACATTGCATCAGATGCATTTTGCTGCAGGCTTTGTTATATTTGGTGCAGCTCAAAAATCAAAGACGGTAGTGTAGGAGCAGGGCTGATGGACTGAAATATGATCAAAGGCAAAACATGACTCCGTAGTAGTAGCTGCTACAAACCACCAAAACGACGAAAACTCAGTAGGAATATTAATCAATGGAGAAAAAAGAAATGAACAAGCAAAAATGACAGGCAGACAAAAGATTTTATTTACAGTGTGAATGAGCAAAGACAAGACTGAGCCACAGAAATGATTGTAGTTGTTTTGCACTCAGTTTTGTTTGTCTGTTGCACTGTGTTGGCTGCGTTTGGCAGATGTATGAAAATCGAATGCGGAGTTTCTACCTGGATACTCTATATCTTTACTCTTCAAAATTAGTTTGACTGAACTTTCAGGGTCAAGACTGGTCAGTGTTTGTTTTTGAGTACCTGACGAGCTCTTGTCCTTCATCGGTGTCATGTAGCCGTCCTCGTCTGTGTCCCCTCTGGATGATCTCTCACCCAGGAAGATGGTGGGGTCAGCGCTGTACCTCTGGGCCCCGCTGTCTTCCCCACCAGCTTGGCTCAGGTTCTTCTTATGCAGGCTTCCGTTGCAGCGCTGGTCTTCCAGGGCTGGACCGAGGCCACCTGTGGCTTCCTGGTTCACACAGGCTTGAGCACCTGCCAAGGCCCCTTCTGCAGGGTTTGGACCACCATCTCGATAGCCAAACTGGTTCTGTGTTATAAGTTTGGCAGTGGATTGAGACACACACACACACACACAAAAATCCATAAATTTACGACCGTTGCTAACCAGAAAACACTTATGTATTTTATATAACATGATATAAAAGCAAAGATAGTAAGAAATTGGATTACATCATGCAACTTCTGCCTTTTAAAGTTAAACTGCAGCTCTAAAAAAGTTGGGGCAAAGGGTAAAATGTGAATATAAATAGAATGTAATTATTTGCAAAGACTCATAAACTATTTTTTATTCACAATATAACATAAAAAATATGAAATGTTGGAAGTGACATTTTACTCTTTAATTAAAGAAATAAAAGCTCATCTCGAGTTTTATGGCAGCAGTCGTTAGACATCTGAGGAAGAGAGCTGCTGGACCTTTAAGGGAAAGTTTGCTCCCATTTTTGTTTGATTTAGGATAATAGCTGTTCAACAGTCCTGAGTCTTATTTTGCGTTTTAATGTTCACCATATATTTTCTATTGAAAAACATTTTTATTTCTTTCTCCTGTGTTGAGTTTATTTTCTATGAAGCCATGCTTTTGTAATAGATGTAGTGTATGGGTCATTGTCTTGCTGAAATATGCAAGGACTTCCCTGAAAAAGAAATAATCCGAAAGGGAGCATATCTTGTTCGAAAGCCTAAACTGATTCTGATTTGTAAATGAGTAGGTTGCAAGTTCCATAGGTGTCAATGCATCTGCTGATGCAAGCTTTTGAATTGAGAGCTGATAATACACCAGATGGACCCTCTCTCTTTCAGGGATGTTTGAAACTGGCTTTTTTTAATAAAACAAAAAACAAAAAACAATATCTATTATACTGATGTCGTCCAGCTCTTAATTTCCAAAATCAGTATCAACCAACACCAATCTCTGCAGACATCTGTGAGGTTGTATCTCTCATATTTTGACATTTGAGTGTTAGGCGTAGCTGAAAAGTTAGATGTATATATCTTGGCGGGTCCAGCAATTTAACATATTTTAAAATGTTAATTCATCGTGACTGACATTACCAAGGAGTAAATATTACCATCTAACTCCACAAGAGGGCGCACTATGCTTGTGATAACTATATTCTGCCAAGAGAGCAAAGATCCCAAAACGGCCTTATCTCAGTGAGAGGAGTCCATTTTGGATATCTGGCTGTACCGTCTATGCTGTGGAACAAATCCTCAAAAAACATGTTTTTTTTTCTTATTCAAGATCTTTATGATCATTGACAAGATTAACAATAATAAGCTGACATTGCATAAGTTCTTTATGCATTAGTGACGCGTGGCCACAAGTTTTTGTTATGTCATTTAAAAAGTAAAAAATGTAAAAACTGATAATTTACAATATTACATTTTAATGCCAATTGTGGTCAGTAATAATGGTAGGTCAATAATATTGGACATCTCTACTCTTTATTCCTGAGGACACAGCCTTCATGAGTTCCAAAAAGCTGTTAAATTTAGACTTTTCCGACCAATATACAGTTTTCAACTTGCCTCAGTCCATTTTGAGCTGTGGCCCAGAAAAACTGCAGTGTTTCTGGTTCACGTTCACATATGGCTTTTTTTTTTTTTTTTTTTTTTTTACATGATAGAGCTTTAACCTACAAACTGTTTTCACAGAAAGTGATTCCTGGAAGTATTCCTGAGCCCATGCAGTGATTTCCATGATAGAATCATGTCTGTTTCTAATGGAGCGTTTACTGATCACCAAAAGATTTTTCTGTGTCCCATATGCACAGAGATGTCTCCATATTTTCTAAATGTTTTGGTGATATTATAAACCTAATGATGGAATATTCAAGCATCTGTATTTATACATCAAGAAACATCATCATAAAATTGTCCACAATTTGTAAGCAAGATTCAGATTGCTTATCCCTTTCCCATCTTTACCTCTAAGAAACTTTGCCTCTATAAGGTACTTTTTAGAAAATACTGTATAATCAAAAACATCATGTAAATTCACTCAAGTAACTGTGATGTGTTCCTCTGGCTGTTTCTCTTTAGTGTTGCTGATTTTCTAACTTTTTGAAAAAAATTGGGGTTATAAATTTCTCAGATTATGTTCTGCAGGTGTAGTCATCAGTCTTAAGAGAATCTAAGGGGCAGTCAGGCAGCTATGATCTCAACACCTGAGCCTCAAAAAAGAACAAAATACCCACAAGAAAATACAAAACATGACATGTAAAGCAAGGGCTTCTTGCGGTGCTGTGCTGGCTTGCCCTGGGCTATTTATCTGAGGCCAGCTCTTCTGCACTCTTGCCAACTGCTAGTGCTAAAGCAGCAATTACAGGAAGCACAGCAACAGAGCACAACAGAAAAAGCGGAAATATCCTGGGGTTATATCTGTTCACCTACTCCTACAATTCACCCTTTATTACGATCCCCTTCTTTGACTTCTCATTTTATTCTTTCAAAGCAAATGATTATCTTTTCCTCCTTTCATGTAAAAGTAAATCAGCAGATATAACCAAGTTTCTTTGGCAAAGATGGCTAGCTGCTAGATTTTTTGCAATAAATTCCCTTTCTGTCTGAGCACGCAGAGCGTTTGACTGCATAATGAAAAGAGTGATAGAGTTTTTTAACTTAGGCACGCAGGACCTTGGCTGGATTACATTGTGTGTGTTTTTAGGGGAGCCAGGGAACAAAGAGTCTCCTGCGAGTCATGGGGGTAAATGTGCATAAAATGCAGAGCCATGGGCTGGCGGCACAAGGAGCATGCTGCAGAGCAAACACTCATTGTCTATTAGGCTCCAACCTTTTAAGAGAGCATCTGCTATTTGCGTATAGAGCACTGAGTAATGAAACCTGGGGCCTGGGGAGTTAGCGCATAAAGAGCCCAGGTTTAAGCCAGACACGTTGGGATGGAAATGATGGAGGTGGACCATTAGCGGAGGAAAATCATCTGTGTATTGAAAGTTCTCAACCACCTTGAGCACTTGGGCAGTTTAAGACAACAAAAAACTGGATATCTGAGTCACATCTGTGGAACCAAAAGGACTTTTAAAGGAGATCCAATGTGTTAAAGGTTCGGATTATTGCTCCAACTCTTTTCTATTGTTACCCTTTTTTAGCTGCTTTCTTTCAAAGTGTAGAGCATAACATTTTATTTTCTTTACACTGGCAAAGAAGAACAATGTGCAGGAGCTTTTGAGATGGAAAATTCCTAAAAAAGGGGAGTGGATGTTCAAAAATCACCCACCTAAACATTAATGCAGACCAGTTACAAGTGACACTACCTATGAAAACTGCTTAGGAAGGGCTCAGTGGACATAGCAAAAAGTCAGAGGTGTTAATCTATGCCTTGAAACTTCTCAGATACCAATGGGCTGTATGCACGACTCCACTACTTCCTGAACTTAAGGTAGCCCCTTTTTTTCCTGTCTTTCATTACTGGACGAACTGATAAATCCAGGTATGCCTGACCTCAGTAACTGGCCAGACACACCTGGATTAATCAGTTTGTCCAGTAATGAAAGACAGGAAACAAAGGAGCTACCTTAAATTCAGGAACTAGTGGAGTTGTGCATACAGCCTATTTGATGGGATCTGATGTCACATTTAGGAAGTACTGTAAGCACAATCTTCAAAGACCAAAATCCCCTTGACTGTTAGAAATTTCTGTAAATTTATGGCAGAATTTTAGCAGTAACATACTGTTCCTTCAAATTACGGTAAATAGTGTTAAATATATTTTTTCTGTTGTCAGAATCAAGAAGAATGACTGCTAGCATACTACTCTGCAAAATAACAGGGCACTTAATTACTTTAACAGTGAATTACTGTAAAAACAGTCAACAGTCTAGATCCTGTAAATTTACAGTAAAATAATTCTGGCATCTGTAGCTGCCAGTATTTTACTGTAAATTTACAGGGTTTTTTCTTAGAGTATTTGGTCCCAAAGGATCTTTGATAATGTTTTGGTGCCAGATACCAGACATCCTCAGATGTCAATGCTCAGACTGGTAGAGCTCTTGTAATGCAGTCACATCTTTGCGAGTCTATAAGCAATATTCTTACTCTGTTGGAGTCAACTCGTGGCCTGGCTGTGCAAGACGAAGGAACCACATTGAAACCTCGAGGCACAAGATACTCCTCGGCATCCATCAAGTCATCCAGGTCCTCCTCATCCAGCAGGCTTTGGAAAAACTTGCTGTCGTTGGGGCTGGGAAGCTTCATGCGGTCGTCTCCCTGAACCATACATTTTTACAGAAGCTTCATGATTAGCAAGTATTTCAGAAGACTGTATCAGATGCAATTATGTTTGGCTCCCACTAGCATGCAAGTAGTTGCACAGAAAAGCCTCATTAACAAGTGCTCTGACAGTGAGCTTGCTGACGTAGACACACCTGGATGACCAGGTATCGCTGGGGGTCACGAGCCATTCTGCAGAACTCGGCAGCAAGCTCCTTGAACTTCGGCCTGCTGTCTGCATCAATCATCCAGCCTTAAGGAAAAGAGCACAGGGGATGTAAGAGAAGTGGAAAAGAAAGAACAGGTAAATACAGAGATATATAATAGATAAAAGTTTGAATGAAAAAGATCTTATTTCACCATTTTTTACCTTCTGCTTAACCTTCTGCAGATTTGTTTCAATATTGTCTCAAAAAGACTATTATTGAATACAAACGTATGAATACAAATAGGAATACACATGGAATTTTGTTTGAATCAAATAATCTTTCAAATATTTTGTCCTGAATTTCTTTTTTGTTTTCTCAGTAAATTTCTTTGTTTTTAGGGGATTTTCTTGTGGGGTTTTTGGGGATAAAAAAAATTGAAAATTGATCATTTCAACCTTAAAAATCCAAACCATTTATGTAAAGTCAAACTGACTTTGCTGAAGGGTGGGGAAGTCATCATTTAGAAATACTGACATTGGGTTGCACATTTCTAGAGACATACCAATGTTTTGCTAAGGGTATTAACCTGATGTTAGCATGAAGCTACATAGCAGTTATCTGGTAGCACTAGATTAGTTTTAGGATAATGTATGGAAACCGTGTCATATTTAGGCGTTAGTGAGTTTATTTAGGAACTACACAACAACTCAACTGATCAATATTTTCACATTAGAGCTGAAAATAAACTAGATGCTCAACGAGAGTATCTCACTATCCAGTTAGGCCTACTTATCGCTGACCAAGCTAGTGCTACATGATCCAGTTTATTTCTAACAGGAGGCTGGGAAGGCTGATTGTTGATTCTTTAGTAAACTACTGCATTAAAAGTGGCAGAATACATCCTGCTTCCAGTCTGATTTTGTAGAAGAAGACAAAAGAATGAAGAGAAGGGGACATATTTCAGACTTCTTTATGAAGAAGGAGGACACAGATCAGGCTGAGATAGACTCCAGTCCCATTATCAGCAGCTGATAGTTCCCAATATGAAGCTAGTCACAAAAGGATCCTGTGCTCCCCCCACCAGACAGTAAACCAGAACTGGAGGGGGAGAAGCTATCAATCCCCCTACTACCACATCAAAACAACCATCTAACATTTCTATATCCCTTTTTTGAACTTCTTGCAAATGTTTTCACATAGATGTTTTATTTTTCATGTCTCTCTGATGTGACCACAGTTATTGTAGTTAATCACAGTTACTATGTTCTTTCTTAGTACATGTCCCCATCCCCCTTAATTCTTCTCCCTCCCCCCCCCCCCCCTTTAGGTTTGTCTCCCCCCCCTTTTTGTTATTTTTTTTTATTTTTTATTTCTTTATGTTTTTTCTTTTTTTCTCTCCTCAACGTAGATGAAGGGGGTGTGCAACTCTGCAAGTTTTGGTATCATTTCAATCCCAATAAATAAAGTCTAGTATTGTCATACCGATACGATGCTTCTTAGTAGGGCTGTCAAATTAACAGATTTAAAGCTGTTCATTCAGAATTTTGGTATCACTGTATCTTAGTGAGAGAAGCCGATTTAGGGAATTGGGGGGCCATCCTGCAAAATTGTACTGCTTGTGTTCAGACTTTAAGTCTGCAGCACAAATCTTTTGAAAACTGATCCTGCATATGACCTATGCATACTGACATCAGAAATTGTAAATATAGCATGAGTAGAATTCTGTAATAGCAAGACATCAGATATCACTGGTTTTTGCCTCCAGATATAACTGGTATAGGGGTTCCAGGAATCAAAAGTATGAGTAGAATCTTGAAGTATCTGGACCACAGATATCACCTGAGTAAGGACTCCAAGTATGTTGTGTGGCCATATGTGCAGAATCCTGACTCCAGATATGACTGGTGTAGGGGCTCCAGAAATCAACAGATATGACATGAGTAGAATCCTGAAGTATCCGGACCACAGATATAACTAGTGTTGTGATTCTCTCCGGATGTGGGCCTTGACTAATATCCCATATCTGGAGCAAATCTGACTACAGATTCTGCTTGTGGAAAAGTGGTCCCATGGCAGGAGTTGACATGCTCCAGATATAAAATCAGAAAATTTCGTGTTTGGAGAGTATCCACCATGGACCGCGGAACGCATCTGAACGAGGGGGGGCCATACTTCCAAAAAAAAAAAAAAAAAAAAAAAAACCTGACGTAGCTTTTTAAAAAATAGCACCTTTTTTCTTTTCTCTTTCTTACAAAAGATGATGTTTGTTGTGTCTCTGAGGAAGGAGGAGTATTTTTTTCATCCTGCTTTTGTAGTTTTGGCTTGGTTATCAAAAAAGTTGAAATAGATGTCTGTCTCTTCATTTTCACAATGTCAACAATAGCTGGGTTTCCATTACACCTGGATTGCACAAAACCTAAATATCGCAATTAAAAACCGCAAATGGAAACACCTACATTTCGAAAAAAAAAAAAAAACTCTCAAATATCGCCAAAAAGTTTTTACGCTTTCATGAGGCGTAAATCCAGACGTTTCGATAAAGCAGTTTTGCGCATAAGTGTAATGGAAACATTTTTTTTCGCAATTACTCGTCATCAGGAGTGACGTAGGGGGTAGAATCCAGTTATTCCTCCTTAATTATGATGAATATGATCATTTACAAGCTGTGAAATCGGAGTGATGGGGGAAGTTTAATCAGTCACATATATGAAAAATCCCCAAATCGCCGTAACTCAGCAAGCTGAGTTCATTTAGACATTATACAGATGCTTTAAGTTCTTCATGTATTAACGATTGGACACTGTTTATGTCTTTTCCACACGTTTGTAACACCACGACTCGGTTATCTGGTTCCCACATGTTAATTATACGTCAGCAGGATTTATTAAAACGTGACCACGGATAACATGGTATGACTGCGCCTTCGTATCAGCGGCTGTTTTACCACATCAGTCAGGAACAGGTGCCGATAAAAGTGGAATAAAGATCCAGAAATGACATCCACACCCCAGAAGTTGATCCTGAGGGGGTTTTCATTCGTGTTACGTTTTGGGCGTCTGTCCTGGAAGCCTCCACGAGTGTTTTTCTTGCTGATGTGATCAGAGGCTCCGTACATACGGACTTTACCTCTGAATCATCATCCGCTGCTTTCCTCTCCTGATGAGGAGCAGCTCTGAAACACGTTTATATCTCCATCCTCCTCAAAGTGGAGTCGCGCAGGGCGGGATTTTACGAGAATTACGGCTGATACCATTCAATGGAAACACCTACATATCGCAATTGTACTTTTTCGAAATTTAAGAAATATCGCTTTTATTTTTCGAAAAAGTCTAATGGAAACTCAGCTAATGATAAGCTAGCTTTGAAATCGACGTTTTGACGTTGGCTCGCAACGCTTGCATGATGACGTATTGATAAACAATGCACTTGATAGGCACATATTTGATATTTCTATGCAGCCTACGTAACCTATATAGCAGGCTGCAGGGAACGGTTTCAACGGGGCGGGGGAGGGCGCAGGGTGAGAAAGAGAAGGTGCGCTGTGACGGGTCATAAGGACAACAATGCAACTTGCTTTCAGTTATTTATTTAGTATATTTTTTTCTTTACCAGAGTACAAAAGTTACCAGGGCCGTGGCCCGGCTGGCCCCCCCGGTTCCGCGGTCTATGGTATCCACAACATATATGATTCTGCATGAGCATATATGGGGGTACCTTGGCAAAGATATTTCCGGATTATGTTTTTTTTTGCGCAGTATCATAGCAGTGTTAGATCCATCAACCAATCAAAACCCACTTTGTCCTTCATATTTACAAAGATCTTGATAGGCTTCAAGACTTACATTGAAGTATCGATGTAACTGCACAAGTATCGATTGATATCAATACTAATGTTGTTTGCAATATCATCGATATTTGAATTGATCCGTCCACCATTACCCAAACCCTTTGCTCTCATTGAGGCAGCAGAAAACATGGCAAACCCCTGAGGGTAGAAACTTCCTACCACAATCATGGGTTAGGTGGTATCCTCAAAGGAGTTTCATGGACTTTTAATTGTTTTCTTCACTTTGTTGTATCAGTTATATGCAACCCTATTCATGCTTTCTCTGTCAATGTCACTTTTCAAACAAAAAGCTACTCCATTTAAAGAAACCCTTGTGGTTTCTGTTGTCATTCCGCCTCTTTGACTTTCCTTAGTTCATCTAATATCCACTTGTAGCACCCCATGCAGGCCCATTACCCAAATGAGGTGCAATTACTCCAGCAATCAAACTCTTATTTCATCTTTATTGGTGGGGGCGCTGAGGCGGCGGGGCCCGCACTGTGACAGCACACCAAATCACAAACAACAGCTCTCAGTCAACATGTAATTACAACTCATGTGGCCATTTGCAGAGCTTCCTTCAGGCTTGTAAATGGGCAGCCTCACCCCCTGTTCTTGTCTTTTATTTGTTTTTGTTTTTGTAATCAACTTCTTTTATTTATTTCTGTGGGATGGCATGACAAACAAATGAAAACTCAAAGTGTTCGGAACAGCCCTGCCTGCTGGTTTTGTTCAAAAACAATGCCATGGAAGAATTTGTGGTAGCTAAAAGAAAATGCATACCCACATTTTCAGCCAAGTAAAGGAACCCCTTTACGTCAGCCATTCTGATATTATTGCGCAGACTCATCCTGACAGATCTGCATAGTACGTGGAAATTATCTTTCTCCTCCAGGGGAAAGGAAAGAATAAGTTGCAGTTATAATTAGGCCAAATGGCTGCAGGGCTTTCAGGGTCTGCTTCAGTCCTGTCAAAAACCATTGGAAAGTATTAGATATTATGACATTTCAGTTGGATCAACGTCCTTGTCGAGGGAATATGTTTTGATTTCGAGCTTTGAGCAGGATCACATTCTTTTCATTCAATTCACTTGGCATTTTAAGCCCTCTGCAGAGTGAATCCAAATTAGTGCTACAAGTTGAAATTCATTGTGCTACAAGTAGCCAGTGAAAGAAGCTATATTCATAATGCAGTTGCGGCAATTGGGCAATAGAGGACTTACAAGATTCATAAATATAGTTTATATGCAGTCAGTTTTTATGGGATTTTGATGCAACAGAAGACTGGGTGACAGAAAAGTCCCCCCCCCCCCACACTATAGATGGGTTCAGACAAGGTGGAGTGATGACCAGACTGGTGCGAGGAAAACTAGCCAACAAGCCAATAGCTGGCACAATTCGAAGCATGTTTTGGCATGAACGGCTGGACTGCTTCCTGGAAATATGGGAGGGTGGGTCCCCAAGCAACCTCATGCACCAGCACTGTGGGAGAAAAGGGGGAGAATTTCAGGAGGATGGAGAGAAGGCTGCTTTCTGGGTTAGTTGTACAAGCTGGAGCGAGACAAGGGGGTAAAATAGGTTGGAAGAAGGCATGGTAGCCCAGATGGAGGGATGACGCCAACGAAGATGTGGGCAGAGTCCCTGGTGGGGGATGGTCTCCAGCATGCCGACCATAAACTCGCATCTCATCACAGTTTCATGACAAAACAGTTCGATCTTTGCCTCCTCGTTACATATCAACTTCTCTTTCAGCCTTGAAATGAAGCCCCAGAGCTCCAATATCATCTCACCGGATGAATATTAAAAGTATGAACTCTTTTATTAAACTACAACTCATCTAGCACCACAAGCTGAGCTGCAACAGGGTATAAATATGACTTTGATATATATCCTTAAAAAAACAGCTTCCCAACACACAGAGTGATGCTCTGTATCAAAGTGTTTAATGCTGCCCCCTGTAGATCAGGCTGCAGGTAGTAATTGGCACATTTTTATAGACTAATAATTTGACAGTGCATGAAATGGATTTACAGTTTAAACAAAATCTGCAAACATTTAAGCATTACATCTTATTGTTTACTGTGTTAATACAAATCTAACTGAAACATTTATTTATGTCTTTCTATTTTAAGTGTTTTGGAATTTGGAATGCTTTTTGTTTGTTTGTTTTAGCCATATTTATTTCCTTTCTTCCCAGATCCAAAATACCAGCCTTTTTCCTGTTACACTATTTCTACTTCCTGATTTCTCTACCCTGTTGTGTTGGATTGTTCATTGTTCCTTTGGATTATGTTGAGATGTCTGGCCAGTTAATGTTTCCCCCTTGAAATAAAAAAAATGAAATAGAAATATTGTAGTTTTTCATGACGTTTAAATGGAGACTCAATTCATGTAGAAGTGAAGGGAGCACCCATATGGTTGGCAAACCATTAACCAGTGGTTCCCAAACCTTTTTTCCTTGAGAATCCCCTTCATACAATCACCAAAGTGTGGTGGACGCACACCTGCCCTGGCTTTGCGCTTTTATTGGCTAGCTTATCAGCACAAATGATCATTCTGGCTGAGTCCTGTCCCATCGTTCAATAAAACGAAAGTTAATATCAATATAGCCATACTTAATTGATGAATATTCCATAAAAAAACATATACAGTAAACTGAGAGATATTAATTATCATGTCTGAACATATTTACTCATTATATATATATATATATATATATATATATATATATATATATATATATATATATATATATATATATATATATACATATATATACATAAAGCCTGGGAAAATAAACAAAGCAAAACAGGGAATTTCATAATTATCCTACCCCTCTATTGGAGACATCGATCTTTTTTTTTTTGCAAGATTGCAAAGAATCCGTACAGCTCATCCACAGCAATGTACAATATCATATAAAGACTCAGAGAATCCAGTTAAATCTCTGGAAACATGTGGGATGTTGGTGATCTAAAGCACCAAAGCTGCAAAGAATTATTGACAACTCCGGCCAATCAATCCTGCAAAAGTGCACACTTAAAACTCCCTCTGCAACCATTTCCCAAAGATTGCAAGACATTTTGGTGTTCTCTTTCTCTGACAATGCTACATCTGTGTTAGAATTCGTCCACTTCATTGAAAATAATGATAAAAAATAATGAATAAAATGCATCACCATGGTCTGCTAGTATAGAACATAATTATCTTGGATTTAGACTACAGCTGGTCATCCCAACAGAGAAAATACAGAATCTCGTGTTTGATCAGCAAAAACACAACTAACTGACTTTCAGTTGCTACCCACATCTTCCCGAATCAATATCAGTCATTGCTGATGGAGCCACCATCAGGTCTGCACCTACAGCTGCAACCCAATATACAAAGCACTGGATCCATCCTCAAAATCTCATAATCATCATCAGTAAGGTGACATGAAAACTCTTCTACTACAACCACTTCCTCGAGTCACTGCTACAATGGTTGCCTGGCAACATCAAAGAAGTTGCTACTCCCAGACATGAGTCCAAAATGTGTAATCCCAACTAATCGCTTTTGCGCTTTTGCATGGATTACTCAAGATGTAATGTTTTAATTAGTGATCTTTAGAGGTGCTGACAGACTGAGCCAGGATTTATACTATGCTGAGCTTGCCTCCTGCTGACAACAGCTTCATATTGGATGAATGGATGTGAATGTATTCTTGACTCTCTGATTTCAGAATGTTACTATTTCATTCCATTTTTAAACCAACAACACATGCAGACAAGTAATGAGCACACACTATTCCAGTGGAAACCACACAAATAGTCTCTTTATATCATACTTTTAACATTAATGTTGTAAAACCTGAACAAATTCCTCCAAATCTAATGTTTTGGCTGATTGGCTGAATGTGTGGGGGGACTTTCTTGTATATGAGCATGTGCGGATGGGCTTAGTGCCTTAACTCACATTTGACCATGACCATGTAGACGTCAATAGTGCAAATAGGTGGCTGAGGCAGGCGCTCCCCCTTCTCCAGGATGTCTGGGATTTCTCGCGTGGGGATACCATCATATGGTTTCCCTCCGAATGTCATCAACTCCCAGATTGTCACCCCTGGGAAAAGAAAAAAAACAAAAACAAAACAAAAGACACAATGAGAGACAAGTGGAGTAAGGTAAGTCGATAAAGAAAATAAGATTACTTCATGAGAAACACTGATGTCTACAGAGGATATATTTAGTACCCACCATAGCTCCATACGTCACTCTGATGGGTGAACTTCCTGTAGTGGATGCACTCGAGAGCCATCCACTTGATGGGCATCTAAGGAGAGACCGACAATTACATTTAAACCTGAACTACTGTCTTGTTTGTCTTATTGACAGTACTGTGCAAAAAGGTCAAGTCAACCCTCATTTCTTTGTATTTCTACCCATTTTCAATCCACTCATCGTCTGATTCATTTGCAGAGGAATGTGACCTGAACTAATGTGTAAAAAAAGGCACTTAACTCAAGCAATGATTCAATGTTGTGTTTTCCACTCAGTGAGTGTTTGTGCTGACACAGTGGTGAGAAAAAGTTTGGAGTTCGCATGTTCTCCCCGTGTATGTGTGGGTTCTCTCTGGGTACTCCAGCTTCCTCCCACAGTTCAAAGATATGCATGTTAGGTTAATGGATCACTCTAAATTGTCCCTAGGAATGAATGTGAGCGTGAATGGTTGTCTGTCCAGGCAGGGTACACCTGTCCAGGGTGTACCCTGCCTCTCGCCTGATAATAGCTGGGATAGGCTCCAGCAACCCCCGTTACCCTAAACTGGACAAGTGGTACAGAAAGTGGATTTGGGGAGTGGATAGCCCAGTGGTAGCGTCGTGGGCTTGGGCGCAGAGGACCCGGGTTCGATTCCCCAACACGACTCCTGGGGTCAGGGGTCCTGTGGACCCCTGAGCAAGGTCCTTAACCCCCCCCCCACCAACTGCTCCCCGGGCGCTTTAAGTAGCAGCCCACTGCTCTCTGATACTCACAGTACAGAGATGGGTAAAATGCAGAGTCCTAATTTCCCCTCGGGGATCATACAAGTATAACAAAAAAAAAAAAAAAAAAAATTACTAACTAATGACAAAAAATAAAACAAGTAAACAAGCATGATGGGGCTCCAAAGCTAAAATTTTGGTGAGCAACACTTTGAGACAATAACTGCAATTAGGTGTTTTCTCTAATGTTCAAAAAGACTTTTACACCTGCTGTCAACACCTGTTGACAGGTATGTTGGTCAGGTTCATGTAGAAGTTGCTCCTAAGCTTGCTTCATACTGCCAGGTACAGACAAAATCTGCCCGTCCGTATTAAACGTTGCCTTCGTTAGTTTTTTTTTTTTTTTTTAAATTATTACATTATTTCTAACCACAATTCAAAAGCAATATTTTTATTTCACTAAATTAGAATTTTGTAAATCTTTATGTATAATCAGTTTCTTTTTATTTGAATTACTATTAAATTTAGCCCTTTCTTTAATTGGAGGGTATGAATAATTTTGAGGATGACTTTATACCACGATGATCTCAGTAGGGGAATTTGGGCTCCGCATTTTACCCATCTCTGTATTCACCAGAGAGCATTGGGCTACTAATTAAAGCATCCGGGGAGCAGTTTGTGAGGGTTAAGGACCTTGCTCAGGGGGCCTTTGGTGGTTCACCTGAGAGCTGTGTCGAGCAATCAAAGCCAAGCCTTCGGTGCAAAAGCCCACAACATTACCACTAGGCTATCTACCCCCTCACTTATGTGAAATATCAAAATGAATATGATGTTCCTAAAACCCAATGATTTATAAATGAAAATAAAAGAAGTAAAAGAAGAATTGCCAGGCCTAAGAACTATCTACAGAAGATGAACAGTATCTGAAAGTGACGTTCATAATAGGACACATCCAGCAAAGACCTGACACAGGACGTGAGAGATGAATCGATCCAGTTGTTCCATCTACTGTTGGGCGAATCAGAAATAGCCTCCACTGGCAGGGAGCAAAGGAGGAAAGGCTGGGGTATGCCAAATGACAGTGGAACTTTACAGGATGATAGGAACAGGTCTTATAGAATGATGGATCCTTCCCAGAGCCACAACCTAAACATCACTGAAGTGGTTTGGGATCATCTCAACAGAGAACAGAATAAAAAGCAGCCAGCATCCAAAATGTTGTGTTGGAAAGTCCTACAAGAAGCCTGGGGGTCTATTCCTGATTTCGTCTTATGGGAATTACATAAAAACATGTCTGAGAGGATTCAGTGTTGCAGAATAAAGATGCTCATATTGAATAGATTTCTAAGCTTTTTAGAACTGTACACACTCTGTTTTGCCTCACATTTTTCATTTCCATTCATGTTTACACCTTTTACAGTGATACATAAAAAGATTTTTGCACAGCTCTGTACTTACACCTTAACCGCTGCACATTTTCACCTTTGCTCAACAGGAGTCTAATGTGTGAGATAGCAGAGACTCAACTTTTAGCCATTTTTTTTTTCTTTATTCAGTGTTCGTCAAGCATTGTGATCATATTCTCTCTAACCCAGGGATAATCAATTACAGGCTTTATTAAGACACTAAATGAGATTGCTTTTGTCATTTGTCTCACATTATCTGAATAGCCTGAAAGTTTCGAGCAGGTTAGGTGTGAAATATTGCTAACAGGTCTCTTGACATTCCTGACAAGGACAAACTCACACATCCTAACGACAATATGATTTAGCATTGAGGGTAAGAGGGTTTTTCAGGCTGTACAAGCCAATTATGTGTCCTTTTGCATTTGAATGCACACATGTGCAGGTGAGGGTCATTTGAAACATGGCCCCTCCCTTCGTGTAAGAGGAAATCACACACATACACGCATGCAAACACACAAACATGCCCTTGCTCTTTAGGGAAATGAAGAGGAAGAGAGAAAATGATATGCTTCAGGTCGGAATGGCACCTCCACTTTCATCTGTGTTGATTTATCTCCCATGGCGCGTCTATTTTTATGGCATACATGTAGATGTGCTGACAACAGCTCTCATTTATCAAGGCATCAGTGAATACCAACATGGAGTCAATCACTCAGATGGCTGCTTCCAACTCGCCTGGGTTATGAAAATGAATTTTTTTTTTCCTTCTCTCCTTTCGTCTGAGATAACAGCTTCGACTCAAGATGCAGCGGCTACCTTCAGGCCTCCAGCTGAATAGATGCAGCAATGAACAAGCCAATTTAATAAAGGGAGTTGATCAGAACAATTTGCATAGCAAATCTCAAGCGGGAAAAAAGCGAAGGGGCTTCTGATTAATGTAGTCCCCAAACAAAACAAACTGACTGGAACTGTGGCTGCGTTATTTGTTCGAATGAAGTGTTTCTAAATTGTGTCGCAGACAAAGTTCACCAGAGTTTGTTTGACCTGAAATTGTTGGAGCTGCTGCTCCTTGATAAATAAAAAAATGTTATTTATGCTCATTTTTCAGAGACTTGCTTTTTTTCACGCAAAGAATTGTCACATTTATTTGCAAAGCAACAAACAAAATGAAAAAAAAAAAGAAATATCTTTGCTACGCAGGCTCAGTTTTAAGTATAATCGTGCTATCTTTGATGCAGTTTTTGTGTAAAAATGCTGGATGTGAAATATAAAGAGAAAACTTTAATTTTGCTCCTTCCTTTTTCCTAAAGTATCTCATATCTGTGAGAGATCAAGCCAAAAAACAAAACAAAACAAAAAAAACCTTTTAAGCCCATTTCCCTCTCATCTGCAGCTTCCTGCTGTCATTAGCATGATTCTGTTTCTGTTCTACTGAACAAGCGTCTGATTGCTGGTTATAAATGTTGCTTTTTGGCCACATGAAAAGTCATTTCTGCACTGATGGACAAAGATGTCAGAAAAATCATTATTTTGCATCCTCAAAGTGGTTGGCCAAAAGAAACATCCATGTAGGTGAATGACATGTCTGCTGCATTGACATTTTTACTGTTCGAAGGACAGAAACTTGTTATCATAATGTCACACGTACACTTCCTGTCTACTTTATTAGGCCCACCTTGCTAGTAGAGGGTTGGACCCATTTTTGCCTTCAGAACGGCTTTAATTATTGGTTTGTGGTGTTGGAAACATTCCTCTGAGATTTTTCTTCAGATTGACATGATAGCATCACACAGTTGCTGCAGATTTGTCGGCTGAACATCCATGATGAGAATCTCGTCTTCCACCACATCACATGCTCTGTTGGATTGAGAGCTGGTGATCGAGGCCACAATGAACTCATTGTTTAATAAACAAACTGGAGATAATTTGAGCTCTGTGACATGGTGCATTATCCTGCTGGAAGGGACCATCAGAAGATGCTACACTGTAGTGGACAGCTACATGCCAAGAAGAGAAAAAACAAACTGTTGAATGCCCACCATTTTTTTTTTCCTTTGTTTCCTTGTTTTTTTTTTTTTTTTTTTTTTGGTCTAGTTTAAGGAATGCATTTGCAAACCCTACTATACCAAAACCGCCATGTCCTGACCAACACTGGTTTGCAGAAAGAAAGAACTTAAGGGACCCAAAGTGTGCTAAAAATGTTTTCTTCCACACCATAACACCACCATCACTGGTCTGAACTGTTCACGCAGGATGAGTCCATGCTTTAATGTTGTCTATGCCAAATTCTAACCCTACCATCTGAATGTGGAGTTCAGATCATAACTAGTTAACATTTCTCCATCTTCTATTGTCCAGTTTTGGTGAGTCTGTGTGAACTGTAACCTCAGTTTCCTGTTCTTTACTGACAGGAGTGGCATCCTGTGTGGTCTTCTGCTGCTGTAACCCATCTGCTTCAAGGTTCAGCAAGGTATTTTGGTCCAAACAACTGATATTCACTGGATATTTATCTTTTTTTTTTTTTTTTTACCCCAGATCACTTCCATCCTAGAGATGGTTGTATGCGAAAATCCCAGAAGATCAGCGTTTTCTGAAACATTAAGACCAGCCAGTCTGGCACCAGCGACCGTGCCACATTCTAAGTCGCTTGAATCCCCTCTTCTGGTGGCCATCGTGCACTTTGTGAAGTTGTCTTAACCATGTACGCATGCCTAAATGCATTAAATTTCTGCCATGTAATTGGCTTTTAAAAGGCATTAACCAAAAACGGTGACTAGTGAGTGTATTTAGAGTTATTACTTCTATTTTCATAAGTGAAAAATTCACACAGGGATACACACAGTTGCTTTTTGTGCAATAGAGGCCATGTCAACTTTCATAGCATTTCATTGTTGTCATTGTCCAGTACCATTGATATAAGTCAAAAGAAAATAGCTTTAAATTTCACTTCATTACAGTGGGTACGGAAAGTATTCAGACCCCTTTAAATTTTTCACACTTTGTTTCATTGCAGCCATTTGCCAAAAAAATTATATATATACATTATATATATATATATATATATATACATATATATATATATATATATTTTTTTTTTCCCCCTCATTATTGTACACTCAGCACCCCATCTTGACAGAAAAAAACCCCAGAAATGTAGAAATTTTTGCAAATCTATCAAAAAAGAAAAACTGAAATATCACATGGTCATAAGTATTCAGACCCTTTGCTTAGTACTGAGGAGAAGCACCTTTTGAGCTCGTACAGCCATTAATCTTCTTGGGAATGAAGCAACAAGTTTTTAACACATGGATTTGGGATCTTCTGCCATTCTTCCTCGCAGATCCTCTCCAGTTCTGTCAGGTTGGATGGTGAACGGTGGTGGACAGCCATTTCCAGGTCAAGAGATGCTCAGTTGGGTTTAGGTCAGGGCTCTGGCTGGGCCAGTCAAGAATGGTCCCAGAGTTGTTCTGAAGCCACTCCTTTGCTATTTTAGCTGTGTGCTGAGGGTCATTGTCTTGTTGGAAGGTGAACTTTCGGCCCAGTCTGAGGTCCTGAGGTCTCTGGAAGAGGTTTTCTTCCAGGATCTCTGCACTTGGCCACATTCATCTTTCCTTCAATTGCAACCAGCCGTCCTGTCCCTGCAGCTGAAAAACACCCCCACAGCATTACGCTGCCACATGTTTGACTGTTGGGATCATATTGGCCAGGTGATGAGCGGTGCCTGGTTTGCAACACACATACCATTTAGAATTAACTCCAAAAAGTTCAATCTTGGTCTCATCAGACCAGAGAATCTTATTTCTCACAGTCTGGGAGTCCTTCATGTGTTTTTTTTTAGCAAACCGTATGCAGGCTTTCATATGTCTTGCACTGACAGGCTTTCGTCAGGCCACTCTGCCATAAAGCCCTGACTGGTGGAGGCTGCAATGATAGTTGACTTCGTGGAACTTGTTCTTCTTTACCTCTCTCACCAAGGCTCTTCTCCCACAATTGCTCACTTTGGCTGGTTGGCAGGGTCTAGGAAGAGTTCTGGTCGTCCCTAACTTCTTGTGGAGGCCACCGTGCTCTTAGAAACCTTTACTGCTGCAGAATTTCTTTTGCAACCTTGTCAAGATCTGTGCCTTGCCACAATTCTGTCTCTGGGCTCCTTGGGCAGTTCTTTCAACCTCATTTGCACTGACATGCACTGTGAGCTGTAAGGTCTTAAATACACAGGTGTGTGCCTTTCCTAATCAAGTCCAGTCAATCTAATTAAACACAGCTGGACTCCAATGAAGGAGTAGAACCATCTCAAGAAGGATCAGAAGAAATGGACAGCCTGTGTGTTAAATATGAGTGTCACTGCAAAGGGTCTGAATACTTTTTACCATGTAATATTCCAGTTTTTCTTTTTTGATAAATTTGCAAAATTTCTACATTTCTGTTTACAAAGGGGTGCACGTCATACTGACATCTCATCTAGAAAAGTGTTTTGACACTTTGAGGTTATTTCTTTTTTACAAAATCCTCTTATCTATAAAACACTGGTATTATATCTTTAACTGGAGTATTATCTATTTTATAGTCTTTGGAAAACATAGTTTTTCCACCATATAAACCAAACATAGAACTTGTCAAAGGATAACCCTGTCACAACTCAACCTGGCAGCTGTGGATGTAGGACAGCATCGGTCAGAGACAGCAGCATGATGCAGATACATGTTTAGTGAAGAATCTAGGCCCAGCTCCGGATCCATTCTGGCTTAAGCAAGGACAATTTAAAAAGGATTCCCTCATGATGTTGGTGATAGGACCTGCTATTTCCAGAGCATCATGTTTAGCTGTGCTTTTCAGCTGAAAACATTCTATATCTTAGATTTTCCTGGCTGCCAGGGTAACGTTTTATGCCTCTACTGGTTAAGTCTACATGCACAAAATGTTCTAACAACTTGAAATCTGGTCTGTTTCCTTATTGCTCCACTATATTTTGTAGGTTACTGCAGATTTACAGAGCTTTATATTTCATGTTCGCCGTCTTTGACCTTTTTGCCTTTTCTTGTTTTACAATGAGGTGACCTGTATGCTGCATCACTCAGAACCGAGTAAATACTTTATTAACACAAAGATGTGCTCACGCCTCCACTTACACCAACCTTGCCCCCGTCTGCGTTGTACTCCTTTTCATCGCCATCCAGCAGTCGTGCCAGGCCGAAGTCGGTGATCTTGATGTGATTGGGCGACTTCACCAACACGTTCCGAGCCGCCAGGTCTCTGTGGACCAGCCTCCTCTCCTCCAGGTACATCATTCCCTGAGGCAGAGAGGAAAAGACACGGCCGTGAATCCTCTCCTGGAGCCGTTTATCACTTTCCATCTCAAGACTGAAGCAGTGTGAGAGCGGCGATGCGGTAAATGTCACCACTAACAGAAAATTATTGTCATAACTGTCATCACCATTAACCGCAGCCCATGCAGACATTTAGATTTAATCTTTAATCGCCGTCATACCTCATGTGCAAGACTCAAACAGACAGAAAAGCCCAGACAGCTTTTAGCATTTGGGAGATGTCACAAAGTTTTTGATAAACACATACAGCAAAGAAAACTCTTAAAATGGAAAAGAAAATTCACATTTTTATCAAGTTTTCTGAGGTGCACTCACTCAGGAATGAGAAAATTTAGCTATAAATGATAAATGAGAGATATTTAAGGAGCAACTTTTCTAAAGTTGTTCAAGTCTGCACATCTTTCATCTCGTATTGTTGCTGAGAAGGTTGACAAAGCAGTTAAAATACAGGCTGTGGCTGCAGCCTGAAGCGTGCTACATCAATATCTACTTCTTGCAATGTGTCCAACTCAAATGTAATCTTGTTCTGTCAAGCTAGAGATTGTCTTTGACATGCCGCCTCTGTGTCTCCGGTAATTGGGGCCATTTTCAAGATGGCTAGGCAAGAAGAAGAATAGATGCACCTCCTATTTGTTAATTACAAACGCATGGTGAGCAAAGCAAGTAGAGGGAATGAAAACAACAAAAGCTTTATTTGAAAGGACTGTGGCAGTCTTTAGATGATGCTAAATGAACTGGATGGAGCACAGGCTCGGTTCGGCTCATTATAAAGAAGTGCAAATGTTTTTATCATGTCTTCATGACCACATACTCATCATTCGTCTGCTGCAATCGCAGCTTAACAAAGCACAAGGATGGACAAGAAGACAGGCAAGGCTGAGCCCAATGAAGTGCATTAGACTGGATGTTAAGCAAGTGGAAGCCACTTTGCAGGAGGATCAATAAAAACACCTTGGTGAGAGGGGAGGCAGCCACTGTACTCAGCAGACAATGAAAAATTTACACCAAGGCCCACGCCTCCGCTGGTACAAAAGAATCATTGGCCATTTGAAACATTTAGGGTGTAAATACTGTAAATATGTGTGTGTGCACACATGGAGGCGCATTGTGCAGAAGTGCGCGAGCCGCTTTCCCCTCCTCCTCCTTCCAGACGAATGTGAGGGGAAATCGATAGCGCCGACGTCTGACTAGCTGCTAGCTGAGCCCTCATCCATCATCCTCCGGCCTTGCAGAGACTCAAGCGTAGACACACGCTTCTAAACAAACACACACACTGACAGAGACCACCAAGAGACCACCAGGACTCAAAGACAAGACATTTTTCCCAAAGCTTTAATGTAATATTTCTGTCTGTTTGAATCCAGCTCACTGTTGTCGCCAATCTGTGGCACAATGTGCAGGAAAAGGCTTGAAACTGGCCCCCCTTTAGCTGAAAGTGTATTTAAAATAGATTACGTCTTGGGGGGTCAGGCAGGCGATCAATAACAACGCTGATTACAATAAGCCAGAAGACGAGCGTGCCACGCAATATTTATCCCCGATGCCGACGTCGAGAGAAATTAGGAATCAATGGCCCACACAGCCCATTAATACACTTCAACTTAAACTGACGGGGCAATGAGGGGAGGCCATCGCACTGACAGCACGGAATGTACAACAGCTCAAGGAGCCAATTAATTTTCAGCCACCCTGGGTGGTAAACACCAGCGTCCCAGTGGAGGATGTGGGGGCAGCCCCTGCTTTCAGGTTGAGAGGGTCCCGCTGATTGTGCTGCTTTAACACTGTTTATGTGTTACAATCCCCAGAGTCCAGAGGTCCATACGGATAAAGGGGAGATTGGATAATTTGTGATTACACAGAACTTGCAGCAGAAGTAATTAACTAACATTTCAATTCTTGGGACCCAAAGGCAAAGCATTATTCAAGATCTCCTTAGTTATGCACATCCATTAATAACACTGTGTTGGTCATCTAATGAATAATATATGGATGAATTAATCTATGAGGAAATTGAACAAGTTCCCAACAGATTAAAGCTGTGAGTCGCAATGAAAGCTTGAATTTTAAGTAGATTAATAAATATGTTGAGTATCTGCCAGCTTTCCCTAAAGATTATTAGTTTTCAAGGAATCAAATGTGAATGTATGTAAAGGATAGAGTACATGTGGAACAGGGAAGGAATGAAAAGTTAATGTGAGTTAATGTAGCAGATGACATGTTCAAAGACATAATTCATATTGAAATATCTGACACCCTTGCCCTGACATTTCGTAGCTCGTTTCACCATCCTGAAACTACAACTGTTTGGACTGTTTTGGACATAGAGATGATAAAGTGATCAAAGAAGAATATAAACCTATATGACAGAGGTGACAATCAGCCTCTGCAGGGGGCTTGGTAACTTGAATTTGTTTTTGGTTGGCTAACAGTATGTGTAACCAAGAGATCAGAGAGTAGCAGAGTAATATGGAACCTAGTTGATTTAGCAGCAAACAGGCCGCTGCACTCGGCACTGTTCATAGTGGTATCTGCTGATGGTAAAGCGCTGCAGTATTATGCAAGAGATAAACCTTTTTATGCTAAATGATAAACAAGAAGAAGATGCAACATGTTTAATAGGAGAAAATAGTGATGATGCTGCATGTTTTCTTTTTTTTTTTTTTTATGGGTAGATAGTAGGGGGGTGAAAACATATATCCTATATAAACAGGCCACCTGCCCTGCTGGCCAATGGAGCAGGGGCGGAGTTAGACATTGTCATCATCAGGGGCTTAGCCCACAAAAAGATTCATTAAAACTAACATCGGACTAAACAAGGACAGAATTCACAGTACCAGTTCTAAACCAGGACTCATTCAGGACAGGATTTCCAAAACCAGTTCTAACCAAGACTCATTCAGGACAGTATTTACAAAACCAGTTCTTACCAAGACTCATTCAGGACAGAATTTCCAAAACCAGTTCTAACCAGGACTCATTCAGGACAGAATTTACAAACCAGTTCTAACCAGGACTCATTCAGGACAGAATTTACAAAACCAGTTCTAAACCAGGACTCATTCAGGACAGAATTTACAAAACCAGTTCTAACCAGACTCATTCAGGACAGAATTTACAAAACCAGTTCTAAACCAGGACTCATTCAGGACAGAATTTACAAAACCAGTTCTAACCAGAACTCATTCAGGACAGATTTACAAAACCAGTTCTAACCAGAACTCATTCAGGACAGTATTTACAAAACCAGCTATAGGCTAACCAGGACTAAACCAGGACACAGTCAGGGACATATTCATAAATTTAACCAAAAGTATAAAGAAAAACTGTTTCTAAAAATGCTACTTCACCCAAAGTAAATATGTCTTAAAATATAATCATATTCTTCTTCTTCTTCTTTTTTAACCTGGTTCTTGTTCCACCCCTGTGTTGTTCTCATTCTTGCTTATCTTCTCCTCTTTGTACAAACACAGAAAGATCAACCAGAGCCACAAAAAATATTATTGTAAAAATTGACACACAAATATATTCCACACAATTATAAGGTCATTTGTACCTTTGTTCTGGAGGTAAAACAGGTAAAGGGCCTTATCTGCATATAGTGGTGGGCTGAAACAGTAATATTACCAGGTAAGGTGTTTTAGCGGTTTCTATTTGTACAACATTTAAACATGACAACATCATCTAACCTCAACTTTAAAAGAAAGTAAAAAATAAAGTACACAAACTAGGGGTAAGTGTGTTCTAAAATGCTCATGCTGGCATTTTTCTGCTCTTTCCACCATCTCTCTCTTTTTGTCCTTCATTCATACATCAGGACACAAAGCCAATTATTGTATCATTACCCAAAGTTATAGCCATCTGATATCATTGTAAAATTGTCTTCAGCTTGTTTTACTTTCAACAGAGCTTTTCTGTTTTTTGAAAAAGGACCTGATGTCAATAGTTGGCAAAGCACTAAAAAAAACTATATACTGTATATGGCTTTATAAGAATATTCCAGGCTATTCAAAACTCCTAAGTCTAAAATTAATTACAAATTCAGCCCTTATCCTTGCCCTTGACCAACAGTCGCACTCTGTGTTCACTGCATGGTGACATAATTACATCTGACTTTTTTTTTTTTTTTTTTTTTTTTTTTTTTTTTACTTGTCCTGTCCAGCATTGAAGCAAGCAGAATGGAAATCTGATTGCTTTATTCTGTTGAACAGTTTTGCTTTATCAAGCGGAGCTTTATGAACATAAGGCTCCACTTGATATCATGTTTATTCATTTTATTTCTTTATTTAAACATTTGTCTATTACACCATTCCATTTCATACTGCTGGGCCTGACAAGGGAGAAATGAAAGTGAATAGAGGTAATGATAGAAAGTGAAACAGAGAGAGAGGAGTAAGGAAGAGGAAGAGAGAGAGAAGAGAAAACATGAATCCACTTACACAGTTCACTGGTACATCTGTACCGCGATCCCTAAACAACCAAGGTCTCTGTTGGAAAACAAAACAAGCAATCCCCTACAGGAGTACCTGCAGGTGGCTTAAATATCCTCAGATCATACAAACACACGCAGAACTACGCAGAGAAGAGGTACAACCTAGTCAGCGCAATGGGAAGTAGAGAAGAGGTACAACCTAGTCATCGCAATGGGAAGTAAAGAAGAGGTACGACCTAGTCATCGCAATGGGAAGCAGTGTCACAGTGTCAACATGCATAATAAAGGGTGCTCCGTGGTGATACAGTCATGCAGATGCAGCCTCGTCTCTGCAAGGAGGAGGAAGCCCGCAAGGCTCGCGACCCAGGCCCCCAGCAGCCACCCAGAGGCCCAGATCCCAGCTACCCCCCCCCAAAGAGCGGACATGCATCCCCCGAAGGGCGGCAAAAGCGGCCCCAGCCGGAGCCCCCGCAGTCTGGAGGCCCAGGCCCCAGCGGACCAAGACCAGCAGCTGCCGACCCCACCGGGCGCCGGGCGTCCCCCGGAGCGGAGACAGCGCCGGGCCCAGGGCCCAAGCGCCCAGGAGCAGCCACCCCCCCCCGGACCCGGGCGGCCCAACCGAAACCCAGGAGGACCGGACCCCCCAGACGACGCCCCCCCAGGGCAGGCCAGCCCCCACCCCAAAGTCCCTGATACACCTGACACCAGGGCGCCACCACCTCTCCCACCCCCTACCCCGCCACCACGCTCACACACACACTCCCCACACACCTACCCCAACACTGGGGCTGAAAGATATACCGTCACCGCCCCCACATCGAGACACAGGCACCCAAGACATCAATACCGCAAGAGCAACCACATACAAGATACAGATCCCCCCTGCGCCCGCCCCGCACAAAAAACCCCGGAAGCCACAAACAAAACCGCACCCCCCACCAAAGCGCCCGGCCCCCAACCAACCCGCAGCCACACCGCACCGCACCGACACCAAGATGCCCGGCACGAATACCGAGGTACGAACCTCCGCCCACACCGCCCAGCCCTACCCAACACCTCCGTGTACCCCCCCCACACACGCATACACCCACCCACTCCGCTCTCTGACCTTACATACCCACACTCACTCCTCTCTCCACCCCCAACACTCTCCTCCCTCTACCGTCCACACCTACCCCCACCTCCTCATACCCTCTAACACACACATGCACTCCCCCCACATAACTGCACCAACCCCCTCCCCACCCCCCCCACACATACGCCCCCACCTCCCTATACCCCCAATACCCCATACAGTCCCCCCCTTACATGTCCAGCCCCGCCCATCCCTCTGACCTATCACACTCCCGCCCTTCCTTCCTTCAGCCCCTCACGACCATCCCTACTAGACACTCACGAGCATGCCACTCCTTCCTCCATCCCCCCTTTCCTTCAACCACTTACCCACATCTCCTCCCTCTTCCAGCCCAAGTTCCTCCCTCCCACATTTCCTCTTTCACACTCTCATTCATTATTCTCACATACCCACCTCTCTCTTGCCCATGCCCTCGTGCCTCCTGAGTGGTAGCTCGGGCCGGGGAAGGAGCCGCGAGTTCCAAGCCCCCAACACGTTCCCCCCACCACCACCCCCCCCCATCCCCCACCCCCGGACGCAGCAGGCCAGGCATCCCCCAGGCCAGCAGATCCCCCGCAATGCAGCCAGCCTTAACCACTGGCGCGTGAAGTAGCCACTGTCCCCCCTCCCCCCAGTAGCGCCCGGGAGACCGGGGTATGAAAGGACCCTGTCCCCCCCCCCCCCCCACTCATGACTGTGTGTGTAAGATGTGTGTTGTTTGCAGTTAAAACTAAGGGGCAGTGCCAAGTCATGCCGGGAGTGGGGTCGCGTAGGGGGCATGTCCCCCCAACCGGCCCCTCCCTCCTACCACACACTATATGGCCCGCCCCTCAGAAGTGGTTGTGAGCTGTTGTTATTTTATGTGTTTAGGTGTCTAAGTGTGGTTAAAACTGGGGAGCAGGCTGCCTCTAGACGTGGCAAGCAAAGGCACTTTGGTGCCCTCCCTCACCACGCCCGCTTGACACGCTCCCTCCCCAAAACCCTACGTGTGTGTGTGTGAGGTAGAGCAGGGGGGGGGGGGGGGTCTTGGGAAGGGAGACCAGGGGGGTATGAATTCCCCCCTGGAAGAAGAGCCGTTACCGGCATTAGGTACCCCTGCCTCCCGGGATCCCCCCAGGGCAGAAAGGGCAGGCATGGCCGCCCCCACGGCCCGGCGTCCGGCGTTCAGCACAGAGGGGCCAGCCTCAGCCCCTGGGGGCGCTCGACCACGCCAGGCCAGGGAGGGGGAAAAGGGACGGAAGCGGAAAGGGTCGGCGGAGGGGCCAGAGTCACCGGCCCAACATCCCCAGGCCTCGCAAACCCCCCAAGAGGCACGCAGAGCTGCTATTTTTTTTTTTTTTTTTTTTTTTTTTTTTTTTTTTTTTTTTTTTCTTTTTCTCCCCCCTTTCCTCCCCCCCCCCCCCCCCCCAACCTGACACACACAAACCCCACCAATGCACCACCACCCCCGCACCCAAACACCCATCATCCATGCACCCCCACCCACCCACCCATCTCCACACCCCCCACAGGCAGCCACACACACACACAACCGCATTCACGCCCCCCCTCCAGTCACACACCCACCTACACATACCAAGGACGGGGACCGCGGGGCCACCAGCCCCCCCACGCCACAAGTCCACCGCCCCCAGCCCCCGGACCACGCGAGACCAACCCGTACGAGACCACCAGCGCAGGCCAGCCCCAACCGACACAGCGGCCAGGCGGGACAGGCACCCGGCGTGGAAAAGACCCGGCCACCCCGCAACCCCCCACCTCCACACACTAGAGCTGAACGATATGGACAAAACCCCACACCCCGACAGCCACGCCAGACACCCCAACATCGATACGACACGACATGACCACGGGTCCGCCGAAAACCAAGCACCCCGGCGGAAAGCGCAGCTCCGTCCGCGACCCCCAGAGCCCCACACGCAGGACAAGCACAGGGGAAATCCACACCCCCCACACGGCCGCTCCCGCGACACCAACATCCCGGATGCCCACATCCCGACACAGACACGACAACGATACACCCCCCAGCCCCACCACACACACACCCCCACCAGCACACACACCCGCACGCACACAGCAGAGGCGCCCCGGCGCAGTGACCAGACGTCACCAGGTCGTGAGGACCGGCCAAATCCAGAGGAGGCACGCCCCGCCGGCCCGCCCCCCCCCCAGCGCCAAGCCGGGTCCCCCGGCCCCGGAGGCAGGGGCCACCCCGGAGCACCGGGGCCCAGGGCCCCCCGCCCCCCCGCCCCGGGACGACCCCGGCCACCCGGCGCCAGCCGACAGCCACCGGCCAGGGCCCCACCAGCGACCCGCCCACCGCCGCAGAGCAGCCCCAACCGCTGACCCTCATGCCCCCCATCGGGCTGGATACAGCCCCGCCCCAGCGGCGAGGCAGCCCAGACCCCCCCCCCAAGTCAACCGCCAGGGATCCATAGCCATCAAGCACTCGCCGGCACCCAACCCCCACATCGCCGAGGCCGCTCTCCTACACCAACGTTAAGTGATGGAGCTAATCACAGGGGACCAGAGGGAGTGGAATTCATCTAACTGGTTCTTAGAGGAGGCAGACATCATCTCAATACTGATATGGTCTACTAAGAGATTCCTAAACTGGCTAATGCTCAGATTATTTTTGGATTTCCAGTTTACCAAGATAGTTTTCTTTGCAATACATAATACAGTAAGTATCATATGTGCATAATTGGTTACCGTATTGATCTCATCCAAGTCCCCCAGTAAACACAGTGTGGGGCTTGCAGGGAAGTTACACCTGAGCCACGCTGACAGGTCATCACATACCTGAAGCCAAAACCTCTGGACAGGTGGACAAGACCACAAGGCGTGAAGATAATTGTCTATTGTATTCTCATTGCAGTGCAAACAAATATTTGAAGGTGACAGACCCATCTTGAACATCCTCTGTCCTGTGTAATGTACTCTGTGTAAAACCTTGAATTGTATCAACTGTATATTTGAGTTTTTAGTCATTAGGAACGTGTTTAAACATATCTGTGTCCATGTGTTTTGGTTAAGGGTTCTGGACAAGTCAGCCTCCCACTTCGAAGTTGGAAGGGAAATTGAATCATCCAGTTTTAATAATAATCTATATATTTTCGACAGTAGTTTGGGGATAGAGAGATTCAGGAATTCTGCTACCCTGACCGGAGTCTGCAAGATCAGTTGGTTAGAGGTATATTTTTTGCTTAATATAGATTTAAGTTGATGGTATTCTAAGAATTTAGTACTATTGATCCCGTATTGTAAGGTAAGTGTATTAAATGACAGGAATTTTCCATTTTCAATGATATGTTGTAATTGTTTTACTCCTTTATCCTTCCAATGCACAAAATTAATCATTTTCTTGTTTTGTAAAATATCCAGGTTATTCCAGATGGGTGTGAGTTTACATGGAATAATAGAAGACTCGGTTAATTTCAGGAATTCCCACCATGCTTTCAGAGTAGAGCAGATGTTGATACTTTTAAAGCATTTATGAGATCTGACTGCTGAACTGATGAACGGCAAATCAGAGACATCCAGATCCTCACATAATGCTTGTTCTGTGTCTAGCCACGGTTCATCTAGATGGGTAGGTTTCAGCCATTTGGAAATAAATTGTAGCTTATTTGCTAGGAAATAATAATTGAAATTGGGTGAGTCTAACCCTCCCCGGTCTTTTACCTGTTGTAAGGTTTTTAAACTGATACGTGATGGCTTGTTTTTCCAAAGAAATTTGGAAATGTGAGAGTCCAGTGACTTAAACCAACTGGAGGAAGGTTTGGTGGGTATCATTGAGAACAAGTAGTTAATTTTCGGTAGAACCATCATTTTGATGGTAGCAACTCTCCCCATGAGTGATATGGGTAAGTGCTTCCATCGCGTGAGATCTTCCTCTATTGACTTTAATAGCTGGACATAATTTAACTTTATTAACTCTGAAAGTTGTGGAGAAATATTTATTCCTAAATATCTGATATTACCAGACTGTATTGTGGTGTTAGGGATATTTTGTAAAGTACAATTAACAGATAAAGCTGTAGTCTTGGTCCAGTTAATAGAGTACTCAGATATCATTGAAAATTTATTGATCAATGTGATTGTCTGGGAGAGAGATGTTGATGAGTTCTGGAGGAAAAGCAGTACGTCGTCTGCGTAGAGACTTATTTTATGTTCTAGATTTTTGCCGGGGATCCCTTTAATATCTCTGTCCTGTCTTATAGCGGCTGCTAGTGGTTCAATGAAAATGGCAAAAAGTGAAGGGGAGAGCGGGCAGCCCTGCCTGGTGCCTCGCTGTAAACAGAAACTTGGAGAAGTTTGGTCATTGGTCCTCACACATGCATTAGGGTTGTTATAAAGTATTTTTATCCAGTCTATGAAATAAGGACCAAAACCAAATTTATTTAATGTTGCAAACAGGAATTTCCAGTTAACACGATCGAAGGCTTTTTCTGCATCTAACGAGATGATAGTGGATTCCAGATTATGAATGGTAGCATAGTCTATTAGGTTAATCAGCCTGCGTGTGTTAGTAGAAGAATGTCGACCTTTAATAAAACCAGTTTGATCAGGATGTATTATCAGAGGAGTTATTTTTTCTATCCTTTTAGCGAGTGCTTTGCTGATTATCTTAAGATCTACATTTATTAATGAGATTGGCCGATAACTAGCTGGAAGTGTCGGGTCTTTACCTGGTTTTAATAATACGGTGATATTTGCTGAATTCATATTTGGTGGTATTTTCTGTTTCTCTTTTATTTCTAGTATCATTTTATAAAAAGTGGGAGCCAGAATTGTCCAGAACTCTTTGTAAAATTCGACCGGATATCCATCTGGGCCTGGGGCTTTATTATTGGGCATATGTTGCAGAGCGTCATGTAATTCATTTATTGAGAGGGGTGAATCTAAAGCCGTCATATTTTCCTGTTGTAGTTTTGGGAGAATTAGATTATTGAGAAATTGATTAATATTCTCATCTGTGGGGTTTATTTGGGATTCATATAGTGTTCTGTAGAAATTTCTAAAGATATTATTTATCTGGTCAGGATCATGGCTGATACTTCCTTCTGAGTCTTTAATTGAGGAGATTGTCGCTTTTTCCTTGTTTATTTTTAACTGATTAGCTAGAAGCTTTCCAGACTTGTTACTGTGATCGAAGTTTTCTAAACGAAGTCTTTGAACCAGGAATTGCGTTTTTTGGTCTATTATTTTGTTTAACTCAAGCTTGAGTTTCCTTATATCATTCAGCATGTGTTCCTCCGGGTTGACCTGATAGGCTTCTTCTAGTGATTTAATTTTGATTTCTAATTCTGAGGTTCTTGCAGCTTCCTTTTTTTTCTTATGAGAAGAGAAGGAAATTATTTTTCCTCGCATTACTGCTTTACCTGCTTCCCAAAGGACACATGCTGGGGTTTCTGGTAAGTCGTTGTTCTCTAGATAAATGGACCATTCTCTTTTGAAATAGCTGATAAACTCAGGATCTTTCAGTAATGAGGTGTTGAATCTCCAACTCCTTGTTGTTGGTTTAACAGTTTTATTTCTCAGAGCTACTGATACTGGTGCGTGATCACTGATGGTTATTGGGTGGATTTCTATTTCTGAGATTTCACTCATCAGTGAGCTGCTGATTAAAAAGTAATCTAATCTAGAATAGGAGTGGTGGACCGCAGAATAGAAGGTATATTGTCTCGTGGTGGGGTTGAGTGATCGCCACGCATCACAGAGGCCAAAGTCCTTCATGTACTGTTTAACAATTTCTAATGACTGCCATCTTTTACTGTTTCCTGCTGGACTAAGCCTGTCTATTTCTGGATCACACACCATGTTGAAGTCTCCGCCCAGTATTATTGCTCTATCTGAGTACTTATGCAAAGCAGAGAAAAATGAGTCAAAGAATAATGGGTCATCGATGTTCGGTCCATATAAATTCGCAATACATACCTTAAGATTCTGAACATTTAATGTGACTATTATAAATCTGCCTTGTGGATCTCTGATTATGTCATCCATTTCAAATTTTAACCTGCTATTAACCAGAATAGCTACACCTCTTTGTCTAGAATTATAACCAGCTAAATACACGTGTGGAAATTGTCTTGTCTTAAGGAGCTCTGCTGAGGGATTTGGTAAATGTGTTTCCTGCAGTAAAACAATGTCTGCCTGGAGGTCTTTAAGCCGATTGAAAATTTTTAATCTCTTATCCCCTGTGCCAGCTCCGTGCACATTCCAGGTGACTATTTTCATTCAACCAACGCTGAAATGAGTGTCACATACATATCAATAAAGCCGTGCGTCTGTATGCGTATCTCTGCAGTCCCGTCTAAGTACTGAGTTGCCAGATGGATGATCGCCTTTGTCCGAGTGTGCACGCGCCGTTTCGTCCTGCAGTCTGTGTGCGCGTGTGTCTGCCCGTGTGTATCTCGCCGTGTATGCGCGCGTGCCTGCCTGTGCGTGTCTCGCCGTGTGTGCGCGCGTGCCTGCCTGTGCGTATCTCGTCGTGTGTGCGCGGTTGCTGCCCGTGTGCATCTCGCCGTGTGTGCGCGCGTGCCTGCCTGTGTGTATCTCGCCATGTGCGCGCGCGTGCCTACCTGTGCGTATCTCACCGTATGTGCGCGCGCCTGCTTATGTGCCTCGCGCTGCGTGAACTGGACCTTCTGCCCTCGGGGTTATTAATGTTTATAAAGTCGCGGATGAAATGACCGTTCAGTGTGTGATAGTGAAGGAAAAAGGAGGAAGGGAGGAAAGTAATAAAAGGTGAAAAAAGAAAAAATGTAACAACAAACCAGAGGTTTAAAAAGTGCATCGTGTTGTGAACGGTGAGGTCGAAACGGTAGTGAAATTAGCAATTATGATCATAACAGATAATAATTCATATAATCACAGTTAGAAGGATATGGGATTGAACTGTACCTGACATCAGAAGAGCCACGGGGTGATGTTTGGGTCCCGGTAAAGATGTCCGTTAATAAATAATTTGTCAACCGCGATAGCAGCCCGAGAGCCCTCCGACATGGCTTTCTTCCTGATGGGGAACAGAACTTTACGCCGGTCCAGGATTTCTTTCGGGTATTGGTCGTTTACCCCAAAATCGGTCCCTTTTAGCTCGCGGCCCTGTCTCTTTACTTGCTCTTTTTGTTTGAAGTGAACAAACTTGGCCACAATCGGTCTGGGTCTGCGTGAATCCGTTCTTTTGCCTCCTATGCGATGTACACGGTGAAAGCCGATACTGCTGGCTAAATCAGCAGGGAGTTTCAGCTCTTTATGAATGAAGGCTTTTACCGTTTCCTCGGGGTTCTCATCTGTCTGTTCTGGGATGCCTGAGAATACCAGGTTGTCTCTCATGCTTCGAGCCTGAAGGTCGATAACTGCCTCTCTCATCTTTTTGTTTTCCCCTGACAGCCGGTTAATTCCCTCAGTGAGGGACTTAACCGTGTTTTGTAAGTCAGCGTTTGCGGCTGCAAGCGTTTCTACCTGTTGATAGCTAAACTCCAGCGACTCCCGGAGATTCTGGAACTCTTTGTGAAGAGCCTCCAGCAGGTTCAAACGGCCGTCTAAGCTGTTTACCTTCTTCTCTATAGAGAGAAGGATATCCACCGAGTTTTCTTGTGGAGACGCCGCACCGGAGGAGTCTACTACCCGAGCTCTCTTGTTTTCCGGGGTGGATGTTGCTTTCGGCTTTCCATTTTTCATATTAGAGTGATCGCAATACTGATCAATAAGATCTTCTGGGCTGATGGTATCTTCCGCGTTTCCCTCCAGGGTGTACCCTTCACTATATTGCTTTTTTGTTTGTTTGTTAATTTTACTGATTATCTATTATATTGGCAAATGTTAATAAGTTGAAGCCTTAAAGTTGCTAACTCGCCTGGTTTGAATTGAATTGTCTACCGTCTCGCAGGAATTACGTCACTACAGCGTCATCACTACAGCGACTCCCTCATCACTACAGCGACTCCCTCCATCCCTACAGCGACTCCATCCCTACAGCGACTCCTCCATCCCTACAGCGACTCCCTCATCCGCAAGACTCCATTTCTGAAGAAAAAGCATGTTGATGCTCATTTAAAGTTTGCAACACAACATCTGGATAAACCCATGACATTCTGGAAAACAGGCCCAATTCCAATTCCTCTTTTCATCCCTACCACCAGGGGCGGAGCTAGACATTGTCATCATCAGGGGCTTAGCCCACAAAAAGATTCATCATTAGAAGGGTGATCCAGTACACCAAAAAAGTAATAACTTAATATACTGGCGTGGTACCAAAAATTATTCAGTATCTGCCTTTATCTATCTAACATTTAACATGTCCTGCCCATGTTCTTTAATAATCATAGCACGACATTATGTTTTCAGTGTAATGTATTAATGGATAACCATTAACGTTAAAACTCAGTCTTAGTGTCACACATCTGACTCATAGAACAATACCAATATAAAGTTCAGGACTAAACAAGGACTCACTGAACAAATTCACAGAACCAGTTCTAACCAGGACTCATTCAGAACAGCATTTACAAAACCAGGTATAGGCTAAACCAGGACTAAAACAGGACTCAGTCAGGGATATATTCATAAATTTAGGCTAAACAAAAGTATAAAGAAAAACAGTTTTTAAAATTCTACTTCACCTAAAGTAAATATGTCCTAAAATATAATCCCTTCTTCTTCTTTTTTTGATCCACCTCTGTGTTGTTCTCATTCTTGCTGTCATCTTCTCCTCTTTGTACAAACACAGAAAGATCAACCAGAGCCACAAAAAATATAACTGTAAAAGTTGACACACCAATACGTTCCACACAATTATAAGGTTATTTGTGCCTTTGTTTTGGAGTTAAAACAGGTAAAAGGCCATATCTGCATATAGGCTGAAACCATAATATCAGCAGGTAAGGTGTTTCTGTTATTGTTATATGTACGACATTTAAACATGACAACATCATTTAACCTCAACTTCAAAAGAAAGTACACAAACTAGGGT